>OX465373.1:14817094-15546385 GCA_950004255.1 Mesopsocus fuscifrons | reverse complement strand
GGGGTTTAACCCCCCTAAACCCCCCCCCCCCCCCCCCCCCGTGGATACGGCTATGACCTATACTACACTACTTATTGATAGTTCATATTACATATCTAGTTCCTACGAGCTAAGAGCTATATAACTGCTACACTACGACAAATTGCCATCATATCATCACCTATACCTAAATTATGGGGCTGGTCTCAAGGTTCGTCATTTTTCCTTCTTCCTGCGGAAGATAAGACAAGGAAAAAAAGAATTTAAACTAGAAATAGCATAATTACTTACCTGACCGAAATTACAATACCTACTATTTGTCAAATTATGCCTCATTTAGAATGATCGTCATGCGCAACACCCCACGGGTCTCATGGCCTCATTAAGTACCTAATTCATGTAAGAATCTATAGTAGGGATAGGTAGATAAGTGGTTAAATATTCACAAGAAAACTGTTCGGTATTTCTTTTTAAAAAACATTTCGTGATCCATTTTTAATTGTTACTTCCAGACGACCACCGTATCTAACGGAGAGGAGGAGACCTTCACAACAGATGACGCTCTACCTGAGGATGAAGCTCGTGACGTCGAGGAGACCGGCCTGATTGGCTTCTTTCACTCCGTCTGGGACGTCGTTCGGGCTTCAATGGACTACGCCACAGGACTTCTCCACGGCCTGACGCGCCAGGTGTCAACAGAAGAGCCGAAGAGCACAGAAATGCCGTCCGAGGACCTGCCTGCCTCCTCAGTCGCCACCCTCGTCGCCTTCGAGGAGTCTCCTGCTCGCCTGAGGCTCCCAGCTCAAGAATTCGAAAAAGGTGGTAGGGATATTGATTCTCTTCTATATGGACGTGGCATCGCGTGAGTTTTACACCGCATTTGATGTGAATACTGTGATAGAATTAGCAATAGCTTGTGCCAGAAACGTGTAAGTACTATGTGGGGTTCTCCTGACGAAGTAGGGGTGTAAGTTATTGAAGACTGTATACTTGCAAGTTGTGGAAATCATCCCGTAATGAAGTGCATTACGATCCCACTCATTTGTACTGAGATGGATGTGAGTTACCGTGCGCGGCAATGTACAGATCAGCAGTTAAGTAAAACTCCACAACGACGCCTCTACTTTATGTCCTACATGTAGGTTTACTACTATTATATCTGTATATCATTTACCTAAAAATGATTATTTGAGAATGGCTAGCAATTCAACACGTCGTCGGAAATCTCAAAATATCCAAATTACGTTGAAAATTACTGCCAAAACGAGAATTCGGAAATAAACAGCTAGTGATGATAATCATTTCCTAGCAAGCAGAAAAGCGTAATGCAGAATAATAACCATGCATTATATCAACAGTCTATCTATACTTATACATGACCGATTACTGCTTGCACACTAGCTTGCGCCAACAACGAAGTAGGTATTCAAACAATATACTATCTATCTGCTTTCAAGTTACGGAATAGTATACAACACTTTCTACAGGCGAAACGTTTCGTCTGTACGTAAACTACAAATTTCGTTCGTGTTGCCATTTACCAGTTAGTTTTAACAGAAATAGGGAAGCTATCTGTCCTTAAAATTACGAACTTAATCTCAAATGCACTGTTGGAGGCTTACATATTAAATAAACATGACTTCTCCCAATTCACGTTAAAATGAAGATACGAGAAGTATTTTCCTCCCAGAGATTGATTTTTTTTTCTACCAAACATACTGCAGTCCCGTTCTTCAAATTCTTACTATGATTTTCAAGAATTCTAACTCTGAACCATTCAAAGAAAAGTAATTAATTCTGAATAAGAAGTACGAACAAAAGTAGGCAATCGCACTAAGCTCTAACTTCCTAACCAATCGCACTAAGCTCTAACTTCCTAACCAATCGCACTAAGCTCTAACTTCCTAACCAATCGCACTAAGCTCTAACTTCCTAACCAATCGCACTAAGCTCTAACTTCCTAACCAATCGCACTAAGCTCTAACTTCCTAACCAATCGCACTAAGCTCTAACTTCCTAACCAATCGCACTAAGCTCTAACTTCCTAACCAATCGCACTAAGCTCTAACTTCCTAACCAAACTGGTTGGGCGTTTTCACTATCATAAGGAAGGTCACACACAGAACTCGGAAGCTCACCAAGAAGGCAGTACATCCGATAATGAAGACTCACAAGACGGGGGAAACAGAATACACTCGATAAGCGACGACGGTGTTTCGACAATCGGCGAACGAAGATGTCGCGACAGAGATGAGCGAAGGGGGTGTTCCGAGATAGGGGAACTCGCAACACCGCAGGCTCTTCAAACAGGCCAACGGTGGTGGAGTTACCACAACTCAATACTACCCAAGCTCAGAAGAGTAGCGCCTCCCTGAAGATGACGTCGCGGGTGGTGACATGAGTCAAGCAGGCGGCAGGCATGAAACACAAACATAGAAACATAGGACGGGTCCCACCACACTTGGTTAAGGGTCCGCTTAACCTGGCGATGCATATTTTCAAGGTTTACACTTGGTTGGAAAGACACAAAATTTTGCCTGTACCTAGCCCTAACAATGTTGTAGGTCGTCATCGAAGCAGATTTCCCAATTTCTCATTGGTTTCTTTTATTGCAACTGTTTTGCAAATGCTAGCATCGCATACCTCAATTTTTTAAGGGGAAAAGTGCTGTATCTCGAAAACCAGTAAAAAATTGGGAAATCTGCTTCGATGACGACCTACAATATTGTTAGGGCTAGGTATAGGCAAATTTTTGTGTCTTTCCAACCAAGGGTAAACCTTGAAAATGAATCGCCGCTAGCAATGTTAATCTTATGGGCGACAAAAAATGTATCGTCAGGTTAAGTGGACCCTTAAGACAAAATCGATTTTCGATTGTATGGACCGCTCGGCGAAAACTTGGTGCAGGTGTAATGCAGTAATGCAATGCGTGTACACCAACTTTGCAATTACATAATCACGGTTTTCGTAGGCGTACTTCAATCCGGGTAGGTGTCATGGAGACTCAAAATTGATTCGAATCAACTGGGTCAATTTTGACGCACCTTTATTACGCTTCACGAGTCACACGCAGCAAGCAATTTTTAGTAAATCACCAAAGAAGTATTCATTCTCGGTAGAGGGTACAATTAAACGGTTTTTTTTACGTTTTTAAGAGGAAGTTTTTCGCTGTGACGATTGCTTTTGAGAGGGATCTATTCTCAGGAAGGGATTCATCAGAGGCAGTGGTTGGAAGAGAGGTCGTAGCTGCCCCCATATCCATTTGAAGGTCTCAATGAAAAGTACACTGGTAACCACTAAGAGACGTTGCGACCCCACCCACAACATACACACCTACAAGACCTTCAATAGCCGCAAAGGTAAGGAAGGCCTTACATCAACAGCCACTATTGTTTGTACAACATAACCCCGAATCTCGCCAGCTCAAACCTAAAATTCACAATTTAGAAAAGATATAAAAAACCGCCACCAAACAAGTCGTACTCATGATAACTCACTTTCAAGACACCGAACTTCAATCTTACACATAAGGCAACCTGCTGCATCCACTCAGTTTGAAAAACGCGTCCTTATTACCTAAAGGAAACCGGAAAAACAGCCAAATTAACATACAACGTACCGAAAGAAATAATTACGGCACGAACCTAATTAATGGCTCACGAAGGAGCCATCTCAAGCGAAAAATTGCTTGTTCAACAGGTCCACTTTTAGCCACGAGTCAAACCATGGACGTCTCATTGTGAAGAGCTTTGACCAAATTTGAATTTTCAGTCCCTGACATAAAGCGCTATCGAAAAGTAAACTGATAAAAAATGTATATGCCACCTGTCAGGTACCATTCCTGTTTGTTCTCTCACCAGTCGTATATATACGGTGAGAAAGTATCATTTTCATACGGAAATCTGATTGCGATATTGTGCCAAAAAATGACGTTTCTGAAAATTATCTGTTCCTCTTTGTTGGTATTAGGAGAATCGTCCCTCTGGACACAAGATACTATCATTAATCCACGTGTATGTATACTGTCAGCACTATAGCTTACAACAGAACTCCTTACTGAGACACCATTGGCAGCAATTTCCGTCTGGGAGGATTCGATTTCAGGTTGACTACCGTCACGCATCAGAACCTGACCTAAAGTAGCGAAGGCAAAGTGAAATGAGTTTTCTGATTTTCTGAAGCCGTGAGTCAACAGACAGAGCGTGCCCAATCGCTTGTAGCCTCGGCACTTGAGTCATTCACTTCACAATTTCTGCCACGACTAAAAATGTTTGTGCGATTCCACAGGCGATAAGCGAATCCAGCATGTTCCTTCACTTGCGTTTACTTATCGCATCAGGGCATAATTTGCCTGTCAACCATCCAGTTCAAGAACAGACTATCGCTTCCATGTCACAAAAGTAAGACATGCACTTGAAACAAAGCATTTACGTAGAAAATAGTAAAAATGAAATAACAAATAAAATAAGGATATCCAGTTCAACAGCCGATTATAAAAAGGACACAAGTATGTGGAGTTGACAGTCGAATATTGCCCGCATGAAAAGGTGACGTTCAACCGTCAAACTCCACTTAGCGAGGGGTTAACCACTCGTTGGGAATCATTGGAAATCTTTCTATGAATCTCGTTTGGAATCTTTGGAAACCTTTATGGAATCTCAAGAAATCTCTGGAGTGGTTTACCCCCTCACCACTTAGAATTAATTTGACAGAGTTAATATCTGACATTATATCGCTGTGCAGCCCTCCGACCCAGCTTTCCGTTTCGAATCAACTGTTGAGTTAGAGATACTACCAGTGAGTGGGGGGACTTACAGGTACGCTTTTCTATGGCACATGGAAAGGGCGATGGCATCAGCCCGCGGGCCTCGGCAAAAGGCCACTGAGCCGAATCCGCGAAGTCACGGCCCAAGCCCGGCCAGAACGTTCAACCCACCGCATTCCAGCACCGCCTTCTGATTCAAACAAGGGGGCGAACAAGCCAACTCCATATGGAGACGGTGACCGAAACCGAACGACCCATTACCTAGGTGCTTTCAGGAAATAAGAAACAGTAGATATTTGCATAGTAGAGGTAGTTTCAGTTCAGGACGAAACAGAAATTCAGAGACATCCTGGAAGGTTCAAAGTTGGTTCAGAACTGTTACATACTTAGCATCAGTTGTACAGGTGCCAAGGCATAGCTTAGATCTTCACTGACCTCTACCACCTCTCTCACAGCTATCTAAGCTGAATTTCCTCAACGATAACTATTCCAACGTACCAAGAAACACTTTATAACCTTGGTAAAAATAAACTGGAAGTTAACTTCACATTAATAATGTGGCTACACTACATGAGGTGAAAACTAACAACGACTGACCGTGTGCCATGTACTGGAGTGCAATGCCTGTATACTGGAGGCGCTGAAGGCAACGACCCCACTTCAACTTGTGTCCACAGTACACAGCTACACGGCTCTTACAATCTACCTACCCATGCCGAGTCATACAACCATCATCACCCAACTATTCTCGATCGTGATATCGACACTAAGGATACAATCAGGGGCATTTGGTATTCCCCTGATCAAAGCGGAACCTTTCCTTTGGGAGACTAAAAACGTCAGGACCTGCAGAGTTAGTAGTTCTAACGTTCTTCAACTCTTTTGCATGAACCAAAGCAGGTTTAAAATTCGTGGCTGATTCTGAAGAGACACTTCAGAAATGCGTTCGGATTCAGATCGAGGTGCACGGGATTATTTGGAACTTAATCCTCCTCATAGGACAACACAACTGGAAGCACAACTCCAGTGCAAAAGTGCGGGCTCAGAGCAATGGCCTGAGTATATTTCAGCTGATCCCACACTGCATTTTGTACAAAATACACCATCGAAGTAACTAGGCAGTGAACACGGGAGACTCGGGAGAGCCATCTGGAGCCGTCACAACTCCAGTGGCAGTGACAGTGACCTTTTGGAGAAGCTTGTTCGCAGAGCAATGACCTTAGTTTGTGCACCAGACGGTAGACCTGCAGACTGCAACATTGCACTGGCTGCGCGTCATGCACTGTCATCGTGCCTACCACGATTATCATTATTCATCAGGAGGGGAAAAAATTACCACTTTCAAGTGAGGTTAACGGCCATTTGGCTTATTCTTCAATTTAAAATGGTTATCGTTCAAAAGAAGCAGACGGAGTTTTTTTTTATCCCCTACTGCGATGCTGAAGGCTACCATCAACCTAAATGGAAGCAATCAAACCACATGACGCATCCGATCCCAACGATGGCCGGACTGAGTCAGTGGCAAAGCAGGGAGCTGTGAAGCAAGAGGGCATAAGTTCGATTCCCGACATGCCTACACTTTTTCCCAGTGGGCTAACGGTGTTTGACCTTCACAGGCGGGGGAAAAGTCAACTGTCGGGAGCGACTCTCGATGATATCACTCCCTCGTGTACTGACTGGGGACAGGAGCTTCGAAAGGTGATGGGAGGGACTACTGACTTCCACCGCACCCAGTTATCCGAACACATGACTAGCAAAGGTAGTTGAGTCGACAGAAGAGTGACTATGAGGAAGAAAAAATTCCTAAAGCCTCGCCTGTCAGTGTTTGCTAGCAACCTTTTCCAGGTCAAATGTAACGTGGTAACAAGGAAACGCACGAAGCTTAAGAAAGAATATAAGGCTCAGTTTTAGGTAAGATGAAGTCAGATGTGACCGAGGGGAGCCTTTAGGGGACAGACAAAATCCTTTTACAAACTGTCACTAAGCCGGGACTAATCCTATAGGGCTGCCTCAATGATAAGGAGATTAAAACACTGGAACTATTTTCAGTTCAAGCAGTGCCAAGGATATCATTTTTTTGGTAGTCAATGGGTTTCTTTCAGGCTGGTAAGTACCTAACCTACCGTGTACTAGATAACTATGATAACTAACTTGACAGGAATATGAGTATTCTTAGTGGGGCATAGCACCGAGCATCAAGAAAACTTTTCAATACTATAAAAATTCCGACCGAAAAATTTACCCCCACCGAAACTACAACAGAGCGCAGAGATAAAAATCGGTTCAAAACTAAGAAATTGGAAGAACCGTACCTCGCTTTGTCCGCAGACTAGGCAATTCATAAAACAGACACACAATCAAAGTAAAAACAGCCGAGTGCACTACACACCTACAGTGGCGAGCCACGCCACCGCCAATGCATCATGCCCGTATAGCCATCGGTCGGAGAGAACAACACATACGCGAAGGTACTATTTCCAATTTTTTGTCTTACCTGCTTCAAGACGAGCCACACAGCTAACTTCTCCAAAAAACCCCAAAAATAAATGTGCAGAGAGGAGAGAAAATGGGAAATTATGACTACAAGGCACATGACGCGGCCAACTCTGCCGGGAAAATGGAGGAAGGCCTTGAAAGTAACCCCGCACCCCGCCATCTTCGTCCAGGTACCAAAACCACGCACGTCGTGGCCAACAAACCCAGCCTTCCGTCTTCTTAGTTTGTTTCACCCTTGAGGAAGCATGGACAGAAATGGCGGGTTTGAACAGCGCGGAGCGCGCCATGTGGCGGCGGTTTTGTTAGCCAGCGGTCGCCAGGCACTGCGGTGCCTCTAAGATGGCGGCTACGGGCGTTACCTCCGTGCTGGAGCCTAGCTTTTTGCACGCTCCAGGTATCGAGCTTGGCGTACCAAGCCGAGGAAATTATACGAGAACAAACCAGACCCAGTCATTACCGACGAGAGCAATTTGGCCGTTTTTGTGAGAAGCCCGCAACGTGAGGGCCCAGGTTCGCTCCTCCAGATTCGCAATGGCGGCGGCGGCCGGCCAGTGCTGGTGGCCAAGCTGAGGTCACGGCCAGGGATACTCAGGTTCTTCGGACAGGCGGCAGGTCGTTCACTCCACCTGGACTAAACGAGGCATGCCGAGTTATGCCGGACAGTCCGGACACTGACAGACGGGGGCATCAATCCAAAATTACAGTATGGATCCGATAGCCTGAGACTGGACAATCCTCATTTAAATGCCAGCAAGTTAAAAATGACTTAAAAATCCATAACTTTGAATATAAGTTAAGTACCCAAGCGGCTACTCCATTTATCGTTCTTAAATGAAATTTTGTAGTACCTAAAATTCTAATTCAGACTTGATGGATTTTGAAAAAGTTGCCGTAAGGGTGCCAGGCCACCAGTTTCCAAATTCACCGCAGATGGCTCAAAATACCGCTGATTGCTGTGCGTCATTGGCCGAATTACTCACCACTCTGGAGAACACTGGATTCCCGAAGTCCCAAACCACAAAACTGGAATATGTATGTAAGTTATCTAATACAAGAATACAATAAATCAAAAGGAGACACAGAAATAGCACTAACGCAGGGTATGAGACCCCGGCACCCTGGCCTACCCCAACTGGCTAGCGCACCCGTCGCATCCCCACACCCCAGCCCTCGGGCCTAGCCGCATAGGGTGCGTACAAAGGGCGCACAAAGGACGACCTTGGGCTGAGGACACAGCTGCTACCCTCAGCGCGGGAAAATCCGTTACGCGGCACGCACGTCATCCCCTCCCCCAACAGCCAGACATCCAACTCCCAGAGGAATAACGCAGAGAAACTGTCTCCAACAGTTGTTCAACTGTTCAGAAAATCAATTTCCCTTGTAAGCTAAGCATTTCAGCAATATCGCCACTCTCACAGCCTCATCATGAGTCATGACAACCACTTTTTATTGATTCCAATCCAACTGAACTGTGCAGTAGGAAACTATGCTGAGATCTAACAGCCAAGTTTTCAGTTTATATCTAAAAAAAAAATCCAGAAATTGCTCGAACAGCGTCAACTAGTTTCTGGCGTGTTACCCCTCGAAACAGATTACGTTCAGTGTTGATAGCTGAGAAATTTATTTGGAGCCATCAAATGGAAGCAGGAGCATAGTAATCTGAGCAACACATTTCCCACCACCAGGCAGGTATAGGAAGGTACATTGTACAGGCATGTATGGACGTCCGGAGTCCTGAGAATTATGCAAGAGGTCGACTGAACGAAATGGCAACGCTGCGAAGAGGCGCAGACCAACCGGCTGGAGTCCTGGGTATGGCTCAGGGACGGCCAAAACCAATATCACAACTAGAAAACAGTATAAGAACTGACTGTACTTGACCACGGAAGTTAAGCTGGGTTATTTCTCAAGATACCTCACGCGCACTGATGGCTGTAACTCCATTTCCAGTGATGTAAAAGAACACACGGGAAGGCCGAAAAAAAAAATCTAGTTCGGTCCAATGAGTTTATAGGGTGCAAAAGGGTGTAAAAACACTCCCAAACGATTTATTACACCTATGGATGATTCAGCCAACTTCGAAACAAAATATGCACGAGCAACTGAAAAACTAATCTCAAAGAATCCTTAGAGAATCCCATATTCGAATTCCAGCGTCAAACTTTATTCGTAATCGGATTTCGGGTCAAGAGGAAAGTTTGTAAATTTTGAACACCACCTAACTAATAGATAAACCTAAAAGAAAAGAGCAACAACTCGGCACAACCAGAATGACAAGTTTAACAGCTCTGGACCTGGCATGGTCAAGAGCAAAGTCAAGGGTGTACCTTGGCGACATGAGCCGTCATATGGTAAAAACAAGAACAACATCGCGTGCGGTTTTCATTGCGTAACTATAGGTTGTAATGAAGAGCTTTACTGCACTTTATATCTGAGGTGTTGAACACGATATGTAACAAACATACAGATATAACATACATAACCCTAGTCCTGTCTGGTGGGATCCAATTGCAACACTGCAAGAGGCGGTGTGTCAGCTAAGTTTTACGGCCTGATTTTTCAGAACATTTCTGTAAGAGTCTCGCTGCGTCAAGAAGGATACTCCACCAACATACCTGTACCTGACGGTCCCCTCAGGACAAGTGAAAGAGAAATATAGGCAAAGGAAGAAACCCTGCGGCAGAATTGAGCTGATTACACAACAACCATTTTTTTATCGGTCGATACAGATAACAGGACATGTTTTAAAATCTATTTTAGCCAATTTTTCTCATTGGAATGTACTACACACTTGAAGCTAAGCCCATGGAACATTTTCAACGGCAGGCAATACCCGACCCCTCGAAAAGTCAGATACAAATAATTAGCATATTTAATTACGAAGCAGACCCTTCATCTCTCCCCATATGCACATGGGGCTGCTCAACACCCCGCCTAGAACTCAGCCCCATTGCAATCTCTATTCATTTCACTCTCACTGAAATATGTAGATATTTTTAAAAAATTCCGAGATTTTTTTTACGGAAGTCGGACACTACTATAGGTAGTGTTCTATTGTACCTAAAATGATCTGCTAGGTATTGAGAGCGACAGACTGAGCTCCAGGCAATTAGTGATCTCTTTGAGGTGTCCTTGCCAGACGCAAATTTTTTCACTTGACGAATAGACAAAGACCTGGTACAGGATTGAAACTAGCAACTAACCAGTCGCTCGTCTTTGTTGGGGGCCTCAGGCTAAGGGTCGTCAATTTTTCCGTTTGGTTCTTATAAAACTGGGCTGGAATCACGCGTATCCTGCAAAGCTCACTTATTTGTTTTCCAGTACTCAGATATTGACATGGCAAAAACCTATATACTTGACAGATGAATTGAAGCTTACCATGATACCGCGGCAATGAGGCGGCCATGCAGGGGAACCTTGGCAGGCTAAATATAGTCAAAGAGCAACCTTGGCACTGCAAGTGGGCAGCCGACGTCACTCACGACGACCAAGCTCACCTGGATACTCAGGAGCAACCTGTAACCTGTAACACCAACATAACACATCGATTAGTTATACTGTAGGTACTACATAGTAAAACCTAAAACCAGAACGGGTCCAAAAGCCAAATCCTTCATAGAAACAGTTTGGAACCAACCTGGTACCCACTTAGTACTACTGTAGCACCAACACTTGAGATAGGTACTACTCACAAGCAGATACCACAGACTGAAAGCTCGACTATCAGGCCAAATAATGTAATAATAGAGGAAGGAAATTGAATAAAAAAACTCATCTTCTACTTCTTAGGAAGAGAGCTTACTTCCTCCCACAAAACGTTCCTTCATTCCCTCATGCTCAGCTTCGGTAGGAGTGCATTACAACAATGTACTGGTCGTAATTCCGAAAAAATCTATTATACCTAAAAATCATTACTTACTTTCGAACAAAATAACTTGTAGGTACTGATATAATGATATAAAGAGGCTTCGGATCAAGACTGGTGTCTTAAATCACATGATCCATGAGAACACTCGATACTTTGTATGAGAACACAACACATTTCAATGCCAAGGTCAAATTGTGACTCCTACTAAATCGTCTAAAATGGACCCTTGACACAGAGCTTGGCCACACTGTCACGATTAGTAGGTGCGTGAAACATCTAAATACCCTTGATAAGGTTTAAATACTTCAAAACATTAGAAGTAGGTACCTACCATGGTGGTACCCAAGCTACTTTTTGCCTATAACACTCCTTATTTCAACTAAAAAGCCGTCAGGCACTTTTTTGGGACTTTCTACGTATTGTAACAACACACGAATTTAAATCCTATGAAGGAAATTAAGCAAAAAAGAACACCGACACACCATGACTCAACGTGCGAGAAGACGCTAGGACGAAATCTCACAATGCATGTGACAGAATGAAAAACCGTTTCCAACAAGCGGTAATAAATCGAATAATACTTGTGACCGGCACTAATTCCGATTAAAATTAAAACAATAAACCATTGGAACACAAGTATTTGCTGTTCTCCCAGCTTCAAAAGCAATATAAGAGAAGAAATTACCTGAAATGTAACCGGCAACGTCGAGGTCCAGCACAAAATGGGCTCTCCGACTCCGAGATTTGATGGCGTCCCTTCAGAGGCGGCAAACGCGGCAAGTGCGGGCGGGGCTAAGCTACATCGTAAGTTGAGGGCTTTTGGTGCATTTTTTAATAACGAGATACGTCTTCTTATATTTTCACCACCGCCTTCTCGCATTTTAATTATTGGCGCGGTTTTTAGTTTGCAGTTCTTTTTAGTTTGGTTACTTTTCCTATTTCGATTATATGTAAAAAAAATTTTATAATGACTGTCAATATAACTGAGGGGAAGGTTCTAGTTTACCTACAATATAGGTAACCCTTATCGCAACATCACAAGCCCAACCTCGTTTAAGGTTTCTTGTTAATTCCCCTCCCTGTTAGCATAATATGCCGAGTACCATAATCAGCTTTTCGAGGACGAACCCCTTTTAAACCCACGGTAAGTATTCATCAAGATCTGTGTTCGAAAAATTTCATAATGTTGTACCTACCCCCCAGATGAGAAAAAGTGAGCGTCCCATCAAAGAATACCAGACCTATGTTTGGCAGTCACTCTGATTTCTGACTGGCCAGAAATATTTGAATAGGTACTTACACAGATCTTATGGCTATGAAAAGAGAGCGTGTGCAACTGCTGCAACACAGCGCGATTGCATCGTACCTGAGAACACCTGAAGGGAGTTTCTTGTTCATTGCGGTCTATATGTAGCTATACCTACACTATTATGGCACGAAGGAGTTTACTTCAGTTCAAAGAGAGCCTATTTTCCAAATTCGATCAACCGGACTTGTCAAACGAGAAATACCTGCTCTCACTGCAGTCAGTCTGCCTCCCGTCACTCAGCGCCTGCCAACCTGCCAACCTGCTCCCAGCCTCCCAGGCCTTCCAGAGTCCGTCACGTTCACTTGTCTATTTGCGAATCCTTCTTTGGCTTGTCTCCGAGAGTTTTCTGTTGAAGTGAGCTTTGCTATAGGAATGAGTGTATCACAATGAGAGTCCCGTCTCCTTCAAGGACCATAGTAGGTATAGTAGGAGGAATTTAAAGCAGGCACAAAACGTTGGTCTGAGGGTCAGGGAGCGGCGGGGAAACTACCCTCTCCAGGTATACTTCTTCCCCTCACTTTGAAAGCAAGGCCATGGTAGCGCGCCAGAACCAGTTATCTTACAGAGCCTAGGGCAGTGTGTCTTAGCATACCCACTGTAACAAAACATGTTATGTTACAAGTCAACACCGTTTTGTGATCTTGTCAGATACGTCCTTATAGCCCGTGGAGAGGCAGGGGATGTAACGCAGAATCCTACTCCAAGTTAGTATTAAAAGGGCTTATGCCCCATTATATTGGGTATATTACGGAACCTGCATCAACCCCCAGCCCCAGCTCCAGTGGGCTGACCAATGGGAGAGCAGGTACAAGTGCGGTGGCACCTGGTGGGGGTAGGCTCATCTGCAGGTTTTGTGCCTGCTTTAAATTCCCTCTACTATATAGGTATGCTTATGCTTGCGAAGATATGGCTGGGAGCATTTTCTCCAGAATATCGACCGGTTTTCTATCCATCTTTCTTCTACCTACCCATATCTGTGCATGGGTATATCATTTTGTTCATTTACAATAATATTGATATTATATGATGATTATATGAGACCACCTTTCTAAATGCACCCCTGGGCACTACTTATTGTGTATAAGGTAGTTAGGTAAAGGCAACATTCAAGTTAGTAAAAGACATATCACCTGGGTGAACACGAACACCGCCTCCTCCCAAAACGTAAACTTTCAGGCCTTACGTCACGTCTGATTTCTGCATGACTGATGAGAGTGGGTAGGAAGGTAAATGGAAGTGGCAAGGGTAAGTAATGGTAAGAAATGCTCCAGGTGCGGTTCCCAGAACTCCAAGATGAAGATGGAGTCATCAACCTCCACAGTATGGCGAGCCTTGTGAGCCCAGTCAGCCTGTGAGGCTGCAAATAAACTAGCCTGGGTTCCATTGTCTTTTCGTCCCAGACAGGCTAATAATAATTCTTATGAACTGGACAGCAGCAGACGAAATTTTCAAAAAATTCGACCATACCTAGGTGCTTTTAGGCAGATTTTAGAGAACTACTGAAGTATATCTATGCTCTATGCACCTAGTCTTTCGTTGGATGCCCTGGACCTGCAAATCACCGTCAGTTTAGAAGTTTATTTAGGTATGGTATAGGTAAGTACCTAATATGTATGCAGTCTATATCATACAATATTTTAATATTTATTTGTCATGTAAAGGAAACCATAGGTCGGCACTGGCAGCAGGTATCAGGGAGGGCAAACGCACCTTTTATGCTGGAAGGCATTGCAAACCTTTTTCCTTTTACAGCACCTTTTCATCCAAGGTTGGTTGAGGGACAAAACAGCATTGTGTTTATAACCGTTTTCGCAGCTGTCAACGGTCGCGGTGTCTTTCCTGGTTGCCAGGCACGTGTTCAGGATTTTGTACGTCTGTTGTTGCAACGGATACGTCTGTAAAACGTACCGTGGGTCTATGACCGAAGCACGTCATATATTTTTTTGCTCTTCTTAACTTGTACTACTAAGTACTAAGTAAGTACTAAGTAAGTACTAAGTAAGTAGATATTATAATTGCACTAATATAACATGAACAATTCGTATACAGCATGTTGAACGAAGTTTGGCTTAGACTTGCGCCTTCTGGATAAAGTATCTATAGGTGTCTCATGTAGATTTGTACCGAGGGGTTAACAACTCCAGGAATCTCGTTGGGAATCTTGTTGGGAATCATTGAAAATCTTTATGAAATCTCAGGGAATCTTGGAATTTTTTTTGGAGTGGTTACCCCTTCGGGGTTCATCTCTATGAATATCGTTGGGAATCTTTGGAAATCTTTATGGAATCTCAGTTATATAGGGAATCTCAAGGAATCTCTGGAGTGGTTATAGGTACCCCCTCGCGATTTGTACAGACAGCATCCTTCCTTTATGGTATTTTTTAGCGTCTCAATAGGTAATAATACCATCACAGGTGCTATTCACCTCACTAGATTCGCACCGGAGATTGGATAGGAAAATCAGTGCCTGGAAAATTGCTAGGTTGGTTACAGACTGTGCCGTCGCTCCTAATAGCCAGTGTATCCCAGTAGGTATGTACCTACAATATAGGTACTTATCTATACCATGCCTAAGTAGTTATTGTCTGGACGGGATGGGACGGTAGTAATAATCTTTGGACCTCTGGCAGCAGACAATAGGTAGGTATACATGTTTTATTGTGGAGGGAACGTTTCTTGACTTTCCTTCTATTTTGTCGATGTATACCTATAGGAGGAAGGCAAGCTCCATTAATTCCCAGCTGTCTCGTACCTCGTACCCTTGGATCTGTAGCTTATGAGGTAACTGTCCTACCCTCCTATAGTCAATCTATAGGTGTCGCATGGCGCACCACGTTTATGATGGATACATTGCTCATTTATTGGCTCACGACACCTTTATTTAAGCAGACATAAAAATCCGCAAAAGACCAGATCGCATCGCATGGTAAAATTTTTAAAAATATATTATGAAATAATTTTTTTTTTTCTCACTGAAGAGAATATACATTGTGCAGAAAGTTAGTGAGGTTCCTTCCAGTCCTTCCACTTCCACTTGGTCTTAGCATGGATTTTCAATACCAAGGTCGAACTAGCGAAAAGTAAGAAGACTTGTCCACAGCTATTCTAATTCATAAGAAGCGAATCCATCTTAAAAGAGTCCATGTACCTTGTAATCTTCTAGAGTCGTTGCACTTTTTAAATGCCTGGACCTGTCAAAATTCCGAACCCTTTACAAGAGTTTACATTTTCTGGAGACTTGGAACTTGGAAGTCCCCCTTTAATACCTCTCTCTATAGGGAAGGATTTATTGGTAGGTTTAGATTATACCTACTATAGGTAGGGATAGGTAACACTTATGGGTAACACTTGAAGGTTAAATAATTTACCTAATCCCAATATCCACCCGTTCTTGGCAATTTTTACTTTCTCGCTAGCCATATATGGCGAGAAAGTATTGTTTTCGTGCAAAATTTCGAAATTGAGATTTTGGGTTTCCCATGATCCTGGGGGTCCCCTGAGTCCAAAAAAATGGTTTCTGGAAAAAGTCTGTCCGTCCGTCAGTCCGTCCGTCAGTCCGTCCGTCAGTCAGTCCGTCCGTCAGTCCGTGCAGTGCTCTAGCGCCTATACCGTTCATCCGATTTTGATGAAATTTGGTATGGACCTGTCTAAAATTACTGCCGAGGGGCATTTTCAAGGATTTTTTGATTGGTCAAAAATTGCGGCCGCTATTGTCAAAAAACCGCCAAAATAATTCAAAAATCGTGTTTTTGGTTACTTAGACAAGCGCCGACGGTACACTTTTCAATCTATAACACTGAAAATTGGTATGTGTGTTGACAAATAGATGCTTCGAGGTCATTTTCAACTAAAATTGAATTGGTTGAAAATTACGGCCGTTCTGGACCAAAGTTCGATCGTTTCGGCGCCATTCACATTTATTGACCGATTGTCATGAAATTTGGTAAATTTGTGTAGAACCATGTAACTTAAACATCTGTCGAACATAATTTTGTTATCTTCAAAATTACGGCCGTTGTAGTCAAAAAAGTGTCGAAAATGAGTTGAGAATGAGAAACAACGTTTTTGAATGGTTGGAACGCATTTGGAACTACAGTAATAGAATGACAGCCATGAAACTTGGTGGGAGTGATCTCAGATAGATGCTCTTGGGTCATTTTCAACCGATTTTGGATTGCTTAAAAATTACGCCCGCAAAAAAATCTCAAAGAAATCCAAAAAAAAAAAAAAAAAAAAATCACATGGGGCGAGAAAGTTTAGTGCGACTGTTGTCGGACCCTTTATTTATTTTATGCGCATTGTTTCTGCATCTGTACCCTGTAGTGCCTAACCTACCTAGACATTATAGGCGCCTACGAAAAGGTACGCTCGACCAACAAGATAGGTAGGTATATATATGTTCGTCCATTCTAGTAAGAATAATAGTAAAAATAATAAGGTAATATATAGAACCTACGAACCTACCTAACTTGACGAAAACTTGACGCGGCGGCGGCGCGGTGGTGGCAGGAAGACGCTGTTTCCGTTCACACACTCAAGCTCGTCATTAACCAGCGGTATGGGGTTCCTTTGTGTAATGTGATCTAACCAAGGTTTCGGTAAGGTTATGTACCTACACAGTAAGTATATGAGCAGTGCATAAATACCTACAATATACCTAGCATCCTGATAAATAATAATTTCCACCTGCAACTTATCAGTTAGTTGAGGATTAAACAATATGTTATTACAAATGAAAAACGCAATGAATATTTATTATGAATTGGTAGACACATATGGATTTAATAACGATGCCCATACTCATTTGAATCAGCTGCAACATGCAATTTTTCGCATAAGGATTATAAATATTTATGGTAGACCAGCCCACTATCAATACAAGTACTTGTAACTATCACTCAGTGACAGTGAGCTTGCACATTCGTGTATATCTCATCTTCATGCACTGAGCATTGTGTGATTTATTTTTCTGATGAGAAAATACACGTAGCTATGGGTGGACTTGGCATCAACCTCGAAAACCACGAAAGGCACTCAAAATCGCTCAAAATATACCTACTTATAGGTTCTATTGTACGTAATGAATGAATGAGGCAATATTCCATAGAGATCCCGAGTAATTCCTCTCCCTTCCAAAGGGTGGCGATAACATCCATTTTTATTCCTAAATTAGTTCATTAGTTCACAACCGCATTTATGGGAAAGTATGTGCGACTACTGTCAAGCGCCTTTGATTTTACTCTTCATATGGCCCATTTTGAAGCTTTCTGCACCATATTCATACCCGTGCCTACTTCCATTATTGCGCTCTTTCTGGGCTCGGTGGAGACTCCTCACTAATTCTAAATAACGCTAAGACAGAAGACCTTAATAAAAATAGTTAGATAAAATGATCAGTATTGTAAAGTGTTGTATAATCATCTACTTGCAGGCGTTCAGGCAAACCAGTCCAGAATGCTTATAGTTAATTGGCCGTACCCAGGGGGGGGGGGGTTAGGGGGGTTCGAACCCCCTCCCCCCCCCCCCCCCCGAAACTACATGGCTTTACACTAGAGAGAATTAAGTTTTGAAGGAGAAAATATAGGTTCGTGCTACCTAGGTACCTAACCCCCCCCCCCCCCCCCCGAAATATTTTCCTAGGTACCTACGGCCTTGAGCTAAAATATCGACTCTAGAATAACAACCAGAACGCATGGTCGAAATGGAATGGATAATCTACCAATAAGCAGGGACATGCCTATATGGTGTTTCTACGTACATTACATACCTACTCAAATCGCTTCTTATTTTCTCAGCATGAAGCGAGGGGTTAACCACTCCAGGAATCTCGTTGGGAATCTCGTTAAAAATCTCAGTCAATCACTGGAAATCTTTATGAAATCTCAGGGAATCTTGGAAATTTCTGGAGTAGTTATACCTTTTCAGAGTGCATCTTTCCATGAATCTCGTTGAAAATCTCAGGAAATCTTTGGAAATCTTCATGGAATCTCAAGCAATCTCTGGAGTGGTTACACCCCCTCGGCAGGAAGCTTATATAGTGACGTAAGGTGGTGAAGGAAACACCCCCGGGTTTCTCAAGTTCGAGGGCACTAGTACCTAATATCTGACACATACCAGTTTCCAAAATATTGTTAAATTTCCATCAGATTTGATTTCTACCGGGAGAATTTTAGTACGTCTATATACCTAGATAGATCATGACTTTATTGACATAGCAACATTGTTTGAGTTGCAGAGAAAAAATTTTTGGTGGTTTCCTTTCTGGTGTTGGCTAATTCCAGCCTTAGTGTCTTTTAACCTGATGATGTCGCAAGACGAAACCGGTTGTTGAAATACAAAAATTCATTTCGTGATACAAGTGCTACGTCATTTTTATTCATAATTATGTCAAAGTATCACAAAGTTAGTGTGGAGACCATCAATTTTGTTACCTAGATAGACTGTTTGAAAGAACGATAGGTTATTGGCTGTAGTTGGATGTTTGGGAACTATGAAGTTCCATATTATGTAAGTTAAGATGTTGTAGATGTGGTCGCCTAATCAGATCAGTTCTTGACGTTGACGTCGTCCCTGAAAAAAATTGGCAGCTGGACCAACACCGATGATCGCCCTGGTGGGAGGAATAGGCGCTGCCGCTGCCGGAACTGGAGCGGGCGGTGGCGCTGGACCTGCCCAAACCTAAACTCGTTCCGAAGGTCCTGAAGGCCCGTCAGGTATAAAAAGCTTATTGCACCACACATTGTTATCAGTCTTCAGCAGTCAAGACAGTAATCAACATGTTCAAGTTTGTGAGTATCAACCTTCTCTAAGTTTTCAAATTCAGCGAGCCCTCAGTCCAGCAATGAGCTAAAATTATACCTGAAATTTATCTGCTCCCCACCAATTTTTAGGTTGCTAATAATGCGAGGAACACCTTATAGATATCATCATATTTTCTGGATCCCACCGAATCTGGCTCTTGCTGTTTATTTGTTAGACATTTATTCTTAAATTTTCTATGTCCGTAATAATGACAGGAAAAAAATTCTGTTACACTTTCAATGAATAATCACAGGTAAAACATACGGACGGGGTCCACTCTACCGTCCTCATAATTGTACTATCTCTCTGCTTTTTGCTTTGCCAAGTTTCATATTGCTTGACTAATATGAGCTTCGTCTTTTTTCCAGGCCCTTGTCGTCCTCGCCCTCCTGGCTGTGGCCTCCGCCCAGCTGATCGCCTCCCCGTACGGCTACGGCCTGAGTGGGCTGTACAGGAGCGGAGTATACAGCGCGGGCTACCCCGCGGTCAGCACCTACTCTGCTGGTGTCCTCCCCGCCTACCCTTACGCCGGTTACAACGGCCTCCTCTACAAGTGAGCTCATCCACCTCTTGAGCTGAGTGAAGACTGATGCTGACTGTGATGAGTTTCCTGGACTACCCACCAATACGGACCATGCCGATGCCCGGACTTCCACCCCTCGTTTCGAACCTAACTAGCTAGTTTCAAATTTTTCTGGCCAATAAAATTTTTTATGCATAAATTCAAACTACTAATTCTCCATCACCTGATATTCTTGGATTGGATTCTAGGTCCTATCCTATAGGTATAGGTCTTGTGGTTATGCAAGTATGTATAGACTCTATAACCTCTATATAGATGAGAAAAGGATGTCCCTATAGTACCTATACCACAAACATTAACTTTATTCGTCATAAAGCGCCACTCCACTATTTCCAAATTTGGAAACACCAACCAGAGTACGGGCTGTGGTACGGGCATAATATTAAACGGCTATAGCTAAACAGCTGAGCGCCCATGCAGCCAATGTGCTGCCGTCATAGCCTGACGCCCTGAAGGGAATAAAAGTGTACCTAAGCATAACATGCATGCATATTCAAATACGGGTGGTTCGATAGTTGAGTAGCTTGAATACCTACCAACTTATAATCCAGTTAAGTTTCAGATATTGACTACTATATAGAACAAACTATAGGTCTATATTGATCGGACAGTTTTGCCCAAAACTACTTAAAATAAGGGTGTAACAAATATAGATTAGAAATGTCCAGAAACCTACCTGATTTGTGCCTTTTCAGTTTTCATTTACCAGAAATTTCGGGAGCTTCAGACTTCAGCTGCCACAGTCCGCCACACCATGCCAAGATACCAATCATTTCATTTTCTAAGAGTCTGAGATTAGTGAGATTCGTGGCCATCTCTTCTCCTACAACTTCTTTTGGTCACTTTCATCTGAAAACATTCATAATTTCTATCCATTTTCAGTAGGTGCTACGTACCTACCTACCTACCTGTCTGCCTCCCAGGCCCAGCCTCCCTCCCTGCGATATTCAGAGTGCCAGGCCAGATGGTGCAGACTATTTTACACTCAAATAATTTTAAGTGGCACTGAAGAAGGTTACAATACCTTCGCATTTACTAAAGATCTCCAAATACTCGAAGATATAGGCTTCTACAATACAATACTTTGAAGTGTCTACGAGTATTTGGGTGTCTGATTCGTATGCGCTTTCTATGATGGTCTCTTCGGATAGTTTTAGCTAAGTTATTATGGCCTAGATGTGAAAAGGGTTAGTTAGTAATTATTAGGGTTCGGAATTATATTCCCTTAAAACCCTTAGAATATTCTCTTTCAACCCCTTAAATATTCTCAATATATTCCCTAAAATTGCCTTAAATATTCCCTAAAATATTCTCCTAAAAATCGGAATTTGTTAGTTTCTCCAATAATCCACTGTCGTAGGAGTGCAGAGCGGCTCGACTTTTCTTTAGGTATTATTTAAAAAACGCAATAAATAAACTTAATCAACAAGCTACCACTTCAAGAGTCAGAATGCGAAATGCGAATGCGCCTTGTTGACAAGGGGTGGTTGAGGCGAGTTCTATTTTTAAACGTAACTGGACCTACCTGCTGGTACGGCCAGCGTGCCTACCTACCCCTGGCGGAGTTCATTGGCCGCACTTAAACCTTACATCCATGCCATGTCAGAGTGACAATGGCCTAATCTCATGTTAATTTCGCTACACTGACCTCTGACATTGCTTTTCACTTATCAATTTTTGTTTTTCTTGCACTCAGTTTGTTCAAAAACACCTAAATATTCCCAAAAACTACAAAAAGTCTTAAATATGCAAAAATATTCCCTTTCCCTCGAAATATATATTTATATTCCCTATAAAACTTGGTGGGTGGGGTCCATAGTTTCTGAAACACCTAAATACTAAAATTTGAAGTATTCGAAGCTAAGGAAAAAAATATGCATTATATATCTTTTCCGAACCCTAGTAATTATAAAGATTTCTTACTAATTAGGTAGGTATATTCCAAATATATGTTTAGGTTATATCGTAAATAATGTAACCGCAAGGTTTAGAGTTTAGAGGATGGATTGCCTCTTCGCATTAGCTCAACATATGCTTGGAATATTTATACAATTTATCTTATCGTTTGGTCGGACTGATAAAAGTCACCTTTAAAGCACTTTCTTTTTTTCTCGTTGGCCCAATAACTAACGGACCAGAGCCTGTGAGAGGATTGAGGATTGAGGGTCCATGCTATATCTTGACCTCCGTAGATACATGAGAAGGTGATTTTGTGAATGCCACGTATCCATCAGGGGTGGAAGCCTCAGGTTGAACAGGCACCCAGCGCATGACTGTGAGTAAAACTGTATATTAGGACCTACTGGCCAGTGGCCCTCCCTCCTGCTTCAGATATTGCTCATCCATGCAGTATCCTCAGGTCTCCAGTACCTATCAGGGACACTATTCCAATTCATCACTTTGTTGGAATATACCAACATATTTCAAAATGAAAGAAACAGTTTAGATATTATGCAGTACAGACCTCTTGTTTTCATCTTATGGGAGCTTGTACTTCTCCTATACCTACAACCCTAGTAATTATAGTAGCAGGTAAAGTAAACAACAGTATAGTAATCTGCATTAAAATTTATTAACCGGAATATTTTGAGACTAGCTGGTTGATTTCAAAAATGAATGTGTGTGTAAGTCCGGGCTTCGGCATGTTCCACAAAATTTGGGTAGTCCAGTAAACTCATCGCACTGTCAGCATCAGTCTTCACTCAGCTCAAGAGGTGGATGAGCTCACTTGTAGAGGAGGCCGTTGTAACCGGCGTAAGGGTAGGCGGGGAGGACACCAGCAGAGTAGGTGCTGACCGCGGGGTAGCCCGCGCTGTATACTCCGCTCCTGTACAGCCCACTCAGGCCGTAGCCGTACGGGGAGGCGATCAGCTGGGCGGAGGCCACAGCCAGGAGGGCGAGGACGACAAGGGCCTGCCAGAGACACAACAAACATGTCAGTCACAGTAGACAAAAGCAGGCGAGTCATACGAGAATCAAAGAACTATAAATGTATTATTGGAATGAATAGGTAGCCTCGACCTTTTTTATTTTTGGCACCCTAAGGGTGCGTCCCACCATGCCCAGTTAAAATTAAACTGGAGATTTTGTCCTATGTTTACCATGTTAAATTTAACTTTTCAGATAAATTTAACGTGGTAAATCTCCAGTTTAATTTTAACTGGGCATGGTGGGACGCACCCTAAGGGTGCGTCCCACCATACTAATAGGTTAACGGTTAATCTCCAGTTAATTTTTGCACGGTAAAAACCGAATTTAACTGGAGATTAACAGTTAACCGAGTATGGTGGGACGCACCCTTACTGAGACTTGCGAGAGACCCTTACGGTTTAAATATGAATAAATGCCATTATGCGAGAATAGGTACTTAAAGACATAAAAAGAAGCTAAGGAGTTAAGATTGTCACTGTTTGGGGTGTACCAATTAAGAGACGAAAAGTAGAGATGCTTAAACTAAACTGAGATACCTGGTTCGTTCGTCACCAAAAGTGAATTGTTTAAAAATTTAAAATTTACTTACGAACTTGAACATGTTGATTGCTGTCTTGACTGCTGAAGACTGATAACAACATACGGTGTGGTGGAGCTTTTTATACCTGACGGGCAGGCCCACCGCCCGCTTCACTTCCGGCAGCGGCAGCACCTACACCTAATATTTGCTGGAACCAAATAATGAGTCACTACATGGTAGGTGTATTTACTTTTTTTTCTGTCAAAGGTAGTCGAATAACAAAAAGCGAGTAGCTGCATGCCATCAGTCTAAAAGGTAGGGAAGTAGGTACCTACTTTCATTAGTTACACTTGTCAAGCCCTGTGTGTTTTTAAATATTATTAGAAATTTCGGTGAAACTGTTGACCCCAGCTGCTTGCATGCAGGGCCGGAGTAACCAAATTAGTATTACTGTTTGGACTTCCAGGTATCTATAGAAATCCAGGCGAAACTTCGAGAATTAGGGAAGACGCAAATTTGAAATTTGAAAATTTGTGCTAAGCGTGACGTTCTCAGTTACCTATACAACTCACCTACTATTTATCTCGCCTAATAGACGAGAAGCATGAAAATCGAGTGTGTCCAGAACAACTACAGGTAGGTAGGTAGGTACATAATTGGTTCCTCCGAATAAAATCATGCATAAACGAGTTAGTATAAATCGAATTTTAATAATAGGTAACTCAGTGAATATTTAAAAGTCCAGCTACAGCCTGTGCGGTGATTAGGTATGTCTTCTAGTAGTGGACGACTTTAAAAATTTTCAACTTCTTTGACTTCTTCAACGGTGGGGCACTGAGCGTATGCTCAATAAGAAAAAGTTCCCACAGTGTTTACAATGGGATGTTAAAAGTCCTCCACCAGAAGTGAGACATAAATCACCGCCACGATGGATTATATAGCCTAGCTAAGTAGCATCAATGATGCAGAGGAAGACGGGAAAATTTTTCTAGAGAGGAGAAACGATTAAATTGAAGAGAATAGCAGATGTCTGATACGTGGAAAGGGTCGTCAGTCGTCATTGTCGGGCTCACTTGTAGAGGAGGCCTCCGTAGCCGTAGTTGAGGCCGGTGTAGGAGGGCCAGCCGAAGCCGCTGCGGTACAGGCCATCGTTGTAGTAGCCGGTGTTGCCGTAGTAGGAGCTATACGGGTAGGAGTTGATGAACTGGGCAGCTGCCACAGCCAGAACGGCGAAAACGAGGAGAAGCTAAGGAGCAAGAAGTTATGTTTTGTATAAAGAATTAGACAAGGGGTTAACCACTCGTTGGGAATCTCGTTGGGAATCATTGGAGATCTTTATGAAATCTCAGGGAATCTTGGAATTTTTTGGAGTGGTTACCCCATCGGGGTTCATATTTTTATGAATATCATTGGGAATCTTTGGAAATCTTTATGGAATCTCAGTGGAATCTCAAGGAATCTCTGGAGTGGCTACCTCCTCGGAATTAGACTTCTTTTATTTTTTTAAGTAAGCCTGTCTACATTGACGTCAGAAATTACTTAGTTCAGGAATTAAGGGCTATTTTCTCCAAGAAATTCAAAACAGAATCAAGCTAGCGACAAGTGTGATTTTGATTTCGAATCAACGTTGAATTTTCTTGGAGAGAGACTGTCTCTTAGTAAGTAAGTGGTGATTTTATTGTACTATCGAGTTTTGTCAATAAAAATTCGTCAAAAAATACTTGATCGTAGAATCACCATGCAATGGCTTCCGGCTTCGCAATTTACAGTAACAATTATATTTATATAATTACTTACGATCTTGAACATGTTGCTAGAAGATCTTACTGCAGAAGACTGATGCTTAGGTAAGGTGAGGGGTGGCTTTTATACCCCATAAACAACCCGCACCAGACAATAATTATAAATAAACAAGCTAATCGGTTCCTAAGTTTATGTAACAGGGTTGGTCCTCAACTAAACGGGAATCGTAGGGAAGCTACAATAACCTTGAGTAACTAGGTAGGTATCAACATTCTGAACATACGTCAATAACACAGTTAAAATACCTTAGAAGTCGGGAAATAAAACTTGAGTGTGACTATCGAAATGGGCGAGGGGTTGACCACTTCAGAGATTGCTTGAGGTAGCATGAAGATTTCCAAAGATTTCCTGAGATTCTCAACGAGATTCGTGGAAAGATGCACCCCGAAGGGTTAATTACTCCAGAAATTTCCAAGATTCCCTGAGATTTCATAAAGATTTCCAATGATTGCCTGAGATTCCCAACGAGATTCCTGCAGCTCTATTATGGATTTTGGTCGCTATCTCAGGCGTTCAGCTCCTAATGCTAAAACATAGGTAAAACTACACCAATTCGTCGTTATCAAAGTCGTTAACTTGGCGTTAACAGATCCGTAATAGACCTGCTGGAGTGGTTAACCCTCGAAAATGGGTCTCTCTGTATAGTTTTCCTCGAAGAGCGAAGGCTGGGAGGAAGACAAAAACTCAAATAGGGCAAACGTATTATACAGAGGTTGGGGTGCTTTTGCCCTAATTAAAATTTACTTCATCGTTGTATGAAGCCACTGACAATTGAGAGGAATATCCATTGACCATACCTTCTGATCGATGAATTATTGTAGGAAGAATAACACAGAAGACATATCGATATCGCAGAAAACATGTTGAACCCATCAGAATATTATTTACTAGCGTAACGCATTATACTATAGCAGGGTAGGGGGAACGATAAATTTTGACCGATTTCAAGGATTTCGAGTTTTTCTCTGGTGTTCCTGACCTCTTATGGTAGAACACGCTAACTCACATCACCAGAGGGATAGGTGCACCTTCTGCCCCATCGAAAGAAATTATTGCATAAGGTCCAAAATAATGTTTGCCTTATTGATGATTCATGAACATCAAAGTTAGATAGTTTTCCAATTTTCACCTTATCGTACCTTAGGTAGGTACCTCAGGTAATAAAAATTTGGAAAAAGTGGCAAAATGGCACTCAACAATGATATGACTGAAAATTTCACAATCCTTTTGCCAAAAGTCTTTTCTGTTCTTTTCCTTTCCCTGTAGGGAGTAACAAGAAAAATTTTAATTTTGGTTGAAAAATTTCTTATAATTCCTTTTTATTTTACCCATTCCTGAATTCACAATTTTGTGTTTTATTTCCCCCGATGAAAAAAAAAAATGTAATTTTGATGTGAATCAAACTATTTCATAATTTTATTAGAAGTTATAGAATAGGTACCTAACAAAATCCTAAGCGCTGCTATACCTAATACCCATGCGGTTTGGAAGGTTTTTAGAGAACTGATGCAGTGATAGTAGTCGGAGCTTGGGAGACAAAGGGCCATTAAAGTTTTTGCACTTGGAGCCATTTGGCACTGCCTTCAGGTTCAGGCTTGTTATCCAAATGAAAGCAAAAGGAAGGAATTCCATGAAGAACCAGATTCAACCCACAGGATGCCCCGCTAAGCTACATAGGCGCGGTCAAATTCAATCGTTTTCTAATCTTGATTCCTACAGACATTAAGGGTTATTTATACATGTTATACCTATTTCTCTATGCTTAAAATACTTAAATATGTTGAAACCTACCTACCTAATTGCCACAAATTCGATTTACAAAACTATTCAAGTTTCCTTTACATATACCATCTACTCTCAAACACGGGAAATGGATTCGAAATTTCCCATGATATCGCTTGCATTCACGTATTCACATGCACCTATATGAAACCAAGAAAAAACCTAATACCTACCCGCGCCGAAACTGTTGGCGGAATCTAAGGGGCATTGTCCTGTTTAGAGATTTATAACCAATGAGAAAAAATTGGCAGGTAGCGCCGGGATCAATTTTCTATGCCAACGTACCCGCATTACCAAAGCAATTAATGCCTGCGGCTACTAGACATTTTACATAGGAGCGATGCAGATCTGTTCAGGGAACATTTTCGAGAAGAGGTTCAGATTTATCTGAACTAAATTTAGTTGGTATTTATTATTTAGGCACGTTACCTACCTAAGGCTGAATTTCACCACTTTCCGATAGTTTCTTTTAACGAGAGGATTTAACGAACGGGTTTACGTTATCGTATGTTTAGCTAACGACAAGTGCGATCGCAGAGAAACAAGTGCAAGCGCAAGGCATTTGTCGAAAGCTAAACATACGATAACTTAAATCCGTTCGTTAAATCCTCTCGTTAAAGACACTATCGGAAGGTGGTGAAATTCAGCCTCAGAACCTCTGAATGACCGGTATAGAGTTAATTTAAGCCAAATTTAACTATCCCCTTTAAATCATAACGTAATCTCTTATAGAGGCAGGCGTAGCTAGGGACGATACTCATCACCAAGTATGGTGGGTGTTTGACTGCGTTTTAATTTAATTTTTTTATATTTAAATATGGTATTGATGATAAGTAAGTAAAGGGAACATATTTTTGGGTGTAAGATGAGGAAGGGAGAACATGAAGGAAAGCAACGGAAAGCTGAGGAATATATAGGATGCGCAGACAGGAAAAGTGAGTCGCGCCTAGGTATCTGGACGGAGGAGATGCCGGCTGGTAACGATAAACCTGGGTGTGTGACATTTTAAACATTCAACTTTTGCAAAATAGAAAAAGACAAAGCATCTGCCGGCAGGGAGAAGGAGAACCTGCATTTTTTAAATTAGCAGACTTGCTCTGAGGGGAAATTATAAAAGTTGCGTATTGGGAAGTTTTGGTATCAGTTCGCTCTTTGAGAAGCACAACGCATCACTCCTCACTCTACCATGTACAAGCTGGTAAGTTTTGATTTTTCTTGGGAGCTCTTCCTATGCTTTGGCAACTGCACCCTAACTCCACTGCATATTTTGAGTTATGTATCAAATTCTTTTACAAATACTCTTAGTTTTCGTCCTGTTAGTGTCTTTCCTTAGCCTTCCAATTCGGTGGAGACATCATAGGTAACCTACCTTTCGTTTCTCAGTGCTCAAGTTATTTCATACCTTCTGTTTCAAATGAGTTATAGAAGCTAGAAAGAAAGCTTCCCTGAGATTCCATAAAGATTTCCAAAGATTCCCAACGATCTTCAAAGAAAGACGAACCCCGAAGGGTTAACTACTCCAAAAAATTCCAAAATTCCCTGAGATTTCATAATGATTTCTTATGATTCCCAACGAGATTCCCAACGAGTGGTTAACCCCTCGGAAAGCTATATTAATTTCTTAATCTTTATGCGGTTTCCCTTCTCTGAGATGGGATGGGACGGATGCGATGGTTATTTTTTGCTTTTCTATTTAAGTAATGGCTCTGAGCATATAACTACATAAAGTGGTGCAGCAGTGGTGCATTATCTCGATTAATATTCGTGTAAGGCTATAGCAGTAGCAGTATGGAGACACACCCTCCATTCTCTTGGTGTGGTGACTATAGGAGGTAGTAACCTTGCCCTTGCCCTCCACGCATTGCCTGAGTCTGGAGGTCAGATCACATCTAGGTGGCCATTGCTCCGATCGAGCAGCCGCTGGCCCAGACCTTTACTTCATCACAGACGTTACTACTACACCTTGGCTTTATGTGGAATCATACAGCTTGGGAGGAAATAACAAAGTGAAAGAATGTCTACAGCTGACTTTCTGTGCTGGTTTCTTTTTGGTACCATTCCAGAAATCCTGTTTACGTTCACTTGACCAGTCCAGTCCTAAATATATTGTACCTAACATTTTGGGTGTGGCTTCATTTAGCCACCTTTGGCATTCAGATATTCTAATTTAATTTGTATTGACACTCGACGTGGCAGTGGAAAATGTTTTATGGTGGTTTTATAATTACATACCTATACCCGAGGGGTTAACCACTCCAGAGATTGCATCAAGATTTCTAAAGATTTCCTGAGATTCTCAACGAGATTCGTGGAAAGATGCACCCCGAAGGGTTAACTACTCCAGAAATTTCCAAGATTCCCTGAGATTTCATAAAGATTTCCAATGATTGCCTGAGATTCCCAACGAGATTCCCAATGAGATTCCTTAAGTGGTTAACCCCTCGCCTATACCTGTATCCTGTATCTGATGTTAAGCAGTTTGCGACCCAAAAAGGGAATTTTCATTTTTTTCTTTTCTTAAAAATTTCTCCCATCCTCCCCTCTCAGAGAAAGAAACATCAACACTGCGATTGGATTGCAATTATAGATTTTCCCTTGCTTTTGTTCAGGTTGTTCTCGTCCTGGCCGTGGCTGCCTCTGCCCTCGCTGAAACTCAGCTGCTGAAAAGCAACGTGATGGGCACCCACCAAGTGCTCCCCGCTGGCGCCGCATACGTCTCTCCCCTCTCTGGGTACGCCACTGGCTACACCGCCGCCGCCGCCATCCCCCAGTACCAGCAGTACGCCCACTACCGCGCTGGTTACGCCGGCTACGCTAACTACCCTGGATACGCAGCTTACCCCGCCGGATACCAAGGCCTTGTCTCCCCCATGGCTTACAACCCTGCTGTCGCTAATGTTGCCGCTTACCCCTACGGATCCCAGTACGTGTACCAGCAGAAGCCCATCGCTGCCGCCCCCGCCAGTGCCTACACCGTCTTGTAAGCTCAGTCAACCCTACACATGCTCAACAACACTGCCAACCTCTCTTCAAAGGAATTCCTGCGTGACTTTTTTAAATTCGACGTCTTCCTGACTTTCTGAAAATTCTTATTACATGGTTCCATTTTTTTTTCATTGACAATATTATTATCTTAGTGTCGGTACGAGGTATATTTTGGCTGGGGCTCTCTGTCGCTTATACGATTAGGGGTTAGGCGAAATATTTTAAAATTTTCCCCAAATGGAAATTTTGTGTGGACAGTCTCAGGGAAGCACAGCAGAAAATGTGCGATTTCTCAATCGTTTTTTATGATACCCGCTCTTTCTCTCGACAAATCAAGATTTGCCACGTTAGCACGTCAAAAAATGTTGATATTGTAGAAACCTCTGGGAAATTGGGGAATGTCAGTGAATAGGTTCAACAGGTAGGTAAAGGTAAAGGTAAAGTACTTCATTACGGAGGAGGGTATGTCCAGGCGAAATTTAGTGTCTTGCCAGACAATGGAAGAAATACAATGTTCTGTATCTTTTCGGCCTACTCGCTATGTTCACCTTTTCACTGAGCCGAGTCACTTGTCAAAAATCGTTCAACAAGATTTTCGGAATATATCAAATTTCGCATATAGTGACCATGTAGAAAAATCGTATTAACACAAAGTGCATGGAAGAACCTTCCAGCTATAGAACTATAGACTGCAAAAAATTGAGGGGTATAACTTAAGTAGATATAGGAAGCGAAAAAAGGGTTTCATAATCTACATACGGAATCCTGTGCTAGGGCATAAGGTATGAGGAAAAAGTGTTGTCGAGCTTGGACTTAAGGAGTCACTTTGAGTACCTATACCTGCCGTGGCTGGACCTATATGAGTGACTGCGAAAAAGTAATCATACTATTTGCTACTACCTGATGCACTTGATGGCCATCGTAAATACCTACCATAATATCAGAGATACGAACAAATTTTTTATAAATTAATTGGTATATTGAAGAGACAGAGAATTTCGAAATGAATAATGTCCAAATAGATCTTTGAGGTAAAAGTCTAGAAGCTACACCAATCGCGGTAATGTCTCGCAATCCATGTCTCGAAGTCCGGGGACGGCAGCAAGGGTTGTCTTCAGTCAGTCATCCAGTAGCAGCGAGGCAGTAGAGCTTCACTTGTACAGGTAAGCACCAGCTCCGTAGCCGGTGTAAGCGACGGGGGCGGCAGCATATCCACCATAAACGCCGGCGCTGTAGGGGTAGGCACCGTACACTCCTGCGCTCCTGTAGAGGCCGGGGTAGGCGTAGGGGGAGGCGATGTACTGGGCAGAAGCCACAGCAATCAGGGCAAGGCAAACGAGGAGCTGAAAAGGGGACAGATGGTTAGTGCATGGTTCCTATACACTGCTAAAAGGAAGAAGCCGAAGAAGGAAAATAAGGTACACTATATATGTGAAGAAACAAGAAAACCAAATTTGAAAAACTGCAGAATCTGCTTTCAGAGCTAAGTAGTAGGGAAAAAAATCTACTCAGATACGACTAGCTCTGTAGGTATAGGTATCTTTACTGACCGTTAAAAATTGTACCTTCAGGTTCTGACGATTTTTTTTCTACAAACGCGACCCATAACTTAGGTACCTTTGGTAGGTACGAGGAAGTGTGGTAAATAATATATATCTGACTATAAAACTAACTTAAGGAAAAAATCTTCCAAAGTAAAAAATATTTGTTTCTCTAAAAAGGAGAGAATAAACGCTTCCCACCCGGTGAGGGCTGGATAACTCCAGGGCGGGCAATATTTACCGGAAAATGAAAAATTGGAAAATCAACTTACGAGCTTGTACATGGTGAGAGATATCTGGCTGGCTGCTGCAGACTGATGCCTGGCAAAAGCCGAGCCTGGATTTTATACCGAAATGGACGGACCAGCCGTCAGGCGAAAAAAAATCGCGATTTGGCCACTGATGAGCGAGCCTGACCTCGCACTTGCAAAGCCAAGTGTGAAAAAAGTGGAGGATCGGGTGGAAGAATGGGAGGTGTGGCCAAAGGCTTCGCCCGACCTGCCTTCTTGGTTGAACGTGGAGGCTCGTAAGAGAACGATGAGGGCAAAAATCGTTTGACGAGAAGATCCGTGATCGAATCGTTGGCAGAAACTTCTCGATGGAAAGAAACGCTTCAGGTTTGAAGGCGGCCTTTGTCTTCGTTTACGAAAAAATGTGATATTGCTCTGGCTACCTCAATAAATGTTTATTGGGGGGTAGTTAAGTACCACACGCACAGGTGCACAGTTCCCGAACCTTCCGATTACTTTCAGTGGGACTATAGGTATAATATCCTCGTATAGCTTAAAATCATCAGATTTGATGCAACAAGGAAAACTGATTTCTGGTTGCTGAGTTAGAGAGTTCCGCTGTAAGCTGTAGCATCTTTGGTAAAGCGCTACACAGCAGGAAGCCAAGGGCTTTCTAAGTCTGTGCTATAATCTTCCGAGCTCTCATGCAGGTTAAGAATATCTGCCGTTATGACCATGCATCGGAAGCCACCCCTTTCTGGAACTTATACCATACCTTGGAAGACCCTCTGTACCACCGTGCTTTTCTAAAATTCACCTCCCCCAAAAAGGAAAGTGTAGCCTCTGCTTCTCTTTTTCTATAAGGTAATGCTGACGTCTCTACCCCATTGAGAACAAAAGAGAAAAGGAAAAAAAGGAAAAATCTGTAGAGATGTGAACGATAGTTGGCACATAAGTGATCCAGCAATTTTTAAGCTCGAATCTAAAGTAAGAGGAAAAGTCTTACATGACATAGACAGTTTGTATCTACAGGGCTTGGAACCTGTCAGGAGCACTACAGTGGCCAAATAACCTATTCTCATATAAGTTCTCCATGAGCAGGTATTAACATCCAGGAGACACTGCCGAATAGAAATAGATTTGCACGTTGATGTCCGTGATAGGTTTGTTTATGAATGCGTGATTGCGTGACCTCCATAATAAAGTCCTCAAGTCTGAAGGATGCCGAGACCCCGAAGGCCACGTATTTCTGAGCTCTGGGTGTGTATCCGTCAAATGACAGGAATATCCTTAGCTGATGATCGAAGGGCGGATCTATGGGAAAATCCCGCACGGATGTGGAAAAGTAAGTATGAACCGCATACGATCCGGTACCTACGTATTACATTATATTATGCTACAAAGTTGGATCTACCTCAGGTGCCAAAAGTGAAACGAATTGAGACAACGAAAGCTCTTGTTCCACAATCGGCTATGCCGCAGCTGAGTTTAGAGATTAGTTCCAGGTTTTTTGACCTGATGAGGTTATACAGGTACGCATTCGCAAAATTTCATCTATGGACGGACCCAGAAGGTTATTTGTAGTCGATGCATTTTACAATCTCTACTCAGGTGGGGGTGAGAAAATGTTCTTTTATTATTTTTTTATTACTCGAAAAAGGTCCTGCCTGAATGAGCTAACCCATGAATAATTAGGTACCTACCTACTTTAGGTGCATGGTCCATATGATCAAAAAATGTACAAAGTTAAAAGATACCTGAAGGTTTTATATCTTTTCCTGTTTTTTTCTTTTTTTTCCTGTTTATTTTCCTCGCTACTTATAACTTCCTTTCTTTTTCCCACAAATTTTTCTGTTGGGGGGGGGGGGGGGGGGGGGAGGACCTTGATGGTCAGAACCGTACAGTAACAGTGGTTTAAGCGTATATTCTGCATATCTTGCCTCTCTTATCTAGGCATCTTGATGAGCCCTCCTCCGTGCTCGCGGAGAGGCCCGTCTTGTCCGCGAAGTCCGGCAAAGCGGAGGGCGTTGTCGAGGTGTGGTCCAAAGCTCTACGTCATGTGTAGGGCAAAAAACAGAGCAGGTTCAGGTTCCATCAAAAGCCGAGACACCTTCTGCCTCATGTTTAGCTTACATCGTTGAAGGCTTTCATCCCGGATGATTGGAGCTACATGTTCGGGGTATATCAATTCGCCTGTGGCTGCGTTTCGAGATTCAGGCAGTGGCAAGTTGTATTCTTTTTCAAGGCCATAATTTTTGGCAAGGGCTTGTGTGGGTGTGGGGGCCTTCAATAATTATAGAAATAACCAAGATGGTTAAAAAACAATCGTTCCTTATATACTACCTATCTGAGGTTTGAACGTTATTGGTCACGACTCGATGACGTCTTCAAGGCTCTGCTCGATAGGATTTTTTTCTTGATATAACACCTACATAGTGGGTAGGAATTATATCTATATCCCTTCTTATCTGCCTAGTGAAAAATGCGATCACCCAAATTTGTCATAAAAATATTCCTGGGCGTTCCAACATTGGCAAACTAATGGGAATTTTGGCAGCTAGGTAGGTACCCACCAAACACTCGATAGCTGCGCAAATATGCACCAGTACCTATATATAGATATTGAAGAGCCCTGGCACGACAGGCCCATGTGACCGTAAGTAATGGCAAAAGACACACCTTTTTCTGATCACGATGGTTGGTACTACAAGATCGCAGTCAGTCGCCTCTGGCAGGTATAGGTTGTGCCAAATTTGTAAACATGGCATGTTCGACCAGTGTTTGAAATTTAGCCACATACAAGGACATGCATTTGAAATTTTTATAATGGTTTGTATACGTAGTAGGTATATAGGCAATACCCAGGGATGCCCCTCAACGCTTTCAGCTGCCATGGCTTTCTTTCTGCATGCCTTATTAAAACTAATATTACCAATAAGTGCGCTTCGAGCATTAACTGTCAGCTGTCAGTATAATATATACAAATCCTCTGTTAAAGGGAGAACCTAGCCTAGGCCTATCGCATAAGGCGATACAGGTATACTTGTGGAGGAAAGAACAGGTTGAACGGGAGGAGAAAAGAGCCTCGAACCTGGGTCTATTTGTAAGGTTTATATGCCTCTAGCTATAGTGACAGGTCTGGAGCACAATACCCGATACTCGCCGTACCGGCTTTGACCTTGGCATTGACAGTGTCCGCGAGATGGATGGCAGGTCCATAGGCTGCTATTAACATCTCAACACGAGCGGCTCCATCTCCATAACCAAGCTACATAACCACCGCCTGCTTACGTAAACTCAAATTAGCCTGCGCTAATTTGGTTCCAATCTCCGCCTTGCCACGAATTTGTGGGCCGTGATCGGTAAATAAGATGGGTAGGTATGAGGTATTTGATTTGTTTTAGTTTTTGTGGGTACCTGGTTCCAGTTTGACGCAGGCTGAGCTACGGAGGTGGCAGGTGGGTATAGGTTGTGCGCAGGTACCTCAATAGTAAACAAAGGTACCTCACTATTGAACCAGGAATTTAATGGAACATATACATATTTGTAAATAGAGAATGTCCGAGCCGATTCGTAACTTATTGCGGTTGTGCGCAGTGTGGTTGTATCTACCTGCAGTATCATGGTGTGTAAACCAACTCTACAATTACATAAACATGAATCTGCAGGCTGACAGCTGTCAAGCTTTTTGACGTGTACACCAGCTCTATAATTACATAATCATAAATCTGCAGGTGAACGGCTCGAAATGTGTCCCCAGTGACTACTCACTTCCTTTGCTGTAGACACTAGACAGTGTAGACCTATAGTTCCCAGCTAACTTCATCAGAAATTTCCAACCTCAGCTCCCCAATACTTCTCCGTAGCCTGGATGCGACGTGTTCCGGTAGTCCAGAACCAGAGTTAGACTCTTTACTGCTGACCAGAGCAGAAACATTTTAGGTCCTCACATGGCTGCAGGAAGCCCAGATTTGGAATTTCTGAAAAGGTTAGCATACCGGGGACAATATACTCGACTTTTATTAAAATTTATCTAAGCGGTAAACTGGACTATCCTGACTTACAAACTTCCGCATGCCTCTAGCTAAAGGTATACTATATGGAAATACGTTAATAATGTACCTTCCTACAAAAGAACGTGATCGAAACGTCCCTCTCGCAACAAAGATAACAAAGATACTTGTGGCTGCGTGGTCAGGGTCAAGGTTACTACGCGTTGTAGGTTGGAGTAATCGCACTACCTGCAGGAAATTTACAAGTATACATACCTACCTACAACTTACCAACAGTTGCGCAATGTCCTCAAAAAATAATTTCAGTGGTATTTCACCTACTTTTTCAAGACTAACAGTTAACAGTACCTACCCACTTAGGTAGGTAGGTATAGGTAGGTACCTACCTACTCGTTTAAAGGAAATTAGTTTTTGTTCAATATCCCAGTAAACCATCGGCCAAGTTAGATCTAAAGAGGGAATCCGGCTCAGAATCCTTCCACCATCGTCAGAGGAACAGAACTCTAAACTATTAAAATTTTCGCATGGCTGAAATGGTTGGAATGGAAAATGTTGGATACAATACTGATATCAATCCTATCTGAGACAAAAAAAAATTCCGCCCAACGTGGGGCTCGAACCCACGACCCTGAGATTAAGAGTCTCATGCTCTACCGACTGAGCTAGCCGGGCGATGCTGGGGCGACCTACATTGCTCTTATTTCAACATCACACATTCATACCCGACACCCGACTCCCGTTGAAACAGTGCAAACAAGTTCAAACCTATAGTTGGACAGTTTTAAGTTACTTCATTTCTCCGTAGGTACTAGCTCTATATAGGTAATGGTGAGGAAAGGAAGACAAGTGTCTAAGAAGTAGGTAGGTGCTTAGTTATAGTATTATAATTTTAAAGGCTGAACATAGGCGAACAGGTGTCTTCGTTCACTGAGGCAGGGTTCGCAATGTCAATGTCTGTACCTAACCTACCTAGGTAATACCTTACCATAATTCGACGCTATAGGTATAGGTACATACTTAGATCTCATCGAAATTAACGTGCAGTAGCCATTTTAAACAGTGAAAAAAGATAGATGCAACCGTATGAACATTAGGTGGTCAGTAAAAACTGAATGCAAAAAGGATTGGCGAAAAATGCAAAAAGGATTGCCGAAACCAGGGATCGAACCAGGGACCTTTAGATCTTCAGTCTAACGCTCTCCCAACTGAGCTATTTCGGCACTTGTTCGGCGGTCACTCAACACTACCATAGGAGCCAAAGCTGATCAAATAATCGGGAAAATGTTAATTTTGAGCAGAAATATTGACCAGGTCCTACACGTCAGAGTTTAAATTAGGGAAATACTTTCTAATTATTTCAGGAAAATGTGTCAAATCAATGCAACAGAGGTTTCATCCATCCGAACGTACAGCTCCTGACATCTAGCGGATTTTTTACACACCAATAATTTCCCGCCTATTTCTCTTACTTGCGTAACTACGGTGTTGCAACAACAAACTTCAAAACTTTTCCACGTCTACTTACATGAAAAAATTTAAATGCTAGAAATAACCGTTGGAATATTTTTGTTATTATAAGTAGCTAGGTGTGCAAGAGGGCTACCAAAAACTGTTTTAACGGGGGGTTTTTCAATTTAGGTACTGAATATACTTAGGTAACCTACGTTAACTCCCCCTAGGTACTTTTATTTGCCGACATTTCCAGAACTAGGTACCTACACCTAAGTATACCAAATAATATTGAAAACCTATATACCTATTCCTATATCGATATAATGTAGGGACTATTGAGTCCTTACCTACCTTCCTACCTACAGTATAGAAGCTGAAACTAAATTAGAAAAAATCTGCAAGAGTGATTCCTTTGATAAACATCAAATGGAATTTTAAAAAATTATTAAATTTCGGTAACTTGATGGTTGGTCTATCTTCTCCAAGTGCGTAACACAGTACCTCTATCTCTATATCGTTGTTATTTCGCAATACCGCCGAATTCTGCGTAGGTCGAACCTTTTAAATATTTACGAGCCCTGCACGAGTTGACAATGGATGGCAGACAAGTCTGGTGGTGAAATGTCGCTGGTTACCCGGCCTATCAATGCTAAATGGACAGGAGGTACCCATACACATAACCACACGAAAGGTCTAGGTTGGGACGAGTTGACCACGATCAAACAGGCCATAGGTGGACAAGTGTTGGGTCACGCAAGACATAAACATAAAATACGATAATGACTTCACACCTCGCCTTTTCAAAAAGATAAGTGAGTTGGTAAAAATAACTCTGGAGAATCAACTTCAGAGTAGGAAGTAAGTAACGTTAGAACGATTTTAGGGATGGTTATACTAAAACTTCAAAGTACTATACTTGGTAGGTAGGACATGAAAACACTGTTGGGGATCGTATACTTCGTTTAGCTTTAGAGGAAGCAGCTTTACATGCAAAAACCCGACAAGTTAATTAAGGCGTGAGCACGGGCACAGAGGGTACGGGGTAAAAAGGGCAGATTTTGAATCTTGATAACCATGCTCTGCGCACTGTCAATATGACGCTTCGTGACGCTTCCGCTTTGCCCAGTAAAAACTAATAAAAAAATTATCCCAAATCTCCAATTTTGTCTGCATTAATTTCGGGTAACTGAGTTCGATTCAATTTTTTTCTGGAATCACCAAGTACGACTTAAAAAACTGTGAGAAGTCATTCGAAAACAGTGGCACTTCATAATCATGTCCTGCTCATAATTCTGATCGATTCACCAGACGTTCAAATTCATGCACGGTCGTCTCTCATCGACTCGAATTTGCAGTGAAGAGTATCACCATCCAGTTCTCATGGTATATAGGTTGGTAAGTACCATAAAATATACCTATAAATTGAAAAAAACAAGGAAAAAGCTCCTGTATGGGGAAGCATAATGTCTAAACTGACAACCAATAAGGTGTGGTAGGCAGTAAAGCTCTCGACCTTCCACAGCCGCTCTAAAAGCAGACCAATAAATATTGGGTGTAGGTATCCATCCACACACAGCAAAGAACCCTAAACCTGGTTATAAAATATGGTACTGGCAGTAGTTAATTACCGAGCAACCTGCAAAAAAACCTACCTATAGCTAAGTACTTACAATAAAACAAATATTAATGGTTAAGTTATTTTCAGATACAACTTCCTGACAGGCAATCCAAAATACCTTCACCCAATTTCTTCATTACACAAGTTGACATCTTTCAAGCAAACAAAAATCCCAGGGGTCTACTGTCATTCATTTGCCTAATGGGGATTCCGTATATCTACAGTGCCAACCAACACCACCTCCTCTTGTACCTAAGATGAGACCTATAAAAACGGCGGAGATGACCCAGTAAGGTATCAGTCACTTGTGATCGTCTTCCCTTGCAACTACTTGCAAATTCTTCTCTTCTTCAACATGTACAAGCTGGTAAGTTATCATGGGAAGTCGGGAAAAGTTTCTTTATACACAGTTTGACTAACCTGGGTCTATCTATACTGCTGCTGTAGCAACTAGCCTCGAAGTCTGTATTTGCAAATGACAACATAGTCATATGATGGGTCTCAGTAGTTGCAAAATCTGATCACCCCTCGGGAGCAGAGCATAGCCCTTACTCACCTGTAGTGTGAAATTAGTTAAACAGTGAGACATTCTATTAAATAAAAAATAAAACTAAAATTTGTTTAAAATTACAGAAAAACCGATCAAAAGAATTTTGCATTATAGATTCCTGACATACGCAACTTCGAAGGAGGGGAAACTGAACCAGGCCCTCACGCTGTCGACTATCCACAACAACAATTTTGCGATTCAACCATTTTCTGTTTTCCAGGTGCTTCTCGTCCTTGCCCTGCTGGCCGCCATGGCCACAGCCCGTCCTCAGTTCCTAACGGTGGTGCCAACCTACAACTACAACCCCCTGTTCACAGCGGCGGCGGAATACCCCTTCGCCTACACTTACAACCCGCTGCTCTTCCGTTAACATTTTCCTATTCCATCTTGACACATTCATTTTATAACTAATACTTATACATTACAATATCATTTTCTTAGTGAAATTTTTGTTTTATTTTGGTGTACTTTTGACCAATTAGGATATCCCTATTTCGCAATCGATTCTAATGACAACATTTAGCCATTATGCAACCTTCAAACATAGGGCAGTGAAAATAAAGACCACAGATTGGTAGAGAGACACTGGTTTTATGGCTATGTTCGCTTTGAAGACACAAGGATTGTAGCGCAACTCTTCGAACATTCAGAAGAGGCTGCACAAAGAGTGTATTTGTTGTGTTTGTGAAAATAATCAGAAAAATTACAAATGAAAAACTTCCAAAACTTTCGAAGTTGCACATGGCGGGAAAAAACCTCCCCTGGTGGAGATTTCGTGTACTAAAAGTGACGACATAAACAAACAACATGGCCGATCAATAACAGGGTGTGGCAGTGATTTTGTAGTACCATTCGCTAATACTCTAAAATCAAACCTTCTGGCTTGTAAAAAAAAGGTTATCTTGGTTCAGTGAAGCAAAACGAAGTTTGATTTGAAAAAAGAAAGAGACTCACGGCATTTCAGAGGAGAAGAAGCTCCACAATAACCAAGGACGACGCAGCAAAATAAAAATGTGTCACCAACTCCGGGACAAAGCAAAAACTACGTTGTACTCAATTACTCGTCTATGGCTTCCGTATTTTAAGACAATAGACTACCTTCCGCTCCAAAATTATTTGATCAAACCTAAAAACAGAAGATAGCAAAAAATTACCATTCCAAATGTGACAAAGATTCAGGAAGCAAATATCACGAAGGTATTAGTGGCTAAAGCTGTGAAAGGAGAAAGGTACCTCAGGAACACTGTTTTAATATTTATTGTTAGCTTGCACTGATATTCTGTAGGTATTCAGACCTATCTACCCATTGCAGCGGTATCAGTGTCATCAGTCATCACTTCCGAAGAGTTTTTCACAGCTATTTGTTTCATTAATGAGCCAGGGGGAATGAAAATCAAACACCTTCCTCGCTTGAAGATCTTTATCTAATTTGGACAGGTACATTTCGATAACGAAAACAAAACAGGTATAAGAAAAAATAAATCGTTTAGAATAGTCACTCTTAAATCTAACTTACGTCCAGCGCAAGACCCCGCCGCACCAGTATTAACTGAAGTGTTCTTCTTCATCTGTGTCAGATGTCTTCCGCAGAAGGTTGATGAGCTGCCGCACTCCACCCATCCATGAGCTGCACATAGCCACGTGGTCCACCATCAAACTCTTCTGCACTCGATCAGCTGTTGGGATGTCTCCATCTCGCAAGGCTAAGTTAGAACCACATTCCAGTTAAGGGTCCGCTATACCTGACGGTGCATTTTTTGCCGCCCATAAGATTAACATTGCGAGCGGCGATTCATTTTCAAGGTTTACCCTTGGTTGGAAAGACACAAAATTTTGCCTGTACCTAGCCCTAACAATGTTCTAGGGAGTGTTCGAAGCAGATTTCCCATTTTTTACTGGTTTTCGAGATACAGCACTTTTCTTGAGGTATGCGATGCTAGCATTTGCAAAACAGTTGCAATAAAAGAAACCAGTGAGAAATTGGGAAATCTGCTTAGAACACTCCTTAGAACATTGTTAGGACTAGGTACAGACAAAATTTTGTGTCTTTCCAACAAAGGGTAAACCTTGAAAATGAATCGCCGCTCGCATTGTTAATCTTATGGGCGGCAAAAAATGCATCGTCAGGTATAGCGTCCTCTTAAGAAATAATTCCTCAGTGACCGCCTGACAGTACCTACCACCATCTCCCAACCTACTGAGCGGCCACTTCTACATTTTATGTGAGAGAGTGAATCGTCTAGACGCGAATGTCAGTCACGAAAACTTTGGATGTGATGAGGATCAACTATGCTCTTCTAAATACTCCCAGGCTGTAAAAAATTCTAGCTTTCCCTGGGTAATTAGACACATTCTGCGTGCGGCAATCTACCTAATATCTATTCACTGATTTAGCTTTATTTACCTTGACTTAGTTCCAGAATTCGTCCCTGTACGGCGGCGTCCAATTTCCCATCAATCCACATCTTTTCCATCATTTTTATTCTTTTTGAAATTTCGTCGTCTTGATCTAGATTATTTACAGACCCCATATTTCTCAATACTTCTTCCAAAGAAATTTCTTGTTCTTGCACTTTACACGAGTTGTCTGCAGGGATGCCCACGGGTGGATGTCTTGGAGGGGTGCCAACTGGTAACGCTATACGACATAAACAGGTAATTTGGAATAGGGTCCGTATATTGTCTCGTTTGAATATGAAATTAGGTCTCTTGATAACATACGTCTATATCTAGACACAAATTTTATTTTATTTCCATCCTTGTCTGTTTACTGCACTATAGATGCAAGGGTACCTTAGTAAATACCTACTTAACATCGTGCCATACCTACTAGTGCAGTGTATGCTGACTATGCTCAGTGCAAGTTAGTAAAAATCACAGTGACTGAACGCTTGTAGGACTAGCACAAGCATCTCATAAATAACACACAGTCCACAGAGCAATAAATTGCTTACCAGGTGGTGGGCCTATCCGCGAAGCATCAATCGGCATTGGGGGAGTAGTAGGGTCTATCCCCCCACCGCTCACTCTCGGTCCAGACAACGGAAATGCAACTCTCTTGTTGAGTGCCAAGCCCCTTTTCCCAGCATTCGCTTGGATTTCTGTCGCTTTCTCGTAAGAAAAAGTGGGAGGATCGTTCCATCCAGGATCAGGAGCTGGAAGAAAAAATTTATTTCAAAACTGTACCTACTGCACTGCACTCACTTTAGAAACCAGCAAAAAGCGACAGCTGTTTTCTTGGGGCGTTAATTTCTAAAGTTTTGGAGAGACCTGACCTTTCTTGGCAAGTTGTGATCCCCTCTTTTGAAAATCTATACTTATGTGCCTTTGCATTAGAAGTAGGTAGGGAAAGATATAACAAACTATATTTTCTATCAAGTTAGGGTTATTGAAACGTCATAATAACAAGCAAGGGATTTACTAGTAACAATGTGCATAGACTACATAATATAAGACTTTGCTTACCTTTACCTTCCGACATTCTTGAAAAACCAGTAGAGATAGAATCTACAAGTATATAACTGCTAAACGTTAAAAAGAACTAACGAAGGCAGCCAGTTGCACGGCTGCCCATGACAGATCAAGCATCGTGGAAGCAGAAGCAGCCCAGCAGACGACCACGCAATCGCAGTGGCATGGCGGGAATATTTTGACGCCTGCACATTTGCGGTATTGCTTTTTATTTGCAGTAAAACTATTATTTATCATATACTTTAAATTGTAGGCAAATTGCTAATAAAAATTATCCTACAAGCCGGGCATATACTATTTGAAGTATAGACAGAAGGGTCAATTTCGGTACCTTATGAGAAGGTAATTCTTATGTTGTTATTCCGTCGCAGTACCTATACAATACTTAAGTAATGTTAGGAGGTAGCAGGTAAGAAAGAAAGTGATGGTGTGCTGCATCGTCAGGATCCAAGAAACTCGGAAAATCGTAATTCCGTTGCTACCTTCCTCGTAGTAGGTTCGGAAAGGAAAAGCGAAACCTTTCCCAAGTAAAGTAGTACTTAGCTAGCTCAGAGGAAAACCGAAATCCAACATTTTTCCCTTACATCGCAGCTTCCTTGATGGTGCGTGTGTGTGCTGGTTCCATCTAGGCAGTGACGAGAAGGAGGATTTCGTGCGTGCACGGTGAAAAAAGGACGAAGAAGACCGCTAAGCGCCTGGATTGATCAGGCAAACACGTGGAAAAGAGGTCTGTAAGAATGTAAGGAACGCACGCAGAGGGGGGCGGGGCGAGCCCAACTGTTGCCGTCTGCCGCCGCGCTCTGCCGGGCTCCCGCACAACTTGCGATCCACAAACTGAGTTCCGACACACGAGCAGTCAAAGTTACGACGCGAAGCGGGACGGACGTGCGCGATGCAACCGCTTGTCTCCGTGTGATCTCGCGTCCTGCCCATCGTATCATGTGGGCTCTAGTGGTGTTTTGTATGGTGGTCGTAAGCGACGGCAGAATGATCGGCCGTCCCGAGGACGCTCCCCCGGACTGCGAGTGGCGCCAAAACCTGGACTACGAAGAAACCCTTTCCTGCCGGTTTCGGACCATTGGTAGTGCCGACAAAATATTCGGAAACCTCACATCATCTCAGGTTGATCGGATAACTTCTCTCAGTTTAGTGTGTAGTGATGTTTTGTTTTTCGAAAGCTCTCTTGAGAGTAGTGCGAGCGGGTTTCTGACTCAGCTCCGTCGTTTGAAGGATTTATCAATCGAGTATTGTAAGATCCGGTACGTGCCGGCTGCTGTCATGACCGGGCTGACAGATTTGCGGGAGCTTACCATCAAAACGCATAACACGGACTGGTCTGCAATGAGCATGGAATTCCATGCGGACAGTTTTCGAGGGCTGCAAGAGCTTCGTACCCTTGACATCTCCGACAACAACATTTGGACTTTCCCCAAGCATTCATTCTGCCCTCTTCATGGGCTTACTTCCCTCAACCTATCCCGCAATAGGCTGCAAGAAGTTCTGGAGCTGGGATTTTCGGACTGGGGGAACGGCCCCTCAGCTCCAGGCCGAACGTGCAATGTGGGACTAGAAGTGCTCGATTTGTCGAAGAATGAAATCGCTTCTCTGCCGGACAATGGTTTCACGAGCCTCAGATCGCTTCAGAAATTACATCTGCAGGACAATAAGCTGTCTGTATTCGCCGACAGAGCTTTCGTGGGCCTTGTCTCGTTACAAGTGGTGAACGCGTCTGGCAACAAATTGTCTGCCCTTCCACCTGAGTTGTTCCAGTCGACACGTGACATTAAAGAAATCCACCTTCAGAATAACTCAATTAGCGTTCTGGCTCCTGGATTGCTGGAGGGACTTGACCAGCTTTTAGTTCTGGACTTGTCCTCAAATCAGCTGACTAATAGCTGGGTGAATCGGGACACATTTTCTGGGTTGGTACGTCTGGTAGTGCTAAATCTGGCCAACAACCAAATTTCCCGGATAGATTCGCATGTGTTTCAGGACTTGTACAGCCTACAGATTCTTAGCCTGGATAGTAACAACATTGACATGATTGCCGAGGGCTCCTTCAGCACGCTGAGTAACCTCCACGGACTGACATTATCAAATAATAACCTGGTGCGAGTGGAGCCTCACCACTTCTCTGGGCTCTACGTCCTAAACCAGCTCTTCCTCAATAACAACCGGATCCAGAGCATTCATCCTCGTGCCTTCGAAAACTGCACCAACCTCCAAGATGTTGGGCTCAGTGGTAATTTGATAGATGCGATTCCACCAGGCCTGAACACATTATTGTACCTAAAAACATTGGATTTGGGTGAAAATAAAATTACGACACTCTCAAACGAATCATTTCAGGGACTAGAGCAATTAATACGATTGGGACTCATTGGAAACCAAATACAGAACATCACACGTGACACTTTCGCCACGTTGCCGTCCCTGCAGGTATTGAACCTGGCTGGCAATCAAATCAGACACGTTGAGCAGAACGCGTTCCGACTCAATCCGACCCTGCAAGCTGTGCGGCTGGATGGGAATCGCCTGCTCGACATGAACGGCGTGTTCTCCAGCATGGCCGGCCTGGTCTGGCTCAACGTCTCGGACAACCACATCAAGTGGTTCGACTATGCTCTCCTCCCCAAGAGCCTCAAGTGGTTGGATATGCATCGGAACAACATCTCTGAGCTTGGGAACTACTTTGAACTTAGAAACGACATTCAGATACAAATGCTCGATGTAAGTTTCAATAGATTAACCGAGATTAGTGAGACATCGATCCCAGATTCAGTGGAAAATATTTACCTCAACGACAATTTAATTCATACCATTAAGCCAAATACGTTTCTTATGAAATCCAATTTGAGTCGTGTGGTTTTATATTCAAACAAACTTGAGCGCATCGACCTCGCCGCACTTGTGCTACAATCTGTTCCCGAGGGCAAAGAGCTGCCCCAGTTCTACATTGGTAGCAACCCCTTCTTCTGCGACTGCACAATGGAGTGGCTCCAGCGCATCAATCAGCTGAGCCATGTCCGGCAGCACCCTCGTGTGATGGACCTGGACACGGTCATGTGTCGACTGACACACGCGCGGGGAGCTGTAGAACGGCCCCTACTCGCGCTGCAGCCCGCACAGTTCCTCTGTCCGTATGAAGCCCACTGCTTTGCCCTGTGCCACTGTTGTGACTTTGATGCATGCGATTGTGAGATGACTTGCCCGGGGAACTGTACCTGCTACCACGACCACCTGTGGGCTTCCAATGTGGTAGACTGCTCGAAAAGTGGCTACACACAAGTCCCACCTAAAATTCCCATGGATGCTACCGAGATTTATCTCGATGGGAATAACTTCGGAGACTTGGGAAGCCATGTATTTATCGGTAAAAAGAAGCTGCAGGTGCTTTACCTGAATGGGAGCAACATTCAGACCATTCACAATAGGACATTTAATGGCCTGCCTTCTCTCCGAGTCCTGCATATAGAAAACAACAAGCTCCAGGAACTGCGTGGGTTCGAGTTTGATCAGATGGAAAACTTGCGCGAGTTGTACCTGGATCACAATGAGATCGCGTCTGTGGGAAACAAGACCTTTGCCAATATGAAAACTCTAGAAGTGTTGCGGGTAGACAACAATAAAATCGCGGACTTCTCTCCCTGGCAACTGCCTAGCTCTGGTAAAATTGCGCGCGTGACCGTTGATGGCAATTCATGGGCTTGTGACTGTGAAAGTGTTGCTAAGCTGCAGGCGTGGGTGCGCGACAACAGCGCCGCGGCGGGCCTATCGCTGAGTAACATGAGGTGCGCCGGTCATGACGCTCGCGAGACGTTGAGCGAGGTCATCCTGCGCTGCAGCAGACACGCACCACCTGCGTCAGTCGCGCAGAGTGACTCCATCTACAAGACAGTCATCTTCCACGGTGAATACTTGCCGTTCCTTGTGGCCACTCTGGTGGCTGTCCTCGCTGTTTCCTTCCTCATCGTAATGTGTGTCGTATTTCGCCATGACGTTTCACTGTGGATGTATTCCAAGTACGGCGTCCGTATCTGTCAGAATTCCAGTTCGGTAGCTGACACTCTGGAGGAGAGAGACAGACTTTACGATGCGTATATTGTGTACAGTATCAAAGACGCGGACTTTGTGAACCGCGTGGTGGCCTGTGAGCTGGAACAAGATGGCCACTCGCTGTGCCTGCACTATCGAGACATTCAGCTGGTCAGCGACGCCACCTTCCTGGCTGATAGCGTGCTCAGTGCCTCGGAAGCTTCACGCCGGGTCCTCTTTATCTTCTCACTAAGCTTCCTGCAACAAGAGTGGGACTTCCCAGAGTTCCGAGCCTCACTGCAAGCGTCTCTTCACCAAATACCCACCCCTCTGAGGAGGAGAAAAATTATTTTTATCCTAACAACAGACTTAGCTAATTTAAATCTAGACCCCGATATTCAGGAATTGTTAAGGACTTGTACATTGATCTCGTGGGGTGAGAAGCGGTTCTGGGAGAAGCTGAGGTATGCCATGCCTGACATAGGTTCAAGGCGAAAGAAGCGAAACAACAATTCGGTGAAGAACTCGATGAACAGGAGCCAGGAGATGGTGAAGGTGGCGCGGTACACGGCGGCTCCCACGAGTGTGGATGCGTGGTACAAGTACGGGACGGCGCCTCCACCTCCTGCCACATCCACGTCCCAGAGCTCGGAGGGCTCATCTCAGCGCACTGAGGAGGAGGAAGACAGCGGCTCTCAGCAGTACGACTACACGGCGCGGAGCCACAGCTACGTGAGCATCGATGGCACGAGACCGCCGTACGCTGCACCAAGACACGTCTACTCCACCATCCCAGATCCGCACTGTCTCGCCAAACCCGCTGTGTCTCCGCAGCCCGGCCGCACTTACTTCGTATAGGTAAGTTTACACAAGGAATTTATCTCTATCTTACCACAGGCAAGATTAAGTAGAAGACAGAATACACCTATACATGCAAGGAAACTCATACCGTGGAACAATAAACTAAATAATTGGTTATTTATTTTTGGAGAAAATCGAGGAGAAAACAAACCTCTCTTGTAGAGAATCAACATAGTCAAATTAACAGTTGAAATACTGCACAACCTGAAATGCAGATCCATTTAATCTCTGGGCTTCTCGGTGCCTGCTATATGTGCCTGTGCCTGTGCTTATGTTGCTTAAAAGGTGCATTATTATAATAATAGCTGTGACACTGGTGAGCCATAGTAGCATTACATGGTGGCACCAGAGGCATACAACAACTTGATGTGCAGCGTTTCGATGCACTATAGCGTGCAAAATTACACAACAACATCTGTCGTCCCGTTTTTTTTCTCGTTCAGCATGTAATTCATGGTTTGGAAGTTTTATATTTAAATGGCTGGACAATTTATAAGCGTGCGTGCTGGTTACTGGACTTGGGGGCCTGCCCCTGGAGGTGTCTGCATGCTGGAGTCTACCCAGCATGCTATTATAGCTATTGGTATATTCTCTACTCCTGGCTACCTCGCGCGCTTCTAACCTATGATTTATTATTTGCTTGCTACTTGGTCCATAAGTTTGCTTCGCTACCTCAGGTTTGTGTCAGAATCAGAAACCTTTTTACTTCTTCCCATACGTTTAGGCTCAACAGTCAATTGGATGTTTGTAAGTTATGATTTTAAACAATATTGTCCAGGTTATTTGTGGAGGTGTACTCGAACACACTATAGACAAACGCCTCCAGGGAGCCCGTCCATATGAGTATTGGGAATCGAAGCAGAAGTTGCGATACCTCGAAGCCGTCGGGAAATTGAGTAGGGAGAAAACAGGTGCCTTGAGAGACATCATGCTTTTATGTCTGTCTAACTATAAGCATGAGGGAGGTTACGAAGTAATCAACAACGGCAACTGTCGTTTCTTTGTTTGTTAGAAGCGTCCCATATCACGTAGTTTGACTATCTGTCCATGTCCATCCGTGCCATATCCAAGCAAAGGTTTAGCTTGACCGATATACGTGCTTTTGCGTCATTGTTTGTATTACTTGTCCATATCTACATACACCTATAGAAGTTAGCAGAAGATAAAACACGCACTTTATTCAGAAAGGTATTTATTTAGGCAACCAGTCTGATCTACGAGGCTACGAATTGGATGCAGCAGGCGTTGACTCCCTTCTGAACACATAACAACCATTTCAGCCCTTGGGTATAGTAGCGCCACCCTGACCTGCCCGGCCCGAGGACATTCTGTGAACCGTGAACAGTGCAGAATGCCCTCTGGCCAGGCAGGTCAGGGTGGCGCTACTATATCTTGTATGTACGTGTATCATAGGTGCCGCACTGAAGTCCAATGATAACTGATTCTAGTTTCCTTCTGGAACAAAACCGCAACTACGAAACTAGACGTAAACCACCAAGTGTTTGGCCACTAAGCTGAACAGCGGACCCAACAGTTTCCAGACATGAAGAAGGGTTGGTTTAAGTAGTTTAAGTAGCTTAAGTGAAGTGTGGTTATCTCATGGAGCTGCGATACAGTATCGGTCATCCGGTACAACTCCTCTTTATCTCCACGGTCAACTTTTAAGGCTTATGTCCCACTCGAGAGTCGAGAGTTGAGCTTTCAACGATAACAAGCGCTGCTCCTTAAACACCTTCCTAAGACGCTTATGGTTTTATCAGGACTCAATGAAGTGTCCTGCAAAGGTCACTTAGTCATTGTGATGTGTTTATCAATGAATTTTATCATTGGGTAGTTACTAATTATAACGCCATGTGACAGTTTATGATATAATCATGTTGATGAGACAATGGACAAAAAGCTTGTACCTTTTGCATACTTCTATAGCCACCTAGCTGTACCCCGGATGAGCGATGGAGGGCTAAGCGGAAAAATCGAGAAAAATAAAAAGAAAACCAAGTCAATCTTGGTCTATTGAGATCCACAATGTCAGCAAGGTTTTCATTCAGTTTTCCTATTTTTCTATTATTCCTATTCATACAGCGAAAGTCAAAAGATTCCCTAATTCTATTTAGAGTAAAACAAATCCAACGGTCTTGAGCTCAGGTACCGGTACCGAGAAACAAAATTTTGAGACCAGTGTCTAAGAGTAGAATTGGAGCGGCGGAGTGGAGTGGCTACCTACCTCGAAGCAATGGGCAGGTATCTAAATAACTTGAATCCGTACATAATTTGGACCGGGTGGAGGCGCGACGAACCCGAGGAACTGGCAAAGCCATCAGGTACGGATGTACGGACCACCCGCCATCCAGGCACAAGAAATGGGCTAATTCATTTTTAATGCGAGCGGACCTCAAGCGCCAAATATCCACGCATTTCTTAGAATCTGGAGTTGACTGGTTAACATATGGATCTAAAGGTTTTCTGCTTTTATCGGATTGGAATTTCAGAGTTTATTGGGTACTTAATCACTAGAATTGGAAGTCTTCTTCACGTGAAAAGACAGGGAAGACGAAATACAATACTCAGATCAATATCAGCGATACGTTCTGATTATGTGATGGTCTGTTTCAACTAGTGACCCGCCACTTTGTTGTCATATAATCAGCCATCAGTGTAAAATTTTGGTTAGCAATTTTGAAGTGGTGCAATCGGACGATTCATCCGCTTAGATTTGTTGTAGAAATTGTCAGTGTAAAGTGGGATCTATCTCGTGTTTATCTATATCCTTACCTTACCTAATTATCCTTTTCCTATGGATAACCCCAGTGAGTTCATGATATAGAATGATTCACATAATTATTCTCATTGAAAATACAAAATCAAATGACCAGTTGTCATATATACCGTGATCCGCCCCTGCTGGAAACCGCAGAGTTTCCGCGAACTTGGCCGGATGCGGCCTCCCCCTCCACCTCCTTAGTCACGCATGGGGCCCAGCAAGACCCCACAGCCAAGCAGCTCAAACATCCACACATGATATGCAGTGCCATGTAGTTCCATGTGTAGCCAGCGGCCCTGCGGTCCTTCCGACCAATTTGGCTGCCAGTCGAAGCTCATTGGAGCATCGGAAGGCGTCAGTTAGGGCCAAAACACCAAACACGCTAGGCTTATCCTACCGGTCACACCAGACACGGTTCGTTGAAACCAAAACCAGAGACTTTGTAGGTGGCGTTGTGGATGACCTGAAAAATAGGACTTAGCCGTCGCAATCACATTCGAGTCAATATGAGTATAGTACGATATACGTATTTTTACTTAAGGGTCCGCTATACCTGACGGTGCATTTTTTGCCGCCCATAAGATTAACATGCGAGCGGCGATTCATTTTCAAGGTTTACCCTTGGTTGGAAAGACACAAAACTTTGCCTGTACCTAGCCCTAACAATGTTCTATAGGGACTCTTCGAAGCAGATTTCCCATTTTTTTACTGGTTTTCGAGATACAGCACTTTTCTTGAGGTATGCGATGCTAGCATTTGCAAAACAGTTGCAATAAAAGAAACCAGTGAGAAATTGGAAATCTGCTTCGAACACTCCCTAGAACATTGTCAGGGCCAGGTACAGGCAAAATTTTGTGTCTTTCCAACCAAGGGTAAACCTAGAAAATGAATCGCCGCTCGCAATGTTAATCTTATGGGCGGCAAAAAATGCACCGTCAGGTATAGCGTCCTCTTAAAGCAACATTTTATTTATGTGTAGGTATAGTTCGACGTTGAGGGAAAGTTTGTTCAGTTTTTGAGAATGAGGTAGAGTAGGTTAACTCAAGGTCTATGTTCTACCTGTACTGCAGCGGTGGTCGCTATCAGTCATTAGTCGATATCTTGATGGAATTGGTGTTAGTGTGATAGCGGCACGAAGCCTGCTTTACCTCGTGTAGTGTCTCAAGTCTCAGTTCTGATTTCCGGTTGATTATCATTCTATTATGAATTATGATACGGTATCGGCATCAGCTTCCTTCTCCGCTGATGTCGTTGTTGGTAATCAGGCCAAAACCCAAAAATGCGTCATTGCTTAAACCTTCCTCCTTCCTGTGTTTGTTTGTTTCTCTTCACTGAATGATGAAGAAACCACGTTCATTGTTACAAAGTCAATTTAACTAGCTTTGAGTTTAGTTGCCCCCCTTTTAGAATATCTCTACCCCTGCCGGTTGTTCTATTTGGGTATTTGCCAGTACCGGTAAGAACCCTGGATTAGTCGCCGGTTTTAATTATATTTATACAAGAATAGTACTTGAGGGCTATTTGAACTTCTTTTTGTGATGTAAAACTCATTCCAGACTGGAGCCTAGTTGTCATTGCTGTAACCGGTCGCGGTTGTGTGCCGGCTGCTTTGCTATGCTTTGCCGATGTTATCGTGGCTGCAGATTCGATGCTAACGTCTATTGGGGACAGCGCACGTGAGTCGCATACCTGCTCGCCATTTCCCCTTTTCATACCTTTGTCCTATTTAAAACCTATTTACATTCCTCCTCATTATCTTCAACCTTTTTTGCGCCAATGACAAAAAAATTAATTTACAGTATAAATTGTTCGGAAATGTCTTCTTTGTTTTGGCCGTTTCTCTGTCATCTTGGGCTCGAAGCTCTTCGAGTTGGCATTTTATTGCTTGTTCATCGTCTCCCATTGAATGTGATGGGTTGTTTATTCCCCTTTTGTTTGTGGCAGTTTCTTTGATCGTTGTCGCAGTCGCAGGCTCACCATTAGAAATCAACTGCCTCTTGTGTGTTTAAATCGGCGGCCTGTCACTGCACAGTGCGGTCGTTACCAACTACTAATTTACTGGCTTCTTTGCTATCCTGCTTTTTGGTGCTAAGGAGCCCATATAGTCGACAAACTACATTCCACAATCTAGCACCTATTTAGAACAGTTCTTCTGAAACTATGCCTTATGCCGAATATGATACCTTTAGCATCCGGCTTCGATATTTTTCTTTATCACTGTATATCACACATAAAATGAAATGTAGGTCATTTCCGTGCGGTTAAGTAACGTAAGTCAGCTTATCAATCGTGCTTCCTAAGGATACATTAAAGTGAGGGAACGTAGCCCCCAGATTTCACGATTTTTAAGGGGTGATTTTTTAATAATAAAACGGCAACTCGGCGCCTTGAAGTGATCGAGAGTCAACCGTACTCAAAAAGGAAAACAACCCTCCGCCTGAAAAGAATTTTAAATGCCTCGTTTTGTTCCCTCTCATTTTGCAGTTCCTTCTCAAAATTTCCCAGGTAAGAAAAGGGCCTTTATGTTTTTCTATCAATTATTGAAGACCCTTTCAGCATCTACCTGGATCGCCCCTGGTTATTTTATTTCTGGAATAGAAGGTAGCCTTATTTTTTATGCATTGGAAGGGTCAAGTGTGGCCTGGCTCAAAGTCACTCCTAAAGGTCTTTCAAAATGATTTTCTTGCTTCTTCAACCACTTTGAGTAGAGGTAACTTTTCTCGTAACAGGGAGAGGTTGGAACAAAGCGAGTATAGAACTCATTTCCTTCTCTGACCGGGGGACGCAGTTAGCACTAGTAATGGCATAGGGAAGCAGAGAAGGTTGCTGAAGGTTTAGACTAACCTTCGATACCAGGCAGTATGGGGGGAGGTGGAGGGGGGAGAGGTACCGCGATCGGAGCCCATTGTACCTGGGCTTCACAGTCTTTCTTGCTGATATGAATGACTTCTTTGATCTTGTGTTTGAGCGTGTCCTGTCAGGGAATGACGAAGAAAACAGGTATGAGACAGAGACGCTAGCACTTTGTCACCGGACCATCTTTTTCGCTTTTTGTCAACCCAGAGAAGTTGTACTTTTGGCAAGTCATTGTCAGAGAAGTCAAGGCTCGCTGAGCACTGACGTGCCGTTCATTCTAGAGTCTTCTTTGTGAGATTTCATTTAGAAATACGAGTAATTAATCGGACGGATGATGATTTTTTTAAAACCTTTGTACTTGTAAAAGAAAACATTGGAACGAAGGATGAAAGATCCCTCTGGCAACAAAATCGATGCGTTGCTCTACCGGTTTTGTCATTGTAAATTTGTGAATCAAGTTTCAATGATAATAATTAAGTAGTCGTATTTGATTCGACATTGCATTATTTTTCAGTTTTGTATAGGTACCTAATGAGCACATTGAGCACACTGAGCTTTTGGCTTATCTATAGGTACCTTTTCCAAGCGCCTCTGCCGTCTCTGTTAAGGTAGAAAGCCCTTCCACTATAGGTTTACGTACCCAGGTGTTACCACATGTTACATGTTACATGTGATATACTCGTCGTAAATACCTATAGTCAAAAATGAAGACCATATAGTAGCCTGAAATTCAAGTTTTGTTCTTTTGTATCTCAACTACCTGAACGACCAGTGACAAAGGACGAATAAGGACAATTTCGCTCACAATAAATTTATTCTTACATGTTTAGTTCTTTTCACCGTAAAAGAGAATTGAATACGACAATTTGAAAATAACGCCAGTTTCCTGTACAATATAATCCAAGTCTTTGTCCTCCTTCTCGCAAGCTTCTCAGAACATGTTTGCTCCCTTCAAGTTCATGAATTTTGGATTATGTGTGCCAGACTGCCAGCAGTACAAATTTGAAGGGAACTGAGTTCCTTGGGCATCGTTGAAGGTATTCTTTTGAGTTGTGTCGTTAAAATTTTCATCTTCGGTTTGAAACTAATGCCATCTTGCCAGTCATAATTTGTTTAAATTGAAATTTTTCCGTTAAATTTGTCTGGTAAATTGCTTTGTCTCTTGACCTGTGGAAAGAGTGGAAACGGAACTAACTAGGCAATGGGGTTTAACCTTGTTAGGAGCATCTGTAATCTGTATTCCAAAGCAATCAAACAACCAAGGAAGCACTTAGACCATGCATTAATTACTGTTATTCTCTCTACAATTTATGTCTTCATTTACACAGAAGATGCTCCTGCATCATTATTTAATACTTTTCCATGACCTTCGTTTATTTATTTAGTGGTTTTGGTTTTGCTGAAATGAGCTGGGCTTGAACTGGTGCGTTTAGTACTTACGTTTAGTAAACTGAGTAAGCGAAAGATCCAATTTATCCTATCGGTCACCTACTATACACTGCTGCAGTGCTGCACACCAACTGTCCCTTCGGGGGGTCGTGAAAACCTCCCTGATTTGTTCTGTTTGTTTTAGTATCGGCACCTCTCCTAAATTTTTTCATAGTTCCTAGTTTCAGCTGTCAGACGGGCGTACTATACCCAGTTTTATTAGAACTCATAGAAAATCCTTTAGACGAAGACACTCCTGGTTATAAATGATACCATTGTGTAGGGAACAACATCGAAAAAACAGCTCGATGCGGCAGGTACCTCAGCTAGGTAACCTGACACGAGGATACAATGATAGCGAGGGCAAGGCGCCCGGCTGGAGAACCTGGACCTGGACCCGCCTAGGACTCTAAAATATTCGTCATTATTTATTTTTTTTGTCGATGTTATTGGTTTTTCTCGATGCCGGCGGACAGGCGAGTTATCTCTCATGTTAGCCAGAATTGTTTGAAATTACCCCCCTAGGCCACGCGCTGGCAAGCCTGTCCGCTCTGCCTTATCCAGAATCCAGCCACTCAGTTTCCCAATGCACTTTTTCAAATGCTTGACCGGTCAACGTGTCTCGGAATTTTCGGGTTGTTTGTTATTGTTTTCATCTACTTTTCATCCATTTCAGAATAGGAACAAGTTCGTATTTTTAATCATTTTCTAGTGACAGTGACGTAATGCCTTCAGCACCTAAAACTTTCCCTGCCAGTTTATTATTCTAGTTTTACTTTTTGGACAATGGCTCTACTACCTTTGGCCCTCGGCCAGAGGCCTTGGAGCATAAACATAACTCTTCGGAATTCCGATAAATTCCGGCGAACAGAACCTGTTTTGCATTTTGATACCGGCGCAACCAATTGAATGCACTGGAGGCCTGGAGACCCGCCACTGGCCGCGCACTCCCCCGCACCCGCTTGCTATTCTCTTGGCCCCTCTCTGCCTATTTATTTCTTGCTTGCAAAATTTGGAATAGCTCTGAAATAGTTGCACACAAATTGTTTTTGTTTCGGTATAAATCCCTGTTTTCAGTATTTACAGTCATTGCATCACAGTTATCTTAAATCATCTTGGTCATTGGAGTTTTGAATTCATTGCTGAAATCCTACGATCATGATTTTACAAACTTTTTGAAAGTGTAACGGAATCAGTTCAAGCTTGTGGGTTTGTATCTCCTTCTCGCTTCAGCTACTAAAACTTCCTGCGCCTCGCGGCCCTCTCGCTTTTAAAAGGGCAGACCTTGTGACTGAAAAGCAGGAGAGAGGAAAATGGGAAACCATTGTGGAAAAGAGTGCGGAACAATTTTTTGCATCAGCGGACTAATAGTTACAATTCTGTATAGCCCCCTGTAACTTTCCCTACTATAACCCCCCTTATTCAACCATTAGGGGTGGGATCAAAAAACGTTACAAAGAAAAGTTGTAGGTAGTACTGTTAGACGACCCTCAGAGAAAACCACGTTTCATTAGTTGCAATATTAAGGGAGTTATGGCCAAAAAACCAGATTTCGAAAAAGTCCCCCCATTTTCCCCCCCTTCGTCCGATTTCCCCCATTAACGAACTCGACCGAGATTTTAGTCCCTTATATTTTATTAAATAGTCAAAACCTATTATTTTTCAAAAATACGGCTCCTATAAACTTTTGAACTGATGGTGGTTTTGGGATCCAGGGGTCATAAAAAGAAGAACTGTGAAGAAATTTTTCAAAAGTGAGACTACTGGTACGACTACAATAGGTAGATTTTTCTTCGAAATCTACCTAAAAAACGGTCCGTGAAAAAATTCTCAAGATATCCCACTTTCTCAGCATCTTGTGGCTAGCGAGAAAGCAAGAAGAAAAAGTTAAAGTAGAAAAGGGAAATTGCCAACATCTCAAGATCAGAATGATCTGTCAGCGATCTAGTCAGGAATATCCCCGCGGGCAACATTTTGTAACTCCTGCTATCGCTGGGAGGATTATTTGACAGTCCGAGGGCCGTGTAATTTGTTTTTCAGCTGTCGCATTTTTACATTTCAGCATGCAATGAAACAAATGGTCTTTTTATTCAGTTTTCACGCGTGGAAATTCTCTGTTGACTGCTGAAAAACGACTTGGGCCTCGGTGACTTGGCATTTCTTTTTTATTGTACGAATAAGTCATATTTATAATCGTTTTATATCTTCGTTATTTTTGTTTTACCTTCCTTTTTATGGTCTGGGCATTAATCTTGATGAAATAACCACGGGCCGCCCCACTCGGAGTGTCTGATTTTTTGTCCTGTAATGTCTCCCCTGAAGACAAAACAGATAAAAGGCACTTCAGGGCTAAAAGAGAGACCTAAAGTGGTCACAAATGTAGAAACCACGAAAAGCTGCCGGCGAAAGAGTGGGAAACTAGATACCGAGGTTTTTATCGAAGCCCTCTTTCCCCCACAGAGAGACAGGATTTTTCATTTGTCGCTCAGTGGAAAACTATGTCAACGCTTTGCAGCTTCCAAATATATTTCACTCCATCACTTTCCAGGCTTTTTATACTGGTTTTACACAGACAGAATATCCGTATCCTCACCTCGTATCTATCTGCTCACTGTATTTCAAAGTTAACTTACTGACAAAGCAGTTTGGTTGAAACTTTGAAGCACACTCTCGCGCCCTAAAGACAAACCTCAGTTTCCTATTGTAAATTTTCAATTAGCTGTAGGTACAACCCGATAATTATGTGTCTTCAACCAAAAACCAGCTCCCTTTGAGAAGGAATGAGTTCTATTCCTATACCCAGAATAACAGAGAACTCATTATTCTGCTTTCGTTGAAATATGGGAACGCATGCACGTCAGTTGCCGTTGTTTTACAATTTTGCAAAATTTCGACAAGAAAAGGAGGAGGATCCAGGTTTCATCTGAACCTAGTGACTTTGGTATCCAGAAGAGTGGGTAGCGAATATATGGAAGTCGGTAAGAATGCCAAGCTGGTCTCAAGGTGATTCTTTCTTCCAGTTGTCAGAGCTTAGGCTTCCAGCCTGGTGCATTCGGCCGGTAACCCCCCTGTAGACGCGCAGGCGGTCGAACACCTTGTTGTGGCCTCATTAAACCGTGAAGCAGTGAGTGGAGCTTCTCAATAGATATGTTGAAGATCGTTACGATGGAACCCCTGCTGAGGCTGACCAGCAGACCAGGCCTTGGACACTGTCTGTGAGAGTTCTGTATCATGTACCGGCCCGGGTGGTACCGTCTGCTCCGCCCATTCAAAGGGTTTATAGAGTTCCCCCGGTCTTATCCTTGCATTAAAGGATATACTTACCAGAGGAATAACTTGCAAGATGTTATATTTCACAGGAGACCTGTGTCTTCCGACCTAAACCCCGAAATAAACCATTGTTAGATAGAGCAAGCAATAAATGACAACAACTGTATAAGGTACATTGCATGGCATTGCATGACTGGGTCAGGATTTACTTGAGAGGCTATAAAACTCTGGAAGCTGTACTTATGTTTTAATGTTAAGGGTTGATTAGGTACGTTGTTTTTGTATTTCTATGAATTCTTTAAGAATATTGACCCTATTTGAAATCATCCATATAGCTGAGAAGTTAGTTCTGTTGAAAAGGAAATTTCCTCCCATTCTGTGCTCGTACCTACCTCAGCAGTTTGACCGGTAGTTAGGGATGTACCTATATGGAGAGACACGTGTGTGCTCACTGAGCATTGCCTACCTGCAGGTTGGCGCAGGTAGGTCCAACGATGAAGATGTCCCCAACCCAGGAGTCAGATCTCCTATCTCGAACAGAACAAGTGTTCACGAAAACACTCATTATAAGCCACGACCGAAGCTTATCGTGACGGTGCTGTCGCACTATATTACCCGGAACCTCACAAAAAAGATCACAAAACCAGAAAATATGGGTTTGATAATAATAAACAACATATGGGCTACCACAGTGGCCCCGATTGAGCTGGCCCTCGGACTCTTCACGGCCTTTATTTCATCAACAGCACAATTATCTTATTAATTCGTCTCAATTTTCCACGGTTTACAATCACCGTGACTTAAGCGTCGGTTCACGTCCACATATTACATGTTATAACGAGCGCAACCAATTATCGTTTTTTATGTAAACAATTGAGTTTTTTCCTCTGTATAGGTATATGTTTCGGGTTGGCAGTATAGTCAGTCTGACAATATGAAGGCTTCTGCAGCTTCTACTGCATGGATACATTGTTGTGTATACTATTTTGTCCATTCCGGTAGGTGCGACGTTCAGTAGACGTCAGTCATTGCTTACTTATTCTTCATTGAGATATTTTGTGAGAGGAGTGGGTTATGACATGACAGACCTCATACCTGAGAGGGACGTATGGGGAACTATTTCCTCGCTGACACAAGAAGAAAAGTAATCTTTTTCGGATGGGCTCTTGATATTCCTCAGCTATAAGTATAGGTATAGAAGCTGAATTAAAGATGAGTTTAGTTATTACAGATACACGACTGGCTGGACAAGATGCGACAAAGTACTTACAAGAAGTCAGGTGCAGGTACGCAGGTACGAAGCCTTCCACGGTCAGGCATGACCAGATGACGGCTTGTAAAGGGCCGCGCTTCTCCGATGCCCGCCCATATGTCCATGTAAATATGTCACTGACTCTCAGGAGACACGCAGTGGCGGTGTCAAGAAATGTGTGTCCATGCGTGGACTTCATTGACAACACTTTCATCCCAAAATAAAGTTGCCGCACTTAAAAATACCAATTGTTTTGGTGCAAACCTTGCGCCAGGCCCGTATCCAGAAAGCTGTCATGGGGGGGTTTAGTGTCAAGGGGGAGTTTTAGCCTATATTTTTTTGCTTCACGTTCGCATTACTATGTTAATTTTAAGTTCATGGGGGGGGGGGGGGTTAACCACCTAACCCCCCCCCCCCCCCCCCCCCCGTGGATACGGCTATGCCTTGCGCTAACTAGCGCTTAACAGTTCAGCCCGATAGGGCTAGAACAGAAATATAGGGAGGAAAGCATAATTGTTGTGTTGCTTGATCGCCTTGATCAGTGACATTTCATCACATGCATGGTCAGCTTATACACTGTACTGGCCATTTATCCTAGAAATCCTGGAAGATGAATTGTTTGAACATTCAGTGTTGGGAAACGTGTATGGGAGACAATGGAGGCCTCTGGTGGGAATGTGGGCCGAATGTCCTGAGTAGACGAGGCATGGGATGTCCCATTGTCGTGACCAATGCACCGAACCTAACTAGTCAACCGGCAACCGCTTTTCATTAGCCTACCTATACCTATAGGTATGTATAGGTACGTGCCTCCCCGCCAAAGGACGGTCAAACCATTGTTCAGACATCATCTCCGAGTCTACATGTCCAGCTAGCGGGTCTGTCCACTTTTGTATGCAGGGAGAAAGAGAAATTATTCAGGAGTTGTGGGCTAACAACTGTTTTATATGCTCAAGGTCGGAAATGTTGATTTAGTTTTATTTATGGCTTACAAAACAGACATTCTGAGGAATGAACCTTGAATTTTTCGTACCTATAGAGCCATTTTCGCAAGTTGAAATTTTGAGAAAAGAATCACTACTTCCAAGTCACAACTAACGGTAAATAAACTCAGAAGGACCTTAAATTGTAAGGCATGATATTGTATGGGATGCCTTGCAGGCACACTAGGTACGGATGTTAGCATTGGAAAGCAACTGGAGTCGCACGTACCTCCATGCGGTGCCCTCGGGGTGTAGGTATGAGGGTACGGCCGGCTAACAACCTGGAAATTATCGTCATCATCGGTCTGTACCTTCGGTTTTGGGCCTTCAACACATGCCCCATGTATAGGTATGGTTCTTAGCCTCCATGTGCGTCTAGGCTGGTGTCTGGTAAAGCATTAGCTGGTCCTGTTCGAAGAGGAATAACGCACTGAGTCTTCGTAACAATTAATGCTACTGTGGAAATTGTGTTAAAACTAATTTTGAGGTGTGCGGTTGTGGTTGTGGGGTATTAAATGTGCCATTGTATTGGTGGATTTAAAAATTTCTGCCAATTTGAATGAACGGGTTGTGATTGCGTTTTTTTATTTTTAAAAATCTTGAGGAGGGGATTATGGCAGTCAGTAACCGGATCCTTATTCCTTGACTATGTGCCCCTCCAGTAGGGCTCTCTGAGGGCCCTTCACATTGCATCCCTTTGCCCTTTTAATAGAATTTCTTTTCATACTTTCTCCTTCAATTCTAGGGCTCACTCTCCTTGCAATTAGTTTGAGAAGTAGACTGGGTGACCGCAGGAGGCTGGTGGTGGTTATGATTGCACGTAGTAAGCTGCGGTTGTATGTAAATCACCATGTTCTCTCGCGCCCTCTTTCATGGCGACGATTCACTCACGGATCGACATAACTTGAGATCTTTGTGGAAACATAGGTTTGAGCTGTGATATCTGAACAGCTTGAGGACGGACTTCCATAGTGTTGCCACTAGATAATAGCTCTTGGTGTTGGGCCTTTGTGAAGCGTCAGTGGTTCCGTGTTAGAGCAGTGTTGGCTCTACAGTTGCTGGAGTAATTTCTCACCCAGCACGTCCTCCATGATGTATTGTGTAACGGAGCTGTGACTTTTTACTGTTTGCTGTGTCTTGTACGCTTCCTCTGTACCCATGTTTTGGTGTCTTCTCCTTGGCCGTGGGAATGTCAATAGGACGCGCCACTTCGTCTGTGCTATGCTAATCCTTTATTTCGGTTGGAAGGTTGAAACTGATTGATCAGCTGGTTGTTTTTATTCGAAAATTATAAACAGCTTATAAATTCTTAACTAGGGAACTGCTGTTTCAGCAGTGATCGAGGGGGTAACCACTCCAGAGATTCCTTGAGATTCCCTGAGATTCCATAACGATTTTCAAAGATTCCCAACGATATTCATATAGAAAGATGAACCCCGAAGGGATAACCAACTCCAAAAAATTACAAGATTCCCTGATATTTCATAAAGATTTCCAATGATTCCCAACGAGATTCCCAAGGAGAGGTTAACCTCTCGGCAGTGATGGAATGGAAAGTGAACGGCGTCGCCTCGTTCTGTAAGCGTAAGGGATACGGAAAACTTCTCGCAATAATTGATTGTAATGGCGTTCACATTCCTTTGTAGTCTGTTGCGGAGAGGTCTGGAGCAGGGAATAGTCAGTTTGCGAATGGTAACGGTCCCATAAATGGGACTTGTATTTATTCAAAACAGCTCAAACCTAATAGTGGTCAAAATTTGGCGGGGTGAGTTCATCCCCTGTTTCTATATACTTCCCTTAGTAGGTTGCACTTGGCGTGGTTTTTACATGATAACTTATGACTTATTTACACTAGAAGGTTACAATTAATGACTTAGGTGTATATTAAAATTAGGAACGCAATGGTCTAACACAGTGGTTCTCAAACTGTGTTCCGCGGAACCATTTGGTTCCGCGATGCCTTGCCGGGGTTCCGCGAAGCCTTCTCCGAGCTTCAGGGAATACAATTTTAGTTTAGTTTAGAAAAATTGAAATAGAAAAATGCATTGTTGTTGTTTCCTAAAAAACCTGTGAAATCGACGATCCAATGTTTAAGGTTCCACGAAAGAATTCCCGACTAAATTTGGTTCCGCCAGCCAAAAAGTTTGAGAACCACTGGTCTAACATATACAGCTGTAAACTTACGTGCTGTTAAGTTATAACGTAAATAATAGGAGGCATAGGGGACAACCTATAAGGGCTGACAGGTACAGCCATAATGGAGCGTTCTGATTGGCCGAGAGGCCAGTTGCCTTCAGTGTGCCGCTGGGAGCACATGAAGGGGCTTGTAGGAAGCCGAGATTGTATGCCCGTAGGGGCCCCGTACTAACATAGACTGAGGACAGTCTTGTCAGTAGGTAAGTAGGTACGACTCTGAAAAGCCTACCAGATAAGTAAGTAATACATATAGGAATGGGTGCAGGGACCCTTGGGCTGCTAGGAGCTAGGTAAATACTTAAGATGGGTGCAGGGACCCTTGGCTGCTGGGAGCCTTAATATTGATAAGATGGGTGCAGGGACCCTTGGCTGCTGGGAGCCGTATATATACATAAGATGGGTGCAGGGACCCTTCCCAGCGGGGTGGGTTGCTGGAGGCAAGGCCTGAAAGCGGTCGAGCAAACCGTAGACGATGTCAGCATGACGGTAGTACTTCTTCTCCAACAGGGCCCACGCATCCTCGAAAGCGTTCGGCTGAGTTGTATAGAATTTCACGGCCTCCTTGGCGGCCCCCCCAAGGCTGTTAGACAGCATACGCAGCCGCTGGGTGCTGGTGAGGGAAGGGCAGTTGGCCATGGCGTCCTTGAACAGGGCGGAGAAGGTGGGCCAGTCCGTGAGTTCGCCACGAAAAGTGGGGAGCTCGATGGGTGGCAGTCGAAACGTGGCACTCGTGTCAGACTGTGGAGCGGGAGTGCCAGCGTGATCGGGAGCGAGCCCGGATTGTAGGGATTTTTTAGCCACTAGCAGCTTGTTGACCAAGGCATCGTATTCTGCGGTGAAAGTGGGCAGCTCGTCCGCAGAACAGGTGGTAAAAAGATCCTCAAAATTCTCGTCCAGGTCGTGACGCAGGGATGCGAGTTCCTCGAGTAGCTGCTCCTCGAGCCCAGCGGGGGCCGCGGCGGAGGCAGCTAAAGAGCTCACTCGCAACTGCAGCATGCAGCGACGACGACGAAAATTTTCCATGGTAGGAGAGGGTACACTGGGGTACTGGACACAGTAAAAACTTTACACTCGCAAACTGATAGGGGACACGAGCACACGCGGGTGCTGGGAGGACCCCGCGCTCATGGGGGCAGTGGCCGCACCAGGGACGCGGTGAGCTCGCATCCGAACCCCTGCTGGGAAGCCCAAGGGTCGTGTGAGCTGCGAACAACCCGTAGAAAAACCCAGGTTTTCCAGGATAGCGAGGGTATTCCCCTCCCTGGTCAACGCAGGGCGTCTACGTCCACCAAAGTGGTACGGGAAAAAAAGGCACGGGGGCCAATTAATTCCCGTAGCTGCTGCAGACACACACGAACATTGGGTCCCGCAGACAGGGCACCAAGGAGCTGCTCATGAATTACATCAACAACCACTGCCCATAATCCAAAATGCGCCCCCAGTTAGCCAGGATATGCTCCTGCCGGGTTTGCAAATTTTCATATGGAGGGAAAATCCCACTCAGAGCCCGAGGCCATAAGCCAGGGAACAAAGAGTCAGCAGCCGAAGATATAATTGCAAGAAGTCAGGCATCCAAGGTGGGAGCTTGCAGACCTTGTCTCCGAAGATAAGCCACTGCTGCCATGGAGCACTCGAAGATCCTCCAGACGGAACAGCGTCGATCAGCAGAGGCGCGAAGGACCAGATGTTGCGGAGAGGTCTGGAGCAGGGAATAGTCAGTTTGCGAATGGTAACGGTCCCATAAATGGGACTTGTATTTATTCAAAACAGCTCAAACCTAATAGTGGTCAAAATTTGGCGGGGTGAGTTCATCCCCTGTTTCTATATACTTCCCTTAGTAGGTTGCACTTGGCGTGGTTTTTACATGATAACTTATGACTTATTTACACTAGAAGGTTACAATTAATGACTTAGGTGTATATTAAAATTAGGAACGCAATGGTCTAACATATACAGCTGTAAACTTACGTGCTGTTAAGTTATAACGTAAATAATAGGAGGCATAGGGGACAACCTATAAGGGCTGACAGGTACAGCCATAATGGAGCGTTCTGATTGGCCGAGAGGCCAGTTGCCTTCAGTGTGCCGCTGGGAGCACATGAAGGGGCTTGTAGGAAGCCGAGATTGTATGCCCGTAGGGGCCCCGTACTAACATAGACTGAGGACAGTCTTGTCAGTAGGTAAGTAGGTACGACTCTGAAAAGCCTACCAGATAAGTAAGTAATACATATAGGAATGGGTGCAGGGACCCTTGGGCTGCTAGGAGCTAGGTAAATACTTAAGATGGGTGCAGGGACCCTTGGCTGCTGGGAGCCTTAATATTGATAAGATGGGTGCAGGGACCCTTGGCTGCTGGGAGCCTTAATATTGATCTAAAAATGGGTAGAATTTTATATGTTGGAGCCGTATTGTATACGGCTCCAACATAGTCAATGGGTGTAAAGTAAAAAATATTTAACGCAAACTTTGTTTGTGCATGCGCTTATGGAGTAGCTCGGATATCAAACAACAAGCGCCACTAGAGAGCTAATTAGGAAACGAAAGAAAAAACGGTCTCTCAGCGCCTCTTACCAGCTTTTCCCCTCCAGGGGCGCAAAAACGAGAGCTCCAACTTTCATCTGACTTGTTACGGAAACTGAGCGCTGAAAACGTTTCGTGAGACTTTTGTTGAGACGCAAAGCTTAGCGCCTCGATCGCTTCCTCTGATCTTCTCCCTGCTTAATGTACCTATACACATTATGAAATAACATTGGACATAGTTACAGTTTGGCCTAGGACACACATCATATGACATACCTACCAACTTTAGGACATTACTCGGTTCTTTCACGCAGTTCGGTGCCGAAACCCTTACATATTATACCACGAAAGTTCTGCTTGTCTGTCTGTCTATACGTTGGATGCGACTAACGCTCCTTCCCGTAGTTTCACGTCGTCTTCATCCTTTTTACCCAGTTACCCGATGTATAAGTAGGTATATTATATACGGAGATAGATAGTCTTCGTGTGGCCACAGCAGCAGTGAAATCCTTTTCTCTTTGTACTTTAGAGCTCTGTCACACTTGGTGCTGCTTGAGAAAAAACTCTTACAACATTCGACTTAGCTGCTGTTTTAAAATCTTCTCTGAAGCGTTTTTTTCAACTTTCACAGGAGCCTTGAAGGTAATCCATAGATCATGATGCGAAACTGGCTTCCAGCTACAGTTGGAACGTGTTTTGAGCTTACATGAGGTCATCGCTGAATTTTTCACGAAAGGCGGGTTCTTCAAAATGAGATTGACGCTTCACTTTCACAAAATGAAATTTGGACGGCTTTTGGCATTGGAGTGCCGCAGCTTCTTTCCTGTACTGAGGGAGTTACACCTGTGTACTTCCGTTCATAGCACAGTGGGCGCTATGAATCTGTGAGATGGAAAATGGTTTTTTGTCGAGAAATCCCTACAGTTGATGTCTAATGTACCTGACCCTGCTAGCTTGTCCATGTCTAGGTGCATGTGGAGTGTGTTTCTTCAACCATAGCGACGCCGACGTCCGCTATGAGCAAGATCCATAAATTCTAGAAGTTCTCTCATTTGAAAGAGGAATAAGTGTCGCGGTTTCGTCAAATCTCGCTGATAAATCAGTGTTCAAGGCCAAGGCCTGTGATTGGTAAATGCGAAGGCTGTAGAGAGAAATCTTGCTTTCAAAAGTAAGAACCTTTAGATTTAAAGTTCATGCGCTTCTAGCTCGCCAGCTCACTGTCTCTTCGGAGACATTCCTTGCAAATGAAGTTGTTTTATTGGGTGTGAATGCAAATTTGTGATAAAACTATGGATGCGTGGTAATCAGATCCAGGTTTACTGGGAATAGTCATTAAAGATATAATATGAAGTACGAGTACCTAATTTACTTAGGTAGGGAAATGGTGGTAGCTTGCTTGGTATTTCCTTGTCAGCCCGTGCAAGTAAAAACCGAGGGGGTAACCACTCCAGAGGTTCCTTGAGATTCCATAGAGATTTCCAAAGATTCCCAACGATATTAATAGAAAGATGAACGCCGAAGGGGTAACCACTCAAAACAATTCCAAGATTCCCTGAGATTTCATAAAGATTTCCAATGATTCCCAACGAGTAGTTAACCCCTCGGTAAAAACTGACGGTGACTGAACATCCTCAAATACTTGGCTTGGGGAGTGTCGAACAGAATGATTGACATGCTCGTACTTAGAGACTTAGGTCCCAACTGACTGACAACCCAGTCCCCCGCTTGCAACACGATAATTCACGAAATTTGTCACAGAGCAACGGTTAGCAAACAGCGAGGTGTCTGGCAGCGTAATTGCTGCATCACTGACATATTCCTGACGTATTCGTGTCGAGCTATTTACAGTATTTACTCCTCGATTTAGAACATGTTTCACGGATAATGTGACTGTGAAGGGGTTGCTTTGCTGTCAAAACTTTTCGTTTTATCATGGCTAAGCTAAATAGATATTGCAGGATTCACAAGTCATGGACGAGGGTAAGGCAAGTTGCAATCTAGGGGGAGTGTGCCAGTGTGAAATTTGAAATCCAAGCATCCCCATTAGGTGTATACCACGAAAACGGATATATAGGTAGCAATCTACTGGGGAACAGGAAAAGCTTCTACACAAAAGTTGAGAAAACTCTAATTCCCGAAAACTCGATTAACCGGAAATCATCATCAAAATTTAATGGCGAAAAAATACACGTTAACCGCATTGCGAACGGGGAGGATGGAAGTTTGAAAATGCATGCTTTATCAGTTACAGAGGAAAGAGGTGGCAGGTGGGGTATATCGATACATGCTGCTCAAAAAATCATTCTCAAACCCCTAAGGCACAGTTTCCCTAACCTTCCAAGTCATTAAAAAAATATTATACATTGTTAAAACACCCGCTAGGCTTCATTTTTTCTCTCTTATACAGAGGGAAAATAAAAATATCTTTGAAATTTCCTCTGTGTTGGAGGTTTTGTGTACCTAGGTCGTTTATTCTTATCGTACCTTACGGTGTAGTCTTTGCGAAGTTTTCGCAGAGTTAAAAGGGTTGTGTACCGAAGCACGGCTTGGTACTCAGTTTTGTAAACCGTGCTTTCTGGAAACCAGAGGTATTTTCTTTTTCTTCATGCATTATGACGATTCGTTTGGCACCTTTTTAAAAAGCGTTTTTTATTGTTAATTAAATTCGCCTAAATATTTTTCTACAGTTGATTAATGCCATACTATAGGTGAAACAAGGCAACGACAAAGAAAGTTTCCTCGGCTGTTAAAAGGAACAGGTTCAGGGTACACAAGAACACAGGTATGAAAAATCTCCATAATAATTATAATGGGTTTGGAATGTGCAAAATTGTTGTTTGATCCACACGTTACGTTGGCGTAAGGCCCTTTTGGGTGAAATAGAAGATGAGAAACACAAATTGTTAGTGTGGTCTGGGTAAGCTGGGAATGAGACAGAACACAAAGACGCATGAGAGACATGAGAGACAAGGAATTTGTAGTCGCGTCCTCGCGTCCTCGCGTCACTATCGCATGCGACATTCATGAGACGCTGGATTACCATGGATCTTCAATTATGGACCACAGTCATGCAGACAAACATTATGTGAGACCCGCAATTGCTATTCAGGAGTTTCTCCAAAATTACTTGATTGTGGTATACATGTTCGTCATGGAGATGATGAAAAATGATGTTTTACGGTTGTGGGAAACATTACTGCTCGTGTAGGTTTAGTGAGGAAATTTGTAATTGGAATGGAGACATCGATGGATAGACAAAGCCTTGAGACATATTTGATTTCTTTGAGGGGTTAACCACTCGTTGGGAATCTCGTTGGGAATCATTGGAAATCTTTATGAAACATCAGGGAATCTTGGAATTTTTTGGAGTGGTTACCCCTTTGGGGTTCATCTTTTCTTTGAATATCGTTGGGAATCTTTGGAAATCCTTATGGAATCTTAGGGACTCTCAAGGAATCCCTGGATTGGTTATACCCTCTCGGATTTCTTAGATTTCATAAGTCTGTGTTGCCGGCTATTCCTAAAAATAGCGCGGTGTTAATTCAAAGGTTTCAACAGGATTTTGTATAAAATGTCCGTCCACATGTGATATCTGACATGATATGTTCGACATGAGTGGGAGTGTAGATATCCAGGAAACATATAGCATGTTCAGCCTATGGAGGGGTAATCAAAGTCAATTTCTCGTGAGGGATTTAGTTTCACTTAGGAAAAGTCACCAAGCCCAGTCTCCTACCATTATTCCATGTCTATTTTACATTTTTTACACCTGACCGGTACTCGTTTGCCCACGATAAAATTAATGAAATACCGTTTGTTCAAAAAACGCAATGTCAAACATTAATCTCCACCCAAAGATCAGGTTCCGAATCTTTGTCTAATTAACGAAAAGCTGACAAAAAACAGTGACCAATTAATGCCCTAGTTAATTTAATATTGAACGTCAACACAGGCTTGTTTGTAATGCAACTCAGTCTATTGAATTAGGAGGTTATTTCTCATGAATGGAAGGCTGTGATGCTCGTCGAACCACACACGGAGTCTAACCTGATCCTGACAGCTTTTTTATCTTCTATATCTAAATGTGGAAAAAAACGGTTTCCCTCCTGAAGATACTCATTCGTTCAGGAAAAAATGTAACTCAGTTTATCTTGCTTTTCTTGTAATCTCTCCATCCGCACATTTCTATCAGCTCATTACCAGACATCTTCCCTGCCTTGGATAGGGTTTCGTCCATAGGCCCCCCCCCCCCAGAAACCGTTTAGCCACCCCCAAGATTTTTCTGACATACACATAATGCGTCACATAAAGCCATGCCTATATACCCCCCAGGTGAGGAGAAGGTCTGGGGGGCTTAGCCCCCCCAGGTTTTTGGTCCTCCTACGCCCATGGTTTCGTTTCGTTAAATTTTGAAAGGACGATGCGGATCTGTTGGTACTAATCAACTTGAATATTAAATATTTTTGGGGATAGTTCGCAGACAGAAAATTGGATACATTTTTCGATTTGTGTGGTAATATCCTTCGCAACTGCCGACCATTTGGTAAAAATAGGCCATTTTCGGTAAACTAGGTACCGGAGTCATGATTAATGTTGTGGAAATTGACGGGCAATTCTGAGTTTTGGGCTGGCATAATTACACACCAGCCGCCTCGGGCGGGCGCTGCCAAAAGGGCCCAAAACCAGACCTTTTCTACGTCACATATTCGTCCATTTACCTTTCGTAAACAGAATTGCGAACTTCCATTCTTTTGGTTTTTGACTTTCGTAATGCAGTTCTAAGCCCTTTTCAGCTCTTTTTTAGCCCACCGGTTACCGGCTTAAGCGGACACAAACAGTTTCAAAGCGCCATGTAGGTATCAGTATATAGGGATGTTACCAAAAGAAAATGGCTGGTACCTTGACCACTGCACTTCATGTACTCATGACTCCGTGCACAATTCAAGCATCAGAAACCTGATGTAGAGATGGTCCCCTAAATTTAAAAATACTCGTTATTATTCGTAACCTAGATAAATAATTAGGTATTTTAATTGACCCATTTCGTTCCCCACAGTGTTACTCAGTAAACTTTGAGTTAGGTAAACCCCATTAACGAAATTTAACTGGAGCCTCCCCTTCTGAGAACAGAATCAACATCGAACACGTCTTGAAGGAGAGAAGGCTGAAATTTGGTGGTAATAATCGAAGTGGATATTACTCCTTGAGCCCCCTTGGCATGGAATCTAATGAGAAACAAGCTTGCAAAGCAAACAGAGGAGTTAATAAGCGTAGTTGTCAAGACAAACAAAGGGGGCGTGACCGCGGGGGCCCTATCCCATGTCAGCCTACCCTCGCACCCCTGAGAGCGCCTATATACCCCTGGAACCTCGAAAAACTGACAGTTTAGGTATCCTTCTCAAAATAACTGTAGATATGTGTATACTTCCACAACCCCTATACCCCGTAGCTAATTTCCAGAATATACGTAATTTTCAGGTAGGGATAGGTTCAAAGGTCAGTCAGTGACAGAACCTGGATTAAAAGCGTCTCAAGACGACATAAAACTCACTGTCACAAGTCAGTGTTCTAGAAAGGAGAGGGTGAAATGACGTCACACTTTTGTCACAACCAAATGGGACAACCACTACAATTTATGGAGACCTTGTGTTGGCACAACTACTTTTAATTCACTTTTATTACTCTGTTTATTATAAATTAAACGAGCCTAGAGCGGTTGGAAATTAAATCAAACCACCCAAGTTGACACCCCAGAAACAGGTTGGCCTTGATGAACAGCACCATAATAACCAGATTAATGCCAAAACTAGTGCAATCGTCTATTTGCATCCATCGAGGTCACTTGGCTCAACCAAAAATAAAATCAAAACAGAACATGCCATACACGGATAAGCTAACAAGCCTTGAAAAATGTCGCTAGTCAGACCAAGTGCTGCAAATTAGGTTTGGACATGTCTCTCTGTCAGTCCAGCGAGCAATCGCTCAAGATAGCATCGCAGGTACACTCGCATGTGACGGTGCTTGAGGTGACATGGACAACTTCGAGTACCTACTCGTCTCGTACCTCTAGTCGGAGCTGCTCTGACCATACCATACCAAGGTATGGAAATTTGAGAGGTTGCTTCGTTCGAATTCACAGGTTTGGTCTCTTGACTTAAAATCGTGCCCTTATTCGCCTCTAAGCGGGCAAGCACTGCCTGCTCAGCGTCATTTTACGTGATCGGGAGAACATATATATTTATGTAAGAAACTGTCTGTTTTAAGCCTACTTGTCCAGTTTGTAACGCCATAAAAATCCTGTCGTTTGGGATCTCACTCATCCTTGCTCGGCTATACTGTGCTGGAGTTCGAAAGTTTCGAATTATTGTTGATTACTGATTGTTGTTTTAAAATTTGTCGTATGGCGCGAGCTGGTTTTTTCAATTTGTGGTTTGAGTCAGCACACCAAGATGCTGGTTCAAAGAAGAGAGGGGCACGGGGTGAGGCCCCGAGTGGCAGGGGTGACTGGATTCAAAACCTGTATTTTATTTTGGCCTAATTTCTAAATTGTCCTGCTAATTTCCCTGTATCCTACATTACATACCTACAAATCTTGAAGAACCCAAGGCCTCAGATCTTTCCCAGTAGCGGAATAGGCGTTATATTGGGTAAGCTCAAGTGCGGGGGCATGAATTTACTGGGATAGCGTGCGGAACACCCCCTGACTTGCCCCTGGTACTTAGTTTCCATCCAGTTTTCCGTGTATGTACCTCAGGTTGACTTGGTGTTGTACGCTGTGATATAAATAGGTATAACATTGTATCTATAACAACGACGCACCTCGCAGGTGATCCCGCGCAGAGAAGCTCAAAACCTGTCGCAAATCGTTAATAATGAATTAAGACGACCGTTACTCGTCCAGAGACTCCAAAAAACAACATTAACAGGACCGGGCGCGTAATGCATAAAATTTGATATAATCACTGGGAATGAGGAATCAGGTAGATGTTGACTATACTAAACAAACTCCGACATTCTTGGTTGGGACTGGTGATTAGGCCAAAAAAGCCCGGGGCAGCCCGACCCGTCATCGAGATTCACCTCGTTGGCTTGTTGGGCTCAGGGAGGATGATGTACCAAATACTAAAGCTACGGCTTGTTACGGGTTGCGTGTGAGACTATGTTGCTTCTCTCCTCTGTAGAACTTCTGGGAGGTCTCTGAGGAGCCTGCAACTGGATTTTATTGCTCCTGTTCTCAGTAGATTTATACGAACACTGGCAGGTTGTGGATTGTTTGAAAAATGAATATTTTAGGGAATTTTGGGGATTTTTTGGGTTGTGCGTACATATCCATTTGGATCTTTCAGACAATCATAACGCGTTGCCGCTGAGGAACTGAATAAACATCCCCTGTGATGGTGAAAATGGGAGTAGTCCGTACCTACAGTATAATAGCTCTCCACATTGAATCGAACTTGTGACATCAACCCCTACAAATTCGTTCCAGTTCCGAAGAAAATCACTGATACGGTACAAACAGACTCGTGGACACCTCTCGATTCTCGACGGTGGGTGCCTGCGGTCTGTGGTCTACCTACATCCTCATCCGTGCTCTCATTTGTACTCATTACCAACGTTTTTGCTCCGCACAACCCCAAGAAATTGGTCTGGTTGTATTTGAGCCTCATTTGAGGTTTTCCCGAGGCCAAACTGCGTCAATGGTGCTTGTTGAAAAAGTTACCTATTTATAGTAAATAGATAATTATTTATTTCTGTGATAAATGAAAAATGAAATTCAAAACATAACTTAATACGTAATTTATTGACAAATTTTTCGGTTGCGAAATATACGCCCTTATAGTATTTCACGAACAATTACGGGGTTCAAAATTTGAAGCCACAGAGTAAGAACAAATAAACATTTCGGAAGTTATTCAGAAAGAACCTTTTGGGTCCTATATAGAGAGGGAGGTACTCATATTAGGTATAGGGAGATGCTATATACCTATTGCGATGATATCAGTGCCGAAAAATTTGAAAACCATACCGATTTCAGATACAATGGTGTGGGGAGACTTTGTAGTTTTGTTTCTATAATCCAAAATGAAATGACGTGGTTGTACGTCAACTCTTAGAAAGGAAAGTGCCCCTTAAAAAATTCAGTTGGCGCACTTGGCGAAACTGATTTGATCCGTCAAGGATTTCAGAAAAACTTTTTGAGGGTTTTCCAGTTTTTTTGAACCTTTCTAAAACTCTCTCCATTCACCAGGGCGGTTCCAATTTCGGGTCTGGTATAAAATATATATTGAAATAAGTTTCGGGCAAGTTGGATGACCCAGTTGAGGGGAGTTAGCCGCTCCGCACATGGGCTCTGAAATTACATTTCAGCTTTCTACCTAATTCAATCTCAGGGGATTTTTATTAATATAAAAACTTGGCTGCGGCGGCAACTTTCTTAACGAACAGTTTGTTACTGATGAAAGAGGCAAGGGTCCTGCGGTGAATATCTTACCACGACCCTTCACGTGCACGTGCACGGTCTGCACGTGCAAGCTCCCGCCATTTCCCATTTTCCGAGTCCAAAGCTTTCCATCGTGCTGGTAAGCACCATCATTCCGAGTTCAAATTATGCCTCGTAGTTTCCTAATTTATAGATATTAAATTCAATTTTCGACAGTCAACCATGTCGATAATGCTGACATTTTACACAGTAATTTAATGTTTTCGTTTTCTTGTTTCAGGTAAGAATGATTTCCTTTACCATGCTCTCTCAGAAAGTGGGTGAGTAGTGATCGTTTTAGGCTGCGTCCCACCATACTCGGTTAAGAGAAAATCGGGGATTGTTTCCCATCTTTACCATGTCATGTTTCGAAGAAATCGTCTTAATCGAGGATAGTGGCATGCAGCCTCAGTATTGCCCACCAATAATTGCCAGTGATCAACATACGGAAAAATTCTTTGCTTCCACTGACAAGAATGTTGTCAAAAACACCGGTCTTCTTCAGGTCGAACAAATGTTTATCTCTGGTACCGCTGTAATGCGGACCCAAACTAGGGTTTTAGAGGGGTAATTAAGATTATAGAAACCTGTGGTAGGTTCAACCTTAAATCGTAGTTACAAACGGGTGCTTTCCGGCGTCTTGACAGCCGGTCAGCCGCCGCCGCCCGCTTCTGAGCTGCGGTACGGTGGTCTGTGCTATGACGCCGCTATACCTCATGACCCCGTCATGTTGTTAGAGGACGGACCACTAGTTCTGTTCCTAATTACTGTCTCTCAAAACAAAATTCACTGGCGCTGCGACATTTCCTGGGCATGGTTTTCGGGATGCGCACGCAGGCAGGGTTCCTCTTTTTACGACCGCTCGGTTCACGCATGAGGGGGCGATTATTGTGAAACAGTATTAGCGCCGAATTTTATTGTTCGGTAGATTTTACAGTCCTGTATACGTCAGTTTGCTCATGTTAAGTAAGTCCAGTGAAACCTTCTTCCAGTTAAAGTATTGCCTATATCTGTAAAAAGGTACAGGCGGTAATATTTCTCTTGTGGGCTGCCGCTAAACTTTTCAAAATGAGATGATCGTATACCATTACCAAGATCATTGAAAGTGTAAAGTTTGTAATGTCATAGCCCTCAAGTGAATTGGAAGCGCAATCTTTCACTAAAAAATAAAGCTAGGCCCTGGAGCTCCTCCAAAACCAAACCCACTTCAGCAAAATTTGATCGATTTAGGTTTGTTCCATCCAGCACCGCGTGGCGCGAGTTGAGCTGAAATTGGTTTTCTGAAAGCCGAACGTCGTTGAGCTTGTAATTTGTTCCCCCAAGCTTCTGTCTGCGGAAGGCTGTTTCCATAAATAAGGCAAGCCGTTAACAAATGAAGGTACCAATTCCATACTTCAGCTGCTCATAAACATAAGTTAAATAACTGGTTCAAATACCAATTTGTGGTCGGTTGCCAAATTCATGAACCTGTATTATGCCCACAGATTGATTAGACTTATAAATTTAAGTTAATGCCTGTATGGAGGTCTCCTATACTTATTCGCGTGGAATCGTTATACTCTTCTACATTATGTGTCTGTTGGTTTTAGTCTTGAAAACTAGTCTTTTTTACGTTCATTGTGTCATTATTTTGGCACGTACAAATTTTACGATATTTATTTTATAGCTTTAGAGTACCACGGTCGTCTATCTACCCACTGCATCTTCTGGTTGTTAAATTTATGATTAAAGGCGGTGCACAGCACCATGGCGGCTACGGCAGTGGCGACATTACGACGTATACTTACGGCTCCTTATTATTAGTGGCATCGAAAGAAAGATTTAGTTGACGGGCAAGACACGTCAAACCTCGTGTACTATCTCAACATTTTACCGCTACCTACTGATACTGACTGGAATTTGCCCGAAGTGAACACGAGAACGAGGGTGAAGTTCGAGGGGGTAACCACTCCAGAGATTCCTTGAGATTCCAATGAGATTCCATAAAGATTTCCAAAGATTCCAAACGATATGCATAGAAAGATGAACCCCGAAGGGTAACCACTCCAAAAAATTCCAATATTCCCTGAGATTTCACAAAGACGAGTGGTTAACCCCTCGGTGAAGTTGCTTAAATTTCGATGAACACAATAATTGAAGGAGCAGAGTATCAATTTTTATCATTTCTTTTGGTATAATTACGAGTTACCGCAAAACTTGGAAGTTGCAAGTGATTGGATAGATGCCTACTTCGGAATGCTGACCACATTTGCCATGAATAAGTCATTGGGTAACTTACAAATTTAAACTAACCAATTCCTGTCGTGTTGGAACATACTTTCCAAGACAATGCTGTCATGTATTCTCCACGTATTCAATGCAAATCTCGCAGGGACAGGCGGACGAGGAGCCCTCTTATAAGGAACGACCACATACCGCATGCAGGCAACATTAAAATAAACAAGTAAAGAACACATGAGGGCGATAAAAACGCGAAACAACGTCTTCAGCAACGTAAAGATAGTTTCGTAATGTGTGGTGGGTCTCTTTTTGAGTCTCTCTTTGTCGGGCCTCTACTAAATGTCCTTGTGTGAGGGATGGCCGTAGCTTCGACTTGTAGGATCGTAAAGTCGGTGAGCGATGTGGAGGTAATGTACCGTCGCCAATCGCTTATTATGCTCAACCCGATCAACGGAGCCGCGACCAAATACCTGTCAAAATGATCGCGGCCAATTCTTTTGTTGCTCTCAGACTATCTAAAGTCCATTTCTTTTCCGTTACGGATTCTTTTACACAACTTTTGGCTATCGTGGTCGAGTTTTTTCTTTGAAAGGGCGGACAATCCGTTGTAACTGTTCTATCCGCTCAGACAGAACTGTGAAAGACTAATTCCAGTGAACAAGTTTGGTTCATTTCTGTTAGAATATGTGGAATGAATGGAAGCGCTGACTGCTGAGGAGTGAGGACTGCTTCATCTGTGAGGTCTATAAATTTCTTAAAGGTTGTTTTGATTGTGCGTGGACCAACATTGATCAATGGCGACACTTGTGACGTTACTAACGTTCCTTGAAGTCATGAAATGAGGTGACCTCTAGAATTGGTAGATCTTGCGATTCAGCTGTCTTCCGATTCACTTTCTGAAAATTAAAGAGATCAGGCGGATTACATTTGCGATCACACACTGACGTATAACGCACTCTTCTCTTTTCTCTACTTCCCTTTCAGTTTTCTTTTAGGTACAAATGAGCTTTATAGTCTTCGTTTCAGACGTGTTGCGTTCGTGTGCAGGTAGAGGCAAGACCCACCGCGTTGCATTGGCATATCAAATAGCATGAAATGAAGTGAGCTCTTTTTTGCGAAAGTCAGGGCAGATGCATCACCATTGAAGCAGTACATTGTCCTCCGACATTATCTAAACAAGTGTAAGTTTATTAAATCTAATTGGCATACATGTCACAATCTCAGTGCGGCAAACGGCAAATTTGTTATCTTTTGCCGAAATCTTGTTTGCCAATAAATCAGTAGGCTGCGTCTTAGGGAGCCTTGGTCCGAGCCCGTCTCCATTCGATCCGACTGTTTCTGTTTTTTGTTATTTTTATATTCATGATGTCCACCGAACATGTTTCTACCATGTCGGATACTATCCGCCGCCTCTATTTCTTCTTCAAGAATTAGCCGTATTGTTAGGTGTCGTAGTTTTACGGATAACCGCACATTGAGTTTTCATCGTCGACAGAAATGCACCGAAGCTGAATGAAGTTTAAATCTTCAGCTCTGACCCAAGCCTTGTACTTTAACCGCACTTTGGCCAACCTTCCTTGATGAGGACTTTAGTTCCTTTGTGAACCATCACGCAATACGTATTCTTGGATATATTAGTCTTTGGCAAGGGGAGGTCATGGGTTCATCGACAGCAAACTGTCAGACGTGTGGTATGTTAGTCAGGTTTGGTACCTGACGTTGCATGTGTGTGGCACGGCGCGTGGGTCCCTCAATGGAAGATACGCCATTCTTGCCCAATCGCAAATCAATCCTGGTTCTGACCTACATGATTGTATACGAGGCCTTTCAGAGGACAATGGGCCCAAGTCGACTATGTATTAACCTCCATGGCACCCATTTAAACTAACAATCCCCAATAAGAGATGAGACGGTAGATAATGCAATCAATATGCAAGGTATGGAGGGGCCTGAAGATTGGATTAAAACAGGCAGAGTGCGGTGGTGGATGCCTGCCGCCTGCCGTACCTGGAGGGAGCCGAAGGGAAGTTAGGTTTTGGGTGTCGAATCGCGCAGGAGGAGGTGGGGCCCGTCCAAGAGTAATAGAACCTGTCAGGCTGAGAAAGAATGTCCAGCACGGCACTGAATTCAATAAAAGACCCCAAGTTCTGTGAGAGTCTATTCGACCCAACGAAATGAGCTATCTCTCGCTCTTCAGGGCCGTCTTTTAAAATTCATATACGCCGTAGGTGCTTCGGATACGACGGTATTTATATGTATTACGGTACCAACCTTTACATGAATAATGTTCATGACCTCAAAGTTGTGTTCTAGGTAAACGTCACAACTGTTTTGATGTTCACGAATATTTTACTGCCATTACTATACGTCCCTTTTTCACCTATGAATCCTACGGTCCTGAAAAATTCTAAAAGTGAAAAATCATTTTCCTGTAATCCTATTGAAATCAGGCTCCAGGAGTAGAGCACCTGACTTTTACCGCACAAAGGAAGGTAGCCGGTAACGAGCAATTTGCCGATTGGTAATTGTAATATGGTAATTGGTCTAGGCTTGGTGCTGGAGGACGTCTGTATTTGCCGAGCCCTTCACTCCAGTCCCTCCAGTCCCTGCTGTCCCGCCTCTTTTCTGGAACCGCTGCCAACTCATCCTGCAAAATCCTCATTGGCGCGCAACAAATCTACTGGGTTTTCCCTTGAATTTGCTCTCAGCTTCAGCTTTCTTTCGAGTTGAAATTACTACGGGTTTCTATTTTTCCTCCTTTCGTATAGGGTGCCTGTATGTACTCGATAGTATCTCTGAATGTCTGCCATATCACCACCAGCCAAACTTTACCATCTGTTTTGGTTGCAATGAATAAATTGGCCTGTTAGGCAGGAGTGTCAGGTATACCTCAGTACCTGTAGTTGCTTCTGCGTCGATGGTACAAACTCTGTCATTATTTTCGGTCAAATTGGTGGATCGCTATGTACCCGTTTCGTGCAGCATGATATCATTCTTGCGAGGACTGCCTGTTATAATGTGCTAACAACCTGGAACATTTTTGTATTAACTTCACTCTTTAAGTCCTGCTTCTATGCCATATTGTATACCTATACAATACAAGGAAACAGACCGGATTATTGAAGTATTTTTTTCTACATGATCCCTAGGTATATATTTTATCCTTCTTCGTCTATGATTCCGATGTCCTCTAACTCCCTTTCACCTCATAGGAATATCTAATTTTTAAGTCTGCATCTCGAGCTTCCTGTCAGTTTGCTATTTCCCTGCGTTGAGACGACTTCGTACCATGGTCTTCAGCTCGAGGATGAGGACCACTCAGTTCGGAAATCAGGTTTAGGAGCTCGTAATTTGGACCTGGCCACAAGGGTCGTGCCGTCTCAATCGGTGGTCAACAGTGATTGCATAATTAAGAGCAATTAACACAGAGGAGCTGGGAGAGCTGGGAGCTGGGAGAGCGTTGTCAAGTGCGAGCGTCGTGTCAGAAGACCGAGGAGAGCTACCACGACCCTCTCCTTTGGTCACGTCCAAAACTCCTGTTTCTGGTATTACCTAGGTACTACCACTGTATGCTTCACTGATCATTACTTTATACCTGTTTCCCTGAACTTGCTGTAGGAGCTGTAACCACCATGACGCTTTTCTTTGGTTATTTTATACTCTTACGTTCCTGGTTCTAATGCCACGACGGTTCACTGATTTTAAGTTTGCCCGATGATCATATACCAGAAATCCTTCTCTTCTTCTGTAGCTCTATTATGGCTCTTGGTTGTTTTCTCGGGCGTTAAGCTCCTATAGTGCTGAAACATAGGTAAAACTACACCACTTCGTCGTTATCAAAGTCGTTAACTGTGCAATAACAGATCCGTAATACAACTGCTAGTCCTCCTTGCTGTCGCCGTACCACGAGTCCACGACGCCCAAAACTCTAGCTTCTCTGTCGATTTTTCAAAAACAGTTGAAATAAACTTCGGAGACGATTTTCAAGAGCAAAGGTGGACCTGTATGCCATCTATGGCATACTTGGTAACTGGCAGCAATTTCCAACATGCATTACACAGTTTGTTGGTTTGGTACACATGAAGGGACCAAAGTTCATGTTGTTCGTGTACTAATAGAATTATAATTCTACAGGTCTGCACCAGGTCCTTTGCGTGGCACCGAAACTCAAGACCTAAACCTTAATTAGACTTAGTTTTAATTATTATTTTTTTTCGTACGATGCGACTAATTAATTACACACCTCTCTTCCATATGAGCTTAATATGTATAGTGTCCAGAGCAGTGGCAGCGGACTGCTCCGTGGATTTCTTGGGCATTTCCTTTATAACTTATGCAATTTCCTCGTGCTATAGAACAGAAAGTATCTGAAACTATTATCATTATGTCAGTCGAGGTAACTACGAGTATACACAGTAGGAGTTGTACGCATGAATTTATACGTATTTTCTTTGTTGAATAATTGGCTTCCTGGTTTGAAATCATGGATTTTCACTGAAAGACTTTATTTCAATGGAATCACGGTTACTGGACATCTACCAGTTGACATCAGTGCCTATATACTTCACTTTAACGTACTACCCACTGCAACCCATAAAATCTGCAAGCAAAATGCTCGTATGCGAGAGTTTAGGGGGTAACGACTCCATGCGAGATTGCTTGAGATTGCCTGAGATTGCATAAAGATTTCCAAAGCTTTCCTGAGATTTTCAACGAGATTCATGGAAAGATGCACCTGAAGGTTTAATAACCAGTTCAAAAATTTCCAAGATTCCCTGAAATTTCATAAAGATTTCCTGAGATTCCCAACGAGATTCCTGGAGTGGTTAACCCCTCGGCGAGAGTTTAGTAAAGGAATTTGCCTTTTTTTATCCCTCAACTTCCCCTCTGTAAAAGCCGTTACCCGTTCTTAAGTAATGCTTAAAGTAAGACGGACAAGAAGTTATGGTACCCTCAGCTAAGGACGCACAAGGATTGTTAGAGAACAAACTTCTCAAAGTTCGCAACTCCCATTTTAATAACCCAGCTGAACGGTTTGCATATAAAGTCGATGACCCTTTTCTTGTTTTTGTTACTTCTCTGAAGGTGAAGAGAAGCAACAGCCTCTCCCTCGGGGCCTCCTTCACTCCTCCACCTCTCCACTCTGAGCTCGCCTTTCTAATGACAGTCACTGGAGAGTCACCCCCTCCTCCCTCTTATTTCTTCATCCTTTCAGCGATTAAATCGTTTTTGCTGACTTTCACACGTATAGAAATTACAGAGATCGTTTTTTTATTTTTTAGAATGAAAGTACCTTTTTAAATTTTCCTTTTGGAAGGGAGTGGTGTAAGTAGCCACTTCTCAATTAAGTGGTTCCTCAAGCACGTTTCATAATGTAAAAACCTGCCCTGGATCCTCTTTATAGGAGGAAATTTCAGACATTTTGTTGGTGTTCCACTTGAAAAGAAGGCGGATAGCGTGACGGATGAGCTTTTGGCGGTTGAGAGTAAGCGTAAAGCTCAGCATAAATACTAGGTACGCAAGCACTCCCCCACCTACACTCTTTAACTGAAAGAGCAAAAAAGAACTCGGGGCTGACTTCCTGATGAAGTCAGCGGTAAAAGCTGCCATTTCCGCAATCTGAACGGAAGAAAATAACAGGAACTTGTGTCTCGTGACCCTATTCCTTAGCAATCAATATAACGAATCAAACTCCATCAACTCACGTCAGCTGTAACGCCTGTAACTAGCGTGATGTATTACCTTCTGTACAGTTTAAAGTTTCAGCTGCTAAACCCCTGCCTAATCTTAGTTAAACGACTAAATTCTCACATGTGATTTTTCTTTTCTTCAAAAAATTGACTTTTGACAGGCACCCGTTACATGTGGGTCAAATTTGTTAATAGAGGAAATAAACGAACAAGTGAGTGAAAGTGGGGGAAATAGATTTCGAAAAGTTGAAATTTGACAATGACTCCCAGAATATTCTTAGGTAGAAAATAATTGTTTTTCGGTCTTGAAGCTTCCTACAATTTCGGTTTGAAAAGTTCTTTTTCCTTTGAATTTGCCTTAATGTTTTACTGTTTTACCTTAACACGTATTTCACCAAATTAACTGCAAAAGGGGGGGGGGGGGGGGGGGGTTACAATAATTTCAAATCACTATGTCTCCAGGATTGTCTTGGGGTCAACTGAACATCTTCTTTCACTTTTTTCTAAACAATCTCGCACTGCGCAGGGTGGGTAAAAATAAACTTTACAATCCGCCTGTGACTTTATGCCCTTCCGAAAGAATTTTTTGAGATACTCTTACTCAGTCATGCCAGATTAATTAAGAAAAACTATTTCCCCCAAAAAGTAATGTGATTCCTTGTGAAAATCTTTCTTAATTTATATTACTAAGCCATTGTAAGTTATGCGAGGCAACGAGAAAGAACTATAACTATTTACTGCTCTAGTAGGTACGTATAAAAATGGTCGCTTCAGATGTGAAACAGTCGTGGCAACCATCCGTGCTGTGTTTGGTATATGTGCCCGGTAACAAGCTTGCGTGTTGTCCGACTCCGGATTGCCCCTAGTGTCAATTACTGGAACCGTACCTGAAACTTGTCCCGTCAAATACGAGAACCTTCTCAAGACCTGATCACTTTTTTTATTTTCTGTCTGAGTTCGTGCAGGCATGCGGAAGTCTACTGTTTCCATTTTGTACCTACGCGTCCCCTTACAAAATAGCAACGGCTACGGAGTAGCGAAGGAGTTTTCTTCTACATATAGAAGAAGTATATTTTTGTTTTGATTGCTCAACTTCAGTTCTGCGGCTAAGGTATAGGTATCTCTTGAATTTTTCATATTTTGGTTATTCACCCTCTGTTATAGTTATAGGTTATGGGACGTAGCAGCAATTGAAAAATGGTGAAAAATGGTTTGTGTTTGTCTCCTCGCAATGTATGTAGAGGCCGGAAATCTCCCCGTATTGTGGTGAATTTGGAAAGGGGGAACTATGTATACCAGCTGGGACCCCGTGTTTGGGAGCACCCTGCGTGCCTATTTTGAGATACTCTGCCCCCGTTCGGTATCCATAGAGTACGTGATCGACATGCAGAAACACCAAAGCCTTTCCATCCCCAACAGTTCCCGAAAGGCCATCCCCCACCCACTGTCCCTTTCTGCGGCCTCTTTGCCCCTTGTGTCTCATTTTCCCCCCCTTCCGTCCCATAGGCCCTCTCCCAAATACCAATTCCCACCTGTGGCCTGCTTGTCCTCGTATAAAGGGGGAAGGAATGTGCTTTTCGAATGGAATGTGCAAAATAAAGGCCTTTTGTGCGCTCCCATCTTTGTCTTGTTTTTTGGTTTCAGTTTAAAATTTAATTAAGAAATGTACTCGGTCCGAGATAGATGAATGTGTTGGAATTTTAATGGCGCTTCATTCCCTTTTTTTTCATTTTCATTTTCATTAACATGAAGTCTAGCCACCATGCTAAAAGCTGAGTTGCGCAATTCTACACATCACACTTACGATTTGTAAATCAATTTTTCACGTCGTTAACAGAGTAGTTAACGTCTGAACGGTCGACTCGGTCACGTAGATGCGGCAGACGGTTTAGCTGCCTAGTTCGGCTGACCAATTCTTTGCCTGCATTCTCCAAAGGCTCCTTGACGGCAGATGAAGACGCCTCATCGGCAATAGGGCACTTGAACCTCACTGTCTGGTGCTTTATGATCCTGCGGCAACCATTGTATATTCTCTTCACGCTACCTCAGTTGATCAGCAGTGGAGAATCGGTAAAGACCTGGCCATAGTCTCTTGAGGCATAAATAAGTTTAACACCGTCGAGACCTCTCCAACTTGATTTACAAGACATGCTTCCTTGACAATTGGACACCTCGTGCACAATAGCCCGTCCTTTTTATGCCTTCTATACAAATTAAAAATACGTTTTCATTGACGTCAAGGAGCTTTACTGTGACGTGCCACAAATTAAATATTTTTATGTAAAACAATTAAATTTTATTTAACGGCGATAATTTGATTGCATGAAAAACGATGTACTTCGAAATAAATTATTTTTGACTGGTCAATTTATGGTTCTTTCTGTCGTGATCGATATGAAAAAAATATACCCATAGGTTATTTTTTCTGAATTTATTCTCGGAGAAAGGAAGTATTATTTGTTGTATGTTTTACGCTAGCTAGCAGCAGAATACGTCGATAATGTCGAATGAGTACGTGTGTAAAAAGTCACAGCGCTTTTTGTGGGCAGGCCACCATCAACACCATGTCAACATATACCCTTTTAAAATTGAACCAGTTTCTTTTATGACAATGAAATGACACTCAGATGTGCGCACAGTGTAAATAACATGAAACACGGAACAGTGTCAATCGGTGCATTACCAACCAAAGCACTAAAACTCATTGCCCCGTTTGCTGTTCACTATTTCCACTCGTGGAAATGTTTTACACATTGTGTAAAACGTCACAACGTATTTAGTACGTCATATGGCTATTAAGTAAATAAATGATAGTTGTGGTAAGTGGTAACGTGGCATGGAATCCACAATACACGCAGGGCCTGTACCACGGCTATAGCATTCATTGGTATATGTACCAGTTGCATGCCGCACGCCCCCAAAGGTAACGACGTATCGTAATCACCACTTAGCGGGCCTCTCTCTTGCATTTGGTTGTCCCGTTTTGACAACTTAACAACTTAACTGCCCGTTAATAACAGTCAGCGAGGAAAGCCAAACAACGGAAGCTTCACTCACGAGCGCAATCAATTTTTATTCCCAGAAGTCATTTTTTGTGTTTTTGTTATGTTTTCTAATGAATTTTCGCGGTAACATTGTGCGAGTGGGTTTTATGGGTTATGGCCCCTGAGGGCTAGGGCTGGTTTTCCTGCTCCTAGGTAATATTTCACGTTATCAAGGGAGAAATGTCAATTTCTTTCTGCGGATATTATGTAGCAACAACGGTTGAACAACCCAATATGATCATGCATTCACAATCTCTCACTATTTTTTAGTTTAAATTTTCAGTAGCATTTTGCCACCAGTGCCTTTCTTGTTAATCCTTGACAATCGGCCGCACATTACTGTTGAAAAACCAGTGACCAATGTGTCAGGTGATTGATTCCCCTTGATTACTGACCAGTTTGGCTGGACTCCGTCGTGATCAGTTAAGTCTAGTCTCATTCGTATATAGAATCAGAATACAGCTGTCCCAGCAGCGTAGTAATTTTTCTCAGGATCGGCTCCAGACCAAACTTAGCAGCCTTGGTGGTTACACCTCGAAATTAAAGATGTTTTTCTTCCTCTCCACAAGACTTGTGCACTGACAGAGTGCAGAGTGCCTTCGTCATTTTATTAAAAACTTAAAAATATCCTAAAGGTGTATAGTAAGCTGATCACTTATTCTGCCTATACCGCTGAAATCACGAATGATAGGAGACGTCACCCCCGCGGCTATCTCAGCCTGATCTGCTGACCTCTGGTAATGAACTGAGCGCTGGCTGCTAGATTCGGCCGTACGATAGACAATGCTTGCCAGGCCGCAGGCCGATCGCATTTGTTGTTGCCCACTTTCATATGTTTAATTTGACAGACGTTACAGGTACAGCGAATCATTACTCGGTGAAATCGATATTGTTGATACAAGTACTCATTGTAAATGCCCCGTCACCCGCAGGTATATTGGATCCTTATTTGCTTTAGGGGTACAAGTGCTTCAACTGTGAAAATTTGATGCGTTTTGATATGGCCGTTGGCGGATCTATAGGATAGCTTTCTGTTAGGGAGATTAATGTGTGATGCCAGCTGCTTTTTAGGGGAGAATATACTTCTTCAGAAATGCTTTATTCTCCCTGCTCCTTGTGTTTTTATTTATCAGGTATTATTATTTGTGCGCGAACATCCGGAACACTTCCCTCTTAATTCAAACTTTCACTCGTATAAAACTCGGTCGTGTTCAAATATACATGTAGGAAATTTGCTACCTCCCTTCGTTTAAACAGTCCTCCGATTTTAGGTGTTCGTCTATATAACGCCATCCCGGTTGAAATCAAATATGAAGAAAGTTTAACAATATTTAAAAAATTGCTGAAATCGTATTTATACTTGAAAATGTTTTTATAGTTTAGTAGAATTTCTTAATTTGTAAATTTACTGGAAAACCAGGCGTTTTATACTTTCATCCCACCTTTTTTGGGCGGGACAAAGTCATCCAAAAAAAGCAGAAGTAACCCATTCCTTTATTTGGCAGACATCACACCTTTCGGTGAGATTACAAATTTCATGTGAAAAATCTAGGCCCGGATCGGCTTAGGGCCTCTAAGCCATCCATCATATGGCTCGAGGTCAGGCCTCAGGACTTCCCTTGTTTATTATAAATGCGCCATGATTGATGCGGTATACCTGACGGTTAATTTGGTACTCAAGAATAGTTAAGTTAATCTTTGACTTGATTCATTCACACCGTTTGGCAGGTCATTGCAGCTGCTTATGAATCTCAGTTTATTTCAAACAGCTCCCCCCACTTGAAGTTATATCCTGTTGAAGTCGAGAGAGATTACCTTCATCTCTATATTATGTAGGTACCTACTGTGCTGCTCAGTTTTTGTAGTTTCTGATATAAGATACCCTATCATATGATGAATTGCTAGTCCTGTACATTATTAAAGCCATTGTAGCCTTTCTATTTAGAAGTAAACTTTTTGTATAAGGCCTATAGATAGCTATAGATATGTACTGGTACTTCCTATATGATTTCTAGTATTCCTTCTGAATTGATGAAAAACGTAAATCGAGGCTGCGTATTCGAATGGTATCGTATAGTATTGTAAAAGGGAATTTGAGATAGGTATCCACGAGGGGGTAACCACTCCAGAGATTGCTTGAGATTGCATGAAGATTTCCAAAGATTTCCTGAGATTCTCAACGAGATTCATGAAATGATGCACCCCGAAGAGTTAACTACTCCAGAAATTTCCAAGATTCCCTGAGATTTCCAACGAGATTCCCAACGAGATTCCTGGAGTGATTAACCCCTCGGGTATCCATGAATTTCTGGGTGAGTCACCTTCCACAGAATAATGGGAGGAAATGAGAAGGTGGAAGGTATAGCTGTGATATAGCTATAGCATTTGCGTTCCGTTTCAGTAAATTTTGGAAAACAGATTCCACCTCGAAACATTTTCCATCTCGTTTGATAAACATCCATGCGTGTGTTGATGTGTTGAATTTCCAAAGTTTGGGGTCACATTTTTGGTGGAGTCCACGCGCCAGTTCGGGTCACTCCTGGGAGATGCGAAGTGACAGCCCCTATGTCACGGCAAGTGTTCCAGTCTGTCACACCACACTTTAGGCTGTACCTTATTTTCCAGGCGAAAGCCTCTCGTCCGGCCTGACGGGTTCCAGGTGACTATCTTCACCATTGTCCGGAGGGTCAGAGCACCCTGGACAGCTTTCCAGGTGTGCATGTCTGGATCCTTGGCTACTGTAATCCGACATTTTCACTTGAAAACCCACAGGCCACACCAAGGTGACCGAGGTGTATAATGTCCTCCCGGGCGCCGCACCTCGAATATCTTCCGTTGTATCGAGTAACGCGATTACTAAATCGAGAAATTGGTGAAAACTCTAACCATTTATTTTCAACGTTCCAAACCCGAAAAATCAGGCTAAGGGAGATGAAGAGATAGGCGCACACTGGCACACACAATGTGTGTGGGTGCCTTGGGTACTTACTTGGGTAAATAGCGAGGCAGTCAGCTCCAATCACGAGATGCGGTCAATCCTGCGCTCGTTACCGGGCCATTTACCGATAATGGCACCGATCCCTTCCATGGCCAATTTGCATTGTTTGTTCGGTATACCTGTAGGTACACGATAAGGTCTGTTAATTGGTGAGGTTGTCTTGTCTGAATATAGGTAGGTTCTCATGATGACGTGAATCACTTTGGCCAGTCAGAGCCTTGCAGTCACTTGATCAGTGTTGGGTCAGCAAAACGTTATCGTTAGAACGTTTACATTGAAATGGGACAACCCCAATAATGTAGTGACCTAGGGTTCGACATTGGGGGGCCGGCGCCCACGGACGCACGCATGCGCTGCCAGATCTATTTCGTCATTACCTGCAATGAGAGTCAGGTAGGTATGCAGGTTGAAATGGGATATTGAGGCATTCGTGGAGAAAGGTTTATTTGTTCAGTGAAGGGCTAGACCTAGACTAGAGAGAGCAATGCCATTGCCATAGCTCACTCTCCGCCTCATCATACTTAACCCAAGTTTGAACGCTATGAGAGATGGTCTGGGATAACTACGTTTAAAGTAGCGGCAGCGTCGGCTCTTCCTATCGTTCCAATGCAACGCAATCTCCCCAAGTTTTGTAAATTTTAAAGGTTGACTCGCTTCAGGTGACGTCAGGTCACAAAGAGACAAAGTGCGTGAGCGGTTAAAGGCCATGCAGGGTGATTTATAGTCGTAGAGACGATGATAGACTTGAGATTTATATTAGACAACCTAGAGCGGACAAACTTTGCTGGGCTCAAGAAACTTCGGAGGAACAGTTGTACGTTTGAGGGTGCCGATAAAAACCGTCGATGGATACATCGGTTCACCAAAGGTGTAGAGGAAATGTATTTAAATAACAAAGACACCTGTCTGAACAGTCAGCCATAATCTCCTTATGACCTCACAGACTGAGAACAATATCGTGCGATTCCGAACAGACAAGATACGCCCATAAATAAGTCTGGCTTCCGACGTCGCCGCTTGCATTGGGAGCACAAAGGCATGGTCCGATGACGGATGCCCGCACTCCCACACTACTTACAGCCACGGCCTCTACTGCTCACTGCTCACTGCTCCTTCGCCCTGGCGCCTTTACGACCAGTTATCAACAATTAATAAATCCGGGTGCACAACTGACCGTAAATTTCGCGTCTGGCGCTGTAAATAGTGAGTATGTGTTGTCGCTAGTGCAGTCTGCACGTGGGGAGCGCGGTGTTTGCTGATTTATTGCCTATGGCCGAGCTGGTTTTGTACCATTTGAATTGCCGCATTACCGCCTCAACTACCATGTTACTTTTTTCTTGCTCAAATTTAGTGTCGTATTATTCCAACGGCGGCCTCCAGTGTTTTTGGTTATATCACGTTCTACGCCTATTTCTGTTTCTGTGTTCGTGTTGCTGTGGCAATATCAGTTAGAAAACCCTCATATTGTGCCTGTTAGGGTATAGTTGTGGATTCTCATGGTCGAATTGAGAAGCAATAAACCTAAGGTAGAGGTTTCATAACGAGAACTTACTATGCTCAAGCTCAAGTTGTATATAGAATCCCGCGATGACTCATTGGCTTTTTTCAAGCCATTGCGAAAAAAAGTTGAATCACAAAGAAAAATGAATCACAGAGTCATCCGTCAAATGTCTCATCTGTTGAAAAGTAAACACAGACAGGGCAGCTGTTGGCTGAGAAGCTGAGGTGTTCGGACGGTGCCAGACGAACGTGGCGGCTTTTTCGGCGGAGGCCAAAACTTTGCTTCCTCGCTGAACCGACAACTCACAACTTTCTCAATTTCGTTTAACTTGGACCCAGATTCATTTACAAAAGATTCTCCGCAAAAGCGAATAAAACTCTCGCGGAAAAGTTGCTTGGAATTTTAGGATTGCTGGCATTTTTGGTCCAACGCACCCCGGCAAGAATTTAGAGGGAACATTGAGAGAATTTTGCGCATTGCTTACAAATTTAATACCATATTTATAGTTGCTGAATTCGAGCAACTATAGAAGTGCTGTGGTCGATGAAATGAACAAAGAACAACTAAGACTTGTTGGTACGGTCCGTCGATCGGCTGATCGATCGATGGTGGTGTGTATACATGTCTATTCTGACTAATCTTTTTCTAATTGCCCTTTCGCTTTCGAGGGCTGTCCGTCCGTCTGTCCGCTGGCCGTGGGTTTACTGCGGCGGCGGTCACCCGCGTGGTCACGTCTCTTTTGACTTGTTCAGTTTGACTGATGGCCACTATTCGGTTGTTTTCTGGGTTGGCCGCGCTCCACTGCCATCGGATGTCGTTTTTTATGCTCTTTTTTCAAAGGCACACCTAAATTTTCTTGTAACGTCTTCTGTTGAAGTTTAAGTTGTAAGGTTTCTTGCGTCATTTAGGTCGTCTTGCATCTCAAAATGTAGCAGTCTGCTCAGTTAAAAAAAAATTCAACCTGATTCTGGTTCAGCAGCAGTGACTAAAAGATGTATGGGAAGGATCCAACTGAAGCCAGAGCTATGTTGTTCAGTGTACGCATGTTCTTTTTTCATTTTCTCTAAAAAAAACTACAAATGTTGGAGCTGCATGGCAGAACCGAGGCAGAGAGCCTGCCCTAACCGATTTGTTCTGGAAAAAAGGTGAGAAATCCGTGAGCAAATTCCTTGGGTTAACTAGCCGAAATAAGATAGTCGAATGTCTAAATAATATGACATGATATAGTGACGTATAAGCGTATATAGACGTCTGGACAATGTTCCGGCGTGACTTGCCGTTCTGATAGCCTGTATACCTGTACCTCCTCGTTGATCGTCCACGGGTACAGCACCGATCTATAGTGAGCCAAGGAGCAGGTTCTCAATGTCAGTGGTCGGGGCACTGTTTTTGGGGTTCCTTCACCTTACGTATATGTCAGTGAGTATTTGAGATAATATTCAGTGATGCCTTACGCTTGGTCAGTGTACCAGAAATTAGTTTACCTGTACGTGCCTTTCTTGCGGATGCCACTCTCGTGTTTGGTGTCTTTGTCATGCGTCTTGAAGGCGGCCTCCATTACCACGGCGCATCGCTGGCCCACACGTACGAAAAAGGCTCAGTTTGTGTTGCACAGCATACAACATGGATGGATCTAGAAGGTACACACATAATTTATTGCGTTGTGTGTGAGTCAGCTTGTACTTGAGGGCAGCATACTGCTGAATGCGGTCCTGGTCCTCTAGATTGATGAGAACAAATGATTTTGTGATTGAGTTCAATAACGTAATTGCCCACCCAGCGCCCCTCATTGAAAAATAGAGAGAGAGGAAAGGAACCCCAGATTCCAAATATTGAAATTGGATAAGCTTTTGTCGGCAAAGGAGGCTAGAGACTTTGCGATAAAAAGAGATTCAAAATCGTGATAATAATTTCAACGAAGGCAATGCATTTCCCCACTGCTTTATATCAAGTTACGGACGGCAAGCCTCCCTTTGCCCACAAAAGAGTGCGCGGAGCTTTACAAATAATAATATATTCGAGAAAGACTAGCTTACTTCTTCGTTCTTTCGAATGTCAGCGACGCGAGAATGAAGGCTGCAGAAAAGGGGAACGGAGTGGGGGTTGCCCCCTCCCTTCTTTTCCTGGCTTTGTTGTCGAGGAGATGAGAGATACGGACAATTGGTGAGCGAGTTTGTTGTGCCGACCATTGTTCTTGGCCGATCGCTCGGTCCGTTCAAGTTATTTTGTTCAATTAAATGGGCCTATTGTCAGAATGAATGACAATAGCGGCATGGCCTCATGTATGGCGTTGCGTCATGTCTTTCGTCCCCTTGTAGAATATTGGAAAATGAAGTAAACTAGCTTTTACAATGTCTTGAGCTTTTCCTGAAAGAAACTTATTCATTTGTCGACTCTTTCAATGGGTATAAAACGTTATATCGGTGAGATCAACTTTGATTTTCAACGTTGAATTTTCCGAGTTGTATTGTTTTACTTTAACCTGATAAGTTAAAGACAAAATAATAAATTGAACGGCAAGGTTCCAGAAGATTATTTGAATTCACAGGAGTTGGTTTAACGATTGTTCAATACAAAAAAAAAACTTATTAAAGGGACATCAATGGAGCCCGCTAGTTTGATTGATGGTTTTCTTAATCGCCCATATACTGCCACGTTTTAATTTATGATCTTACTAAGAGGATAGACAAGGGCTGGCCAAAATTTAGGTACCTATCCATTATTCGATTCTTCTATAAATAAGAAACCTCCCTTGACGTGTTATTTTTTCAACATGAAAATGAATCACACCAAAGCCAACGTACGAATAACGGATATAGTCAAGGTGAAACCTATGTCTTAAATGGAACGAAAGCCAACAAAACTGACGTAAGTAGAGCCAACATTTGCCTGTCTGTTCGCAAACATGCCATTCAAGCCATATCCTTTCATTTAGCAACCTTTAACTAGTGGCCCACGTACCTGTTCCTGTTGACATATAGTTTTCGTATGACAACATGAAATACATATATGTGACGCATAGAAAAAGTTAACCTCTGAGTAGCGACATACCACAACGTGCTGGAGTAGCCATTGCGTTTTACGTATATATGCTGGTGCAAATGTTATGTCCAAATATTGTAATTCGTCATTTGCCTTAAGTGGGGTTGCGCCTTAAGGGTCCGCTATACCTGACGGTGCATTTTTTGCCGCCCATAAGATTAACATTGGGAGCGGCGATTCATTGTCAAGGTTTACCCTTGGTTGGAAAGACACAAAATTTTGCCTGTACCTAGCCCTAACAATGTTCTAGGGAGTGTTCGAAGCAGATTTCCCAATTTCTCACTGGTTTCTTTTATTGCAACTGTTTTGCAAATGCTAGCATCGCATACCTCAAGAAAAGTGCTGTATCTCGAAAACCAGTAAAATTAATCTTATGGGCGGCTAAAAATGTACCGTCAGGTATAGCGGACCCTTAACTGCTGAAAAAGTTTGTACACTGCTGAATTCTGTCAAATAATTTTATGAAATTTACCCTTCAATTTTCTTTTATTTTCAGGTAAGTTCAACAGGGAGAATTACCTAATCGCACTGGGGCTATCGGGAACCAAAAAGTAAGTTTGCCGATCCAAAAACTATATAAGTTTCATTCGCCATTTACATCTTCCTCCATAAAAATATAGTATAGTTGACAGGTCAGGTTGAGTACAGGGTTCAGGTAGGTAGGTACCAAGTTTTGCGGTCTCACGGCGGCTGGTCAAGAGTTGCTCTCGGGCGCTCGGCTAGGCAAACACTGAAAATGGGGCAGAGTGGAATTTGAATTACAAATGTGATCCTGTAACGTCTTGTTAATTATTCATATTTATTTTCTCACATTCGCTGTCAGGAGAGCGGGTTCGGTCTGTTCGAGAGCAAGACCATGACGTCTATGATTCAATTCCAAACAGCCGGGATCTTTTTTGCCCTTTTGTTCCATGTTCCTCAGCCATTTCAAATTCTTAGCATCACTTTACATGTACTCGTTCTATATGTGCAAGTGGTGTTTGAATAACTGGTCAAATCAGTTCTCCCCATTCTTGTTTGGGTTGACCCCTGGGTCAGCTGTATTTCATTTAGATTTTTGAATCATAAACATGGGTTCCTCACGATTTTAAATGGTTCTTCAACATTATAATATGGTGAAAAAGAACTTGTTCGAGGAAAATTCATGATTGAAGGTGAAATCAAACCCGCTTGCATGGACGTGCCCAGAAAAATTAAATAAATTACTCACAACGATTTCATATAGGGCTCTTCAGAAGCTCAGGTCGTCTGTTGATAGAGACAGCAATATAGGGATATGGCTGTTCTATACTGTTCAAAAACCTGAATCCTCATTTCTAAAAGGAAACGACAAATGAGATATTCTCTTTTGTGGAAGACCAACGACAAAAAGAAAGAAGAAAAGAATCCCTCATATTTTCCTTGACAAAAGAAAAGGACGGGTTTTTGAATGTGAAGTCTTGGAAGTAACAATAAGAGAATAAAGGGTTCTGTTAAATATGACTAGGAGCTTGCGAGAGCTATGCGGGAGCTAAGCGAGAGCTTGGTTGCCGGTACCATCTCATTTGTTACCGCTACCATCGTACCAGCTCTCCATATCTCCTCCATTGTGTTAAGGCCTGTGTACTTTAGGGAAATAGGGGAACTTGTTGTTCGCCTGCCTTGTGTGGGTTGATGATTCACTCGTGTGGAGAGTTACAAAATCTCGCCTCCCTAACCTGACTCATTGGGAGCACTCGGATTATCCTATGACTGCTGCCTTGCTATGAATGGAAATGACCTGACGCCCTGTAGATCGGATTGCAGCTTTTTAGACGGCGTGTCTGTAGTAAATCCAGTGGGAAGTACAGGTCTGTTTCATGGTTACTCTTTCGAGAACTTGAGCAGTGACCGAGGGGGTAACCACTCCAGAGATTCCTTGAGATTCTATAAAGATTTCCAAAGATTCCCAACGATATTCAGAGAAAGATGAACCCCGAAGGGGTAACCATTCCAAAAAATTCCAAGATTCCCTGAGATTTCATAAAGATTTCCAATGATTCCCCTCGGCAGCGACAGTGACGCGGATTTCCCTATGCATCCCTGGTTCCCTCGTTTACCGGCCTGGGAAAACTCAACATGGGGAATTTTTTTGACGAGATTACCGGCTCCTTTCCCATAAAGGTCTTGAAAGGTCCGACTCGGGATCCAGCCAGGCTCTGGCCATTCTATGACATTTTACTGAGATGTGTTGAGGAAATCTACGTACATTTGACGAAGAGGTGTTGGTCACAGAAGAAGTGAAGAAATTTTTCAAAAATACAGAATAGTTCGCCGCACAGCGCACAGCCAGCTTGCCCATAGCCAAGTGAGATCACTCTGTTATTTGTTTTGCTAAGTAGGTAGATTGTGCCATATATTGTAGGCACTCTAACTATACGAACTTGAACCCTATACTGACATTGATCGGCCATGATATTGGCATCGCACCTCTTTGATGCACGTCCCGACTTTCCAAATGCAAATATTCAATCTGACGTTAACGAAGGGGGAGGGACAACAATACAGGCGTTCATAGGTACGAGGGCATTCCCGAAAGGTTGAGAGTTACCTTGTTATGGTCCATTGCCTGCATTGGCACGCGGTCTAACTCAAGTTGCCCATTGTTGATACTATACCGATCGAGTCTGAGGGGGAGGCTCCAACGGGACTTAGAAATGTGGAGACCAGGAAAATGCTTAAAAAAATATCAGGTTTAGTTCTTTCAAAATGGCATGGACGATGTGCATAAGTATAATCTACCAATCACGTCTTCCCTACAGACAGTATACATATTAAGGGATTTGTTTTTCTGATATTTAAATAATCAGCTGTTTGTGGGATTTTTAACTATAGTCCAAGTCAGGCTGGGAGCGAGCCGATGAGTCACAATTTCTTGCAATTCTAGGGCTGATCAAAACTTCTTCTTGAGCAGGGAAATATCTGCTCAGGGTCAGATTGGCATTTTTAGCGTATGGTAGGATATGGAACCCAAATCCGGATCGGCGTCAACTGATAATCTTCAAGAAATTATGACTTATCAGTATGCTCCCAGCCTGACTTGGACTATACATAGTGTGAATTTTTACCCGTTTCCCCTTGATCCATGTACCTACATAAAAGGGCAGAATATTAAGCTACATATAGCAGCATTGTAGATTTATCACAAATGAGCCATATTTTCAAATTATTTTATCCAAAATTGCGCCCTTCCATGATGATAGTGAAAATTTTTACTGCCCCTCGGCCAGCACCAAATCTGGGGTCTATCAGTTCTCAGCTGGGTGATCGATAGTCAAAGCAAGGTGGAAGGTGGCTCATCTCTGCATCTCGAGCTCGCCCGGGGCGGCGGACAGGTCAAGCCTGGCAGTGGACGAAGTTCCGTCAGTTACGCCCGTGCCGACCACCGCGTCGTCTTTTCAATTACTCCCCATATAGGTTATTTATTGACAGACGGCAGTACTAGCGATAGTTTCTCGCCAAATTTTAACGAACAGCCAACAGTACCTGATTCCGCCTTCCACTCGCTTCTTCTTGCTGACATAGTATAGGAGTTCAGGAGTAGGATTTGTTCAGGAAGAAATTTTACTCCACTGCTTCCCGCATTTTTGTATTTCGGATTAATTTTTCCTATATCAGCGAATTTTCTAGGATCAAATGTTACCAAACATGGTCATATTTAGAAAAGCATGCGTTCCTATAAGGGAACAGCGTAGGTATCATGCCCGTATAGCACAGTTGTGAGTAGAAAATGTGAAAATCGAAAAACGAACGCAAATCCCCTTGAAATTTCTCAAAATGAATGAGCAGCCGCCTCCGTCTCAAGCTCGACAAGAAAAGGGTAGTAATGAGGTTCCAAAGCCCTCGAGTGAAAACTAGTGGAGTAAGAAGAGGTGATGAAGGTTCTGTAAGGTTGCTGCGAATAACTAATGACAGCAGTAATAAATCAGCTACCTGTTGAATCTCACCCCCTCACCCTGCCCCTCTGTTTCCATTTCAAGACATTCCTTTTTAAAGTGGGTTAATTATTTTTTTGTTGGGGGGGGATTGTTTCCCGTGAATGCTGACCAACCTTTGTGTTTAACTGATCATGGTTGTATATGAATACGTGGCCAAGTTTTTGAAAATTTTCTGTTCCTTCAGTTTTGCCATCACATTTATTTTCGTTTTTATTTAAATTTTTATTATCAGTGTGGAGACGGACCGAAGGCAGGTCTTCATTTTGACAAATCCGTAAATGGTTGGCTGGAACCGGATAGTATATGTATACAATAGAACAGCCAAAAGAAAAATTTCCGGTTGCATGTGACCACACCTGCAGTCACATCCATGTTTACCTACAAATAATCCTTGACGCTACTTCAAAATACAGAAATTTTGAGCGATTATAGACAATTCTCTTGTTCATGCTCCTGATTCTTTAGAAATAACCAAAAATATTTGTAGGTACGTATTCACAGTTAAATTAATTGAAACAGTATAATTTTTTTTTTCAAAAATCCAAAACGGAAATCTGGTTTTGCAATCATGTTTCCGAAAATTTGTTGGGAAAGAGCCCAGACAACCCAACTAACCGCTCATTTCCCAGGGAGAATGTTCTGTTTGAGAGGGAGAGAGAGAAGGGGGGGGATAGTGTAATTATGGAGTGGAGCCTGATCACAGACTGTTTGCCCGGCTACTTTAAGCTCATTAAACCTTTGAAAAACCCCCGTTTGATGTTTTTACGGGTTCCTTTCAACTTGCCCGCTGAAAGTTTGGAGAGAGGAAGCAGCTTTGGCTACTAAAGTTAAACTCTTCCGCAGGGAATACAAGTTACCAGCAGCAAACTTTATGGCTCTACCGGACATGCACTAACCCTCACCATCTCCTTGTTCAATATTCATATTTTTTCTTGATGGTCCTCTAATTTCGGTTTATTATTATGGTGCTTTCCTTCGTCTTTGATGCTGACTTTCCATTCATCTTTTTTCCTTTTCCAAAATAAATGGTTTAACTTTATTCCATTTGCAAATCGAATTCTTAACCGGCTCATCTGCAGTTCGGTTAGTAAGTATAGTGATTAAGCCTAACAAATGAAGCAAATAGGTGTCTTCAAAGCAATGACGGATATCAAAAGAAGAAAGAAAAGCCACTAAAGAAATATTTGATTTTTGCTTTGACTGCTCATCAGTTTTGACCTTAAGACTGAATATACATTATTCACTATTTTTTTACTTTTGGACTTCAAACTTTGTGCATGAGAAAACTATTGGATATTTAAATATTTTGAAATATAATATGTCTTATTAGTTATTAACGTCATTACTCACGAGGCTATGTTGTGGTTTCACGATCGGTTAATTTTTGGACAATTTTTTTGATGACAAAAATCACTCGATCGTTAAATCACAACATAGCCTCATGAGTAATGACAATGACGTTATAGTACGGCCATGCAGCCTGAAATGCCTGGCCCGAGGGCATTCTGCACTGTTTACCTTACACAGAATGCCCTCGCGGGCCAGGCATTTCAGGCTGGCCGTACTATAAAAAGACATATTATATTTCTTAATATATATAAATATCCGATAGTTTTCTTACGAAGTTTGAAATCGGAACGTAAAAAAATAGCAAATGTATATTCAGCCTTAAAGCTTTGGAGAAACTTGTATACCTATAACCTCATCAACGGAATTGAGAGTAACGTCATCGTTCTACATACATTATGTTGATGCCGTGGTGAGGCAAGCACTACAGCTGGAGGGCAGGAGGGAGTTGAGCGATGCAGATGCAGGAAAGGATAAGTTCCCCCGTTCAGTTTGAGCCTATCTACCTCCCTATATCACGTTATTACCTGTTCACAATTTAGGACATTGTTTGAACAGTCATTCAATAAAAAGCTAAATTATAGGTTTCACGAGATTTTTGTATAAGAAACCCGTTTCCTTTCGGGTAGATGGAGGATGCCCCCGACGAAGGTACGACGGCGGTACGTGCCGCCTCCGTCCTCGCCTACACCATTTCGTACCTGAATTTATTCCTTAGTTTAAGAGTACATTCATTTGGGCAGTCCGCTTACTTCCATAAGAGTGAAAGCTTGTTCTTCTTCAAAACTGATAGTCAGCGAATAAAAATGGTTCGTACTAGAGTCCACTGGTGGTCCTGTTAGCGACCGACTCGTTTCCTGAGACGTCTGGGTTCAGGTCCCAGCAAAAGCAATTTTTTCTGCTTCAGCCAAATCACTTTTGTATGATGCCTTATTGGGCAACCATAAACTAGAAAAATCTTTCCCCAAGGCGGTAGGAAAGCTATTTTGATAACTGAGCTTATCCAGGCCAAGAAGGGAGGCCTGTTTATACCTTAGTAGCTGATACCAGATCATGGAATGATATCAAAGATACTTCCGTCTTTACTGAACCAGTGAAATAAGTATTGACACCAATGTAAATCCACAGTCAGTCCAATGGACAATATCAGCAATATTTGTTTAACACAGCCTCCCACAAACGGAAGTAACTTCATGAACGGTTGAAATGAAGAACAGCAGTTACAGTAACTAGTAACGGCAAAAACATTCAGCTGGATTGGGGTAGTTACCATTACGTTGAACGAGGTCGTGGTTTCGCTTCCCAAGTAACGTTCTCTCCGTTATTCAGCACTCCGGCTATGCTTATCATTACTTTCCTTATATACTTTGCAATAATAATTCTCTTCTGGAGATTACAGTCTTCCTGTGTTAGGCCTATTACAGGCTGGAAGTACAACGCTGTTTATTTGCGGTTTTTTTTTTTTAGGAATTACTGTATGGACATACTTATATTTTGTGTCTTTTTAATGTCAATGTTTGTTTTACGGCCGGATAATTTTTGTCAAAAATCATCCTTGAGAAGTGAACAGAAAATAATTTAAGAACAGATGTATACCATAGGCAGTGTGCTGTAAATAACAAAATAACAAGCACAAGGGTATAGATAGATTATAGATGATATGATATATTGTTTTGGAAGTAGCCCCTCAACTGAACATGAGGTAACTAGTTGCATTAAAAAGAGGACAAGAGAGGGTTACCGCGATTAGTGTTGAGCGTTCGAGGGAACCATGTACATTAACCAAGTTATGGTTTCGATTTGGGCTCAAAAGGTTTTACTGCCTGATCATTGTACGTATAGATAATCCTTTTTAGGTATTTATTGTACGTTGAAACAAGGGTCACCCTCGGAAGAAGTACCGTTTTGTTTAGATTTTTATTGGTTTCTGTGGGTGAAGACTTCTGCGTGCGTTCATGCATGTTTTTTTTTCTTTCTTTCCAAAGAATGAATAAAAATTTGAATTCAGTTCTAAATACTGGTACCAGTTAAGAGATAAGAGGCAATGAGTTCTTGCATGGGTGAGTCACCCTGAATCAGAGGGTAATCGAATTCCTTAAAATAAACTGGCTAAAAAATGTCCTGAAAAAATGTCTTAACTCTACCAAATTGTTGAATCGAAACTTGTTGCTTTTAGCTGTGGAGCCTGCATAAATAGTTTGGGCTAACCCCCGATTAATATGTATCAGCAGCATGCGATGGGGGCGGCGGCCTCGCAGGCAGCAGCCCAGGCGACGGAGAGGGAATATTTGAAAAAGCACTTTAAGCAAGGAAGGCTGCATTTAGTGTGCGTGCTTATCGGCTTGCGCCATCTCCTCGCACGATTTGGAAACGTAAAAAAGAGAGCTGGCGAAAAGTGGCAGGGTTAATTACGTGATTAGTGACATGTATCAGGCTGTGATTGCTGATAAAATGTCAGCCATGCCAGGAAAAACAAACATTGGCTTCTAGCAACCCCCTGCCCCCTGGAGAGGGAAGTAGTCAAGACTGCATGAGCTTTGATTTTCACTGAACAGTCAAATGATGACTTTATGTGCCTTACTACGTAACCACCCTTTTTTTGACCGCAGTTCATCGTACCTACAAATCGATTTAAAAAATGCAGGCTAGTATTACTGAAGAATGTTAATACCGATATAGGTATTTTAATCATTGATAGTATCCAAAAGTAATAACCCATAATATTGTAAAGTATGTCTCTCCTGCCACGGAAAAAATTCCTCAGTTCCTGTTGGTGTTTTTAGTCCCCCTTGCTATGCGCCACTGCAGATTTATTTGATTCGCAGTTGGGTTTCTCCTGCATTGAGACGGTAGTGTAGTGGGGAGCGATGCACTGCTCACTGCCATAAAGATTACTATGTTAATCGGTACATGCCGCAACCCCAATGTCGAAACCCAAAAGCCGGGCTATCGATTGCTCCTTGTCTTTATTGCCTATCGATTATGTTGATGTTATATTGGTAACTGACATGGCTTTCTGCATTTCAAAATCTGAATGGAATGGATATATTGAGGGGGGGGGGGGGGGGGGGGGGGTCTTTACTCCCCGTATTTGGGAGTCAAGTTAAAATTCTCACGCACATGCAAGATAGTGCTGTGGAGTTTAGTTTTTAAATTCTTACTTAGGTATTGCTTGCTCTTTTCTTCCTTCCACCATGGACATAACATAGAGGGCAGGTGTTTTTTGTCGTACATATACTTTGGAGTGATTGATCGATAATGGCTAGAGACAGATGGGGAGTTCGAGGACTGTGTACCATTTTTGTTTCCTCTTCGTTTTCTAAATCACCACTGCTTCCTTGCCACACCCGTACTTTGTTTTTTAAAGCGTCTGGCTCCCATCCGACAGTTACAATAATTGTCATTAGGTATACTGTTATTGTGTGCAATATGAAAATAGTCACCTAGAAACAATTAACTCTCAGACATTTGGAATGTTTATAGAATTCCCAAAAAAAAAAAAGGGGGCCTTATTTTAGTGTAATGGCGTCCAAATAATTTGGGGAGAGGGGGCGTTGGGTTGGAAGAAAACCCATTGTAATTAGCATAAGATGAAGGCGGCTCCCACCGGATGTGACGCCTATTGTGCTCGCATTTCCGGTGTTTGCAGGTCGCTCCACCATTGGCGCAGCCCAGGGGGGCGTACCCTTGATGCGTATCGGGCCTTTCCCACCAGACTATTGCTGACCAGTCGACCGTGCCCCCTCCTCGATGCGCCAATTAGACCCACGTTGATTAATTTTTTTAGGCACTCAAGATTGGGAGGTTAAAATCTTTTGTTTCAGACAGAAGTGACAATAGATGGAAACAAGTGAAATGTGCCTATATAAAGTCTTCAATGACTATAGTTCCGGAGTGGATAAAGATTTGAATTTACCATGCATCAATGAAGTCGAATAACAAGAGAAGTGAAATCGCTATTGTACCTTGCGGCTGAAAATATCTTTAAATAGCGTATACCGGTAGTAACGTCTGACGCTTTCTTCACTGGTACTACATTTGTACCAACAGAAAGATCCAGAAGGCATAAAGAACTAAAACTCGCTGGTTACAAGCCACATAATGTTTGGTCGCCATTTTCGTAGTACAACTCGTATGGTGAACTCAAAAAATACTCAAAATGCATTCCTCATTCATTACCATAAAAAATCTGTACTAAAAAAAACCTCCCCCGGGCCCCCTTTTCGTCCTTCAAAGCAGGGAAGGTGTGAACACGCACCCCTCACCGCAGGAGAGCCTGTAAGGCTGTGTGCCTGTTCCAGTAAGGCCCTGATTGCATAACCAGGTTAGACCCCGGCATAAGCTGGTTGCGGTGTACCGCACTGGTCAGCGGGACCGACCTTGGCCGCAACCAATGGTCATAGGGCACTTACTGTTTCAGTGCCGGCTTCGGAACACCTCGTTAGAAGACTAAACAACGTAATTGCTCTAGAAGAACTTGTTTTCGTTCACTTCATGATCAAAAACAAATTACGACTCCCGAAACTGAGAATTCATAATGAGGTTGGCGGTATCCAGTTTCGATCAACGTTCATTCAAATTGGGAGCTGCTATGAGCGGGTTCGATTCTAAAAGTTCTGAAGAAACAACACTCACTTGCAGCCCTCAATACTTTTATTTCTCCCATTATTTTCTTTTGGTTTACAATTATGTTCTTCTGCTCTACTCTAATCACGCGTCTACCGCGGCATTAAACCTTCAGCACCCCCCAAAAAAACAATGTTACTTTATCGCGGGACATGAGCAGTCCGCAAGTGAGCAATCAGCTATCTCGGGTAACGGTAGAATCCACTGGTTCTGTTCCTTGCCAAGATAATTCTTCTATATGGTCGTCGCCTTCTCCTTCTGCACCTGAAACAAGAAAGACAAAATATCAGAGCTCTTGCGTAGAGCATTGACCGGAATGTTTCGAGAAAAAAACAGAGTCACGTTTGTTTATAGAGCGAATGGAACGAGGGGATCAATCAGTCAATCAATCAATGTTGGGACGGGGAATGAGTAATTTGAATGGGTAATGCAGTCATTGTCTTGAAAACCTAGCATTAGTGAGCTACTTGCGCATGCGCATGGAGTTAACATGGTTGGCGTGCCAGGCTCAGTAGGGGCCTCTAGGGCCAAGCCTGGCTGTGCCAATGCTGTTGCGTGTGGGCCCTCAAAGTTAATCGAGAATTTCTGAAGCGGGAATATAGGTTTCGAGACAACCAGTCTTGGCCAAGCGTATCTATAGGTACAATACCTAACCTATACATACAAATAATTTGTCGTGTATGTTGTGCTGTCCATTATTTAAATCTGTTTTGATTGTTCCTACATGTACACATAACAAGTAGTTTATTTTTCAACAGCTTGTCAAACCATAACTTAGGAGATTTGAGATTTCTTGCTGTTTATGGACATTTTACAGTGTCCATTTTTTGAGGAACTGTTTGTGATTGGTTGTTCCGTTTGATTGATAATTAGTTTATCCCAATTAGTTTCTGACGTTAAAAAGGCATATTATATTTTAGAATAAATTAATAGCCAGATTCCTCTGAAAATAGACAACAAAAACGCCAACAAACTTTATTACTCGCCGATGCCTATTAGGATACGAATTTTACTAAAAACGGAATACGTAATATGCTCTGTTGGTAAGAAAATCGACTAGAATGTATAACTCTTCTAATGCTCATAATAATTACTGAATATATCTATAAATAAAATAAAATAATATCTCGAGCTCTCTCGTATACCTTGGCATGAGAACGGAAGAACCATATCACTTTATTTAATCAGTACCTGATAATCTTTAAAATAGCTATTCGCGATACATTTTTTGTGATGATTCAATTTAGAAAATTATAGTTGTTGTCTGTTTAGTTATTGCCATGATAGGTTTGTTTTAGTATGACCTTTCCCCTATAAAAATAGCGCAGTAAAAATTACGAAACTTCAACCTCTTATCTAACTCCATACCTGTAAAATCAATAACAATAATTATTATCAGCACCCAGTCCAATTTGAATAAATCAAGAATAATAAAGGGTCCGACAACAGTCGCACTTAACTTTCTCGCCCAGAATGATTTTTTTTTTTTTTTTTTGGTTTTTTGAGATTTTTTTGCGGGCGTAATTTTTAAGCAATCGAAAATCGGTTGAAAATGACCCACGAGCATCTATCTGAGATCACTCATACCAAATCTCACGTCTGTCATTTTATTACTGTAGTCCCAAATGCGTTCCGACCATTCAAAAACGTGGTTTCTCATTCTCAACTCATTTTCGACACTTTTTTGACTACAACGGCCGTAATTTTGAAGATAACAAAATTCTGTTCGACAGATGTTTAAGTTACATGGTTCTACACCAATTTACCAAATTTCATGACAATCGGTCAATAAATGTGAATGGCGCCGAAACGATCGAACTTTGGTCCAGAACGGCCGTAATTTTCAACCAATTCAATTTTAGTTGAAAATGACCTCGAAGCATCTATTTGTCAACACACATACCAATTTTCAGTGTTATAGATTGAAAAGTGTACCGTCGGCGCTTGTCTAAGTAACCAAAAACACGATTTTTGAATTATTTTGGCGGTTTTTTGACAATAGCGGCCGCAATTTTTGACCAATCAAAAAATCCTTGAAAATGCCCCTCGGCAGTGATTTTAGACAGGTCCATACCAAATTTCATCAAAATCGGATGAACGGTATAGGCGCTAGAGCACTGCACGGACTGACGGACGGACTGACTGACGGACTGACGGACGGACAGACTTTTTCCAGAAACCACTTTTTTGGACTCAGGGGACCCCCAGGATCATGGGAAACCCAAAATCTCAATTTCGAAATTTTGCACGAAAACAATACTTTCTCGCCATATATGGCTAGCGAGAAAGTAAAAAGAGGCGTTATCACAAAATGGATCTGTGAATTGGTACCAACGTATGGATAGACGAAGGAGGGTGACGCGGCGAAAAGAGGCCCCTAGTCCCATGCACTATAGTACCACTACAAAAGTGAACATGGAAATTTGAGCCGGATGCAAGTATGTGATGGAAGCAAAAACCAACAAAAACTTCTCAGCCATGTTTTTCTATGTAAATTACGCTAAGAGCCCTAATTACACAAGATAATGGCGCTGGCTAGCCGGCCAACCCTTCCTAATTGTTTCTGACAACCGAAAATTTGTTCCACACGACGATCTGATTTTTTCGCCAATTGCCATTTATGGACTAATTAAAAACTCGGCTCAGTCTATTACCTATCTTCCAGGCTATATGGGAACTTTTCGATACAAACTCCGCAACTTTTGCCTCAACTACCTCTCCCAATAGCAATAAACCAGAAGTTAGGCTAACATGAGTAATTTGATATGAGGAGACCTATAATTATTTTGTATCTTAAAATTAATAGGATACCTACATGGGAAAAATACGTCTATGCGTTTTTAGCGGATCCCCGTACTGTATAAAAAGATCAGCTATTCCCGCCGTCTTCAAACTGTATTTTGAGTATTAGGGAATACACGTACGTTTATTAATTTTAATGCCCCCTGAGGAACACTCACGTGAATATACAAATAAAGTCTTTCTCGTATTTAGAAGTAACCAGACTCACACCAGTCGCTACGAAAATCGGTCAAATCGAGGGGGTTACCACTCCTGAGATTCCCTGAGATTCCACTAAGATTTCCAAAGATTCCCAACGTTATTCATGGAAAGATTAACCCCGAAGGGATAACCACTCCAAAAAAATTCCAAGATTCCCTGAGATTCCATAAATATTTCCAATGATTCCCAACGAGATTCCCAACGAGTGGTTAACCCCTCGGGTCAAATAGTGTCGGTAAAAAAATATTTCGGGGGATTTTTATTTTTTAATTTTCTAGCGCATTTTTTGGTTTTTTGAAATCCAGGCCTTTTGGTACCATCAACTTGAATTCTGATATAACCATTTTGAGAGGAGCTTATAGATCGTAGAGGATGTTAGAATCAGCTTGACTGCTGATGTGAATCCTAAACACTAAAGACTAGTCCTCTTGATGTAGCAGGCAGCGCTGACTGTAACTCCAAGCACTTGTAATTAGTTGTGAGCTAATAATTGGCTTGAAATGGTAAAGCGTACCTCTTGCGTATTCCAGCTAGTTTTCTGGCCTCGTCTGCTGCTTTTGCCGGGGCGAAATAATTATTCACCTTCTACTTTTCAATTTTCGTTCATGGGTGGTCTATTTGATGTCAAATGGGTCCTTTACAAATGGATACCTACTATGGTACCTGAAAGTTTTTACTTTCTCTCTGACCAGATGAGCAAAGTTCTCGCACGTGGTTTCACCCCTGCCTCTGTCTGATTTATTTTTTTCTGTTTTCTTTTGTAAAATCTTTGAATCCAGAGTAATGGAAAGCAGAAAAGGAAACTCCCCAGTATCGTATGTCATTATCATTAACTTACTGCGCCTACATTAAAAATTATACTTTAAACGCGGGCTGCTAAGTATGGGGAGTACGACACGCTTTTCTTGAAAGAACCTCCTTTGAATTTCCAAAGAACTCGAGAAGGAAATTTCAAATGAAAAAGGCTTAAGAAAGAAGAGGCCCCACGACTTGTGTTGAAAGTCTAAAGTTAATTTGGCTGCTGTAATTTTCATCATTAATATTCCCCAGACGCAGCCTCCGTCTGACACCGTAGCTTTTCAAAATGTGATTTTAGGGACAAGAAAAATAGACTTTGCTAAGTCATTCCGTCTCCGCAAAAACTGACTAGGCTTTTCCTGTCTGTCTTCCTATTCTTCTGCCAACCCCTTTAAGAGGCACGTTAATTTATTTTTAATTGCTTTATTTCCGCTTTGGTTTTAATATAGGGGTGCTGTCTTTTTACGTTTATGCTTCCTGTTTGCTGCGGCATGAATTTATAATAGTTTTGACTGTTGTTTACGACTTCTGGAAAATGATTTTGAGATCATTTTTTACTTCCACCCACACTTTATATACTTACTCACTACAGCAGTATCAGATAGAAGTAGTCGCTGCAAGTCAAGTCCCCTTTTTTGAACTGAAGGCTATCGGGGGATGTTTTCCGTAAGTTCACGCTGGAGAAGAGAGGGCTTTGTTACTGGGAAATTTTCACCGAAAATGAAGTGCTACTATAGCTTGTTTATATGTCTATAGTCTGATAGCGCAGGTGAAAAAATACTTTGTCGGTTGAAATACACGAAATAAACTTTTTTGAGTAAAGTGCTAAAAAGCCGAAAAATACGAGTCCTCCATTTCAATGAGAATCCTTTCGTTCAAGCTTTTAAATGAGGAGCCCCACTTTCTTGAATATAAAAAAGAAAGTTTCTTAACAACATTTTTAAATAAAAGTGGGAAATAAAAATTTCCATAACAATCAGTTAATACGGGTTTTTATGGAGGAAGATGTTATTAAGTGCCTACAAGTACCTACCTATGTTGAATGCCATCATTTTATAAGCCGTTTGAATGACCGCAAATTACAGTGATTGTTCTCTGTCTCGTTCCAGATGCTTCCACAGTCCACGGGAATGGAGACGTCCCATCTCAACCTCAGCTTCCCTTCGAGTCTTCGTCAGGACATTGCTTTCATCATTTATTTTAGGAAAACTTTTGATTTGATTCACTTCACAATATGTATTTCAACAGAACTTTTGAAGACTCTAAAATATCCAAATTTTCTTACATTCTTCCTGGCAGTTCCCGTCAGCTAATTAACTATATATAGGCGAGTACTTTCTTGGTAAAATGTCTCTTTCCATAATTTGGTTGACGATTGCGGGGAACTTTGGCCATTTTTTGACCTATCCGGGTTTAAAAAACTGACTGAAATAACGAATTGCTTTTTAGTACTGTAGGTATTTATAGTTATTGTTGCATGACGGTATGTAGCCCTACATTTTGTGATCCGATTTTTAATGGTTCTCAGTTTGAGACTGATCAATTTTAATTCTTATGCTGGAGACATTATTTTTCGGGCTGGTACTCACTGGGTCGCGCTTTTCTTTTGTCTAAATTCCTGGAGTCTCTTTAGGTAGTTACGTATCTCCTCAATTTACAAATAATTGTACTGAAGCTACTCTTTATTCATTTACTAAATGTTTCTTTAAGTCTCAATCCGCTATTAATGTGCTTGATAAATATCTAATTGTTCAGTGCATTACCAGCTGATATAATGTGTATCTCACGCAGTACTACTTAATTCTTCTTACTCTAGTATTGAAGCAAAAATGGCTGTACACTTGTACATAAAACTTAAATGAGTGCGAATCTGCGATGTGAATATGATGTAACATTTGTGTACAGAGAAGCTACCGCATTCTTCTAAGGCTAAAATGCTCTGCTATTTTTTACTAGTCATAACTTTTATTTTGCTTAACATGTCTCTTTTTTGTACTATAAATTATTGATAAGTTAGGATTTTGCAATTCTCTGGAGTAAAATGGTGGACAAATTGTAATTACAAATTTGATAAATACATTTTCAAATTAATTGAATTTTATTTGTTTTCTTTCATTTTCTTTAGCCCACAGAAGTTTCCTCAAGAAGAGACACTGTATACTTTTCAGCTTATTTCGTAGGTTTGAGAAGGTGACGAATTCATTACATTGCATGGTAAAAACTGACTTTAACTGGAGTTTAACCGTTAACCGAGTATGGTGTGACGCACCCTAAATCAATGTTCAGCCGCTGAATGAACAACTTGTTTAGGTGACGGCAATTTTGTCAGTTATAAAGTAATGAAAGCGTAACTGGCTGCAGGTTGATATACAATGTATGCTTTCAAGTGGTATGTAGGCTGGTGTGGGTAGTAGGTATGCAGGTACCAATAGACGTCACTTGACTTCTTGAAGGGAAATTCTGAGAACCGAAATAGTCCTAATTTCAGGCTCCAACATCAACACCAGTAACGCTACCACAAAAATCCATAATGCATTCCAAGAAGAGCCAATCTCAGCCATGATTTCTGTGCATTTAACTGTGGTTTTAGAATAATGACATGTCAGACTGATGGACAGATTGGCCAGCATCTTCTATGGGGTCACATCTTGTTCTGAGGCGTTCATGTCTTCCTGCGCTATCATGGTGATGGCTTCATGTACTGGTAAGACTGACGGTGTCGCACGTTTCCTTTCTGTTAAGAAGTGACAGGTTTTGTACTACAACACTGCGAGTATCAAGTAACTACTTGCCTACCAAAAAAATTGTGTGGGATCGGAAAATATTAGGTAGTTAGCTAGGCAGTTACTTATACTTCCTAAATGGTAAGTGGTACTAATAGACAACGATAACAGGCTGCTGACTGAACGTGGAAATAAAGCTTCAAACTACAAGCAGCTTAATGACAACATGTTGTTATGCAGGTAAACATAGCAGAACTTAGAACTCGTACTTAGGTAAAATATCAAAGAAAGTTTTTATACATGCTCGGGCCTCACATTGATAAGTCAAGTATCTGAAGCTAAGAAGATTTGGGATAAGGATATCCCAAAATATAGGTACACTTAATGACCCCCCAAAAAATTTAACAGTCTCCTTAGAAAGTTGTCAGCAAAAACGGGGTACCACTTATATTTTGACTCTTTAGGAATACGGAAAAACCACCACTAGTGGAAATATGATGAAAATTGAATAAAATGGAAAGCTACAGTCACATACTTCGCAGATTGGAATCGGATTGATAAATTTGAGATTGACTCGGGGTGAGCAGGTGTACCCTTTTCGCAATAACACACTTTCAAATTTCCTCTCATGGCAAGGCGTTGACTCGGTTGCGACGCGATTACAACGCGATTATCTCATCAAGTTTCTCTGCTGGAGCCCCCCCCCCCCCCCCCCACCTTTCCCCCGCAATCATATTGCCTGCCAAAAGTTTCCTATTTCCTTCTCACATCCCTTCTTGATATAGGACACATCTGTTCTTTTTTGTAATCTGCAAAGTGTTAGCTACAGTTTTCAAGTTTTCACTTCAAGTTTTCTTCTCCTTCATAAAGGAGCTTGTCTCGTCTCATTTGCAAAAAATCTCGGGCATGTCTAATCTAAAGCCAGAGCTTTGGAATGCCTAAGAACTCAGGATCGAAAGTGCTTTGAGATCCTGTTTTAACTGAATTGTACCTATATAGGGGTTCAAATTATAGATACTCGCAGCTTGTATAATAATTAGCCTCCTTTCTCGAAACTAGTAATGAGAACCTGTTTTGGAAATTTTTCCTGTGTAGCAACAAGCGCTGATATTGAAATCGCGACTTTGGCCCGGAATACCTTAATTATGTAGCAAAATGAACGAACATTTCCCACCGGGGATTACGATCTACATGCCTGAGTTTCATCTTCGAAATTTCAGCTATGGAGGAAAACGTAGCGGGGCTCTTATCATGCAGGAGTAGGCACCTCCTTGAAAGCACTCAGTTCTGTTAGTGATAAATGGGGCTTGGAGGTAGTGGTTCCAGGTACGTAGTTCCATGTACGAGTACCAAAACTGCCGAAATAGGTTCCTCCTTGAATGAACTCTTAAGGTCACGGTGCCACGATCACCTCTGACCCGAATGTAACTCAACCTTTGGGTCAAGGTGTGGCGGTTGGTGGTAAAAGAAACCACTGAACTTTTCCGCGAAGATAGGTGGCTATTGAAGAAGTGTTGGAGCCAAGTGGGGAGGTGGATAACTGAGAGACAAGTGCGGCATTGTCTCGAGCAGAAGAGAAGCTAGACAGACTGCAGTGTTGCTATGACTGACATGAAGACAGAAAAGACGACTCTTCAAGTCTTCAGGCCGTAACGGTCCATCGTAGGGAACGCCAAAGACCCCTTCAGTGGTATTCCAGGTCAGTTCAGACATAAGGGCAACCTTTGTAGTTTGCAGACCCACCAGTGGACAATGAATCAGTTCACAAATGGGCTGGGATGCGTTACTTGTTGAGCCACACATAGCAGCCATGTGGAATCGAGTACGCTGGAACTGAATGAGGCAACAGGCAACAGGCAAGAGCTTTTCTTGGTCACTGAAAGCCATTGTACTGGAACAGGGTAAGTTTTGTATTGAAGGAAAGAGACAAGAACTCAGAAAGGTCGTTATCAACCCGAGTAGGCCATTCTATACAATTAGGCTGGATTTAGCTAATTTCGGAATGGAACGTACCCGAATTTTTTTCTGTAAGTTAAACAAGGTTGCCATGCGTTGCTAGGGAAATAAAATTCCGACTTTATTTACCTTAGCAGCGCATGGCAACCTTGTTTAACTTACAGAAAAAAATTCGGGTACGTTCTATTCTGACATTAGCTAAATCCAGCCTTAGGGTGCGTCCCACCATGCCCAGTTAAAATTAAACTGGAGATTTTGTCCTATGTTTACCATTTAAATTTAACATGGTAAATCTCCAGTTTAATTTTAACTGGGCATGGTGGGACGCTCCCTTATATAACTGTTCGCTAGTTAATGAACTGAAGGGCCTAGACAGGATACAAGCTCTCAGACAACTGCGTGAAAAATTCAGTAGTGACGCTAATGAGTGACTTCGATTTTCCACCTCAGAACCTGCCACGCTAAACTTCTAAAACAAAGGATGAAGAAAGTGAAATTGCCTAATTCCACCTTCACCGAAGGAATTTTCCCAAACTTAACACAACAAAAATGTACAAAGAAAAATGTGGCATGTTTAATTGGCAATTACTCGACAACAAAGACAGGTGAAAAACAAACGTGATCTATATATATACCTATATAGGTACAATCATTTCCTTCAAAACAAAGCAGGTGTCAAGTTTACTCACTTTTTCATCTTTTGAAAGTTTTCACTTTTACAGTCATGGACATCACTCAGTTGTGTTGATTAAGAGGACGCTATACCTGACGATGCATTTTTTGCCACCCATAAGCTTAACATTGCGAGCGGCGATTCATTTTCAAGGTTTACCCTTGGTTGGTAAGACACAAAATTTTGCCTGTAACTAGCCCGAACAATGTTCTAGGGAGTGTTCGAAGCAGGTTTCCCAATTTCTCACTGGTTTCTTTTATTGCAACTGTTTTGCAAATGCTAGTATCGCATACCTCAAGAAAAGTGCTGTATCTCGAAAACCAGTAAAAAAATGGGAAATCTGCTTCGAACACTCCCTAGAACATTGTTAGGGCTAGGTACAGGCACAATTTTGTGTCTTTCCAACCAAGGGTAAACCTTGAAAATGAATCGCCGCTCGCAATGTTAATCTTATGGGCGGCAAAAAATTCACCGTCAGGTATAGCGGACCCCCTTTTTTTCAGGAAAATAAATATATCAGCTTGTTAACCAATCCTGTATGTATAGGGACCAAAGTAACACAGGCTTCTAAAAGTGATTCACGCAACTATTTCATTTCTAGGATTTTTTTTGAATCTGTGCCCATTGGGCAGTGCGGCAGTACCTTGTTTTCAGGCATCTGTATCAACATACCAGAGTTAGACTTTGTAACTACCTGCCAACCAGAATTTTATTTATTGCATTTAGACCTTGCTTGTTAGCATCAACAAAGTGATGCATTAAGGTATGTCCACTAGTTGAAAAAAAAACTTATGGTTCTTATATACCTAGGTATTTCTCTTGTTCCCATGCATGCGATTGTACTGTAAAACGAATATAGAAAAACAATTTCAGCTGTAGAATTAGTCGCAGGTATATGAAAAATTATTTTATAGGTATAGGTAGGTACTCGTATGTGAAATTCTTGATGAGGGTTCTTCCGCCTGCGCCTGTTCTTACTATATTAATACACCCTCGCACCCTCAGTAACCCTCTTGATCCATCCCCTTTCCATTTAGAGAGGCCTCCTCCAAGCAACCTCTGTTATAGTGGCCCTAATGTGCAGAGAATTAAGATTAAGACGACTCGGTTAGTAAACGTAAGTAAACGACGTGGGTGAAGGAGAAACCTTGATGGAAATTCAATGGTTGGAAACGCGGCTCGAGAAACCCTAGGTAACTTTTGGAATTGGTATTTGTGTTCAACAGAGTGAGTACCTAACAAGAACAAGAACAAGAACAATACTATTATGCCAAATTATCCTCTGCATTTTTAATGTCACTATTCCTCCAGTTTCATTGTTGGATTTGGAAGTCTGTGATGATACCATTATTCGTGCAAAGCTGGAGCGTAATTTGAGTTTTGCTGATAAAATACGTGTTTCCTGTAGAAGGACCGTTGCCCACGGGCATCTTGGTGAAGGCACCATACGGTCGTACCTGAAGGAACAAAGGTCCGTCTGTCTTGTAATGTTTGTTGAGCTCTCACAGCCTGAACCTTCACTCTATAATTACTGAGATTATTAACATGCACATGCTGTGTCGGACTTCTTCTTCATTAGTCTTCAGCCTTTCCTATCGTATTCCAGTTCTATACTTGTTCTTAAGACGAGCCTTATTCCAACTCTTTCTTCCCGTTAATTGCTCGTGTTTGAACAAATAGTGAACTAACCAGGAGCAAAGCGTGTCTTGTCTCAATTATTTAGCTTTCTTGAGGTTTATGGAGCCCGAGTGGAATCCAGGTTCGACCAGATATCCATGTTTAGATTGGCTTATGGAACCTATTGGGTAGGAAAACACGCTGTATAAATTTCAAGCTTCCGAGTTGGTTGTAATGTGAGATACAATCGTAAAGTAACATTTTCAATCTTTTCGGTGCTTGTTATTAATAAACTATTTGGGCAATATCGTAATTATTTTTTTGAACTTCTACGACGTTTGGAAACTGAAACAAAGTAATCATCCGCACGCAAACGTCTACAAACCTTTGCCTGGAAAGACTTTATTAAATCGAAAACCAAATTTTCTTAAAGACGTCTGCCGTCTGCGACCAAGGGAGGAATTGTCGCCTTTAATAATCCGTTATACGGGCAACGTCATTAATTTCGTTATTTTACTTCTGCGTCCCGACTAGGAGAGACACCACCGAATTATTTTCCTCTAACTTTTTTGTGGACTCTTGTCGTTGTGTCCTCTGGCTGAGCATCAGATAAGGGTCGTGTGTTTACGGGAGGGTCAGGGGCCAGGTATGTATGGGTACCAGGTTCGAGGCTGGCAGATGAGCGTGCAGGTCCTGGTTACGTCTAATTAAGTGCTCGGTCCTCCTCGTTATCTCACAGACCCTGAAGATAACACTAGCGCGTGCTGCTCGTGGTCCCATGGAGGCCCAGGCTGAGGACCACCGGGCCGGTCTGCATATACTGGCCCACCAACCAAAGAATACGGTCACCATTTCAAACACACAAGGAAAACCAACGACCGCGCGAATCAGTATATTATGAGTAGTAGAAGCAAAACTGTTTCTCCAAAACTTCACTGGATTGAGGAAGTTGTGTCAGTATACTTCAAACATATTATCGAGGGGTTAACCACTCGTTGGGAATCTCGTTGGGAATCATTGGAAATCTTTATGAAATCTCAGGGAATCTTGGATTTTTTTTTGAGTGGTTACCACTTCAGGGTTCATCTTTCTATGAATATCGTTTGGAATCTTTGGAAATCTTTATGGAATCTCAGTGGAATCTCATGGAATCTCTGGAGTGGTTATATATTATTTTAAGTGTTCAGTGAAAAGGTTCCCGTATAGTGGTTAAACCCTTGACAGAGTTTGTGAAAAAGTAGTGAAAAGAAATTACCTCATTTCACGATAAAAATTCATTGCTATCGTTTTAGACTTTTGAATTTCTAGGTAACAAGCTGAACTTGTTCAAGTCCGGATAGTTGACCAGTGCGTTGTAGCCAGCTTGGCCAAGAAGTTCCCACCAAGCACTTTGTACCTGAGTCATGGCAGAGAATCCATAGTGACCACTCAAGGTGGCGTGAATCAACTGACATGTGAGTCGGGTCGCCCAAAGGCTCAAACACGCAACAATTGTGAAACATAGCACAACATCTCTTTTAGTATGTTTAACATACGATCATTGTCACATACCTTAAGTTTACACAGTGTTTGACTTCATATTCCGGAAGCAGCGGCCACATTCCTTAATGAAAAAGCCGCCGAAGTCCGAAACCTAAATTCGATAAGCTCAACATTATCTAGTGAAGGTCAATTTTTAATGTTTCTGTTGGTAAAGAGCCCCGCTACCGAAAGTGGTCGTAAACTGTCAAGGCAGGCCACCGGAAATGCCCAAAATGATGGCCCACACCCCCCACTGCGTTAAGTACCCAAATTACTCACGCTAAGTGATTACTCACTGTTATGTTTAAACACCAAATGAGCTGGCCAAATTCCCACACATTACGTCATCGTCACATACTTCAATAAAGTCTTTTTAATTTTTCCCACTCTTCACATCCTCTTCCAAAGAGGAGAGATAGACATCAGTGATTAGATATTGGGCAAAGAAATGAAAGATGAACGGTCTAGCTGAAAAACTCAACAAATGTTGGAAATTAACCAATAAATTACTTATCAGTATAAAAGTATACCTATACACCTTCACAGGTGAGTTTCCCACAAGACATATTTCAAATGTCCGATTTTTTCCATTTTTCCATACCTTCTCTAATTTCTCAAAGAAGATGGATTTTACTTCTGAGTTACAAAACAACTAAATATTTTCAAATCATTCTATCACAGATACAAACGTTAGAATTATTCTAGAAGTTATTTAAAATAAAGAAGGTAATGCATGGTTGCAGTGGGACCAGATTTGGACATTTCCCGCACCACATGATGTGGCTCTGGATGTCCTGAATAAAACAGGTACGGCAAACCTTCAGGGACGTTCCATTTCCACCTTTCCCAGAGTCAGAGCCACCGCTGAATTCGAGATTGATGAGTCCCTGCAGTCCGCAAACTAGCCCACTCAATTATTTCTCTTCAACTTAATTAATTACTGAAAAATTCATACTAGAAATAACTAGTGGAGGTACTCATCAACTCAAAAACAGGAAACTCCCCCGTATAGAGTCAGCTGAGGTCAGCAGAGCACGTGATTTTGAGCTGACCTACTACCCTCACCCCAAGCCTTGGGCAGGTACGAGGAAAATTGAACAGTTCATTTTTCCTCTGAAACATACCATATAAAGTACTCTTCCGGGTGAAAAAATTATCTTTAAATTCATCCAGTTGTTTCTAATTTAGGTGACTTTTTCCCCTACCCAATCTATCTCTTTACCTAATACCTCTCTTACTGACCCTGACTTGATCTTTTCCTTATGTGATAAAGTTAAATGGAGATAACTGCATTCCAAAGAATACTGCAAGGCGGACGACAGTGCGTAAGGTCTTGCTCATACAATAGGATGGAACGAAGACATGCAGCATTTTTGTGTTGAGTGTATCACCTTGTTTATCACGGCCGTTATCACGTGCCTGATCATTGAACATGAGATAATTAATGAGGATTGTCCTTTTAAATAACCGACAAGAAAAACAAGTCAAAAACCAGGATGAGGCGATCAGAGATAGAGACTGACCGTAGTGTACAGTTAAGGAGCTGTGGTGGGGATTTTATAGTGATAGAAGAAGGCACCAGAAAAATGGTTTCAAGATAACAGAGTGTGGATTTTCTTGTTTGAAGAACTCATTATTTGTTTGTTTTTTGTTACCTCGTGAAATTTTGATGAAGCCTGCATCGGCATAGCATAGCATAACATTGGCTATTATTTATTTTGTTATCCAAAAAGAAATTAGGTTCGAATGGAAACCATCGATGGACTATTTCCGTGTAAAATTATGCTGACAGGGAAACACGGGTAAACAGGGATACTGATAGATAGATAGATAGACAGCCTCATTTCCAGTATACGAACTACACGAGGGGGTAACCACTCCAGAGATTCCTTGAGATTCCACTGAGATTCCATAAAGATTTGCAAAGATTCCCAACGATATTCATAGAAAGATGAACCCCGAAGGGGTAACCACTCCAAAAAATTCCAAGATTCCCTGAGATTTCATAAACATTTCCAATGATTCCCAACGAGATTCCCAGAGAGTGGTGAACCCCTCGGAACTATACAGTTTGTTTTCAGAATTGGTGCGGTGCCGAATTCTTGAAAGGGAAGAACAGCAACGCCCACGACGGCGGAGGTTGGACGGAAGAGCGTGGTAGGCAAAAGAAGACAGATCGCGGTCCCATGGGAGCAGAGGACGCGGGATGCTGAATCACTGCTTGGCATGGCCGCCGGGTCACATCTCGAAACTAATTGACGGTGGCACCGATAACGCATTAAACAGACCATGATAAATGAACTCAGCCAGGCACAAACACATGTCAAAACCCCAATCCCACCCTACAGGTACGCAAAATCAACACAACGATACGGAGAGCACAAACAAATGGGAATTTCATATTAATCAATCGGCCGGTTGAAGGTGTCGGAGCAGGAGAATAGATACCAGTGGGGGGCTCGAGATCCCATCGTTGGACCTGGCAGCAAACCGTCCTTTTCTGACTCCCCAAGCTCGTGTAATTACTGTTCTAGTTTTTTTCCCTGTCAGAAAATGTGACAGAGGCAGATGCCTTGTTTGTTTCTACGACACCTTTTTCATTTTAACAGACACCCTTCTGAGTTTTGCGACACGCTCTGGACAACTAGGACAAGGCACTGGGGTCGGAAAAGGGCGCACTTCAACCAAATATTTATTTTATGGTGGTTAAGTCAAAATGTAACCAACCGGTACAGTTTCTACCTTCATATTTCTTAAATTCTTCTTTAATTTGCAATCCTTCATATTCTTGTCAGTTTCCTTTAGCATAAGAAAATCGTCAAACATTCCAAGAGAGTTTATGCGTCTTCCGTATTAAATCTTATCATAGAATAGAAAAGAGAATAGAATATAATAGAATAGAATACAATAATTTATTTAGGCTGTGCGACACAGAGAGTTCCCCCCCCCCCCCCCCCCCCCAATTACATCGCACAGCTGAACAACTTTTAAACAGTCCTAATGTGTACAGTTCAAGGTTACAAGTTTACACAGTTACAAGGTATAGGTACAATAGAAGTATAAAATAATAATAAAAGAAAAAAAAACATAATAATGGTAAAAGTAAATTAAACCATCTTTAAAAAAAAAGTCAACATCCACACTGATACTATTTGCTTTTTCGCATATTCTCCTTATGGGTGCATAGTTGTGTTGTATTTAGACCCAATTCCCCCAAGAATAGTGAACACATTTTTTCAAGGAGGTGACTAACAAACAAAACACATGAGAAACCATTACGGAGCATAGCGGTTAGCACAAGATGATTTTAACCTCTGGGCACTGAGTTACGTCAACTTGGAACTCAGATTTAATATATTAATGGCGTCGAGACTGAATCTGGTGTGTACTGGGGACGTGTAGGTTCTGGTGTGTACTGGGGACGTGTAGGTTCTGGTGTGTACTGGGGACGTGTAGGTTCTGGTGTGTACTGGGGACGTGTAGGTTCATTGCTATGTTAATTTAATTTGAACGCTGTCCTTGTGATGCAAATCCCTGTTGTGCCTAGCCAGCCATCCAGGTATGGGTGCCATTCAACGCTCCTTTACAGACTAAACCTGGGTGTGGGATGCCTACTGTATCCTGTTTTCAATGGGACGGTACCTAATTGAGGGCACATAAAAGCCACCGAGTTGATTTTTGTCTTTACACTGAATAGAGTATGTTTCAAAAGTCTGGGAACTTCTGAAAGGTTTTTTGCTGGACAAACAAGCTCACATTGGTTTTCTTCATATTTTAAGCATATACGTGTGTGTATTTGAATTTATTTCTAAACCAAGCCCCACTGTTGTCGTGTCGTGATGCTGGAACCAAATTCAGTAGAGAGACCCAAGAACAAGACTATAACTTCGCATCTGCAAAGTCACGGTGGTTAGTAGTTGCAGAAGCAGAGCGAGTTCCTGCGGAAGAAGCAGGTGTGTCAGTTCCTATAGAAGATGCAGGAGGTTCAGTAGTTTAGAAGAGGCAGGGCGGTCAGTACCTGCAGAAGAGGCATAAGGTTCAGCAGTTTAGAAGAAGCAGGGCGGTCAGTACCTGCAGAAGAGGCATAAGGTTCAGCAGTTTAGAAGAAGCAGGGCGGTCAGTACCTGCAGAAGAGGCAGAAGGTTCAGCAGTTTAGAAGAAGCAGGGCGGTCAGTACCTGCAGAAGAGGCATAAGGTTCAGCAGTTTAGAAGAGGCAGAAGGTTCAGCAGTTTAGAAGAGGCTGGGCGGTCAGTACCTGCAGAAATGACAGACGGTTCAACAGTTTAGAAGAGGCAGAAGGTTCAGCAGTTTAGAAGAGGCTGGGCGGTCAGTACCTGCAGAAATGACAGAAGGTTCAACAGTTTAGAAGAGGCAGAAGGTTCAGCAGTTTAGAAGAAGCAGGGCGGTCAGTACCTGCAGAAGAGGCAGGGCTGTCAGGGTAATTTTCGACCACCCGGGTTTCGCGTGCGTCCGTTCCTCTTCGAGGCCTACGCAGCTGATATTAGGCTAGTTGATTAGCTCCAGGATCAGATTAGTGGCCGGGCGGGCAACTCTGCATGCACTCTTCTCGTTATCCTTTTCCTGTTTATTTTTTTTTCACCAGTGTGCATACAACGAACAACGCTGAATGGAAGAAATAGGGCGTGTCTCCTGAACTCTATACACAAGATTGTTTATCTAAGAGAAGTAGGTGCCATGCTCAGAATACCTTATCTCCATCTTTCGTGAAAATCGATTGGGAGCTAACACCCAGGTGTCAATCGCGTTCGGTTCAAAAAACTTTCGTGTACCTATTTATAACATTTCCTTCTCTCGACCTCTCGTCATAAATCCGTGATAAGTTACATGACGAATTTAAAATTGGCACAAGTTTGCCAGGAAGCCCCCTGGTCCTGATTCTGTGCACCCTACACCATGAAATACAAATGAGAAGTGAACCTTGAATGCTCAGTAAGCTCATACTTTCTTTTGGCTTCAAATAGGGCTGATGTTTGCTCCCCTTCTTATTGGTCCTCCTCCTTGACCTCTCTCCTGAAGGTCTTGTGTTGTGAGGGACCGACCCACGCAAACGCGCACACCTATTTTCATCTAACAGAGGTCAGAGAAGAACATCTAAAGAGGTTGATGATGCTCTGAGCGATCATTCAGTCTCATTGATTGCTTTCCTGAGTTTTTTTGGAAATATATCGCGTTAACATATTATGTAGATACGCAAAGAAGTGAAGAATGTAAATAGCTTTAAAAGGTATCCAAAAATAAAAATAATAAGAATGAAATTGATTAGCGAGTGACAGTGAGATGTTGAAAAATGGATGCGGACAGTTGAAACACCTAACACCTACTGAATGGCCATGAGGTCCAAAACTCTACATATAAATCCATCGCCTCTCTAATTATTATTTACCGAAATATTTTCAAACATATGCGTGGTGAAATAGTAGTATTTTTTGTGAGCACGTTGTTAGCGCAGTTGCCGCTGGCGCAGACATGGGTACTACATGTCATTTTGCGTTATATCCACAATGAGTAAGTACCATCTCGATTCTTATGGTCTTTTTCGTTTGGCTGGAAGCGTCTTTTTCTCCTAGAAGAGTTAATTTGAATTTTTTGTTTCCATGCGACCTGGAGAAACAGGGTTCGTTGCTGGCGTACGACTCAATCGATAGGAACAAAAATGGGGGATATTTCCTGTTTCTGAATAACAAAGGTATAAGCGAGCTATGGGGTTAGCTCAAAATGAATAAAGGGTCCGACAACAGTCGCACTAAACTTTCTCGCCCCATGTGATTTTTTTTTTTTTTTTTTTTATTTCTTTGAGATTTTTTTGCGGGCGTAATTTTTAAGCAATCCAAAATCGGTTGAAAATGACCCAAGAGCATCTATCTGAGATCACTCCCACCAAGTTTCATGGCTGTCATGCTATTACTGTAGTCCCAAATGCGTTCCGACCATTCAAAAACGTGGTTTCTCATTCTCAACTCATTTTCGACACTTTTTTGACTACAACGGCCGTAATTTTGAAGATAACAAAATTCTGTTCGACAGATGTTTAAGTTACATGGTTCTACACAAATTTACCGAATTTCATGACAATCGGTCAATAAATGTGAATGGCGCCGAAACGATCGAACTTTGGTCCAGAACGGCCGTAATTTTCAACCAATTCAATTTTAGTTGAAAATGACCTCGAAGCATCTATTTGTCAACACACATACCAATTTTCAGTGTTATAGATTGAAAAGTGTACCGTCGGCGCTTGTCTAAGTAACCAAAAACACGATTTTTGAATTATTTTGGCGCTTTTTTGACAATAGCGGCCGCAATTTTTGACCAATCAAAAAATCCTTAAAAATGTGTCTCGGCAGTGATTTTAGACAGGTCCATACCAAATTTCATCAAAATCGGATGAACGGTATAGGCGCTAGAGCACTGCACGGACTGACTGACTGACTGACGGACTGACGGACGGACGGACGGACGGACGGACGGACAGACTTTTTCCAGAAACCACTTTTTTGGACTCAGGGGACCCCCAGGATCATGGGAAACCCAAAATCTCAATTTCGAAATTTTGCACGAAAACAATACTTTCTCGCCATATATGGCTAGCGAGAAAGTAAAAAGTGAGAAACAACAACAAAAACGGGAAACCTGTTCAAACATGAAATATGCCACACAGCCGCCAAATTAGTGAATAGTTAAGCACTCGTGATTGAAGCATTGATGAGGGCATGGGCATGAAGTGAACGAGCGAACGCAAACGAGGCTACCCCCGGGGGGAGATTTTGCCGTCCAGGCTCCAAATAACAGGGTAGGGTGGCTTGTTGTGGGCACAACGTACCTATAATGGACCTGAGCTGCGTGTGGCCGGGACTAGCAGCTGCGTATGGCCCGCCAGGTATTTTTGTTGGTTTTTCGAGTCATTCCTGAGGTCAACAAATTGTGTGAGTTATTGTTTGACGTTATTGTTTGTCGCCGCAGTTCTCAGACTCTCTCCCGTCATTTTTCGACAATGCGCGTGCTGGTTTGACTCTTGTTTTAATTTTTTTCATAGAAAGTGGGGCGGTGTGATAAAGCTGAAAAGTTTTGTTTAGGTACAGGTGACAAACAAGCCGTGGGAGAACGAACCCTCTTCCCCATTTTCATATTCACTTCCTTTCCAAGCTACAAGGTGAATATTTTCTTCACTCTCTTACTGGCAGTAGGTTTCAAAGGAGAATCTGCACTTGCTATACGAAATTTTTGCATCTACAGAGGGTCGAAATATGCCTAAACATTTGGTATGCTTCTAATGTTAGAATTCTCTTAGATTAGAAACGAAAAGAATTTATAAAGAGATACATCCGCACACGAAGGAAAATGATAGTACCGCAAGGGATGGGGGTATAGACACCAGCTTTCCGGGAACTGTGTTAAATTTTATCTTGAATACCCGCAAGGTGAAAGACACTGAAATAAGTGAAATATAATCGAGCTGAAAAAAAGGGTGTTTCTCACCCCCCGGGTGATTTAAAAAGGAAGACTTTTCCTTAGTATATTTCCTTCCAGCAATGACCTTTCGCACCCCAGCCAGGGTTGTTCTGAACCATTAAATCTCGCCCCTTCCACAATAGATTTACAATCTTCAACTTCGTGGCTCAACGGGGAGAGAAGGGGGAGGATTTCCGTTCTTCGTCCATATTTAGTAACCCTGCCAAGGTGTAGAAATGGCCGCCGCTTGAAACGAGGAACATCTGTCTCATTCAGTAGGTAACTAGGGAAGTAGCCATCAAATTTTCGATGTCGGGACGATGTCAATCCCTAACCAAACCTAACCTAACCTAAACCTAACCAATTGCAATCGGAAGCTTCTTCGAGTACTTAAAAAGGTACCCAAGTATTAATTTGTTGCTCCCAGATTGTTATATTGTAAACGGAGGAGTGGGCAGGTACTAGACATACCTCTCCCTATAGCCAGTAAAAGTAAGTTATGACTTATCGGTCGTAAATTGCATTGTGAATTTATTTTATATGAACCTGAAAGAATGAGCCTGTATAGGTCTTGCTATATGGTACCGTTTTCGCATTTTGTTACACAAGTATAGTTGCTAATTATTTCTGAGCCACTGTGGTAGGTAGTGTCTTCAGAGAGGTTTTTATGGGTGCCTATACCGCCTATACCTATACCTAGGAACAGAATCATCTCGTATAGTATAGTAACGAACGACAGCCGTGAATCATCCAATCCGCAGTGACGGCGATAAATGAAAATACATAAAAAATTTACCGCTGGCGCTATTCGATGCAGTCAGTAGTGATGAGTAATTTTAATATAAAGGGACATGGAGTTTGCAAAAAAAGGATATTTTAATTCTTGAAGCGGAAAAACACTAGACCCGTATGACTCCCGGTACCAATGGACTCTAGGTTTCAGTGCATTTTTCCACAATGAAAAAAGATTGTCATAAAAGAGGGGTTAACCACTCGTTGGGAATCTCGTTGGGAATCATTGGAAATCTTAATGAAATCTCAGGGAATCTTGGAATTTTTTTGGAGTGGTTACCCCTTGGGGGTTTATCTTTCTATGAATATCGTTGGGAATCTTTGTAAATCTTTATGGAGTCTCAAGGAATCTCTGGAGTGGTTACCCCCTCGGTCATAACTATTTTCTCCAATAATAAAGAAAATTCGCCAAGGAAAATTTCCCACTGTAAACCTGGAGCCTTAGAACCTGGAATTATTATTCAATTATTAAGATAATATTCAAACAGAAAACTCTCACTTCCCAAGGGTCCCAAAAAGTCGGGGTTAATGAATAAATCAGTAAGCGGATTCCAGCAATTGGGTTAAAAAGCGGGGTTTTTTATTTGGAAAGCCCTGAAACTGATACTGTCGGGAACAGTTTCCGGTGGGAGAAGTGCACAATAAGATACGGTATCCGATTGTATCGGAAACGAAAGCGGAAAGGAAACAAAGGATGGGGTAAGGATACATTCAAATGAGGGAGCACGGGGGTAACATGATACAGGCGATCCATGCAGAGACTCTGCCAGACCATCCCCCAAAACATTCACAGAGGATTAGGTGGAGTTAATTTTTTGTGTGCATGGATTCAAAAATATATAGGGGTGGGTGCTTTGCCCTTACGTATAGGGTTCAAATCGGAACAGTGTTGCCGCATCTATACCTACTTCATTTTGTTACAATCGTACATACAATTGTTCATGTCCCTAGGGCAAGAAATTAATGTGCAAATTTGTCCGAAGGTTTTCTACGTAGGTGACGACAGTGCGTGGAGACAATTCACGGAGATCATGGGTTCGAGTCCGTTCATTTCCCTTCCAAAGATTCCGTTATGACCTGACACCGACGTTCGAAAGAGGTGCCAGGTCAGGTTGATTTGGAAGACTATTCAAGAGCTAAAATCTGAATAAAATCTTCTATAGATTTTTATATACGCAGACGAAATACGATTTCAGACTATTTTTAATTTTTTGAGAACCTTCTCTCTCTGAATTGTTGTTGAAACGTGACAGCAACCGTTGCTGTGAAGGCTGGAGGCCATAATTCGAAGGATTTGTAAGAAGCGACGTTTTACGAGGAGAGGGTTTGTGATTCAGGGCCGCCTCTAACTGGTAACCCATTCTAGGGGATAGAAAGGATTTCAGTGAATGCCGGTGAAAAGGCGTGGTGAAGATACATCTCTAGCTGGCGTCCCTGATGGCCTGATGGTGGCGTGTTTTTTATGTATTTTGAAAGGGGTGGCCACCTGGAGGGATAGACGTAATCGCGTTCTTGACTTTTAATGAACTTCAGAAACCGATTAGTATATTACAAAGGAGAGAAGGAGAAGCTGGCACGTATACAAGTAACGAGGGGGGTAACCACTCCAGAGATTCCAAAAGATTTCCAGAGATTCTCTAGTTATTCATAGGAAGATGAATCCCGAAAGGGTAACCACTCCAAAAAATTCCAAGATTACCTGAGATTTCATAAAGATTTCCAATGATTCCCAACGAGATTCCCGACGAGTGGTTAACCCCTCGGTTAATACCTCGGTTTATACGTAGACTTTTTCCATTTTATGTAATAACAATAACAATGTGCTATTTGACTATAAAAGGGGAGCTTGTAAATCACGCTACGGCTGCGGCTATACGAGATCAAATAACACAATAATTTCCATCATATTAATCAAATTCCAAACATCCCTTTAACGCTTTGTAATATTGTAAAATTATTTAACTGTTGTCGACATTCACTTCACTATACGACCAACTACACTACATTTGAGGGAAGCTTTTCAGCAAAATTAGAAGTGGACCTGAGCGATTTCTGATATAAATAATTCAGAGAGGTGATTGAGAAGGGACTAACGTTTTAAATAATTCACGTCTCGCGCAAGCAGGCTCCGTAGCAGTATCGGGGATAGGTCTCGAGGGGGGTATTGGTTTTCTTAATTTGAATTTCGATATCCATTAGCGTGCCCAGGCGTCGGGAAGGATCAAAGTGCAAAAACACAGCTCCTGAATTATTGAAAGCGTTTGCAGCAGGTCCGTCTGCGTCTATTTGGTTTGATTTTGATTTGTTTGCGGTGAGCCTGCGATCAAAGCAGCTTATACAGGTTTTAATCTTTAATTTTGTGGTTTTGAACGTTTTGTGGGTGGTTGTGGATGCCTGAGGTAATTTTTCAACTGTAATTTTCTGATGGGTCAGTGAGTAAGGCAGGTACAGCAACACTGCAATTTTCAGTCAACTGGAAAAAGGTAGAACCATAAACCACTGGCAAATGAATGAGGATATGGAGCCGCTCCCCCTAACCAAGCTCCTAAGTAGGCGATTCCTCTGCCCCACCGTCCAAGTTCAGAAGAAGTAAAACGTCATAACGCGTCGACAGGAAGACGGATGAGCCATGTAACATTTTACAGGTACACGAAGGCCCGTTGAGTCCTTCCTAGTGACCCGACCCGGTCTCGGACCTAGGTGTTGCTCCGACCTATACCGCCCAACTGACCCAGGTTTGTTGGCCCAACTGGAACACCTACCGCTGAGTATTCAAGTTCTCACCGCGATCGGGCGCCCCTGTCATAGCACGTTACCGCCGTTCTTTATCACCTAGCGGAGATGGAGCGGTGAAAAGGGATCTGCGGTAGGATTCAATGTCCTAGCTGGGGTGGTTTGTTATTTAAGAATTTCGGACTTTGTGGCTGTGACTAACCAGGCGTGAAACGATGGAAAACATTGTCAAAAGTTGTTTCATCTACCCTTTTCTGTAAGACAACTGACTTACAAAAAAGTAGTAGGTATCTATTATACTTACGACACGCACAGTCAGGTGCATCGGTATGATTTATTTAATTTTCAATTTTATTTTGCTAATTTTGTTTATTTATTTATTTAATAGCACCTTGGAGTTTCTCGCACCTAGTGGATTATTACTAGGAAATTACCAGGTATACAAGCAGATAATATGTAAATAACTCCCGTTTAACTGTACAGCCGTGTACAAAATTTAACCCCTAGCCAATATATACCCATAATGAGGGTAAGAAAGTCGTAAATACGAAGGCAGAACTCGACGATATCTGTAGTACCAGTGCGAAGAGCAGCTAGGTAATGTACCCAATTTTATTTTGGCTAATCTAACCTTCAAAAATCTTGAATAAGACACAAGAATATAGAATTAAATAAAATCTGTTATCCAGAGTTCGAAGATGGTTATCACGAACTGACTCCCTGAGTTAAAGAGCAGTCAGTCGCCCTGCAAGTGGTCAGATTCCTCAGCTTTTCAACGTTTTATTTATTTGTAAGAGGAGACGGCTGGACATTTATTGGTTTGACTGTCCCCATCAAAGTGTCCCCATCGTGCCTGATTCAATCAGGCTCGGACGATTATCATTTCTTTGGACGAGTCATTTGGGGTGCCTGGACCTCTACAGCTGAAGACAATGGGCCAGGTCTTGCGGGTTGCAAGCTATATTTACGACGCCATCAGTGCTATGTTACGAGCCTATGCTGGTGAAAATCATTCAAGAATTTCGGAGTCACCAGCTTTGAAATGGGTTTTATAGCTCGTCGGTGACTCTTTGGAGGTTTGGTATTCGGTCTGGGTGCTAATTAGAATTCTGGCATTCAGGTGTTGCTCCGCATAACAGGGTAATTGGTGCCAAGTACCAACCTTGCCAATAAATACCAACCGGCAGCCATGCACTCTGCGAAACCTAAACCGCGAACCGTCTCCCTTTTGTTCATTTTAGCAATAAAAATAAAGTTCGGAAGCTGAGCCCGAGACCTGAATACTCTAAGGTTGCCTAGTAGTGTCCACATGAACTGCAATCTAGAGGACCAGGTGCAAAGATCTCTAACTGGTCAGAATTATTTCAACATTTAGAGAAAACCTCAGTTAGTTACTTCCAATAATGATGAATAACATTAACAAATAGAAATAATTTAAGTACCTATACATATATTAATTATGATGAAACAAAAAATTAAGAGTAGAATTATCCTTTCATATACAACGTCATGCGAAGCCTTCACCATTTGTTTTTAATCCGATTTCCTGCTCAGAACAAATGCATGTATCAACCGACTTCATCGATGATACGCCATTCATAGGATTACCTGCATCAACTCTGATTATTTTGGTTTCTAAAGTGAATATATCATGGTTAGTGTTTGTATAGTTATTTAGTGACAGACCGGAGTCAGACTCGACTGAAGGAGCAAGAAGAGGGACCCAGCTTCTCAGATAACAGCTCTTGAGATGAGCTTGTTGAGCGATTTGAAAGCACAGATCAAGCCTGCATCAAATCAATCCTAATCCCATTCTCCAGCGATAGCTGAGATGAGAGTAGTATCATACGATGCTTATGTGCTTCAGATTTGGTATATAATTTCAAAATAAATCCATGGCACATTCGGCAAATTGCGGTATTGTTTCTCCTGTTTTTTTTCGACCCTTTTTTTAGGACATTTTTATCAGTAACAAATTAAAGAAAAGCCACGCTCGATTTGTGTTATTGAACAGTGCTTACGCAAAATTCTCCAAAACGCCCCAAGTTCTATGTTAATCTTATGGTCCCATCTTGGTTTAGTCGCACCCTGGCAGCGCCCTTCGTCCAAGTGAATTAAATGTGAAATGTTTTACGGGTCATAAAACAGTTAAACAGACAGTTAAGATTAAAGCCAGGTACGCCGGACCTCATCGCCCTCAGTACCTGGTAGTCCACCGATGTTATCTATACCTATACAGTCCCAGTGCTGGTCAAAATGCCAGGTGGCGCCACTGTACCAGTTTCATATAGCCAGGACCCCCACGTTTCGGACTCCAAATTTTCCTCAGCAAAAACAGTCAGCACTCTGTACTAGTAAAGGTTCCAAAAGGGTTCAGGTTCATATCCTGGAGTGAAATTTTTTCTGACGGTCGACTTTGGCTAATAAGTTCCATTTCGGGTTCAAGCACGTGACAGTCTATACTGTTTTTCAAAACTGTCGTCACTGGATGTATCTTAAGTTGCAGATGATTCAGCCAAGCCGACAGCGACAGCATATTTGGTCTTTCTTTCCGTTAACATTTTTCCTATTCAATAATGTATAAGTATAGAGAGATGGTTCGAAGCCCAGATAATGAATGGCTCTGAATTTTACGGGTATAGGTATTATACCCATTGTACACATAAGTAGACTTGAAATTGAAAATACTTCTTAAAATAATTAAAATGGAATTATTTTACTTGCGCAGCAAAAGTCAAAGAATCGCGATTTTAATCAGTAAGAGGGGGGGTATTTAGGGGTATTTTCTGAACACTTTAAATTCCTCAATTAATGAAAATGTTTGCCCAAATGAAAAAGAGAAAGGGACCACGAACCCAACAAATTTCATTAGTTTCCCATCTTCCATCTGCGTTCTTATCAAAACTAATCTAAAATTAACGATCTTAAGCATGTGAGCAATTCTTCAAGCAATTTGGTGGTGTACTCAAATGAGTTAGACACTGTTTTATTCATTTTTCTAGTTTGCCTGTTCTAGTTCTATCATATAAATGCTGCAAAGACTGTTCTGTTTTCTAAAATTTTGGACCAAGGTTCATACATATAGGGCTCATGCATGTATGAAAGGCTTCCTAAAACGCTATAACCTGGCATCTTCTTTAGGAGGAGAGACATTATTTTAGTTCATTTTAAATGAATAAAAAAACTGACTGAAAATGATTTGATACGTCATAGTGGCCGCATGTACCAGACAGTGGCCGGTTATTCACAGCTACTCTTCTCTGCGTCCCTGCACTTTCTTCAGTAACAGATGGCTTCGAAACCCTGATGTGATGTAACTGATGTATCAGGTGCAATACTATGATATGAATCAGTGTAGGTAGGAAAGTACCCATCCATTGAATGCACTTGAGGTAGGACAGGACGTAGGTACCTATCAGCACTGCGTCTGGTCTATTATACCTGATCGATAGCATCTAATGGCCAGTATTATTGACTGTGGGACCTATCTCAACGTGACTTGTTCTTGACCAATTACCGAGACATTACGCATCAGTCTGCTCACGGTGCCAATTCCTGCAAGGATCAACGGAGAGGGTTGCGGAACACAGGAGGTCCAGAAGCTTTGTGGAGCCTTATCAGCCTGGTAAAAGTAAGTGCAGAAGCAGCCAAAAACATTTTTCAGCAGGCAAAAACCTGGACTGGCAAAGTGTAATGATATCATGTCGGCGGCATGGCAGAAGAAGGTATGAGGGGGGTATAACCACTCCAAACATTGCTTCAGATTGCGTAAATATTTCCAAAGATTTATTGAGATTCTCAACGAGATTCGTGGAAAGATGCACCTCGAAGGGTTAACCACTCCAGAAATTTCCAAGATCCTTGAGATTTCATGAAGATTTCCAATGATTTCCTGAGATTACCAACAAGATTCCCAACGAGATTCCTGGAGTGGTTAACCTCTCGGGAAGATATGTGGCTTTAGCGGAAACCTGCTTTTTTGAAAGAGGAAATAGGGAACCACGGGCCGGAAATACTCCCTCAATAAGCCCCACCCGACGTCGGAACGTATCCGCCTATAAAAAAACGTCAGAACTCTTCTGAAGCGCAGTGGACCGTGGACCATCAGGTATACTACTTAATGGCTTGCGTTATTTGACGTAACACGAAGAATAAGAAAAATTTATTCGAGAGCAAAGGAACTGAAATTTAACAGCACGATCGAGTTTGATAATTTTCAAATCTTTGAAGGTTAACAACTGAAGAAGAGCAAACGTTAAAAGAAAAATTTAAATTTTTTACTTTAGAAGTGAAAGAATCCAATTGGGACAGACACGGGTGGACTGACTCGTCTACTATTTTTCAGTAGGCTTCACAATAGATTATTCACAAAAGAATGAGGTGCAGCGGGGTATGCATGGGGTGACTCAACCTTCAAAGTTAGGTATACCCTTTGATTCCTATCTTAAATTAATATCTCAACTTTTTACATTTAAATTAAAGTGTTCCGGTGGTCTTTTCAGTAGCAGCCCACCAACTGTGCTGCACCAGTCTGGCTGTGAACAGTTTTTTCTTAACTTGACAGGTTCAGCCATATACTGCACTCAAAAACTTCTGCTATCACAATTTTTTTGTATTTTCACTTTGCTTAGAAATAATAGTCACAATAAATAAATTATGTCATCAACATGTGAACTCGGAAATGTACTAGAAAAGAAAAAGACGGTTGAACGGTCCCTGAATGAATTTCAATACGATGAATTTGACTGCTAATAAACAACTGCAATCTTACAGGGGCTCATGGCTCTCACCAAAATAAAATTCATTCTACACTCTCCAAAAACCTCCCTTTCGCATGCAAATATTTTCACTTAAAGTTTGAGGAGGTTTCGATTTCAGAAAGGTTATCAGTTTGCCACGTTCCCAAGCGAGCGAACGTTACTTAAGCACGCACAACCCCTGGCAAGGCGGAGATGAAACTGATAAAACCCAAGATCCCCCAAGTGCCCCCCCCCCCCCCTCCCTCTAAGATATTTAATATAAGCATCGTCATGTGGACGAGGAATGCAAAGCATACCAAATCTAAACAATTCCCCTGGTTACAACCCCAAGTATTTGGAAAATCCAGACCGCGATAAGGAATAAATCTGAGGGACAAGGGACGGGGGGGGGGGGGGGGGGGGGCGGTGTCGCTTCAAAACACATTCCCGATCCCGACAAAGTCATTCCCGTCATTTACTACCCCCTTCCGGCCTGATAACAGACACCTGCATTGGAATGTATAATACTTGCCCTCAGTTTTTGAGCCTTTTCTTGTAAATTTTGATTAAAACTCAAAAAAATTAATAATGCTTTCTTCCTCGGTGTTACATAGTTGCACATGGAACAGTAACAGCTGTTGCAAGGTGTCTAGATCAGTCGTGCCTCCCAATTTTATTTAAGCATGTATTCTACTCCACAGGTTCAAAAGTTTTTAACTGGCAGAGAGGTGAGGCAGGTACATCTCAGAGGGCAATGTTTTATTTCAGGTTTTTAATTCGAAACCCGAGGTATAAAGTTGAAAAAACGTGTATTTCCGTTGTAGTTGGTTCCCCAAATCCTTGTTAAATGTTTTATAGCATTTTCTTCTTGGTCAGTTTATTGGCCGTTTTCGTGTCATGACGAACCTTCGACCCAAACCTGTCGCATATAGACAAGAAAAAGCTAGGGGATTCACATGTGGCCTACGTCGAAGCTTCAGACTCTGCAAGAGGAGCGAGATTTGGTCGCACATTTGGTCGCAATAAAAACGAAACGAATACCAAGAAAAATAATTTATTCGTCCTTTTTGGTAATAACTTTGTCCTGAAAACGAAAAAGAGTGAGGGTGCTCCTCGGCGTATTTGCCTAGTTGGAGTGTAATGGGGCCGAACGTTGACAAGTTTTCGTTGCGGTATGCGGGCAGAAACACAAGACACACATTTGGTTGAGACAAGGGTTCTTTCATATAGCTCTTTGAACTTAAACCGGCTTTTAGGGTGCTCTTTCCTGGAAAAATATATTTTATGACATTCAGTGTTCCAGTCTTCCAGACATGCAGGAATATAGCTAGGTAGGGTGGACGTCCAGACCATGTTTCTAACTGCACACGTACCTGAATATTTGCCTTGTGGAAAGCATCCACGGGTGGGCCAGTTCCTTGTTCCGAAAACAACTAAGAAAAGCATACGCGTGTGACACAATGACAATGTGATTAAGAGGCTTTGCGCCTTTCTCTAACACCCGTTGCAATTCTTTGTTGACTGAAACGGTCAACAGACCTTTCTTCTACCCTTAAATGCTTCGTCCTTTGTCCAAACCTTTTGTCCAGCAGGGTGTGGGAAGGTTCGTTCAACTCAGTCAATGTGACACGCTCTTCGCCTTTGCCTGTGTACTTGCGTGACAATGTGCTTTTATAAAGGCTGAAACTCATCCCTTCGTGGCTTCCTGTTTTCTATCTTTTAGTACACGGATTCTGTAGTTTGACCTTGGCGCGAGCCAGAGTTACTAAAATTAGGGAAGAGATAATTTTGTACCTATAAAACATTTAAGGAAACGGGTAAGGAGGGAAAAATTAAGTAGGTATCCATTGACACATCGATCGGTTCGATTGGAAAAGCGGTATGTGATGGAAAATAACAACCAGGTAGTTAATTAGACTTGCAAAGAAGGGTTTACCAGTATCAATAAAAAATAAGCAAATACATTGATGGTTGATGCGTTGATGAGCCATTATAAGCGTGACTATCGATGCAGATTAGAGACGAGTTCGATTCTCACCGGCCGGTTTATTTACTGATCTCGATGATTGACAAATACGTCCAGATCGCGTTACGATTACCACTCACATAAAACAGTCCAGCTGTTATCAGACTCTTTCCATCTATCGAACGTCGATTGGACTAAACGAATCGGAGTTTCGATCAGCACGATGTGCTGACCTTTCATGCTCCCTTCCATTTACTTTGACAGATTTGGAAGTTCTTTTACGAATCTTATTGTGACTGTGTTGCCATGATCGTTAGGGTTGTTTTTCTACTTCATAGTTTCTATTTCATAATACACCCAGCAGCACAGTGCTCTGGGAGTCAGGAACGAATGCTTAGAAAAATGTGCCAGCTGCCGATAGTTAAAAAAAATTAATATTAGAGAGGGTACTGACCATTACCTGCCCTTATAAATCAACCAAAATCAGGAAATCATGACACAATAGACCACTCGTCATGTCCACGATAGATCAGGACAACGGTCACCGATTTGAAAGTGAAATGTTGTTGTTTGGTTGTTTTTGCTGTAGGCACTAATCCGATTGCTCGAGTCACAAATGTTATGAAACATGTGACTCCAGTCTACACTAATCTGTGATCAAGGTTACGCCACTGATTTCTTATGGGTAGTTGTTGGTTTTTAAACGGGCGGTCAGTGCCTTAACCTACACTTGCGTCAGTTAGTGGCACTTTAATTAGCCCATTGTGAACTCCATCAAGGCGTACCTGAATTTGTACCGAAGACTTGTTTACCTACATAGCTGCATGAGTACCTACTTTTCATTTTACACTCTGGTACAATGTGCCTAAGGGATCATATCAGGCCATTTTATTGAATAACTGAATGGCAGTGCGTGTAGCAAAACGCGTTTTTCTTCATTGTTATGTTTTTAATAAACTAGACGTGCCCCGGCGGCCTTCCGTTGTGCAACGGTTGTTATTACCACTGCATGGGCTCTCATGACGGTGGTCCAGTTTCGAATACCGAAATGTCAACTTATTTTCTGTGTGTATAGTGTACTCTATATGGATACAGATTTTCAGCTTCAGTCCTATCAACTATGTTTTCTGGGAAGAGCCACTATACATATACAGGTGAATCTAGGTTTCAGTCATTCACTTCGGTAGGTATAGTTAGGTCAAGCATCTCTCCCAACGACTTCGGAAAATTGTGATGAAGCCCAAGAGAGCAAACAGAACGTGTAAAGAATCAATAATTATGAAAATAATCCGCCAGCCGGAAATAAATAAATAAGAAGCCGTGTCAAAGCGACTCGCGTTCCAACATCTTCCTCCCCGTGTTGAATATTGTAAGAAAATAAGAAGCTGAGGAGTTTGCTGAGTAGGTATGCGAGGAAGATGCAATTTGTATGCAAATGCAGCAAGTGAAATTAGTAGCTGGAGTTTCGCTTGGAACACCTACCCGACCTACCGTAGTCGCATCCTGACCTTTGTACGGCAGACGCACCAGGGCACCAGCTCATGGACTTCTATACATTTTATAAGACTGTCACAGATAAATTTACAATTTTTTACCTCTGTCTAAGTATTCCAGTCTACTTACTGGATTAAACACATCTGGAAAATGTTGGTTGGTTTTATTGAGGTAAATATTAAAGAGACGTGACTGTAGCCAGCTCCTACCCCTCTAATAATACATAAATGTCGCTATAAAAGTGATATAACGCGGTGGAAATTCTCAAATTTTTAATTAAAAATAAAGTGAAGCAACTTCAGTGGTACAATATCCTTCAACAATAAAGATTCGTAGAGAAGTCATTTTGAATGCAAAGAAAATCATCCAAAATTCCTACATTTATTTTGCCATTTCTAAAATTGAAATTTCTTGGCAACATTTCGACGGGAAACAGATTTTTTGTCTGTCGTTCGCTGGCTTCTCCCAAAAGAGGGGAAGAACCAAAAGAGACACCATAACGGACAGGTAAAAGATGTAGGTACCTAATTTGGTGTAAAATGTCCGACCGAGTTTTTCCTAGTTTACGTCACTTAACTTGGGAAATATAAGGTTGTAACGACACCTATTGATGAGGTAAGCAACTATAGTACGAGGGGCGTTTAGAAGTACCTTGTCCATTCAGGTAGGAGGGGTTATACCATTACTGCAGGGAGGAATGCGAGAGCGGTGATTTCAGCTCTGTACCTGCCCCGGTACCCAGTCATCAATGCGCAACGTATAATCTTGGTGTAGCCTTAAATCAACAAGGCTAACTATGTTTGGCTAACCCTAGCTTGCCTACCTGTCTGCCTGGAACCCCTGTACCCCGAGCTTGGCTAATAGCTTTTATCGAATCTTCGCTTTTGCTGGAAAAATTGTTATTTTTTTTATTAATCATCATAAAAATATGTAGTTTTATTTAATAGGCACTGATTATTTCTGAAGCCGAAGAAACGGGCATAACCGGCACCTCTTTCTACCAAAAGGATCCGGCGATACCTTATTCCATTAATCTTCAAGTCCTATAAACTTGATATTGAGTTTTGAGGTGTCACTATTTGGGTACCTATTCGCTCATGAAGCTTCGCAGACTTAGCTGTAATAGTAAAGTTATTTTAAGGTGTACTTTTACCTGCGTCCTATATCTTCCATGAAGCACTTTTGAGGTTGACTACAGAACTTAACACAGCAAGGAATCAAGACAAATTTTGGCAAAAACTTTTGACTGATGATTTATTTTTTAGTTCTAGAACTTGAGTTTGGGTGTCTAGTAGATACAGTGATCATGAACCATGAAAACTATTGTCTATAAGAATTTTCAGATACACGCGATTTTTTCAAAATTTCAATCATATTCGACTTAAATTTATACATCGTCAGCTAGACGAACACCCAAATCCATAATATGAAGAAAAATATAATATACGTATGTTTCATCGATCCAACGAAAGAAAAGAAGCAAAAACTGCAAAATAACCAAAATGGTGGGATGTCACGAAACGACAAACGGTATTGTGAGTGCCAGTAGCAGCAGCCTATTTCTTGAAGAGGGGCTGGAAGCTGAAGTTAGTACCGCGACACGCACTCACCTGCTCACTCAACCAAATACGGAAGTGAAGAAAAGAACGGAAACAGACCTACATGGAGGGAAATGATGCGTGGCGCCAGAATCGATCTCGAGCCACGACGGAAATCAGTCTCCACTTCAATGGAAATGCGTGATAAGGTGAAAGGCGTATTTCTAGGTCTGTGTACAAAGTGTCAGGCGAGTAGGGGTTAAGCGCGGTTTAACCTACCGTGTAGTGTCGTAACAAACAAGTGGAACAAAATAAATCGTATCACACCGCAGTTTGTCCTTGACTTTAAGGTGATGGAATTCGGTTATCACTGGGGGGCTTGAGTTTGTCACGGCGTTTTCTTGTAACCTCTCTACATGTGTTTAGTCTTTTTAATCGCCTAGCCTGAACACAAGGCTAATAAAAACTGGTATTACTACCGGCGCTGAAATGAAAATCAATTTGAGAGTCACTTGTGTGCAACAGGGCAACAGGGCAAAATCAAGCAAATGAGGCAGTACCTAGGGAAGCCCAGCCATATAGGACCAAACTCTAATCACTTCGTAACAAAATTTAAAACGAAACAGGGTAACTACTAAATGAAAATAACCGACCCGAATTAACTCTTGAATTTCGGCGTGACAGTCACAGACTGGATCCTGGTTTCAGGTAAAACTGTTGAGTGTCTATTCTAACTGCCATGATCCTTCTTCTGGTCGACCGGAAAAATAACAAAGTGGTTCCTTGTTCAATTTCACTATGCTTTGAGGCACCGCTTTCTGACACCACCGACAACCTGCTTGTTTGAATCTTCGTCCACCAGACAATGGCAGACATTCCTATGTAGTGTCCGGTAGCCAGATGAAAGGGCCCGCGGCCTTGGGCCCAAGGACGCGAAGTCAGATCGTCTTCGGCCACGCATCATCGCCCTTGGTTCGGATCCTGCACCAGGAGACGCCTCGGTTTGGGTTCAGGTACCGAGTGAGACCAATCCTTTGACAAGGTGCGAAGCCGACGTGCCGCCGCCGCCTCGCCCTGCCGCTGCTTCCAGCTGGTCTAATAAGTCTAATAGATAGAACCTCCGAATCTGTTGGATGCCTTGATTTTGTGAAGTGGTCCGGAAAGAATCCTCAGATAGCCAAGGAGGGGAAACAAAGAGATAGGACACGGTCGGCACTGAATTCGAAGAGCCGAGACATATCGAGCTCTAGTTTTCCAATCGATCCAGCACCAAGAGACAGCAATAACTATTGTGTAGTAACCAAATCAGAGCATGAGAGTTCATTCATAATATCTCTTTTCCTTCTGGGTTAAATTAAAGTAATGGGCGGAAAACTTTGGAATGATTACCATTTTTTCGGGAAGACCAGTGGAATGGCTCGGTCCCTGACCTCTTCCATTTTCGTTCCCTGACTAGGCTCGCTACGTATACGGGTGGGTACATTGCGTACAACCTGGAAGTACTCCATTCATTCTCATCACACGGCAACGATTGGAATGAAAGGTAGCAGAGCAAGGCCTGAATAGCCGGCATCGCTGCGAATGTCCAGTGGTTAAAAACGAGCGTTTGATATGACACCACAACGATGTAGGGACGACCGGCCCATGTTCCCAGCGCCGCTCGGCAAAAAAATATTAAAATTTCATAAATCATTGCCGCACAAAAACACAAGCTGTGGAGAATGGGGTTTTGTTCGTTAAGAAAAAAAGGAAAAAACCGACGCCACGGCGGATGACGCGGATCTGCATTCTTCCATCCACAGGTTTCCTTAACCTCTGGAAGTCATGAAGTGAGTCATACTCTCATTCGGTCGTCCCTTGGCTTTAGTGGTGGCGTAGCAAGATGCAGTTACAGGCACAGTGACAACGCACCCTCACGCTTGGTGCACATAATATATGGTCGCAGAAAATTCCGGTTTCCTCTTATTGTCAGTTCTATGATGCTATACTGAATATTCCTTGTCTTGAAATATAATATTATTAAATTGTTATATAACATCGTATCATAGGTGCTATAAGAAAGTTTTGAAAATTATACTCCTTTTGCTATTTGTCTCATAAAAGGAATTCCTACTTTTTCGACTATGATCATGCACTGTTTGCTGTTTGGTCAATTCGAAAGAGTTCAGGTACAAGACCAGTGCTTTCTGTGAGTTTTGGCTATTCATCCGCTTCACCTAACGATTTACAACCCTGCCTATTAAAAGATAACATAAGGGAAAGCTGTGCTAATCTAAAATATCTGAAGGAAAAGAAACAAACAAACGGGAAGTCGCAAAAACGTTGAAGCTTCCACCTACAGGTTTTTTCTTTGGCAATGAACAAAGATGGATAGGAAAGGATGAGTACCTCGCCCGCTTAGTTCAACAGATGGACTCCGAACCCCGTCAAATTATCGTTAATGAGTTAATCACCTTGTTAGGGTTGGAACGGTGGCAAGGTCACCTGACCAAAAGCCAGGTGGCCTTTGCTTTCAGAAATTGGAGACGCCAGTTTCTACTTCTAGACGAATAATTTTTTTTCGTGGCGAAATCTGAAAAGTACAAACTTCACAGAATTGTCACTTTCTTCAGGTGAACAGTCTAAATCTGGAAAGATCACAGAATAACTTTTAACTTTCTTTCTGTTGGCCCAAACTTAACCATACGTGTTTGGTTCATTAAAACAATATGAAGAAGACAATATTGCACAAGGCTGGATTTAGCTAATTTCGGAATGGAAGGTACCCGAATTTTTTTCTGTAAGTTAAACAAGGTTACCATGCGTTGCTAGGGAAATAAAATTCCGACTTTATTTACCTTAGCAACGCATGGCAACCTTGTTTAACTTACAGAAAAAAATCGGGTACGTTCCATTCCGAAATTAGCTAAATCCAGCCTAACAATAGGTAACAAGAATTGCTTTTCTGAGATAGGTTAATAATTTCAGACAGAAAAATAAGGCAACATGATAGTTTGTCATGAAAACACATCACTAACATCGCACACAACAAATTCATAACAATTTACCCTATTATACGATGTGATGTCACGTCCTCGTATCAATCAGTTAATTGCTCGAGCTCCGGCCAGCAGCAAGCCTCGGCAGATTCATTCATGTTTCGCATATTCAATCAAGGGTTATCAAGTTTAAGTGCCGTGGGGTTTTCGCCCGTCGTGCCGGAACCGTGTTATCAAAAGCCAGAAAGAGAGATCCCCCGATCCCCCCGAGCTGTCTGGAAATTTGGGGAAACCTTCGGACTAATTTCTACGAAACATCTCTCTGTTAAGCCATCAAAGGCCATATTCCAATTCCCATAAGTACCATCAAGCCTGAGTAAATTTGGAGACGTCTACAATTTGACTAATAGCTGGAATTTGGTTGGTAAATTTGTTGGTTACTGAAAAGCGGTCGAATTCGGTGATTGAGGGAGTAGGGTATTTATATATTGATATCGGGGTACCTATGGATACCTAGTCTGTAATCATGCTGCGAGTTGTTCATCTTTCCCCATTCTAATTGACCCATTATGATGGTCACGATATGGCGATACCATTGTGATGGAGCTGAGACCACCTACGAGTGTAGGCCGTGCCGACTCTGCCGGCCCAAGGCTTAGTAAACTGGGACATACAAGAGCAGTTCAAAACTCTACACAGTTGTGGCTGTATACAAGAGCAGTTAACAGTTAACAACAGTACCCTGTTGAGGCTGTTTTCAAGTGCCCAAGTCTGTCGAGCAACAGACAAACAGAAAGCCCCCTTTCACGGAAGAGCCATATGTATTTCAGTGTTGACCATTACAAGAAAATAAAAAGCCTGCTATACAATTTAAGGGTGCCCAGAAGTGATACATTTGTAGCAAACGATTTGAAAGCCAGACTAGATGATGTGAAGAGTAACCAATTCAAACGAGATGCTTTTGAAGACAAGCTTGTTACTTCCAGCACTTCCCTCGTACGCATCCTGTTGCATTCAAAATTACATTTTGAGTAAAGCTTGAAAAAAATGTACAGATCTATAAACTGTATATAGGGTTGCATGAGGACCAATCAGTGTGACAACCCAGAATTTACGAATCATGGCTACAGAGCTACACAACTAGAAACAGTTTGCCGAGCAGATGAGCCTCCAAATAATATTTGCCCCAAATTTATAATCCTAATCTGCGGAGGGAATCAGGGAAGGACCACACCTGGACACAGGACAAAACTTTGCCCCTACACACACAATACATTTCGCCCCACGTGATTGACATCTATTCAAGACGAACAACGCATACACTAGCCATATAGGGTAAGCATAAGGGGACAGAGAACTAACTAGACGAGTCGCTCATAGCTTTGGATTTGGGACGGGTGAAATAGCGCCATCGGCTTAGTGAAAAAACGCCTTTCGAAAGCAGCCGCAGAAGTAAGTCAATTATTTTCTCATTCCCGATCAATAGGGCTTTGGCTCTTAGCTCAGATTGCACGCCCTTTGCCTGCCAGTCACTTCTGTAGCTTTTATGAAGATGTCAACGCAGCTGGACCGCAGGAAGGCCACCTTCCCATGGCTCAGGCTCAGGTGCTCTGTGGTGAACTCCTTGAGTCGCGACACAACCAATATTGACTTTTCGTTGAGGGTTGCCCCTCAAAAGCGAACAAAACAGCTCAGGCGGGTTATCAAAACTTTTGGTTTAATCCCTCTCTGAAAACCTGACGTCAAGTATACCTACATTGTTGGCTATCTGACTCGGGCTACCAACCGAAAAACATTGCGGTGGGTTTCTAATATGCGATTCCTAGTTCTGGCTAAACATATATTATAACCTATAGGTAAAATGTGTATTCCTTCAATGTGCACGTATAATACATAAATTATTTTTTTATTTCAACATGTTGGCAATGTACTCGTAAAAATTGACACAACTCCATGAAATATTAAACAAGAGCATGGGATGTCCCGCTGCCTACAAACTATGAAGGTGTCACACTGCGCTCAACTTTATTAATATTTTCAGAACCGAAAGGTCAGCGGTCAGTCAGCAATCATTTGTAGTGACCACTCACAAACAAAAGATTGTGAAAAACATTAGTAGCATGTCGAAAGCCAGACGAAACAAAATTTTCAGGTATCGTCTCTTGTGGACGATGTGCCGAGGGAAAGGTTTGACTGTTGCCGTACGAAAAGATGGGAAATGAAAAGGTTTGGGTGGGTGACTATTAGGACTAAAGGGTCATCCCACGCATCGGCGCACAGGGAAATGAGTTGCTTTTCGTCTGCAGTGCTCCGCCACTACTCACAAACTTCATCATTCCACCCTCTGCCCTCGGCTATAAGGCCATCAAAGGGCTGACCAGCATGCTAAAACAAAACTGACGATGTGCCATGTGTGAGGAGTAAATTTCCAAGGTACAAATCCTTTCACGAAAATTAAATCAAAGAGAAATTTTTTACAACCTACAATTTTCGAATATCCAGCTAATATTCGCTGTTGACACTGGTAAAATTGGCTGTTACCGGGATTCGAACTCGAGGCCTAACTCATTGTCATATCTCCCCTATTTTCCACTTTTCTCATTAGACCTTAACCTCAAAATTGATTTCCAGTGTAAGTACACACTATAAGCAATTGTCAGAAAGTTCCGCCTCCTTCCTCTATTCAGGTTGTTACTTGGCAGTTAGATCAGCAAATAGGTCCCCAGACATCACCTCGACACCTCGTTACCAGCGTTGGAGGCAAGGTACTCATCATCACCATTGTTAGCCCCCCAATCAGTAGCTGTGAACCTGGAGCTGTCCCAGGGCATGTCGGCGTGATTACAGACTGCATCGGAACATTTTCATGAGTACACTTCCAGAGTTCAGATTGCTCGTCGAAGAGGTAACAGTAATGATGTACGATGCAAGCACAAGAACAACAATGGCAACAATGGTTGTGCAGAAAGAAACACTTTCTTGTCACTTAAAACTCTTCTATTGTTGTCGTATTTTCTGTTCCAAACTGATCTAATTGTTCCCAATTTCTTTTGGTTCAACGCGAACAGACTGGCGCAGCTAGGTGGATGGGGAACTTATAAGACACACGGTGAAGGGGGTAAGACCCTTGTTGTGGGTAGCAAAGAGACGAGGACGCGCTGGAGGGGGGGGGGGGGGGGAGCAACAGGTGGCTGTGATGATCTATGTGGGCCCTTGGACCCCGTGTTTCCATGACAACCGCCCTCAGCATAACGCTAATTGGAGTACCGACCTGCGGGTGTTCAGCCAACAATCAGGTGATCAAATTGAATTTGCCTGACCTCAAATGACCTGGGGACATCGCGGTTGTCCCAAAACCCACGTGCTGAAAATTTAATAACAAATTGTTTTAAGGGAAATAAGGAGCAAGAGCTTGGTTCAAGCAGTTTTCCTCCATATATATCTTGCGTAGTGAGCAATAAAACTAAAAATAGAAGCAAACGCTCTGTGCACTTCTGCTTCCAATTAAAATTCACACAGTTTTGTTGAAATAATTCCCCTGTAATCATTGTCTTGTCGATAATTAATTTTCAGTCACAAAGCAAATTTCCGCAAAAAAACCTAATCGCATAGCATCGAAACGCTGTTCGATAAATAATGAAGGAGATTTGATTTAGACAGAGAAAAGGATGGCATGATGGTGGATGAATTATCATCAGATGCAATGAGATTCGAAGGCTAGAATCGTTATGAAAACCTGTTCTGCCATATGCAAAACACTAAAGCACCAGCGAAACGTTGCTAAATAAATACATACGTTATTAAAGAATCAACGACCCATTTAATTTATAGTTCCTGGTCGATAATATTTATTTTAACCAGCACGTTGATATCATGAGGGTACACTTCCAAACGAATTAAATAGGTTATTAGGAGGAGGTCATATTTTTGGTAAACATGGAGTAGGTTTTGCCTTACTGTCTGTGCCTTCGTTATTACTTCCCAAATTAAATGGGCAAATAAGTATAGCTACGTTATTGGTTCCGCCACACACTTAGAATAATCCTATATAGTTGCTTGATACAGCGGTACTAACTACGAGTTGCCTAAACCGTTGCCTACCTACCTGAAGGTGTACGAAAATTGTTCCTAGTGACGACTTAGTGTGGGGTATCAAGGGGGTTGCAAGGGCTTCGGTCATTTCGTCATAATCATAACGAGGAAAATTTACACTGGGGGTTTTACATTCAAATGATATTCCAAGTGACGTAATGTACCTAGGTCAGTGATCTACATGCTGAGCAAGATGGGAGAAAAAAATTACTATAGGTTCTTATATTCTGTACTTCGATAGCAATAAGAATAAGAAAAATAAATGGCGTTTCTCTTTCATCTATACAACTAGAAACTAGGTGTACCATACCATACTGGAAAATTTGGAGAGACTCCACATTTGACCTAATCATTCTTCCAGCAAACATCTGTACTCGTATACAAGTGCAACACATGAGACAACGAGTGAGGAGAAAATAAGTGCTGCCAATTTCTATGAAACAATTTTTACGTAATTGCCCTAGACGATAGCAGTGGGATAGTATTGACTTTATCGGTATAATCGATCGGGACTGATGGGCTCTGTGTGGGGGCCTTAACTCATGCTGACAGGATCGGGCCTCAGGTTGTTCAGATTCTTCTTCGACCATCGAGGATTGACCACGACACGACTTTACGGAAACTATCCGCGTACATCTCAGGTTCTCATCGTTAGCGTTAGCAACCCGGAGCGGGGGCTATACGTCATCACTCCCCAAGCCCTCCCACTCCCTATATCTTCATCGAGCCCCATAAATTACTGTGGAAATGTAAATATTGGGAGACGCCGGCTGCCCAGCCCGCAGGCTCAGGATCAGAACCAGCGCCATTCATCGTGCCTGGTGTACAACATACCTGGTACCGCTGGTACCTTCCAAAGTCCAAAGAGATCCGATCTTGCCGATTTGGGGTATGAGGAACGCCTTGCCCCTGGCGGTGTGGGAGAGGGCGTGCGTTTTATGAGATACTGCAAACAGCAACCAGTGACACATTTCTATCTGCTGAACAGTTAGAAAACTCTGCATGCAACCAGATGTTCAGGGTGTGCAGTAATGTATCTTAAAACCGATTCAGGATACAACCAATAATATTAATAATAGCTGAGGGTTGGGGGGGGGGGGGGGGAAAGCCCAGCAACTAGACCGTTTTCAAGCACTACCAAATACCAGCTCCCCAGCCATCGAGTAAACGATGGGGCCCTACAGTTTTAGGTGGGTTCTGAACCACCACAGCCTCGATATACATTTCACTTGACATGCTGAACATATCAGAGGTGAATGCCGAGCAGAAAAACTTTTTGGTAGGATCGGGATCGAACCAGTGTGACCCGGCTCTCACTGCTCCTCAAAAGTCGACCATTTAGTCCACTCGGCTCAGGATACAACCAGTTCCTACAATTGTTTTTCCCCAGGCAAAATCGTAGTTGCATGTTCTACAAACACCCCGCAGTGCCAAATTTGATTTTTGTGTGAAGGTTACAGTGGCGATTCTTGTTAACCTGTTTTAATGCCAAACTATAACATCCTAAATTTCCCGTGTATATAATTTCATAAAATATCCTCCCAGTATAGCTACTATGAATAGTGGCAAATTCTAAAAAAAATAACAGCTTGGAAATTTTAGACTTCGGATTCATTTCGTCACAAAATAACCATGCACTCCTACTGGAATGTTTAAAACGCCAATACATCCAGCAAAATGCCCCCTCCCTCCCAACTACAGCAAAGACAAAGCCAATTTACTGTCATGAAACTCGCTGCTGCAGCAGGTGGAGGCCAGGTTCCAGCAACAGACTGCTGCGCACATGTTGTGGTGACTGGTGACCACCACCCCATGGTAATTACAGCCTGCTCCTCAGCAGTCGCATCGGGCAAGACACATGGCCATCTCAAGTGGTAATGTGCTGTTAAATCATCGTAACGGCCAACCCCCTTACATTCTCCAGTATCATCTCTGGTTTACGCCCAGCCTCTCGGGCGTTCCCGGAGGGGCGGAAGGACGGGAAATAAATACTGTCAAAACATTCGCCGTGACTATGCAGGTATTAATCATAGTAATTTGTTAACGCGCCAAAGCTCAATAATTTCAACTGGAACTAGGTATGTAACTTTGCATGTAAATACACTCTCTTATAGTGCAACACTGCATATTGCAGTTTAGTATTTAAACACTAGAATCGACAACAGTCATCCTTTTTATTTATTATATTGATTTTTTTTCCAAGATTTTCCTATCCTACTCACTTGCTGGTTTAAAACACCTCGAGTTAAGTGATGGGATCACACATACGTGCTATCAATTAAATAGCTGAGAGGGGGACCAAGAATTATTATTCCTCACTTAAAAGGTCAAAATGTACTTTGCCACATGGATCTCAAGAAACGAGAAAATGGTAATTGCGCCACACATACTGAACCAACGGGAAAAAGTCCTTTCCTGTCATTTGTACAATATTATAGAATAGTGAGAAGCATGGACACTGGTCGTATGGTTTGAAAGACTGAGCGACAGTCACATCACAAACTCTGACGGTATGGTTTCTAACCATATACCACATTTTAATTATCATAAAATTCAAATAAAAATAAAAGCGCATTAAAAATGTTTAGCTACCAAAATTTGTCACAATGACAAGCCCTCAGAGACTGGCAACGGATATTTACCCAACATTTATAAAATTAGAAATTAGGTAAATAAAATGTTATGACTTATTCTTGGGGAAACCCGTTCCAAGCGTGATGGAGGGCTTGACAGCTACGTTACTTCACAGGTTATTTCTTTCTCCAGGCTGGCAGCGCAGGCACTATGGCAGTGTTCAGCTCACATTTTCACCCGAGAAGTGAAACCCTTGCGGTTGCCTCTTGGCTGGCTACAAAAATATCCAAGGAAGATAGAGGAAAAAAATTGAAAACAAGATAGTTGCAAAAGTGATCTCAGCCCCCTACCCCCGTCCCCATTCTTCACAGCCCAACTGATTTCGTATACTTGCATTTCAAAATTTATGCTTGTGGTCACTAAACCCTCATTCAATCAGCTGAAATTTCAGGATTTCTTCAATAGTAGAGCATAGACAGTTCAGAGTCAAATGAGAGAGACGAAGATTACGTTTCAAGTGCAAAAAAAAAAATGTTATAAGAACCAACGAAGGTCTCTTACTGCAAGAACATACCTAACTGATATTCGCAACGCATTTTTTTTTAAGAGCGCGTTCATCTGTGACCATTCTGATTGTTGGCCGAAGGAAAATCCAGTGACGACATCCAAACTGCAAACAGAAAATTTCTGGTACCGGATCCTAAACTTTAACTTCCGTTGTTCAAGTTGGGATTCTAACCGTGAGCACTTGAAAAAATTGGGTGAACGTGCAATAAAATCCACGTGTGCAAGTGTAGTAAAATGCACGTGTGCACGTGCAAAAATGCAAGTGTCCATGTGACAAAGAAAAATACACGTGTGCAAGTGCAAAGAAAAATTCATGTGTGCTCGTGCAAGGAAAAATTAACGTGCATCAGTAAGAAAAGTGCAAAATTCACGTGGATCAGCTAGGGAAAGTTAGTTATTCTTTCGACAAAAATATATTGATGGGCCTTGGTCGAGGTTGTTCCCAGGCTGGGGTGGAGTGTTACTGTCTGCACTGGGTGGAGCCAGGTTAGCAGGTTAGGTTTGGATTTTGGCCGTCAGGCAGGCCTCGGCAGACCTACGTACATTTCAGCTCTGTCAAACGTCGCGGTACTTATCCTATTGTTATTTCACTCCTACTTGCATCCATTCTGAAGGTCTGCTTATTGGATTGGAATACAGTGTTTGCGAGTACCAATGGCGAATAATTAACCTATAACTTATGTACGAAATCGGTACTTAATTCGAAGGTCCAGGAAATTGTGAAAATAAAATTATTTCTCCTTGTCACTAAAAATGAGTTGTTTATACGTCCAAATTGGTCCACTGTGGTATAACGCGATTTGTTTGAGTGCCTGTGAAGCATTCTCAAAAGTGGGCACTCGGCAAGCTTCTCCTATTTCACATGATCGGTAATTATATACCTGAAAGTTTTCATGAAGAATTTGGAGACGGAAGACGTTTTAATAGAGTCTTAATATCGAATAATAGATTCGGTACGGAGATAGGTTCAAAATTAACGAGACTCGTTAAAAATTAATTAATAAGGAAAATACGTTTTTTAGTTGAAGAGGTATTAATCAAGTTTTTGAATGATTGAAGGCGCTGGTAATAATTAGGTGGTACCAGTAGTACGAGTAAGTAGCCCACTTCGCTTTGAATTATTGGATTTGCAGTTGTATAGGTATATAGGTACGCGTACATCCATTAAGTCATACGAGGCCGGTTCATTCTTTCTCGTTTTAAATGTGAAGTAGGGTCTCCAGATGACGTCAAATCAGACAAACCAGTTGAGATACTTGCCACTGGGAGACCTGCTTTCAAATAGCTGGATTGTTAACTTGTTAACCGAGGGGTTAACCACTCCAAGAGATTGCTTGAGATTGCATGAATAATTCCAGAGATTCTCAACGAGATTCGTTGAAAGATGCACCCCGAAGGGTTAATTACTCCAGAAATTTCCAAGATTCCCTGAGATTTCATAAAGATTTCCAATGATTGCCTGGAATTCCCATCGAGATTCCCAACGAGATTCCTGGAGTGGTTAACCCCTCATTGTTAGCTTTTCAACCCTGTTGTGTAGGTGAATAAGATGTACCTAAGTAGTTCTTCGATGGCTTCGCTTTTCGGGGGAAAAATGATTGCAGAACTAAGTCTATTCACTATGCCGGTGGACATCAGCAGATTGTCAGGCCACCCAGAAACATAGCACATTAAGGTTCACATTGCCATTTCTCATTTTTCTCGAAAAATTTTATAGTCCCATTTCTCAAGTGAAGCTCATTCACAAACGGAATAATTCCTGAGCGTCTAATGGCACATAATGTCTGTATCATGTCCCAGGTTTCAGTCGCTTCGAGCTGGCAGGCAATGTATCCAACTTGCTGTCGATGGTCGGTCATTACTAAAGACCAAATAGGTACCCGAATCGTAATCTAAATGAGTACCCTATCAAGCAGTCTAACCCGATCAGTTCACGTTGATTTACCTACCTACCCACGACGCCTTCGTGTGTGTTTTTACCAACTCCAAACTACTCTAAAGCCATTTGCCTCAACACATGCTCTTAATGTGGGGTTAAACACCTATAATTTTCAGTTGCCCTTTTTCTTGTTTTCGTTGCTTGTTTACGTATGTTTTTTTTCGTAGATGACTTGATGCTCAGCTGAAATTATAGACTATTTAACAATCGTCATGGTCCTTTTTCAGAGTTAACTCAATTGCTGTGGTGGAAGAATTTAATGATTTTATAACAGCATTTGGCTACGAAAAATGCGGAATCAAAGCGGGATGAAAAAGAAATAAGAAGTTAAAATACTATTGCAACTTTTGTCGTTACTTCCAGTGCAAAAACCAAACCATTTCGGTTTTTTCCAGTAAAATCCAACACGGAGAAATTCATCTTACCTAAAGCTAATTTCTTCATGTATTGCCGAGGGGTTAACCACTCGTTGGGAATCATTGGAAATCTTTATGAAATCTCAAGGAATCTTGGAATTTTTTGGAGTGGTTACCCGTTACCCCTTCGGGGTTCATCTTTCTATGAATATCGTTGGGAATCTTCGGAAATCTTCACGGAATATCAAGGAATCTCTGGAGTGGTTACCCCCTCGTGTATTTCATATTAGAAGGCGGCCGAATTTCCAATGTTTGAATATTTTTCATTGATTTTTCGGGATATTGGCAAACAAATCAATATGATAAATAACCATACAACGAGGGGTTGACCACTCCAGGAATCTCGTAGGGAATCTCAAGAAATCATTAGAAATCTTATAAAAATCTTGAAAATCTTTAGAAATCCTACGACAATCTTGGAAATCATTAGAAATCTCACGAAAATCTTTGAAATCTTTTAAAATCATACGAGAATCTTTGAAATCTTTAGAAATCATACGAGAATCTTAGAAATCATTAGCAATCTTACGGGAATCATTGGAATCTTGTAAATACAAACATTTATATTGTTTACTTTTTGGATTGTATTCTAGGCATTCCTACCTGTCGAAGTGAAGTTTGGCGAGGTTACGTTTTCGAAACAGTCACGGAAAAAATTTATTTTATGATAAAAGTCTGGAGAAATGAAGAATAAATGTATGTCAAGTTGAATATAAGAATCTTTACTGAAACTTACTGATATGGATTAGAGTAGGACTTGCCTGAATTATGGTAAAACAGTACCACTGTACAGATAGTACCGACAAGCTCCACTTACTTGTGAATGTTCTGGAATATGTCATTATTTTTACTTCGATCAAAACATAAAACATAAATATTAACTAGGTACACTTTTAGGTAGATTTCGAAGAAAAATCTACCTATTATAGTCGTACCAGTAGTCTCACTTTTGAAAAATTTCTTCACATTTCTTCGTTTCATGACCCCTGGATCCCAAAACCACCATCAGCTCAAAAGTTTATATATATATTTGACTTTCTTGTGAACACACTATAGGAGCCGTATTTTGGAAAAAAAAATGGTTTTGTCTTCTTGTAATGAATTTGCCTTAATATTACCTACAAGTTTTGGCTGAAAACGTTTTTTGTCCGACGCACCGTTTAGGCAGGGGGTGGGGGGTTGAATTTTCGAAACGTCATATCATAACTCACTTATTTGGTGAGATATTGAGTTTATTCTTTTTGCTATGAGTTTCTATTAATAGTATCTATAACTTTTGACTGATTTTTTTTTTTTTTTATTGGAGGAAATGCATCGGGATCAACAGAAAATCTTCTTAACCGTCATTCTAAATGATTTTAGACTGCTTTTAGTGGATGGAAGTAATCTTCGAAATCTCTACGCCTTTCGGGGCTGCGGAAAGGAATTTTTTCATACTTGTCCTACTTAATTATTGGTTCAATAGGAAGTTACTACCAGAACCGTACTCGGTGAGAAAAAAAAAAGCAGATTTCTATGAAATTTAACAAGGGATACATGGGAGAAAATCTAAGTCCTACCAGCTCAGAGCAGCTGACGCAGCCATTTTTTAGTATTATATACTGGAAAAGGCGGTTATACCTAGGTTTACACTCGGCTTGTAACTAAAAAACGTGAAGTAGACTCAATGTAACCAGGTAGGTATAAATAGGTAGTCAGAGAAGCTGGGAGCTGAAATACGAAATACCTACTAGAAAACGTCAATTCACAGAAATAAAAAATTTAGGGAATGTCGATGGCCTTTGGAGATCTTGGAAAACGTTCAGGAATCTCAGAAATCATGGAAAATTTTTGTGGAATCTCATTACTTATGAACTCTTTATGAAATCTTCGGGAATCTTCGGAAATCACCCTCCAGTTCACAGAATTAAAAAATTTACGAAATCTCAGTAGTCTGTGAAAATCTCGGAAATCTTGGGAATCATGTAGAAATTATGAAAATCTTGCAGAAATCTTTTTGAAATCTCAGAAATCTTGGAAATCTTTAAGGAATCTCAGGAATCATTGGAAATCTTTGAGGAATCTCAGGAATCATTGGAAATCTTTGAGGAATCTCAGGAATCATTGGAAATCTTTGAGAAATCTCAGGAATCATTGGAAATCTTCATGGAATCATTGGGAATCTCAGGAAATCAAGGGAATCTCAGGAGTGGTCAACCCCTCGCCATACAAAGAGCAGGGGGAATAAAAAATTTATGGAAAAGTAGCCTGCAGGAACTACAACAAGCTTGTAAAACTAGGTTGTCTCTCTCAAAGGAAGAAAAGGAGTAAGCTTGGAGGCTGGCGGCATGGTGGACGATCTTGCTGACTCAGCGCGGCGGCAAAGTTGCTGCCAGGGTTGCCAAATAGACCTCTTCTACACTCTTCGTCCATTGCGGTCAGATGGGAAAAGTTTGGATTGTGGTCCCAAGTCTCCTCCAAGTCCCGTGTGTTGGAGCCGATCTGCTGGATCAGCGCCAAACACTCAAACCTGTGCATCGGTATTTTACAAATTTTTGTTTTTTCTCGGATATAACTTGTCTTCTTTATTGTTAACTGCTGAAGGAAGCTGGTACATACATAAGAAGATAAGTATCGCTTCTCTACAATTTATTTTGGGTACAATAGCTTTTTGTGACCATCACAGTATAAAAGAAGACAATATGGCATTTTATTTTTAGGAATTGTCGGCTATGACTGTCGAAGCATATAGAATGAATTGAAATATTTGCTAGTACTAATTGGTAACAACTATATCGGAGAAGTCCTCAAGTCCCCATGTCGCCCATTTACCATTTAGTGCCATTCATTCATTCATTCATTCGATTAATTTTGATTTAAACTTCCAAAATAAAATCTATATTCAATTTGCCTTGAGTATATTACTAGAACCTATCGGATTGTGCAGACTAGTTTAAGCTATTTTTTTTGGAAATTATCGAATAAGGAACTTTAGCTTTAGATTAACTGGTAGATACTCCTCAAATAGGTCCGACCGATGGTATACTGAGTCAACCACTAAATTTTCCTATTGGATCTAAGGAAAAACACAAATACATCTTCCTTCTTTTACCCGTTTACCCATCTCTCCCAATACAGGATTCTGTTTTGCCTTTATTACCATAATATCTATTTACTTCGTCTTTATTTTTCAGGTTGCGATCTAACGAACTAAGAAGATTTGGGGCGTACCTGAGACCTGGCTATAAACCAACAGGAAGCAGTGGCGTGCGACCTGATACAGACCCGCGCCTGCGTCCCAGCCTACGGCTTTTAATGACCTCAAATCATAATGATTAGCGAAGAGTTATGACTGGAAACACAGACTAGGTAGTTATCAAATGCTCTTTTAATGACAAAAACAGTCCATTGTCCGACATAAGGACCGCCATTCATATTCCTATTATTCATTTCATCTGGTTAATTATTTATTAGCTTCCCCCACTATTCTTTTTTATCTGGCTCGACCCTTTTTTGAAATAAACAAAAAAACGTAAAAAATGTGGCGAAGCTGATACAGCATTTTGTCGCTATGGTTTTGCATTTGTTTTTTCTCTTGTTACCTGTCGCCGAGCTGTTTGCCTTTGTTGCAAATTTGAACTAGTAAGGGTTGCCCGTTTTAATTTTTATAATATACATATGCAGAACATTTTTTCTCCACTGTTTAGTAAGGGTAACTATTTTAACCTAGGAACCTGAAAAGGGTAGACTAGGGAAGAAGGAGAAGTACTATTTTCTATACTTATGAAAGTTACTGTCGAGGGGTTAACCACTCGTTGGGAATCTCGTTGGGAATCATTGGAAATCTTCATGAAATCTCAGGGAATCTTGGAATTTTTTGGAGTGGTTACCCCTTCGGGGTTCATCTTTCTATGAATATCGTTGGGAATCTTTGGAAATCTTTATGGAATCTCAGTGGAATCTTAAGGAATCTCTGGAGTGGTTACCCCCTCGGTTACTGTACTTGAACTGTACTGGATATCGGTATACGTGTATATATGAAGGTATAACTATAATTTCATGACGAAGAGCTGAGAAAACTTTTGTTCCGTGGGCTGTTCCAGGTAGACTTGATGAATTTTTTGTACGTCGCAATTTATCACATTTTCTTTATTTATAACAAGATCATAAAATATAAGACGAATGTACCTACTTGTAAAGTACAAGTTTGTCTGTAGGCTGATAAAGTATCTATTAATTTTATCCATAGACTATAACAGCCATATCGGATTTTAATTCTATTGTTATGGTCGGGGCCTTACGATTTGATTATGGCGTTTCAAAGTTTTCAACAACCTTGATTTACGGCGGCAAGGTCACGCCGCTCATCAGCTTGTCAGTTACCTCTAGTTATATCTATAATATAAATACAGGTAGATAAGACTTGATCATTTTGAGTAGCTATAGTAAAATGTTACTAGTCAGGATATTGTGTTCCAGCTTCGAAACTTTCCCCATGTCACTGTTTCCCATTCTTGTAGAATACTTAAGCGGTCCTCAATTTTATAAATCTTGCTACTGGTTAATTTTGAGAACATATAGGTAAGCGGTGATGATTCATGTGGGCCATGCGGTCCCGAGGGGTTAACCACTCGTTGGGAATCTCGATGGGAATCATTGGATATCTTTATGAAATCTCAGGGAATCTTGGAATTTTTTTGGAGTGATTACCCCTTCTGGGTTAATCTTTCTATGAATATCGTTGGGAATCTTTGGAAATCTTTATGAAATATCAGGGAATCTCCAAGAATCTCTGGAGTGGTTACCCCCTCGTGCGGTCCTCTCTGTTTCAAAGTAATGAGGTAGATTTAGGTGGATTTCGAAGAAGCACTTTTATTCAATACCTATGACTATGACACATACCTAAATGAGTAATTCCCGGTTCAAGACCAGTGAACACCTCCCCCCTGCTACCTCATGTAGGTACCTAAGCCACACAGTTAAATTTAATTACATCCCAGGTATATGTAAGGTAGGGGCATTCATAACTAAAATATTTGGCTATCGTCTACATGAGCTGTAATTGTTAATTTTAATGTATACGCCCCTTCCTAGGCAGCCAGATTACTAAATTTAACCGGAAAGAAGAGTAATTACCCTTTGCTTTGTAACAACTCTTCTATTTAAATTCAAACAGATGGATTGGACGGACGGCCGTTCCAACTGAAGAATATGGTAGCCTACGGAACACACTGATTTGGTTGTGTCCAATCAATTTTGACGGTAAAAAAGTAGCTGTCACGGGGGCTAGCTAACGCAGCCACTACAACTTTACTTAGCTATCAAATTAAAGTTCTCACATAATAACCAACGATCAAGCTTTCTTCCGACAGGCCATCGAGCTAATTCCTAGTTGAAAATAAAGCAGGTGTATTGATATAACATGGCAGGTGCAACAGTCTCTATTCGGCTCGAGATTGTTGGTTTTTCAAAATAACACGTTGGTCCCTTTAAGCAAGGCACCGACAAAACTACTAGGGTACGATTATAACATTTTTCGGGTTTTCGACATGAATTTAATCGCTGTGTTTGTTTTAGAGAGAACAGCTGCCAAAAATTAGAAGTCATCCGCTCTCCTAAATTAAGTCTGAATTCGGTTTCAACGGGTTAATGTGTGTGCCCCTGCGGCCACCCGCCTAGCTGTATACAGGACTTGTTTTAATTTCATTCCTCACTCATTACCTAGCCCAGTGCCCCTGTATTATGCACGTATTCAATTATTTGTATAGGCTAAAACTAAAACATGTGGGGCACCTACTCAATTATAAAGATTGAAATAAAATTAGGAACGGGTTGTAGAGTCAGAATTTTGCTACTTTGTAAAAGGAGGCAAATATGGTGGCTATCCAAATTGAGGCTCCAGCAGGAAAAAATTCCACAATTATACATTCGTATGCATCTTTAACAGAAGCCTTCGGACAGAAATCACAGATATTCTGTAGCTGTGAGACATGTCTCACTTTATACATACAACTGAAAAAAATACCGTACACATACATACATGCATATACATACAATATACATTGTACGAACGCCGAAAAAATTTTTTCAAACCCCCAACCCCAAGTTGATTTCAGGGTACTAACTCAGATATCTCGTATATGCATACACGAAACATTCGTCTGTAGGTACCCACCACCATGCATGAACAAGCCGTCAGCCATTGTGGACAGCTCTGAGGAAAAGTTAATCTAAAAACAAAATGATACGTACTTATAGGTACTCTTACGGCGGGAGCACGAGAAGAAAAAACCAAGTCCTTTCGAATTAACCAACAAACTGATGGACGATTTCATTTAAATTCAAGATAAAAAACAGGCAGTCGGTAGCTCGTTAGGAGAAGATGTGACGGGTTAGGCTTTAAACTTAGAGGTGAAAAAAAGAGATTTCGTGAGTGGTTTGGACGACTTTAACCTCTCAACATCTGTTGTCTGCCTATTCAAGTGATAAGAGCTTGAATTGTGATACGTCGTTCCGAGTTCCTTAATGTTTTAACATAAAAAGGTTATCAAATAATCTGGAGAATGACCAATCGGGTTCGAGCCCTTGACACATTAAAAACAAAATATTCGTACGGTAATTTGCTATCAGTTCCAACACTCAGATTGTCAAACTCTTCCTCCTGAAAATCTGAGAAAGCCAAAATAGAGCTTCCTTCGCCCCTGCATGGACCCCTCCTTCCCTCTAACCTGGCGTTCCTATACATCCAAACTCCACACCCACCTATATGTGTCGGAATGATACATGCAGCCGAAATGTGTTCTTTAACGAGGAAAACTGATTTATTGCGACCGCTTGGAGTGTGGAAATATTTTAATCTTGCCACTCATTTTTCATTAGCTTCTGTTTCTCTTTAGGTCCGTTTGGCTCGGCGCTCGGCCCCACTGGAGACGCACAGTTCAAGATTCTTCAAGGTATAGAAGTTCCCCTGAGTTCTTCAGATTTACCAGTAGGTGGCTTACTGCGAATTGCGGTATTTCTAAAATACTAAGCCAGACTTTCATAAACGTTACTAACGTATCTGCGCGATTTATGGAAAATAAGTTGGGGAAAGAGAGAGAGAGAGAGAGAGAGAGAGAGAGAGAGAGAGATCATCAATTCGCTCATTCTGTGCACTATTGTCAATCATCAGGCTAATCCTGCAGGAATGCCAGGAATACTTGTATACATACCTCCTTTACTATGGCACTTATTAATATTTAGCTCAGGATTATGCTGGTATCTGAGCCAATAAGGCTGAATAGATGAGGGCTCTGTAAAGGGCCATCAGAGACAAAATAATCTCATTTTGAACACATAGGTTGAACATAGGTTGGTTCAATATTTCTTGCCCAAAAGTTTAAGAGTGAAACTCTTCAACCCCGGAAGGAAAGTTTAATGAACGAGCCTGTCAAACAAGGTTACCCACAGACATAAAACAAACAAAAGAACACGGAGTTTTGACGTGCTAGATCAGATAACGCAAAGACGTGACGTTGCGATGAAGTCTGGAAAAGGCTGGTGAATTAACATATTAAAACCCCAATTAACGAAAACAATGGGTGCCCAGGTCACGTGTTGAATGGCAGGGTGTATTCCACACCACCCTGTCCGACCCTCTATAACGTGTAATTTTCAGATTCTTGGACAGAATCCATTCATTGGCCAAGCGACGTGTGGGATCTCGAAAAAGACTGATGAAATTTGACCACGAGGGGTTAACCACTCGTTGGGAATCTTGTTGGGAATCATTGGAAATCTTTATGAAATCTGAGGGAATCTTGGAGTTTTTTGGAGTGGTTACCCCTTCGGGGTTCGTCTTTCTATGCATATCGTTGGGAATCTTTGGAAATCTTTATGGAATCTCAAGGAATCTCTGGAGTGGTTACCCCCTCGTTTGACCATATCGACTTGATCGACTTCAGAAGGTGATTCGCCCTCAACAGTCAACACCCCCAAATATTAGCCTGAAGGAGTAGTAACTATCTCTTCGGATTCGGAAAGGTGAAAGGAGTTTGAAATCCTTCCTGTTTTTCAGTACACAGTGTTTGACGCATGTAATAAAGGCGTTAGCAGAAGGAGGGCGCAGCGAGGCTGACACTCTGACAGCCTAGTAAGGGCTTGGTAAGGACAAGGCCCCCTGGGGTCCAACCACGCAGCCCGAATCCCGATTCCAAATTATTAACACTGCCGCGGTGTGTACCTTAATATTTCACCAGGTACTTCACGGCACGAGATCCGTAAAAATGTTTATAGGCACTGAGTCCTAGGTTCAGCATGCAAAACGATATAAAACTCGTCAGCGGAACAGTGTGTCATTTGGGCAGAACCAGGAGAAATTTTAGTGGCTGTAAAAGTTTTTAAACCAGCTTTTTTAGGGATTAAGTGTCACACCGCATTGTTCCAAGAAAAGCCAAACTTCGTAAACTTCCAGGTCTTCTTTTTCGAGACACGACTTTACGTAATTGAGCAAATTGGCCGTGTTGTTTGTTGCTCTCAAGGACCCCGGGCCGAGACAGCGATTCTTCTTCTTGTGTATCATGAGATAACATCCGAATAGCTGGCTTTAACCAGGCGATGTTCTGGCGATGTGGAACCCCCTGCCCTGCGATGGGTATCACGAGGCTCGTGTTACAGATAGCGCGGGGTCCCTGGGACAAATGGAGTAGAAATGTGAGAAAGGAGGCCGTTGGATCGTGAAGCGTCCAGCAAGTGGCTGACAGACTAACAACCCTGCGAAGACAGGTATAACGATCCGTGGTGACGGCCCCCGAAAGCTAAGCAGGCGAGCTATGATTTGCATGCTGGTGATGACGACCGAATACAAAGCAAGGTACAGCTCGCGAGCCGACCGTCGTGATGCTCCATCTCTTCCGTGACATCGGCTTGTCACCACAGGACAGACTTGGAGCAAACTCTGCTCCCTGCAGAACCGATCATTCTCACTGCGAGATGACAGCTGCAGCTGCAGTGCATGTCAATCGTCCGTCACCTGATCGGAGGGATACCCTCACACCCTGAAGAATTTGTATTAAATAATAATTTATAGATAACAATTTATATGTGTGCCGTGTTTAGACCTGGTTACTGAAAGGGTCCAGAAACTACGTAAGACTTTTGTACTTAAGGAGTTAGCTGTAACAGTGTCCATTGTGCTCATCGAGCAGCACCACTTAGGGCTAAGAACTACCAGCTCCCTAGCCGCAGCATGGAGCAGGGTCTAAAGATTTACATCAGTTTTCCAAACCAGCAAAAGACAGCCTACACTGACGGATATTCGTTCGAAAAGCGATGTGACAATCTATCATGCCTACAAAACTTCTTCAAGCGAACCGATGTAAATCATAAACAAGTCGGCAACAGGTATTCGTGTGAGACGAAGAACAAGATGAAGGGGGCAGGTAAGTGAAGAAGTCAGATCATGTTCTTAACTTAAAGGGAGTTACACAGACACTGGCGAAGTACAGGATCACGAAATGAAGACGTCCGTGTTGAAGCGAGTGGAGCAGAACGTGGAAGCAGGAGATCCTCCTCAGTAGCAGGACTGGGCGCAGGGAAACTAAATTATACAGGTTGCATAGTTTTAATAAAAAGAGAAGAGAGGTATCCTGACCATGCTGACAATTGGACCACTTGCAGACATAAGACTCTGACTGGTCAGCGTGATTCACACCGAAGAGACCACACTATCAATTCAGAAGAGACTACCTCTGTAATTAGTAAACCTTGGCCTGGACGTACCTGCTGGAGGGAGCGAGTCGTGCGCTGCGAATCCGTCCTGCATCACTGCTGCCGGCAGCCTCATTCTTCTTGAACCTGCTTCTTCCTTCAGCTTCTTCCTACCTTTCCCCAACTTGTTGAATGAAATTTCTGCTCCAACTATTTGGCACAGTTGGAAACTCCTCACCCACGACCATGCAGTTTTTGTCACCTCTCTGCGAGTTCAAGACGGAAAGCAGATAAAGAAAAGAGCCACACTACTTCACGACAAAACCTCTGAGTGCACCTGTGCCTTGAGTATAAAGCGTGAGTCATCAATTTCCAAAAGAAAGCGGTAGAATCCGAAAAGAATCTAATGTGAAAGGTGCCATAAGGACCTTATTGTACGACGCTACAAATGAAATGGATTTCCAAGATATCTCGGCTCCCTCGTTGGCTCCGGTTCATAAAGTAACGTACTTGTTTCAATATATTGGACAGAACATCAAATATTTTTCGATCAACAATAAGGCTGAAGGTTTCAAGTATCAAACTTATCATACCGATAATATGTGAATTATGTAAATATCGGCGCTAGGCGGCAACTTGTATTTATCATCCAGGTAGCTATGAAATTAAACACTAATAACCAAACCGTAAATTTTAAAAATCCCACTTCTCAATAAACGCCGTCCTCTTCATTAGCCAGGAGTGACCAAATGGTTTGTGTGCACGCCGGACGGGTGTGTAGCAATTTTTAAGGGGGCTTGAAAGTCACTTCTCTCACTACCAAGGTAAATATTAAATTTCATCAGTGACACAGGTAATTTATGGGAAGTAACCGTTCAAGGGGTAACCACTCCAGAGATTCCTTGAGATTCCGTAAAGATTTCCAAAGATTCCCAACGATATTCTTAGAAAGATGAACCCCAAAACGGTAACCACTCCAAAAAAAATTCAAGATTCCCTGAGATTTCATAGAGATTTCCAATGATTCCCAACGAGTGGTTAACCCCTCCTAACCGTTCTTCCTCAGCTCTAATATTTTTAGCAAATTATTTTCAAACCTGTGATGGACAATATAAAAATAAAACACTCCCACATTGCGAGCTCTTAATTTTTGAACTGAGAGAAACAGCAAGAGTGGATTCCCTATCCCCACCCCGCTCTTCAAAGGGTGGTCGATACTGCTCATGGAATGATGGAATGTACACGTATATAGGTACAATGTGTTGCTTCGATATTTGGTGGGTGTCCCAGTGGTACTAAGCTACCATAACCATGCAATCAGAGCACCTAGACCCTGAGGCCAGGGGCGTTGATTGTCAACAAGATGTCATCGAAAGATCCTATACTGCTGACTGCATGTCGAAATGAGCCAACCTCTATAATTTACAGACCTTAATTTGCTACCTACATAAAATGAGAATAGGACAAGTTGTGCAACCGCCGGAATGGATTACATCGACCTGTGTGGATACTTAAACTTAATAAGCCTCAATAAAATGGCTGTTAAAACAGGTTTAATTTTTAATTTATACACTCATGTCTGATTTATTATAATCGCTTGAAAAGCTATAAATGCGTTAACAATCCGAATTAACTTATTTAATTATTCATTAGGGAGCAATAGGGAGGTACCATGCAAATAGGACGCAATTATGACCACAGACAATGTCCCATACTATTTTAACTTGGCATTTTCAACATGCCTGTAGTTAACGCCTCCCATTTGAGAGGATGAGGCAGAAACTCACCGAAGGTTTTGTAGAGTTACGGGGAAAGAGAAGCAGAAGATTCTACCCACCTGTGGCCCTAAGAACAACCATCATTTTGTTTAACTTTATTTGAACTTAGGGCTTTCATGAAAAATCAGATAAGTACTTCGCAGATCGCAAAGTTCATGGTAGTGGAAAGGTTAAGAGTGAAAGACATGACGGATCATGATCAAGTGAAACAAAGTAAACATTCCCAAATACAACCCAGAAGGATATGGCATCCACTTCAGCCGCCGGCTGCGTCAAAAAGAGTCGGGTTTCCTCTGTATAATTTAGGGAGGTGTGGAAGTAACATCGTCAGTTCTCATGTCAAAGTTAGGAATTTGGGACGGTAAAACCTCTAAGAAAGATTTAAAAATTAAACTCCAGTAATAATCAATACCGGAATATCGCAAGGATACGAGGAGAGCACAAGAAGGACACAAGGAAAGGATAACCAGAAGACAAAGAAGGGAAAACTCAGACAATGCGAGAGTCCGCACCGACAGACATCCACAGTGCCATGTTCGAGGAAACACAGAAATATCTGAAGGTTAGGACAAAAACAAGAAGACCACCTAAAGTTGGTTCGTTGATTTACGATGAAAAGCGCGGCGCAGGTATACCAGCTCACTCCTTCAGACGTTTCCGATTTTTTCGACTATACCTGAGGCCAATTTGAATGTCGCAAGCCAACAAAGTGTGGCTACTTGATGGTTCCGATTTTGATCAATTATCTGAGATGGTTCAGTTCCAAATTTGGGTCCTGATAGAAAATTGATTAGTTCACCCTCTGCTGTGGACTAAAGCTGTGACACTGTGAGGAATAATAAGCCTATAAGGGTGAATTTCCAATTGATAAATTTATAAATATTCAAAGCAAAGTGCCAAAAGAGGTTTACATAGCCGTATCCACGGGGGGGGTTAGGGGGTTCAACCCCATGAGCGGAAAATTAACATGGTAATGCCAATGTGAAGCCAAAAAATTTAGGCGAACCCCCCCCCCCCCCCCCCCCCCCCCATGGCCGCTTTCTGGATACGGGCCTGGAGGTTTATATGATGGTTTGGCACCGGTCAAAGCTTCACACATTCTAAGTAAATAAGATACTGGTAAACTTATACCTAACCTTCCCTTATCTAACTTATCTGAACTTATCCATGAGTACCTGTAAAGAACCCCCAAGGTGCAGGTATATTATTACGTGATAGTTTAGCTCTCCTACAAAAAACTACAGCGCAAACCATTGTTGCCCTCCACTAAAAATAAAAGAAGTTGACGATTTTCCCAAACGGTATTTTGTTATTCCACTAATTTATAATGCCTAGTAGATCCCGACACTTAGGTCGTCTCTACCTGTCGCAGTATTGCAGCCGGGAGCCTGGCAAGAGAAGTGTCGCCAGAGAATTCGGAGCTGGCAGATTCCAGGCTGAGTGGACACGGAGGAAGGTAATTACATACTCGCTCAAATTTATAGAGAGCCTCTGGAGTGGTAACCACTGTGTCTTCGAAACCTTGCGAAAATTAGAGCTTCAAAATCGAATACAACTTTGTGCGCAAATTCTTCTCTCCCCATTTGCTCAATGATTACATACTTCTGAATGCTTTGTCGGTTTATCTCTTTTTCCTTTTTTCCTCTTTAGCGGTTTCTAACGATTTCACAATTTATGTTTCGTCCCGTAGGCCTCTCACGATGGCTGAATTTACCATGCATAGTGAATTTCCTTCAGCTTCAGAGTTTTATTTCTCCCTGCTGGGGGTTTTAGGGGGTCTTGTTTTTGTTGGTCTCAACGTTGATGACATTTTCACGTAGCTCTGAGTAAGCTGAATATCTACTAAGTATCCAAATAATTTGATATTTTTAAGTAGAAAAAATATCAACCGTTTCCTTGCCAATTCTTCTGCCACTCATGCTCCGCAGTCTTCTATAAGAACCTTAGGCCTACAAAAAGATCTGACTGAATTTTCCCACGAATTTTCTTTAGTTTTCCGCAGCCTCATTCCGTATAAGTAATTCAGAATAACACGAGCACACCATCCATAAAACAATCAATGTTTTACAACAGCAGATTGTAAACAGCACCTGTTGAGCTTGAGCTGACGGTGCTGGGGGCTGCAACGTATCGGCAACATAGTGACATCGCTCGTGGACTCAGCCGACGATTTGTCACAGGGACGGACGGACAGACGTGACACGGACGTCACGTTTTAATTGGAAATTTGTCTTTTCTCGATCAATCTTGTCGCGGCGTCCTTGGTTTCCCACCCAGGGTTCGTCATGTTTGCTAATAACCCAAAACGGTTACCGTGTTGACAGTTGGCATGACGCATGACGCTGATAACATGTCTCGGGACCAATACCTGGACATGGACAAGGCAGTACCCTATGTATCTTTGGGAACTATGATCAATGGTGCAATGATGAGGAGCAAAGAGCTATGATTTTTCGTGTTTAAGCAATGCATACCGGTACAGTGGCACCGAGGGATACACATTTCAGCAGCTAATGACAGCAGTGAAAAACACCACATCATTTTAAACTTTTAGAGAGAGAAGGACAGTCTGTGATGTTTTGGGCGAACAATGCTGGCGGGTCATCAAAGTAGTTCCCTTTTTTTGCAGTACGGTACATAGGCACACTTTGCTATTAAATGGGATGAAAGACAGACTAATAAAGGGTAATCGCCAATCGCTCTTTTCAGAGGAAAGGTCTGACCGCCGATTCAGCCTTCGTCGTCAGCAATGGATAGGTCCAGTCATCGAGACCGATTGGACCGACAATCGACTTGGCTGCTAAATGTGCCATGAAATGCTTGTCGACCGTTTCGTGTGAAGCGAGAGGTCACCCGCCACTTCTATTCACAACATAGGCGACCAAATGTTCCCTGTTGATGGAGAGGTGGACAACTATAAAGCTTCAAAGGCACGTTGACGTACAGTCCTAAATATAAATATTTATTTTATGTATAATTCTTCAGTCTCACAAGAAGACAAAAGCAGAAACAAAGGAAGTTTGGCGGACGGGAAAGGACTGAAAGAAGAGGGAAAAAAGGGTGAAAAATAAAAAATAATGATCATATAGGTATATATACCTACCCCAAGAGGTCTTGTCTTAATGTTGGACACAAAACTCTCGCATATGGAGGTCCAACGGAAAAGTTGCATGTGGGTTAAACAATGAATTTATGTACATCAAAAACAAGAAAAATTAAAAGAAAATAGAGCCATATTATGTCCGTCTTGTTCAACCGACTGCCGACTCATATTCCAACCGGAATATTTTTGATAATGAAATGACCGATAAACAAACCTTCAGACGCTACCTCACTACAGGAAAACTAACTACAAATGTAACCTCGAGGAGCTTTTTACAAAATGTTGCCTTAGAGAGAAGTGCGTATCCTAGATTCCTTAAGTGAACGCAAGTATAAATATTATGTCTATAAGTGATTTGGAACCTCCCAAAGTGGGGTGGCGACTTTTATGGAAGAGAGCTTCAATAAACCTCTTGCTACGCCCTTGTTTTTTGAAGGATAGAATGCGGTACATTCACCACAGGTTGTCAATACGAGCTTTGTCTGACTTGGCGAGTGGAGCACTTCTCACTTCTCTGCTCTGAGATTGAAACGTCCAGGACGACGAGAAAACCGCGACTAATTTCCTCACTATTCATATGCGCACCTGATTCCAGCTCAGGTACGACCGACGATGCATACTGAACCCTGGTAGAACCTGGAACCGTGTACATTCTTATACGAGACTAGGTCTAGCTCGGATTTAGATAAGCCGAGGGGTTAACCACTCGTTGGGAATCATTGGAAATTTTTATGAAATCTCAGGGAATCTTGGAATTTTTTTTAGTGGTTACCCCTTCGGGGTTAATCTTTCTATGACTATCGTTGGGAATCTTTGTAAATATTTATGGAATCTCAGTGGAATCTCAAGGAATCTCTGGAGTGGTCACCCCCTCGAGATAAGCAGACTGCTCACATACGAGTACATCCAGCTCTTCGAGGACGTTCATAGTCCTCAAGCGGAAGCTAAAGTGCGTGTTCTGTTCTCCAGTTCCCAAAAATTCTCTCCACCATTGTATCATGTACTGCATATTATATGATTTTTTTTCCGATGCCTACAGAAAAAATCAGCGAAGGCTAGGGTTACTTTTTTTGGCCAATCCGGCCAATCTCAGAATTAGCATGAAACATGCAAGGGGATCTCATTCTCATCGGAACCGAAAGGAAGGATAGCTTGGGAGAAGTGACTTCGTGACATTTGCAGCGCGCCATCATCAGTGAAAGTCCTGGGATTGTTTCAGTGATCTGTCTGCATGCCTTGGCACCACAATCATCCTCTGTCTTTGACCGTCTCGGGGTCAGGACCAACGCGCCCGCGTGGGAGTGTGCCCTACTTCTTACTAAAACTCTCCTTGTATGACATTTACTTTTCTAGTTAATTTTCTGCAGGTGTGAAGGTGAGACGAAACAACACCTCTTTTACATTTACAGGTACACCGGGATTCATTTCGCCAGAGCAAAACAAGAAAAATGCTGAAAGCGACTACTCTCTGGTGCCACTTACGAATTTACCCTTAACAATAATCTGACCACCCGATTAGAAATGAACTGTTCCATTTATGTAGTCAGTTATCTTTTACTACAGATCGGAGCCTTGACGCAGGGATACCCGTGTTGTGTACCTAAGGTGCAGTCAGCCATTACGACCCACGACTGCCCGTAACAATGCAAGTGTACCTGTCGTATTTCAGCACTACTTCATGGCCTCTGTAATAGAACCTGCCCACCAGTACCTACCTGAATTGGGAAGTTAGTTGATTTGTGACCATAAATAGAGTGAATGGTCCGCTATCATGGACTATCTACTGTTACTGCTGTTCCAGCACCCCTCAGATACCCCAACAGACAGCATTAGCCACGCGTACCTGCTATATATTCCGCTCTACCAGTCTGGTTAGCAAACAAAAATGAACGGTTTCCCAAAGATGCGAAAATTCCCCAACTCGGAAGAAATGAGAAATTTTCCAAATTGGCTCTTTTGCTGAGCGAAGAGTTGGAGGCCATGCAGAAAATGAGGCAGCTTCTGAAATCTCAGCAACTTAGCTTAAGAGATCTCTCGACCATTTGGCAACATTAAGCCATCAAAGAAAATTAAACAAGTTTGTCTTGAAGAATTCTCAAATGATTTAGCGGGGAAGTTGTGTAAATGGGGCAGTAGGGGCGAAGTTTCAAAGCCGGGGAAGCAAAGTCGAAGGAGCTTAGAAAGAAAGCTTACCGGCCTTTATAAGTATGCAGGGCTCGTCTACGCAGTATGTCAGACCAACAATATCTGTATTCTTCAGAGGATCCCAACAGTTTTTTAATAAAAGCAGAATGCATTATTTGAATGTGGACGTGGCCCAGAGCGTGAGAGATAGCGATCTGAGATGAATCCTGGGAGGTACCTTGAGGCATATGGGGGGTCCCACAGTCCTACAGCCCTCATACCTGAACCTTTCGTGCGAAGAATCAATCGGAAAGTGATATGTGACGGGCACTGCTCGAGCATACCAACCGATTTATGCGTGAGGGACCGACTCAGGTACGATTCCCAACTGCTTCCAACCTCCAGCTTGATGGGAATGCCCTGAAGAATGCTCTGCTATATAGTTTGTATGCAGACCCTGAAATGCGAGGTAGTCGAAACAAACTCAGGTCTGGAGAAAAAAAATACCTAAAGAATATTTCGTACTTGAATGCTAAAGTCAGCATTGAAGAAGGTGATAGGTGATGGAGCAATATGCATGTGGGGCTGTTATAGTAAGCTGAAATGGGTTACTATAATTTTATTTATTCCAATATATTCACAGACGTCATATCCTTATACATATACAAACAGAAATTTTAGTTGGTTAAAATTTCCAGTGTAGAATGTTCGCACTCGACCAATTCCCTCACCGTACGTAAGCTGACCAATTGCCCGGAGCGAGCTGTATAATTTTCCAATAAACGCATGCACGGGGTCATGATTAAAATAATAAATTTCACTTATGGTACTTACCTTCGGGATACGAGTGATCAATACGCTAGAGTGACATGTAGAAAGAAGCTAAGGTCCGCAAATTGGCGAGAATGTCCCACTTGAACGTGAAGTGGTCTTCAAATGACGTTAAACCACGTAGACCAATCACTGCGTTTCAGCGGTAAGCAGGCAACGGGTCTGATAGGTCTGTGTGACAGAACGTCGTCGTGAGACCTTAATGCACCTGCAAAAGAGAAAACAACCTTTAAAATTTATAGACCTACGGTAGAAGCCTCGTTACTGGAAGTGCGGAACATGCGTTCGCCCCAGGTCACCATATTTCATGGGAGATGAAGCTATGGAAGAACAGTACAGTCTTCAACAAGGCAATGATTGCTAGAGACAAATTGCCATATGGGGTAGAGTGGGAATAGAGGCCCGCGGTTTTAATGGGGCGAAGCCCCAGAGCCTCACAATCCATCCGTCAACTCTAATTTGGCTTCAAAAGAGCATACGAGCAACCGAAGATTCTCATTATATTTATTTTTATTTTTGTATATTTATTATTTAATAATTAATATTGTATGGACAGGCTTAAGTTGAAAGAGCTTTCAAAGTAGAACAGAAAGGTTTTCTTGAAATCACTCAAATTGAACTTAAACGCTATGAGAGTATTGTAGAACGAGGGTAAAAGTATTAAATAAATTTAATACTATTATCCAGAAAGCATGACAACTAAATTGTTGAAATCCGTGGAAACTTACAACTCCTTTATAATTAGAAAATTAAACCATGGTTACTAAACATTCAACCCAGGAATTTCAGTCGTCAAACTGCCTATTTCGGACATCGGCCTTTCTAGGAATTAGTACAATAATTCTAATTTGCAGGGCAGCAGCTTAATCGTTTCACTCTGACCACTGTTATTCGTTTTGCTGTATCACGCCCACTTTTCCAAATTCGTTGATGATTATTCCACAGCGAGAATCCAAGATTCAGGATTTAGATGCTGCACCTAGGTACCTAACACACTGCGTTAGGTTAAACTAGGTTAATTTTAGTAGGAGTCATGGGACTCAAAAAGGTCACAGCCGGCAAAACAAAACGGAATGCTTTCACTATAGCAGATCTAAACAAATTTCACGGGATCATTAGATGTTAAGGTTAGGGCGGTCACCAAAACAATGAATATGGATAGCAGCAGGACCATCGCCAGGCAAGCCATCAATGGCGGGCATTGTGTGAATCACATCACTCCGCCGGCTCCGCCCCTGCAAGAATAATTAATTATGCGTGGGATAGGTATCAAGGCCTGGTGACGAAGAAGAACTACGAAATTTCCTAAGTAGGTATGTGACCATATTAGGGCCCAGAACCCTCAAATTTGTGAGAGGAGGGAAAAACAGGCTAAATAATTATTGTTCGGAGTAGATCACCTGATGCTCTGAACCTCGTAGGCATCATCCATTGGTTGGAGAATGAGGGAAGGGGAGGGGGAACTGGAAACTAACAAGAAATAACTAAGACTAACATAAGCCCCTCTCGCTAAATTCACAAAGGGAGAAATTTTGAAATACATACTTCGGAAGTTACGAAGTATGATTTTGAATTAGTCCAAAAGTTATTTCTCCTTTCAGAAGGGCAGAGCCGCTTTTTGCCCGTTCTACACCAGACACTTCCCGTGAGCTCAAAATGTTTGCGCAGCCCCTCATGGCGAAAACTTGTCCGAAATAAGTATAGTTATAGACTGGAAAATTTGGGAGCCATTATTCCCATGAAATTGGCTTATAAGGAATGATTACTCGAAAGGTCACATTGCAGGAGAGGACATCCATTACTTTCTTAACGTTAGTTCAACAATAGGTAGGTACGTACCTACACCTAACGTCAAGGACATACCGATCATGATGGCAGTAATTTCGTCAGTTGGTCAGACGTACATGAGTTGTTTGAGTGTACCTGTAGTGTTTGAGTGCAGGGACCGGTCTCACCATATTTGTCAACTTGTCATTTTAATTGCTATAATGTTGCTCCCATGTGTTGCTATACGGGAAAGTAAAAAATAAGGTTTGCACCGTCCTAGGGTGAATTTCAATAAAGTTGGCCCTTCTTCGTCAATTTCGGCACGTATTTTAAGAGGAATGAAAACATCAGGCAACACCAGGTGGTTTTCTGCATCCAAATCGTCTACTTTAGTCCATTTTCCCTGTTTTTAGTTTTTCAAGATGACTTAATATCCAATTAAAACTTAACGACTGATCGTATCAATCAATGGCTTTATAATATTTTCGTGGAGTTGTTTTTTTACAAGCCATTTACAATGGCTTACTTACACGAGTTAAATGCTTCAGTCTTATAAATATTTCCCCTCTAATTTTGGGAAAACGTGTTTTCAAGTTTACCATTTCTCCTGCCTTATAGCTTTTTGGTCAGGTATAGAACGATGACTCGTAAATGAACGAAATGGCTGCATGTGAGGCTTTTCTTACACAGCTCTTGGAGGGCTGAGGGCTGTTATGGTCAACTGATCAGATCTGTTCAATTCAAATGAGGACGATGATCTTGCCTATAAACCCATAAATCTCCCAATAAGTCAAGGTTTATTACAGGTGGGACCTATAAAACGGAAATACCTGAAATGTCCATGGCCGTGTCCTAAGTTGGAAAAGAACAAAACAGAACAGAACTAACAACACGACAAGCCGAGAAAACCCAGATCGGTCTGGCCACAATGAAATCCTCAGCTGTCCGTAGTAGAGACCCCCCAAAAAGGGAATTTTCTTGTTGTTCTAATTAACGGCTTCAAACTTTACTGATAGACTGCTATTATTATGTTATGAGCCATTTAACGCTTCAGGGCCGGAATAAGAAACAAATTTGTGGTTTTTATAGCGCCCTATTACAGCCAACCTGATTTTCGTTATTCTGAAACAATGTGGGCAGTATTTCGAGTATCTTGATTCACCCTTTATGAGGGTTATATACCTACCAGTTTGACATCAAGCAGACCAAATGAGCTTAATGTCCGCGGCATTTCAAAAGTTTGTGTCACCCTATTTAATTTTATCACCCCTATATTAAATATACCAGTTCTTTGTTTAAATCGAGGGACGAGGGGGTAACCACTCCAGAGATTCCTTGAGATTCCATAAAGATTTCCAAATATTCCCAACGATATTCATAGAAAGTTGAATCCCGAAGGGGTAACCACTCCAAAAAATTCCAAGATTCCCTGTGATTTCATTGGGATTGAACCCATGATTCCAATGATTAATGATTCCTAACGAGATTCCCAACGAGTGGTTAACCCCTCGTCGAGGGATTAACCACTCGTTGGGAATTTCCTTGGGAATCATTGGAAATCTTTATGAAATCTCAGGGAATCTTGGAACTTTTTTGTGCGGTTACCCCTTCGGGGTTCATCTTTCTATGAATATCGTTCGTTGGGAATCTTTGGAAATCTTAATGGAATCTCAAGGAATCTCTGGAGTGGTTACCCCCTCGGTTAAAATTTTTTGATAGTTTCAGAATAAAGAACTTCCCCGTCATATCCATTTTAGTAAGACATAAACAAAAATATAAAACCAATGTCTTCATTGAAATGCTTAATCCGGCTTAACCCAACACCACACAATGACCTTGATCCAAAACAAGGAAGTAGACAAGAAAGATTCCACCATCTCCTGTGGTGGAAAGCCGGAAAGCTTGCCAGATCTGAGCTACGATATTAGCATTCCGGCGAAGCTACCCTCGTGGGTGTCGCGATCATATGGGGGTGAGCCTGAGGCGGGGGGTGAGTCCTGTTTCCGACACTTGGTCTCGTCGTGGAGTAATTACATGAAGGCCCATAATGACATTGTGATCTCCAGCCCACATATTGCCGTGTTTCCTGTTCCCCAGATTTTCTAAAACCCTTCCCCCTTCTCTGGTTCCCCCTTTCTAATCCCCCACGTGGCCCTCGAAACCGGAGTGCTTTATTACAACCAAAACCCGATAAATTGTTTCGGTGCCAGATTTTGGAATGTCATTGATGTCTTGTGTCTCGCACTGCAAAATTGATATTGTTCGATAAATTTTAATAGGTCCTATAAAATCTACCAATAACATCGGATGTACCTATAGAAGGCACACAATATGCCAAACTCACATATCAACCGAATATCAAAGGTCGTTTAGAGAACACAGAAGCAAAGAGAGGAGCATCAACTGACGTAGAGGTGCTATGTTAAATTGAGTTACTGAACACTGAGCAATGATTTGAAAAAAGCAGCACAGAGCCAGAGAACGGACATGCAAATAAAACAATGACTGAGAACAAACAAGGAATGTGATTAAGTCATTAAAACGGGAAGCTTGCGAGCAATTCAAACAGGTCCAACCTTGATACTATTCGGGGCAAATAAGGTGCCGCTCCCGTTCCACTGCCAGTCCGGAACGAAATTACAAATTCATGTCCGCCGGTACAGACAGCATCGGCTAACTCGAAACTATATGAATGCAGAAGTACTCAGCTTCTACCTGCACCACACAGACAGCATTCATAGGCTACTCTGAAGATACAAAACTAAAGTATGAATCCAGAAGTAGGCAGCTCGGATCACCACCCGTCCGGGGTCAACCCCAACTCCTACGGAAAAGGATTTATCATTAGATACAATACAAATATTAATAATGGCGGCCGGGGGTGCAAAAGAAGAGAGACAAAACCAGATTACAATAAACATAAATTCCTATATACGGCTGATAAACTTCTGGTCTTGAATAAACACCATGGAACTACCACACTGTATGCTCTCGCTTCATCGTTCCCTAGTAAGAAATTAGTTTAGAAAATAAAGCCCCAAGCTCCGATTTCAAATGAACAGACTGTAAATTTCTGAGCCCTCTCTACACAAATCATGTACCTGCTTTTCCACAGAGATAAATTTGCTCCCAGGTCAGTCGCCGAGAGATTCTTTTGCGCCTTTCAATAACAGAAACAAGAGAACAGTAAACAGTAACTTCCTACGGTAAAAGGCATTAGTATGATTGCCAGTTCGAGGAGTTCAGACTGTTTTCCATCTAACTTTTCCACAGAAAATTTGCGCATCAGGGGAAGAAAATCGTTTTGTCACAGGGACGATGTCTGAAGCAATATACCCACCCTATTTGTACTGAACCGCATTGAGCAGAAAATAACAAGGAAAAATGAAATAATTTTGGCTGACTGACTGATGCGGTATAGTTGACACAGTATAATGACAAAATGCGGTCACTCGAATGTCCAGAAGTTGTAAAAACCGCGGACAAAAACACAGCTTCCACCCTTAAAAATACATGAAATAATCACTCGGATCCGTGGTCACGCAGCCATCACTTGGATCGCTCCAGTGGCTTCATGCATGACATTGTATTTTCCCGTTCCAGAACGTGATGACCAAATAAAAACTGACTCCCAGAATGTTGGCATTATTTCTCGTTTCATGCAGCTATGTGGAAAAAGAGCCAAAACGCAAAACCAACACAATTTTCTGTTTGGATTTCTCTATATCACCCTATGGAGACAGCTTTCGCAACTGTACATGATTTCAAGTGTCATTCATTACAAAAAACAAAAAAGGTAGCGACAAACACATGTAGTCATAGGTACTTGGTATTAGGTAGTGAAGGTATGTATCTAATGAAAATAAGGAAAACTGGAAGACTGCATTGAAGCTTCAAAATTAAAATAAAAGAAAGAAACTGAATGTACAATTTGGACACGAAGTCCCTGGATTTTCCAGCTTTCCCCTATAGAACAAAACTTGGGGCAACTTCCACAATGACATAATTTCACATAAGGTATTTAGAAACGACTCTTGGTCAAGGATTGTGGGGATCCATTTTGAAATTGGCAATTCTAGGTCGGTTTTTCCTCGCTGGCTCCTCCCCCGCATCAACCCCACAGGACTTGAGGCCTCAAATGTAGACATTACAGGAGAATCATGCTATTATCCACACATCACATCAGTGATGAATGAGTAAATAATAAGTAGGTAGACAAATGGGAGTTTATCTTTTGATCGATCGTAGAAGCTTTCTCAGAGCCACGGGGCCAGGAGGTCGAAGGCTATCACGGATCGTTAAAGTGCTTTCGTGACAAATCAGCTTTTGCGATTGCTAGGCACCGGCTTGTTCTAGATTCATTCTGTTGTAATTATTGATTATTTATAGATAATTATTACTATTAGGCACCTTTCCCCGATTTTTTCGTCTTGTCTGTGAATGATTAAAAAAAAAATTGATCTTGGAAATATGTTTCACTGAAACATAAATAGACATTCTGAATTTTTATATTTTAATTTAATTTGATAGTGGTTTAAACTAAAACCTGTAGAGCGGGAATGGGAGTAGTACATAATATACAGAACTGTCTTTCCAAAAAAGAAAAGAAGAAGTGTGATTAGTTTTCTTCTCTCTTCAGGCGTAGTCTGGCGATGGCGATGGGCTCGATGGGTCCTCGAGAGCTCGACTCCTCTCGGTCTGTGTGACAAATGACTTGAGGGGCGGGCAGACGGTTGAGCGGCTATGGAGGTCTGAAGGGTCAGATGGGCGATCCATCATGTATCTGTCTGTGAGGACCCATTGTCTCTCAAAAACACCTTGGTTCGTCGGATTCCGTCAACTTCCACAACGATATTACAAACAAAGAATGGCCTTTTCTTTCATTTTAGTCAGTTTTGTGGCAACTTGATGAAGTATCCTATTGGAAGCATTAGTTCCTCGTCCCTTGCCATTCACGTTCAAATAATTACTTATAGAAGAACTGGCTAGGTGCAATTAATTAGTAATTCCAGTCAGACACTTTGGCGTTGAAATTCTGCTTGAATTTGCACGTATTTTTCGACTTTTGGATCATTCTACTCGGTGGAATAGTGAGATGAATAAAGTGACTGCCGCTGTGTGAACGTTTACCCTTTACAAAGGGGGGAGGGGGGGGGGGGGGGTACGGAAGCCTAATCTACACCCATTGTTTCACTACACTTTCCATTCATTCATAAAAGTATCGTACCAAAAAAATATCATAATCATTAGAATAGTCCTAGAGGTAGTGACGCACGATGTCCGCAACAATGGAAAGAAACTTACTGGAGATTCTTGTTCTTGAATGGCCGTGTTGACTCTCACTATAGGAAAAATACATTCAAGGTCCCTGGAGAATGCAGGGTGCAAAAAATGGAAATGACTTATTTTATTTACTGCATGCGAATGCCCGTAATCGATGCAATACGCAAGCAAGGACAATAAATTTTCGTGAATCTCTAGCGATGGGTATAAGGTATAAGGCGTGAAGAGAAGATCCATCATGGGCAGCATCTCGTGGTGCCTCTACCTTTGTCTCTGCATGACACTTGTCGCCACCTCGGAGACCTCCCGGGTCCTCAGGCACCGCCTCACTTGTCTTTGCCGCCCCCTGCTGTGGGGCGCACTCCCGCTACTTTGACGGCTTCATCAAGCTCAGCAATCAGTTCTCGGTGTCAAACACTGTTCAGTGAGGTTGGGTTTCTGCCGAGAAAGGAAGAAGTCAATCCGATAGCAGTGACCAGGATATAGCAGACCACCCTTCAATGTTTGCTATAGTTTATTTCCATGCGAAATAGTTCGACTACTCTCAGTTATATTTAAAGGGGGGTAGGCAGTAAATAAAATGTTATGCTAAACGGAAGCTTTACTACATAATACTCATCTGATCAAGCGTGCATAATATTCACTCAAAACCACCCATTACAACCGGCCATAGGTATTTGGTGTTCTGATTACATGGCTGGCTGTACCCAATGGAAGCAGGCTTCGCAAGAGCAGGCACTCCGACGTCTTTGTGTTCTTTCTATAGGGAAATATGTCCGTGTGTGACGACTCCTTGCTGAGTAACAATAAGTAGCCATCGTGGAAATGGTGGATATTTACGGCTGAGCGTGATCCTTCATGTACCACAAACAATTAGTACAGATGCACAGGTTGTAAACGTGTTTTATTCTGCACCACTCTTTCTTTTACAGGTGCCATTAACTGCAGGACGCGAAGTGCATAAAGCCAAACCGTAATACACCTAGATAATCGCAGGTACCCAGTAACGTCACTGTACTACCCGCGTCTTCGGAGACCAGTGGCCAATGAACCACAGAAGGTTGCTAAAGTCCTCGCTTTCTTTACTGATTTTGGCAAACTAGATTTTGACCGTGTCAAAAAGATTTCCAAAGATTTTCTGAGATTCTCAACGTGATTTGTGGAAAGATCAACCCTAAAGAGGTAACCATTCCAGAAATTTAGAAATTTCCAAGATTCCTAGAGATTTAATAAATATTTCCAATGATTTCCAGAGATTCCCAACGAGATTCAACCTCGCTCTTGCCTTGGTAAGCAGCTAGGCTCAGATTTGCTTTCGGTCCTCACTCGGTACGACAGGACTTGAATCGCAGGTATACCGGAAGCATTTTCCGTTTCTTTCCCCAAAACGCTTGCTTCTCGTCTCGCCTCCGTCTCGATCGTCACTGCGAGTGTGTGGTCCGAGGGCTGTCACGCCCCAGCATACATAATGCGAGCGGGCGAGCAGGGACAGCTCACCTCACGACCGAATCTCCCTTTTTCGCACTTCACCAGACACCCAACCTCACGAACACTTTCTCGGCCACTTGCCCCCAAGGGCTCAGTTACAACTACAATAGCTATCTAGTCATGACTCATGATAGCCCTGGTAACCCCGCAAGTGTCTCATCTTCAATATCATGTTTTAGGTCGGAGGCACACGATATTCATTTCTAATTTCTAAGTGTATAAACGTAAGTATCAGCTAAACAATGACTTTCGGACAATAAAGTCGGAGTCCAACTGTTTATTCTACTTACGAATAGAAGCGACTTCTGTAGCTCTTGAATGAAAATGAACACCCTTCGATGGATACAAATCGGAAGACGTCTTTAATAAAACTACATGTAGATGTAGGTATATATAGGTACAAACGAAAAATTTAAAAAAGGATTTGCTCATTTTGCTCTCCCTACTCCAAGAAATAAAAGAAAGCCATCCGCAAAGAAAACAGGCAAATCATAAGACTGCTCGTAAAAAACCTAGCACTGAAAATGAAATATTAATAAAAGTTCTGAAAACAGTGGGCACTAGAGCGGGATAAAAAGATCAAAATTGGGCCACTTTCCAAAAAAGCTTCGACGCATGAAGAGCCAGTCATGTTTTTTGACACTCTCGTGCTCCTCGGTGTGTGTAATTGTATACATAGACCAGTCTTGAGCTTGGCAGACTTGGCTACCGTCCAGCCATGTGAGCACCCAAGCTGCAGAAGTCACCACAATTCGTTAAGAGGTCATATCGATTTTCAGGCAAGCTGGACTCCCCCAAAATAACTGAAAATATTTTGGAAATATCTTTTGTTAGTTCTATTGCAAGCGTGACAGTGACATCAAGATGCGACGCGAGTAGGGAGGTTCAGTTTTTGGAGGAAAACAGAAACAAGTGATATTTTGATTTCCCCGTTATGCCCTCTTAACTCGCCGTCCACCATTGATATCACAACTTTCAAAAACTATCACATGATGAAATTTCGGCCACTTTTTGTCAGCAGGGGCTGATCGACCGACGCTTACGGTGTCAGCACTTGGCTCAACCTCATTTTTTATTTGTCACAAGCCAACGAATGGTGAATGGACGGCCCCTTTGCCGGTAACGAGCGCCAAGTCGGGATTCTGGTTCTGCTGATAGATTTATTTGTTAACAAGAATGTTTTCCTGTGGCTAGTTGGTACAAAAAAACTTCGACGTGGGCTATTTAGGAAGATTCGGTTTAATTCACTGAACTAATGACAGTAAGGGCCAAAATTGACCCGGATCAGTAACTCAGCAAGTACTGTGTTCATCAATCCCACAATTCTTCACGCACCGTGTACCTGTACGTTTTGCGAAGGTATCAAATTATAAGTTGTGCTAAAAATACTGATAACTTTATCTAAACTGGACATGCGATACTTATGGTACTCACAATACCGAGGGGTTAACCGCTGCAGGAATCTTTTGGGAATCTCGTTGAGAATCATTGGAAATCATTATGAAATCTCAGGGAATCTTGGAATTTTTGGAGTGGATACCCTTTCGGGGTTCATCTTTCTATGAATATCGTTGGGAATATTTGGAAATCTTTATGGAATCTCAAGGAATCTCTGGAGTGGTTACCTATACATCTCCCACTTGCATCGGTATTTCTTAAATGCAAATTTAAAGTGAGTTAATGTCGTCAAGCAAGGACATTGTGCAAGGTCCATTTGCACATACACTACAAGGCTCGTACTAGATACCTATGAATAATTGATTTTGACTACACGGGGCAATTTTGTCCACGAGATTTCCAACGGAAACACATGTATTCTGTGCTGCCTCCATTAGTATTCGCTACATTGTATTCCAAGAGGCCTGCGCATACCAAAAATAGGTAGGTATCCGGAGCAGGGTCGCGTAAAAAAAGATACAATCCGGAAACTGATAATGTGTGTTATGCAATGTGAAAGTATTCCAAATTGATTATTTTTTAGTTTTAGGTCAAAAAATAGGCACAGAATAGGTTTTGACGTCCCAGCGTTCTCCTTGAACACAGAAGCATTTTGGAGAGGAGAGTTAACGATGAACTGAAAGACAAAGTAGACAACATAAGCAACTGCTGAAACGAGGGGTTAACCACTCGTTGGGAATCTCGTTGGGAATAATTGGAAATCTTTATGAAATCTCAGGGAATTTTTTGGAGTGGTTACACCTTCGGGTTCATCTTTCTATAATATCGTTGGGAATATTTGGAAATCTTTATGGAATCTCAGTGGAATCTCAAGGAATCTCTGGAGTGGTTACCCCCTCGTGCTGAAATGCTGAAAGGAAATATTCAGAACAAGCGAAGTTATCCCGCAAAACGTGGTAAAAAGCAGCAAAAGAACGGTGAGGAAAGTTAAGGTAACTACGAAACAACTCACCGTTTTCATTACTCTTAGCTTTATAACACAAAATGTAAAACAGCGAGAAAAATGTTTGAAATGAAAGGATTTGTGAACGTGTTTGAAAAGCATAATGTACCGCTAAAGAGGAAAACCAACAAAGTGGAATCAAAGATGGCTGAGAGTTTCGCACTCAGTTGGCAAAGGCTTATTGAGGATGAGGACAATTTACTATGCAGCATCACCGTGCTTTTATCACTGGATTCTAAAATACTAATATCTAGCTCTTTCATCCTCCCTAACGAGAATGGGAGGTAAAAGCTCGACACACATTCCTATGCGCTACTTACAGGTATCTAAGGGTCCGATTACACCTTACAATAAATATATGATCCTATTTTTATATGATCCTATTTTTTTAGCATCATAAAAATTTTAGAAAAACTGCAATACACTTTACAATAAAAATAGGATCATGTTTTAGCAGTGACGCCAACTTGACATGGTAAAAAAATAGAATTTTGAAGATTTTTAGGGTCCTTTTTTGAACCGTTTTAGGTTAAATAATTTCTGCTATATTCTTTCAATTCATCGTTATAAGAAATTCGTACTCCTCCACATTTTCTATTAAAATACGGGTCATTTCCATTCCACTTACCTCAGCCGCCATTTTGAACGGACTAACCAAACAAAAACAAACACATCGCAGCATAGAGGAAGGTAGTCGCAGCAGTTAAGATACAATTTGTACCGGCCGATACAAATTGTATCATAATTGACTCAATTCACTTTACACCTTACAATTTTTCTTGATCATATTTTTTTATGATCCTATTTGGATTGGAAATTGTAAGGTGTAATCGGGGGCTAAAACATAGTTTCTACTATGCACAATGCTTCTTGATAAATAAAATTGTATACAGTCACTTATTGCAATTTCTTTCGGTTTTGGTGAGGCACGTAAGATCAAAACCACCATTTAGGCGACACCGTGGTGCCCGAGACACTCCTTGCGAAGCACACACTGAAACAACGTGTTAAAAACACTTTTTCAGGGTCTGGGACCCATCTCCCAAATTCGAGTTTTCCCAGATATGCCACTAATGGGGTATTTTATCCCATAATATTGCACTATTACCCCTGAGAAAATAAACAAAATCGTAGGTGCCAATTTTGATAAAAAAAATAAAAAACCTGTTTTTTTTAGGTTATTGGGGGGCAGAGTCTTCCAATTTTCACCAATGGAAAATCGGAAAAAATTTATTCTGCATATTATTTGTTTACACCTGTGTACCAAATTTGAACCAAATTGGCCGGATGGTTTGGGCCCAGGCTCTCCGTACATACATACATGCAAACGTCATCTTGCAAATACTGAGTTCGTATAAACGTAACACCGCTGAAACTCACATTCTTGTGTCGCACACAATCCAGACAATAGGGAGTAGGTAAACTGAAGGTTACTGACTTCGGTAAACAGTTTTCTCTGGCAGAAAAGTGGTATCCGAAATGATAGTCGAGGGGTGAGGGCTAAAGAGATCCTATAATATATTTCCCAAGAATAAAATATCCAACATCCAACATAACTATCCCTCCTCCTCAATTTATGGGTCTGGAGGCGCCTCCAACAATCTCTTATTGTTTTACGTCACCAATATCGCTTGAGCCAGTTAATACAAACCCCCCGTCCTCCCATCCCTCGCTTTCCGCGCCTACAGATTTATTGTCTACTATTATTTATTACACTTTTTACTACTATTAATCCCCCCGCTCCTGTATACTACAGCTTTTATTCAATTGGATGAACAGGAAAGTCGTTTTTTATGTACAAACAAAAGAGAGCTTTCTTCCATCCACATGTAGGGCTAAGAATTTTTCCACATGCAGAAGTGGGTCACTACAATCTACATAACGGAACACTAAGATGTACTACGTTACAATTCTCGGGCCGAGGGGTTGCCATAAATATTTCCTAGGATTTCCTGAGATTCTGAACAAGAATCGTGGAAAGATGCACCCCGAAGGGTTAACTACTCTAGAAATTTCCAAGATTCCCTGAGATTTCATAAAGATTTCCAATGATTGCCTGAGATTCCCAACGTGATCCCTGGACTGGTTAACCCCTCGTCTCTGGCCCTTTGGTGAGCGATTCGAAGGCTAATTGGAGGGGTGACTTTTCTACACCAACTGGCCTCTGTTTCATTTCACATTCACAACATACCACGTACAAATAATTCTGCGAGTTATTCGTATCTAACTCGACTTCTACTGAGGCATGACGTAACAGATTGCCTTCCTGATCGGCTGGGTGTACCTTCTGTTCATTCCTAGTCGTCTGGGCGTGCAGAGCTCAAGTAGAGCAACAGCTCCCCATACTATTATACCAACTACTTTCCATTTTATGCAAAATATTCAACCTGGATCGTCAATGTCGTGACTAGGTCTGGGTGGCTCCACTCTTCCTGCCCGTGCCTGGTGACGGTGACGAAACAGAAATGCAAATGCAAAATTCCCGACACTTCATGTTAAGATTATGTCTCATGTCATGTGTCATGGGTGTAGCCGTTTAAGGGTGTGTTAAATAAATTTAATGGATACAGGGTGGTACAGCATTCATACCTTCATTCGCTCTACCTGAAAGAAACCACTTAATCACCAGTCGTGGGGGGTGTTTTTGGCGCTTACAAACATTCCCCTTGCTATAGACAGGTTGCAAAATTCGTATGACGTACGTACATTGTACATTTGGAAATATTCATTTTGGATCTGGACTATATACCAATGAAGCTCCAAGTTTAGTTTTCGATCTTGAGCAGACTGTTAGAAAGTAGCGAAACAGAAATACTCGAGGGGTTAACCACTCGTTGGGACTTACGGTAAATCCGTAATGATAATCTTTATGAAATCTCAGGGAATCTTGGAATTTTTTGGAGTGGTTACCCCTTCGAGGTTCATCTTTCTATGAATATCGTTTGGAATCTTTGTAAATCTTTATGAAATCTCAAGGAGTCTCTGGAGTGGTTACCCCCTCGAAAATCACAATTTTCTTGCTCGTAATGCCTTAGGCACTTTGAAGAAATGTAAGGCATGGGCCTAAATGCCAACCACGTCAAAGTTCGCCTACAGAATCAGTGCGTGCATTTTTTTTTTTTAATACCTAGTATAGGTACAGGCTTTACATCCTTCCTAACTTGGCAGTAAAATTAAATCCTAGTCGGAGCATTCAGTCAATAAATGGATAGTAGATACTATGATCGTGTGTATAGCCAGAGTATGATAATACGAGATGGCCTCGAGGTCCACATGATTAGGAAGTAAATCCGTAATCCACTCACCGCGGTGTCAACCCGGTGAATAACATTGGCACTTGGCTAGATATCCCGCATTATGAAATGTTTCCCCTTTGAACTTGTTGTGATAGGTATCGGCTGATAGTTACAACACGGGTTTAGCGTCGTGATTCTGCTTCTAGGTGCTATTCACCAACTTTCACAGCTGTCGTGCGCAAATTCCCACGGAAAACGAATACTTACATGATCCCGCCCGTTTTCTCTCAAAATGTCAACACACGAGTACTCGAGCAGGTATCTAACTACTACGGTACAATAGAGTTACCGCAGGAAAATGGCACCAACATGTATGCGTTAATTTGGACAAATTTTTTGTTTTCAAAAATCATTCAATTAATTTCGGAAAAATTATATCCGTCTATCAGGGAATATGTCTCGGGCTCTCCGAAACAAAAGGCACTCTACCCTCCCTACCCAACATCTATTATAAGGAACTAGCAGCTCACATCCACAGCTCAGGACAGAGTGACAAATGAGAAAAAGGCAGGGATGACGGCCCTTCGCAATAACCATGTTTAAGTGATGTATGAAGGGAGCGAGTTGGCAGCATTGCGTAAGTCACGGTGAAACTGCTATAGAGGGTGACACAACAAATGCCAGAAATTGGGCAGAGAGGGTGAACCAGGTTGGAATTCGCATTTCGAAATGAGGGAGAGGACTGGGTTGGTGTAGCGCTGATTTGACGGGCCGCTGGAATAAACCTGCTGGAATGTAAGGCCCGGATCCACTATATATTTCTCCTTATTTTCAGAATTTCTTTGCACTACCCTCCAGTCCAGAGTTCGCAAGAGTTCAGGAAGTTATCTTCAAAACCCCAAGAGGCGACAATAGGTGATCTGAAAATATAATTCTCCGACTTCTATCTATGTATAACCCGAGGTATAACCCGAGGGGGTAACCACTCCAGAGATTCCTTGAGATTCCACTGAGATTCCGTAAAGATTTCCGAAGATTCCAAACTATATTCATAGAAAGATGAACCCCGAAAGGGTAACCACTCCAAAAAAAAGTCCAAGATTCCCTGAGATTTCATACAGATTTCCAATAATACCAACGAGATTCCCAACGAGTGATTAACCCCTCGGTATAACCTATAACATCAAACAGGTAAAATCTCCGTGATAATTATTTATATACCGATTAAATTAATTTTTTCGTCGGGCTTGAAGGTTTATAACCCTAAATGGCGAGATCACTGAATAACACTGGAAAAATAAGTAAACCAGAGAGATGTTTGAAGTTTCTTAATCAGCCTCAAGAACGTTGCTCTCTTTTACTGCCACCTATTTCACAAATAAACTAAAAAGAAAAGAGAAGCTCGGAGCCTCATAACACCAAACGGTTCCCTCTGACAGCGAAAGAATAGACGGGAGCAATGAAGCAGGGTTGCGGCAAACGAGTGTCAAAAGCCATTTGTCAGCGAGCCGCAGTAAATCAGGCGGAGGAGGAGGGAGATGGAGAGAAAAACACGAAGGATTAATCACCGACAAAGAGTGTGATGTCCTCCGACAGTTGTAAAAATAGATGACGAGAATCGAGACGAACTCGACGAACGGGATTAAAGAACACATGTGTAACTGTGGTGTGGTGGCTATACTACCCCCAACCCCCAACTAGGGGGGAGGAGGAGGTCTCGTTTGAAGAAGTGTGCACTTTATTTGTATATCGTGTCGCAGTCAAGCGTCAGTTCCGCAGGTATTTAGCTTCCAGGTCTTTATTGTAGCCTCCCCTTCTCTCTGATGTACAAGATAATTTTCAACAGTTCAGTTCACTGGTATGTACCTAGTCTATAAGCGAGTGAAAATTCTAACAGTCTCGAACTGATTATAGGAGAAGTGTAGTCTCTTTTTCTACCATGGATATTAGGTACAGTCAACCTCGGTTATAACGCCCTTTTTTATAACCACTCCAGAGATTCCTTGAGATTCCATAAAGATTTCCAAAGATTCCCAATGATATTCATAGAAAGATGAACCCCGAAGGGATAACAACTCCGAAAATTCCAAGATTCCCTGAGATTTCATAAAGATTTCCAATGATTCCCAAAAAGATTCCCAACGAGTGGTTAACCCTCCTTAAACCTCCATTTATTTGAAAGGTTATATATTTTGGAATAAAGCAGAATACTGGACAAGCTGTGGTGTCGATGATGGGGAGTGCGTAAAAGCGTCATCATTAAATCAATTTCGGACTCTGTTTAATTACCTTTATTAATTTACCCAGTCGACAGAATAATGATTTCGGCAAGCTATAGATACGCATCGTTATTTACCATTCTCACACGTCAAATGAGTACAATTACTATACTGCGAATTTAGCAGGGTTTGGGGGAGTTTTCATATTTGATCCCTTGGGTCTAACAACATACAAATCACATCACACAGAAGCCGTAATTTAATTTTAATACGGTGCAGACGACATTCTGTTGAAAGTGCATCATGCGAAAATATATACTTGTTAAACATCACACATGGAATAACTTGTAAAGTTCACAATATTTCAGAACTCGTGAAACAACTTTCTCTTCCAAGTTCACGAAGCTTCTCCGCACATTAGTGCGTAAGAAAACAACTTACTTCATTATCGTTCATTCCAATGAATATTAAACATAATTAGCTTCCTTACAGTACTCTAAAGCTGACGAGTTTTGGCGAGGAACATGACATCTTTAAGGTTGCAGAGGGGCAGCGTATAGGTTTTACTATAGTCCAAGTCAGGCTATATAGGAGCGTACCGATTTCTCATAATTTCTTGAAAATTTTCAGTTGACGCCGATCGGGATATGGGTTCCATATCCTACCATACGCTAAAAATGCCAATCCGACCCTGAGGAGATATTTCCCTGATCAAGAAGAAGTTTTGATCAGCCCTAGATTTGCAAGAAATTATGAGAAATCGGTACGCTCCCAGCCTGACATGGAGTATAGGTACTAGGTGTCTGTAGGTCAAACACAGGCATAGAATCATTTTTTGTGCCTCTCAGTGGCCGAGTGGTCAAGGGGTCCGCTTTGTGTCCTGAGAGGTCCGGGTTCGAATCCCGGCGGAATGGAAAAATTTTCCGCTTCCGACATGGATGTATTGGCTTCGGCCCACTTCTAAACTGGCTTCGGTCCACTCATTCGGCTTTGGCCAATTCTTCTTCGGCTTCGGCCAAAAAATGTAACAAACAAACTCATCGGCGCATATGTTCTCTGAACGTCAAAATCATTTTATATAGCGTATGATGGGAATGGCGGATAGAAGGGTAGGCCTAGCAACCACCGGGAAATCGAAAGCGAGAGGACTAATGCACGATCTCATTGGAAAGCAATCAGCAGTTCGGGTGAGAAGCCCACGGTGTCAACATGTTCCACTTCATTTTGATTTTTTCCTCCCCTTAGTTAATGACACAATTTGTCGCAGCTTTCAAAAGTTTCTTGCTACAAAATCCCTCACCCCTAAGTTTCAACGGTAAGTCACGCCTCGGTCTAGACTCCACGTCCCAAATGAGAGTGAATCGATACTCCAGACGTATTTCGGGCGTTTGGCTGCTTGTTTTCGGGTCGTCATATCGGTCTGGGGGGTTTTTTGGGGTCTTCTACAAATACATCGTCAAGGAAGTCGCTGACAAATCACCGTCACATTATGATGAATGGATGAAAAGTTGAAAAGTTACGTTTATTTTTTTTCTTCGTTTGGGGATACCTATACATTCCTCCATCTATAGCTCTCAACAAAATCCGTGGAGGAGGTTCCAGACTAGATTGAATAAGATTTATTCAAACAACAACAACAATAAAAATTTCAACTATTATATGCATAATAATCCATAAATTTTCGACACCTGTACAGCACTCAAGTTTTCAAAAAAAAAATAAGGTCAGCACCCACGCGCAAAAAAAAAAGCACTATCAAGTTTTGAATGAATCTCAATTGAAAAGAATTCATTGAGCAGAGGAGAGAAAGAGCTGAGAAAGTATAGGAATAAATAAAGAATGTTTTATTAAAGAAAAGCTTTGACAATTTGCCTCGAGGGGAAACGCACAATTCATACAAAACTCACAGCTTATGAAATTTAGATAATCCGCTTGTAAGAAAGCAATTCCTTACAATAAGGAATTTCCAATTATTTTCAAACTGAAATGTAAAAATGAGCAGCGGGCCAGTTAATTGGACCTCTCTCGTGGAATGTTTCAGAAACTGCGGAGGTTTCCCCTAAACTGCACAGCCCATGCATCCAGTTTAAGGAAAATAAATTTAGGAAATAGTTGAGGGGTTAACCACTCATTGGGAATCTCGTTGGGAATCATTGTAAATCTTTATGAAATCTCAGGGAATCTTGGATTTTTTTTGGAGTGGTTACCCCTTCGGGGTTCATCTATCTATGAATATCGTTGGGAATCTTAGGAAATCTTTATGGAATCTCAGTGGAATCTCTGGAGTGGTTACCCCCCTGGAAATAGTAGCTCGGAACTAATACACCCTCGATATTCATTCCATTCATCAGAGATGTCGAGTTTACCAGAGGTGAATGCCGACCAGAAAAATTTTCATAAGATTGGGATCGAACCTCTTAAGGCTGTTCCAAAAATACGGTACGAATGTGGATCGTTACCCGGTATTATTTGTTCTCCATCGGGATTTAGGAAAACCGCAATAAAAGTCTTCTTTACTTACACTCTTATCATCTAACTTGAAATTGCTTCTCAAGAGTTTTATTTCATTTTGCCGGAAAAAGTTTCGATAGCTCTCAGAATCCCGTTTCATTGAAAATGTATTGAAAACTTATCGAAAAAATCTTGTTTTCTGCAGTTCAATGAAAAGATCGTCGTCATCATTGATATCAGTAGGGGGAGATGCGTATAGCAGTTCGATAAAGAACCCAAGTACCTAACACTACCCTGGCTTCATTTCGAAATAAATGGGCTTATTTATTATAGTAAAACTGTTCAATGCAATTTACCCATAAACTGGAAGAAGTCGAGATTTTCTTTCCCAAAAATTTTTTTTTTCCACCCCTAAAAGCCCCTAATGAAATTTTTTGCACGGACTAACGCAATAATGCCTATTTTTCACTTTAATAAATAATTTAAAGTGGAAAAAATTGTTGTAAAATAAAATTATAACGTTTTTGTATTGGCAGGCCCGAGGGGTTAACCACTCGTTGGGAATCTCGTTGTGAATCATTGGAAATCTTTATGAAATCTCAGGGAATCTTGGAATTTTTTTGGAGTGGTTACCCCTTCGGGGTTCATCTTTATATGAATATCGTATGGAATCTCTGGAAATCTTTATGGAATCTCAGTGGAATCTCAAGGAATCTCTGGAGTGGTTACCCCCTCGGGCAGGCCACTCTAAGCATGCATATGCAGGCCTATCCCAGCTTGAAATCCCTCCCCCTCCCCCTTTTGAACCTTTGCTTCTCAGCAAGCAGCAAGCACACTTGGAAGGTTTCACCACGTTCCAGCACAGAGCAAGTTCCTGTTTAGACAAACTCTTGTAATTTACATTATTTTAACTTGTTGAATTTCCGGCGAGTTTTACAATTAAGTTACAAGTTTATGTTGCTTCCTTCACTTCTCCGAGCTCGATCTGTTTCTCCAGTTTTAAGCACTGGACTTTCTGTCTGCCCGTCTATCACTTCATCTGCATTAAACGGCACTTTTCCTCCATGGTCCTTCCAAAAATGAGAATTTTTTTTGCACGATAGTGGCTCTCCAATGTTTACTATACTCCACGCGCATCTTGGACGATAGTGAATTCAGACTTATCGAATGGTGGATAGGCTACAGATATGTGAATTGTCGTTGTTAAACTCTTCTAGATCATTGTGACCCTACTTCTCAAATCAACTTCTGATTCTGAACAAAAAATAATTTTGGATGTTTTTTTGAAAACAATGTGCGAAGTTACTGTCATCCAAGATGCGCGTGGAGTAGAGCTACCACTACTTGTTAAAGCAAGAGCCGAGACCTCTGTAACGTACACCAACATCGAGTATGAAAATATGCACAAGAATATGTCGCGGGACTGTCAAGTCGAAGACAAACGGCTTGCTTGGCGGGAGGCAACCAGGCGTCAGAGTCCACAAACGATACCCTGTCTCAACACAACGGCATCTAGTTAGTTGTAACGTATGTAACGTGTTCCATTCAAAGTGCTAAGTAACTTGTTACTGCAGTCAACGAAGCCGTGCTGTGAACGCATCCCATCATTCACCGTTTCCCCGACAAATTATGTTCTATCGATAATGAACGAGCACCTCGGATTCGCTACGCTCAATGGCATGCTTTCGAGATGCAGCTTCTAAATCAAGCACTGATGAGCTTCTGTGTCCGTCCTCGTATGCCTGCATCCGAGGGGGTAACCACTCCAGAGATTCCTTGAGATTCCAGAAAGATTTCCAAAGATTCCAAACCATATTCATTATTCGGGACTGACGAGTAGCTCTAAAATCGAAATGAACTGCAATGAACGAATGTTAACTTAGCCCACTTAGGTACAGTCAGTTCGTTTTTCTTTCAACGTATAATCATGAGATCATTTGGGTTTATCTGCATCTAGTTGGTTATCGTAATGGGGACCACCCGTGACCAGCACCATGCACCTGCACCTGCCTTCTACCACTCTACCATGGAGATAGCCATAGGGGTTCCACACCTGTATTCAGGTACTGTAAGGGTATACGATTCCGGAGATGACTCAGGTTTAAATATTCTGTGAATAAGCTCGAAAAATAGAAGAGAAACAACCGCTAGGAAAATGAGGAATGAAGACGCAAAAGTGAAGAATGTAAATGCAAGATGTGAACCAAAACGAAGTAGAAGAAAGAATGGGACTCAACCGAAACGGAGTTCTAATGAAGGAAGTGCCAATAATAACCTCAAATTTGGTAAAACGGTTCAATTTCCTCTGAAATTGCACTCGTAGAATTGATGACTCTATTTCACATTTACACTTTTCAACCATTTCGATCGAAATTGGGTGTTCCAAGTATCCCTTCTTCTTTTTGATTCGTTATGCCTTCCGTCAGGTGGTCGGTCGGGTGTGAAGAGATATTCGTCCAGGTGTTTTTCATCTATCTAAAGTGGGTGATTTACGTTATTTGGAAATAGGGCCAATTGATAGAGCAACAAAACGGGTAGGATGTCTTTAAAGTCTATAAAATATACATTTGAACGGGTTCTTGTATAACAACCGTCCTAAAATCGGTTTTTTGAAAGCCAACAACTGGGAGTTTTTGGTTGACAAATTTAACTAATAATGTCCATTGTGGGAAAGTTACCTGCACGGTAACTAAGTCAACGAATTTACCAGGTGATTTGCCCCCAGTGCACCAGGGTTATTCAGATTTTCAACTGAACAATAGTCCAAGTCAGGCTGGAAGCATACCGATTAGTCATAATTTCTTGAAGATTTTCAGTTGACGCCGATCCGGATTTGGGTTCCATATCCTACCATAGGCTAAAAATGCCAATCCGACCCTGAGCAGATATTTCCCTGCTCAATAAAAAGTTTTGATCAACCCTAGATTTGCAAGAAATTATGACTTATCGGTATGCTCCCAGCCTGACTTGGACTATACCTGGTTTGGTATACCTATCATGGTGAAAGAGCCTTTTACTTATGCAGCTCAAAGTTTAAATAGTCCCTTCCGGTACCACCAAAAAAGTTTCCCACGAGACGAATCAGGTTTCGGCTGCAATAAAAGTAGCAAAAGTGGGGATCCCCGCTTCTGTATAGTTAAACCCCAACACATGATAAAAGGAAGATTGGCGCTAAGCCCGCAGCTTTAGTTGTAGAGGGAAATGCGAACAATACGTCACGTAGGAAAGGTAAATCGAAGACTTAACCGCATCCGGCGACTTGAGCTATTTTTTATCGTAGTGCACATCTCGACATGCAAATGTCTCAATACATAACCTGTTTGTTACGGAGACATTATGAAAAATGCATACAACTTGTCCGAGCTCGGTGCACCGTCAACACATGCGGCTGCATATTTACAGGTTGAGACAACCAATCGCTTCCCAGATGAATTGCTATTATTTGCTAGAACCAGCCAAGAGTTTTTCTCCCAGGTCCGTGTAAGTAAATAAGGATTATCTCGGTACAAAGCTGAGTACCTGGCAGATGCTATGTTTTTGAAAAATCTCAGGAAATCTGATTAGATGGAATTAACTCACAGCGGACGTATGTGATAGAGTTCTTCAAAGTAGAATCAAGTACTACAAGAACAAGATTGGCTCTCCAGAAGAAAAAAAGAAACAGACCGTGAGGATACCCACAAAGAGGAACCTATAAATCGAAGTAACACTTTCAAAGGGTCAGACATATTTATCATACAAACAAACAAGATGAAATCAGAAGTCGAACATCTCTGTTAGTGACTTAGGCCGACAAACATGTAAACAATGTTAAAAGGAAACCACTTGAGACACATCGCGACCAGAACCCGAACGTTTGGAGAGGCGACATCGACAGCACTCTACACTTCTGACGACGTCTACAAGTATCTGCGAACTTCTGTCCTGACCAACTGCCTTTCTGCAGCTGCTCACTTCAGCCTCAAACAAATGGACCAGATGCGCTAAAATCGAGGGGGTAACCACTCCAGAGATTCCTTTAGATTCCCTGAGATTCCATAGAGATTTCCAAAGATTCCCAACGATATTCATAGAAAGATGAACCCCGAAGGGGTAACCACTCCAAAAAAATTCCAAGATTCCCTGAGATTTCATAAAGATTTCCAACGAGTGGTTAACCCCTCGGCTAATATGAAACTGAAACGTGGAAACAGTGCTGTTTTCATCGGCCAAATCATAACATGTCATGTTTCAGAAGTGTCCTGACCCATAAGACGAAAATGAAAGAGAAAATTATTTCATAACATAATAATTAAATACTACGTCATCGAAGAAAGCAGGGAAATTTCTTTCTTACTTTGAACAATTATTTGGCAGAGTTAGGCCCCGCTAGAAGTTAGCAGTACTTCCAGCAGTACTTCCAGCAGTACTTCCAGCAGTACTTCCAGCGGTACTTCCAGCAGTATTTCCAGCAGTACTTCCAGAACACTTTATAAAGTTTTTTTTTACTGTTTTCCTTCATAAAAAGTCACTATATGCGTTCTTACGCATCCTTCTTTATTAACCACAATGAAGAGGAGATCGGCTTTCCTTATCAAACCCATTACCGCCCCCATTAGCTGAAATTCCAAGCTAGGATGTAATGAAACCGCCAAAATGCTTCTAATCTCAGCTGCTTCCCCCTGAAACCTTCACCCTTCAATACGAGGGTGCGAGGAGGCGACTGCTTCCTATGCTTCACCTCACCTATACCTAAACTGACAATTAAATTAAGATTTAGCAAGAATTATGGGCTACAGGTCTCAAATAGCCCAAGACCCTAATGAAGCGCGTGCAACCCTTACAAGACGTATTTCCCATAGGTTTATCGGTGGATTTATGTTTAAGGGTGAAAGGGACAGAGCTTCATGGTGCGTGGGCGTTGGTTCAAGCCCTTTATCGAAACTTTAAATCTCTTCTGCTTAATCTCACCCCGCCACCTAACCAGGGGCTCTCCGAGGATGGTATTAATGGGCCCATTCTAAAATATGCTATTGAATTAATGTATAGGAAAACTGGAAGTCAGTAAGTTTCCTGTACCTATACAGGAATCACATATAGCAACAGTGCGGTTGCAAAACAAAAGGACTTGCTCAGGGTCGGCTTGTACAGAGACTGCAGAGAGTCAGTAAGTCATTCTTCTTTATAATAATTTGAATTTTTCGCTGGGTTAATTTGTTTTAAAGGCCCAAAAAAAACTGGTGAATGTGCTAGCTAAAGGATACTCAACGCCCTTAAAAAAATAGTCGATTGGAATGGCAAAAAGCACCCCAAAAGGGAGAGACTTCGTAAAAGTAAGGACGGTGAATCAGATAAAGCACCAGATGAAACGACAATCCTGCGCCCTGCAGATGTCCTTTTTGAGCAAACAAAAGAACCGGCTCTGTTTGTTCAAACAAGAGGACAACACAACAAATTGAAACAGATTGAAAAGGTATCATCATTTGTGGAAAACACAAAATGAGTTTTAGGTCGGCTCGATTAGGCTTCCCCATCAAAAACAAGATCATCTCGGATTTCAGTCTTTTTCGGCACTTGTATATTTGTATCGCTTTGTATTTTGTTTCCGTTCTGTCATGGAGAGATAACACACCTTTGTTTTCACTTCCGCTATCTGAGAGAGCCATTTAGAGCCTTTTGACTTTTGCTGTATTGCCAATATTGCGTTATATGTTTTTGAGGTTTATCTTGTTTTCAAAATGTGTGTTTTGCGTATCAAATAAACGCACTGACACGCCAACATGGATGGAAAATAGCTCAATCCGCAGATAAAAACTTCCAAAATTTAACTTTGCCACTCCTCGCAAAAATTACAAACTTTTCACCGAAAAACTTCACTATATGTAGCATAGGTACGCAAATTAAAGGGAAATGTTTTTGGAGGGTAGGCATTTTAAGAAGCTGATTCTAAGCGGCAGGGGGTGTCAATGTATACCTATAGATACCGCACCTACACCTGCCGGCTACCGCGCCCCCCGACTATTCGACACCTGAACGCTTTCACGGGTTTCACGGTTTCTGAAACCCCGCAATGCGTAATATCTCGCACGGTATGACGCCATTAGTCGTTCACCTGTCGTTGATTTCTAGTTATCTTACTTTAAATATTCGTTGAAGGTTAAGCTGGCTTTGCGGCATGTGCATTGCTCAAATTTTGAAGTTATAAAACCAAATATGACAAGAGAACGAGTAAAATTTTTGAAATGAACACGTTTACGTGGCATAAAGGTATGTTTTTCGTCTGTGGATATAAAATGAGCGAGGAAATTTGAACTGAATTGAGATTGGGATTTTCCCCGAGCCTCTCTCGACGATGCTTTTCATGAAGCCCTTTCAATTGACTTAGACTTAGAGCAAGGTACCTACCTATCAACGAAGACAATAGCTGATGTTTAGACATTGTCAAATTTGTAAAGGAGCAATAGAAATTCCACCATTTCTAAAACGGGATGAAATTTTCAGTTAGGCATTCACGGGGTATAGGGACCTGAACCGCGACGAAGGTCTTGCATGGGGAGGGTTGCTTACTATTTGAATAATTGATATCATCCCATTGATCAAATTCAATGGAGGGGTGGGGGATTGTTCAAAGGGATGCAAGAAGCCAACCGAGAAGCTAGTATAAATACATCCAGCTCAGCAAACTCTTATTAAAACTTAATAGAAAATACGTCTCAAATTTCATGATGGAAAAGGGTTCTTTCTATCATCTGGAAATAACACTTTTCTTCCGTCACTTGAGCCAAGTATTTTTGGTTTCTATAAGTACGTAGTTATCCTATAGGCTGACTCCGAATAAAATATAATAATAAAAATTATTTAGCTTGAGTACTGTGGTCAAGAACGATCAGAAAAAAACTGGCGGTGACTGGAATTTAACTTGCTACTCAGCAGCATTCTGTATGCCTTCCCAAAAAATTATAATGAAATCAGTACACTTTTATGTCGTTCCCATGCCTGTTTCTGTACCATGCATGGTGCCAAAACTTCTTGTCCTCATTTTGGCCGGGAGGAAAGTGGAGATGAGTATTTACACCAACTTCTGCTGAAATCTGGGAGAGTTTTAGGTTAAAACTGTGGAAACCGTGGGGAACACCTGCGGAGGTTCTCTCAACAATTCCAGCTAATGGAAAAAAACGTCTTTTGGGAGAAGAGAAGGGAGGGGCAAGGGATGAAAGGTCGCAGTTAGATTGTTGGAGGGCTTTTAGGGCTTAAAGCATGCACTGCTGAGAAGGAGTTGCGAATTATTTATGTGAAGCCCCCCTACCCGGTCCAAATTTGATTTTCCGGTGCTATCGCGACAGCTGCAGGAATTCGCCATCCCTCTTGTGTACCTGACGCCCCACTGGGAGATTTACGTCATGCTGTTCTTTTCCACCAGAATGAAACCTTTCATCCGGAAAATGTATAGCATTGTGCGTACCTAACTTACCACTGTGCTGACATTTCATATAAAGGATATACAGATACAATTTTGGGTTTCCCTAACAAAACCTGACAGTACTCCAGACAGGAGTGCGAGTATGATTAGAAGTGTAAACATCCATGTCATCACAAGTGAGGAAACTTTCATCATACCGGGATTCGAACCCAGGCTTCTCAGGACGCGAGTCAGCCAGTCATACCACTCGGATATCGTGAGGCGGCACCTATAGAGTAATGTATAGGCCTTCTCTGAACCACTTTTGCGATGAACTCATCACAACCAAAGAAAAGTTAAAATTCTTACTTCATCAGCAAGTTGATTTTAGGGAGTTTGAAGACAATATATCAAAAGTAACTGAGAAAAAAGGTATTAATCGTTTGGTTTGATTCGAAACCTGAAAAACTTCAATCAACAAATTTTTCACCCTCCCTCCGCACCAAAAAAGAGGAAATCAATCTACATGAGGTGAGTGTATGGAAAGCCTGACATCTATCACGCCCGGAAAATCCCTGCCATTTATATTCCACAGCTACCATTCACAACTTTCCCATAGGTATAAAGATAGACAGCCGATGAAAATGGCAGCCGTTGCGATCCGTTAAATGTAGCACACTGAAGATATGACAGGCTCTTTCAAATGTATCGATACATGGGGAGGCCCCGAGGTCTTTATATTATGAAGGTTGTATACTTTAAATGTGCAGTAGTTCCCAAAAGGATAGGAATTGATGAGGACCAAACATAATACTTGAGTGCTTGGAAATAAAGGACTTTGATTAGTGAAAGTGATTTGACGTCATCTTGAGACCATAGTTTACAATACAGCGAGACAACTCGAAAAATTGGCAGGTCTTGGGAAGGCCCGGCATTAAATAAGCATCCATCACGTTGGTCACCCCCTTCGCTAACATTCTGCGTCGCCCTCATATACATCCAATTAATCGCGGTATAACTATCGATTGTGTTGATATCGATAGGCAAGACTAAGGGATGGCGGTCCGTGACCATGACAAAGAACGTGGCCTATAAATTACCACGGACCACATGGTGGCGTAGAATACCCACCCTTGTGTCATATCCATGTAAACACCATTAATTCCAGTATCTATAAAGGAAGGGTCGGACTGACCGATTATACCAAAGTTTTGGGATTTATTACTTACCTATATATTTTCACTAAGGATTAGACTTAATTAGTCCAAAATTTAGTAATTGCGAACCGTAGGTATAGGTCTAAAACACTGACTCATTTACTGCGAGGTCCTGGCTCGAATCCCTTTACATCAAATACAATATTTCTCGTTTGTGCCCTGGATTCGGCCCGCTCCTTGTCTGGCTATTGTCCCTTACTGGCTTCGGCAGAAAACCTACTAGATACTTTATGTTCTATATCTACCGGTCGCTCGCACCTGAATAAGGTACAAAAAATGGCCTTAATCCTCAACTTATCCTTTCACATGTATACAGGGTTAAAAATATTCCCGTTACCTTTTTCTGGGAAGAAATGGTATCCTATATACCTACCTAAAATATCTATACACATCAGATGTCAGAGTCAAGAGAAGTGCCAAGCCGACCTTTTTAGACTAATATTTTAAAAGGATGAGTCCCTAAATGACCTTTAGGGAACCCCAAAATATACAGCATACAATGCGAGAGTTAACCATAATGCCACCTATTGACAATGATAAAGCTCGGAGGCTTAGGGGTACGCTCCGACCTCGAGCTAGAGGATTCAGTCCATCTGTCGCTGCATCAGCTATTCTATATATATACCTCAGAGAGTTGGCCATCACTTACCCATTTCAACCTACTCATTAACCACAGCGATATAATTATGGTGGGTATTGTGAACTTTCTTGACAAAAGAAATATGTTTGACTTATGCTGATGATTAACTTCAACCGCCCATAAAAATAATTTTCTGCGTGACGAATCAGGTATTCTTACTTTTTAGGTGCAAGAGCATAAAATTTACCTAGGCCACACTGAGACTTTATAAACTAAGCAAAATAGCAGAAAGACTGAAATCAGTCATACGGAACTGGGGAATCAGGCGTCGGCACTTCACTATGTACCTATAGATATAATGCATGGACAGAGTTTACGTCTAGCTGGACTTTGGAATCTTTCCAGCTAAGGGAGAAAATTAAAAATAATTCAACCCTCACAATATTAATGTTAAGGGTGGCAGAAATGCATCATCAGCGAAAGTCTAACCTTAAACACGGGTGAAATATGACTCCCACCACGCCAGCCATGCATGCACGCTGAAGTTATAGGCAGCCTCGTTTGGTGGCCAAAGTTCCGACGCTACCGAAACCCGACATTACTCTCGTTTGTTCGTGTAACTATCTCAGGCCATCAGAAACCTTATAATAACCTCCGTTGATTGTGGTACTTTAGGCAGAATGTTCGGTTTCGTGTGTGCAGAAAATTCACCAAGCGAAAACCATATGAGCTGCAACTGATCACCTGAACCCTGAGGCGAGGTTTTTGGATTCTTTGCGGCGGCGGCGCGTCTGCAGAAGTACCTTGGGCTAAAATTGAATTTCCGGTGCGTAACGTGACGCTTATTTACTTAAGGGGTTGCTCCTTCATCTTGGGGTTGATTTGTGCAGAGGGTTGCCTTTGAAGTTTCACCTATTTCATGCACTGTCTGTTTCATTTTGATGAAAAAGGACTGAAGTTTTATTAGTAACAGTATGGGAAATGGTACCTATACTGGTGGGGTTTCAAATTTTTTTATCCCTTCTGTAACTAACCTGGTTCTCAATGAGGTAGCCATCGGTAAAGAATAGACCAGTAATATCTACTGCGTGGGAGATCTGATTGGTCACAAAAATGACCATGCAGTTAACAAAACCTATGCATGGTATAAGAGTGAATACACAGAGGCTCGACAACGGTCGAGAAGTGCTGAAGCTGTAAAGCTGTGAAGCCCATGCAGACTGAAAGCGCAGAAGATAAAAAATAAATAGTTTTAAAGTCGACTTTCTTTTTGTGCGTAAAATATTAATAACAACTTAACAGGGCCATAATAGGAAGTAAAGACTTCTTTTATAGGACCCTAGGATGGAAATTTTCCGCAAAATTTCCCCACTTCCTTCTCATTTAGTGCCTATTTTCCACGCAAAATATAAAGGCGAACACATAATTTTCGCCCTTCTCTACAGTTTAACATGCAAAAGTTGCTCATTTTCTTTTGTCGTAGTTCTAGGTAGGTAGTCTAGGTACACAGGCACGAAGGTAGGAAGGGGCCTCTAGCCGAGTCATTCCCGTCAGGAATGAAGATTGTATCTCGCCGTACTCTCGCCATCCTCCGCTGTGTTTGACGTCAGGTTTGTCAATCACACAAACACTTTGTCTGGCGCCACGATTGTTTTTTTGGTCATCCTCGCACAGGGTTCGTTTGTTTAGGACCTAATTGACGTTTTGTCCCACCCTCCTCTATATTTGTTTTAAATGGGGACTAGCTACCTGAATACATTTACATTTAATAACATCTCCAATTTCTATATTTACCCACATTTCAATTTGTTGAATTATAGTTATTCAAATTTTTTAAATGCAGAGCTAAAAGGTCAATTAATACCCATACATTTGACATGTCATTAGCAGTATTTACTTTTTTGTTTCGAGAATAATGGTCAATGAGTTCTTCTAGGGCCCTCGGCCACCCTGCAGATGTAAGGAAGTACAGAGAAATACATACCTATATTCCTTCCTTCTATTCTACTTCTTTAAACATACAACGACTTCTATCTTCCATCACCTGATATAGGTAGTGTTGATACGAAGCAGACAGGTACACCAACCAAAATATACATTTCAGTTGCCCAAAAATTCCAGCAATATTAGAGGTATATATATATACTCCCAGCACGCCAACTAGTCAACTAATGGTTGGCTGAATCCTTAGCTTCGTTGGGAATCTCGTTGGGAATCATTGGAAATCTTTATGAAATCTCAGGGAATCTTGGAATTTTTTGGAGTGGTCGGGGTTAATCTTTCTATGAATATCTTTGGGAATCTTTGGAAATCTTTATGGAATCTCAGGGAATCTCAAGGAATCTCTGGAGTTGTTACCCCTCCTTCTTAACGCATTCCATGCGCCCTCTTCTACAGAAAATCAGCTTGAATACGGATTCAGACCAGGGATACACGCACATCACTAGACAACAGTAAACCTCAGAGCTCCTCTTGCTGGAATAAGAATAGCAACAAAGAATCTAAACCATCTTCGTTATGCTCTTGCGTACCATTCGAACATGCTCAACGATAGCTTAAAACTCCGGGAAACAGCAAGGGAAGTGCCAAGAATCGGATTTGCAACTGCGATTTCTCAACGGGTTGTCGATGGTTACACCGACTTATTGATGGGCAGTCTGTGTACTTGCCCGATAGCATCATATTCCTATCCCGTCTGCCTTATTTGTTGAGTTAATCGCTGAATTGGATCATAATAATTATAAGTTGAGGCATACAATGATCCATTGTCTGCAGAGTGCGGTTACCAGATGCACTATCGTACCATGTGCTGTTTCAGTTTGGAAACTTGTATTTCTACTTATGCAGTTTACTGCTTTGCATATTGCGCAGCCTTTTCCGATGACATCTATCAGGTGTTTTACTATGGAAAGCGACCTTCGACATGGAGTCAACACTTTCTTATGAAAATTCCCAGACCATGGCCTATACAATAGAAAAAAAAACTACCATGCATGTACATGTATTTTGAAAGCTATATGTTTTGCGTTGCGCAACACACTGAAGAGATTGAAAGAGCAGAAGGAAATTTAAAAAATAGTCTGATATGCCCCATTTTGCCGGTCAGAAAAATGATACAGGCATGCTCAACGTCAAGTCAGTCTTCAGCAGTCACCTCTCTCCAGTTACAATGGGGACGCGACGACCAAAGCGGAATGAGGTACGAAGTACTGAAATTAGACAAGCAACACCTCCCGCAGGACCAGATGGTTCAGCAGAGGAAACGGTTATTCCCGTTTAAGTCCCATGGCGGGCAAGCTCTGGAAAATCACAAACTAATTGGGGGATGAGGGGCTGCCTAGAAACATCCCTAAGGGGCCGCAAAAGCCACAGAATGACGGAAGAGGACCCCCAAACCGGAAGTGAGAAACCCCGAAACCGAATCAGTTTTCGGAAATGTGGAAACATCTGTTTTGGTAACCCCGTGACGAATGGTGCATGTCATATGGCACTGCATGTAACTGTCGTCTTGAAGAGTTCCACCCTGTCCTTTGTAGAAAAGTCCCGAGGGATGGTCTCAATACCTACCTGCATCCTAAGACATGGCCCAACAAATGGATTCGATACACTGTGACATGTCTTCAGGGTCCAAAGACGAGCCGGGGGTTGCCATGTGGTTTGAAGGAAGGAGGAAGGTTTTTGTGCATCAGTTGATACATTGAACTATATACTGCTTAAAATACGGTCTGATTCCTTGATTCCTTCTGAGTAGCTCCTGAAGACCTGGGGGAATCAGGCATTTTGAATTTCTTTACAACATACTAATTTTCCGTATGGAACTGCGACAAAAAGGAAAATCTGTTACCTAAATTCTTTGAAGTCAAAATTGGGTTCTATACTTTCAATAAGTTTATAAAAAAAATTACGCACCTACGAAAACGAGATAAAATGGACCCATAAAGGCTGCGTCTGTAAGCCTGACGCCATCATATTTACAAAGTCTCAGACAGAATGGTACTTTTGCTTTTTATGTGGTGTACCTGCACCCAAGTGCAAATGATTCTCATGCTTCTTTTATTAATATGAATCGCCTAATGAGAGGAACACAAGGCAAGGATGTACTTAAATTTTTTTTTAACTCTCCGCATCGGCAGAAGTATAATTTAAGCAGACTGCCTGCTAATTAATTACTAACGAACTCATTACATTTCAACAATAATAATCACGGACTTTCTTCCAAGATAAGAAAAACCAGATTCAGTCGAGACAATAAACCTGATTAGGTTGAGGTTCGGCAGAAAATCTCGTCTCGGATAAGGAAAGGCCTAGTTAAGCGCTGCTGCAAATTTACATACATCTAATAACTAGGTGTCTGCCGAAAAACACACAACATTTTTCAGCTAATGTATATAAGGTAAACACTAAAATAGGTATAATTACAACTTAGATGGTCTTCAACACGTAATGATAGCAATTACACCCGACACAGGGTATTCATTATCTCAGATGTCAAGGTCATGGGTGGAAACTCGCTTCTTCTATAACAGTTATCTTATGTGCTCTTCGTCTCTCCAAACCAAAACGTCATCCTAGTCCCTCGTATAGAAGGTACAAAAATTCAACTCCTTCAATACTAAGTTCAGTACATATTTCTGTTTTAAGACGCGACACCGTTTTTGGCTTATGCCACATAAAATAATATAAAATAAAATACATAAACAATAAATATTTATTTTGGATGGTTCCACTAAGTACCTATATTTTATATACATATATATATTAAATTATATAATATTTGATATAGCTCCGTAGGTTCCACAAAGTAGGTAGTCATGTCGCCATTGGAAATGGATAATGCACAAAAAGCTTGTTCTGGAACTATAGATTTTTGTGTAAAAATTTCAGTAAGCATTCAGAATGCTCAAAGGTATAAACTTTAAGTACTTATATCTACTCTAATCACTGCTCATCTAGTTGGGAAGAAAATAAATAATAAAGACACAGTCTACTTACCTATAGGTATATTCGAGGGGAATCTCGTTGGGAATCATTCGAAATCTTTATGAAATCTCAGGGAATCTTGGAATTTTTTGGAGTGGTTACCCCTTCGGGGTTCCCTGAATATCGTTGGGAATCTTTGGAAATCTTTATGGAATCTCAGGGAATCTCAAGGAATCTCTGGAGTGGTTACCCCGTCGAGTATATTGCGGTCAAGCACGGACCTAATGTTTCTGAGCACACAGAGTAGCTATATGCGAGGAGCTATGAGGCATCTGAGTGTAAATGTAGTTACCATAATATCTCGAACTGACTCCACCGGTTTTGCCACGAAAAGCCGATCTAAAATTCCCTCAGAAATTTCCGCAAACGGCTTTTCCAGTTCAGAAGCAAATGTAACCTGGAGCTTTGCTATACCTCATTAATTCATTGTAGGAGAGGAGTGAATAGTAAATGTTGATCCCTTGTAATTACGGCAAGGGGTCTGCTGGCTTCGGCGTTTGGTGTAGAATTCCCCTAGCATGAAAACCTCACTTCATGTCAAAGTGGTCCGAAAAGGGCGCGACCAACCCCATGTTGCAAATCAGAGACAATCTGAATCGATTCAAAGAATGTTAAATGGAAAAATGGAGAAGGAAGATGAGGAGAAATGAATCTCCAGTGATACCTGCGCAAGGCTGAGACAGAAAAAAGAAATTTTCAATCCAGCAGAGAATAATCCCAACATTCGAAAAGTCTACCAATTTCTTCTCATGCATGAATGTGGGAACCAATAACCCCTATTAAGGCAAAGCAGATAGAAATACTGATAACCATGAGGTAGGGGTGAGTGGGTGAATGTGACACACACAATCACAACCACTCCCTTTGGTCAATCACAGTCAATCAAACTGTGACTCAGTCACACCTTATCGTGAATTTCATCAAAGGAGGGCGGCATCACATTGATTGGAGTCAAGGTTTCAGGGCAGATGCTTCATCTAATTAGGCTAATTTATTTGCCACAGGGGTTGCTGCATGGGGTGGCTTCAACAATACCCAGAAATGGCTGAGGTGGGGAACAAACAGGGCTTATACCGAGGCTTATACTGTTTGCACGTAGAAATTTGAGAGAACCGAAAATTCGGAAGGAACCGTATTTTTACTTTTTCTTTGTGAACCTTATAGCCAGGCATGAGTCCTGTAGCTATAAAAAGGAAAGAATTCGGTGTTCCTACACTTGGAAGCAGCTCTTTAATATTTTGACGTCCCATTTCGTCCCATCACTCTCCCAAGCGACCCCAGGCATGCAAGACGTCATATCAGGGATGAACCCCCTCAAACATCAAACCCTTCAATTCTTCCACCTTCAGAAAATCACCTATTCAACCACTCCCTTTCCCAAATTTGATTTTCAGCTAAAAGAAAGTCAAATCAACGGAAACATGGATCTCAAAACTAACCTATAAGACGAACTATGGGTAATTCAGAAATAGGTGCGTGTGTCTAGGTGACAGGTAATTTTTGTGAATTTTCTCAAAAATGACATCCTTCACCTTAAGTTTTCCTAGGATTACAAGGATTAGCTATACGATCTTTCCTTTCTAAAGCCAATGCATCTACACGTATAGTTAAATAAGGAACAGCCGAAAGCGAAGAGAGAGTGCCGTCGGGAGGATCTTGTGTGGCCCAATTGGGGTAATTTGGGATCCTCCTTGGTGGTCTCATGCCTTCATCGCTTACATCAATTTACTACCTGATAGATTTACTCACTTCCGGTCAGTGGTAATCATCACTTTATTAGCATTGGCTTCAGCCCTCTAGGCTACACTTTTTGGGAGGCTTCTGGCAGTAAACGCACGCTCCAATTTGTAGGTAAGAACTTTATTATAGTCTTTTTTCCACAGCCCCGGAACACTCGAAACCATTATCTGTTGCGTACACTACACGCACACGTCACTCTCACTGACGATAAAACCTTCTCAGTCTGTGGCAGAATATATCTGGTTTAACGCTACCCGAACGATGTTGAAGTTCTATGTTCCATACTGAGGAAAATAAGACACGAAATCGAACCAACAGGGTCTCACGTCAGCATGAGAAGTAGACAGGTGCTCCTACTGAGGCTACTGTCAGCAGTGTGAGGGTTCGGCTTATAAAGGCTCCAGCAACTCCAGCATCTAAAAAAGGCAACGAATTTCCTGATTTGATAGTCTGAGAAGCTATACGAACACTGTCGTTGCAACAATTTATTATTTGGATCAAAATCGACACAATGTGGAGGGTGGATTTCACCAGTACACGTTAACGGATGGATAAATCTTATAAACTACCAAGCTTATGTTTAGCTTATCGCAGATGTCAAACCATCTAAGAAGAACGTTTGAAGGACGGTTTGCCTCTCCTCATAACCTAAACAAATGCGTCAGATGTTCATAAATTTAACTATGTAACTGTTAGACTGGGACTAGTGGAAGCCAGTTGAAAAAATACAACAAAGTAGGCACGTAGGTACCAACCCTCTCCCAGCTTACTTCTTCATAAATAACTGCAGGGCATTCGGGAAGCACCAAACCACAAAAGAACAGATTAGGAGCCGCAGTGTTTTGTGAGGATGAACGTAAGATCCTATTGGGAAAAGTAAACAAGATACAAAGGAGAGAAGGGTTGGCATAAAACGGTTGTTTTGATACAAAAACAGAATGGCGTTGTCAGTGATGTAAAAGTACCTCGCCGCGGGTGCCGCTATATACCTCGGGAATTACAATCAACATTACGAAGGTCACTGAGTAATTCATTTTATTCGGGGAGGAATGCTTTTGGTGGATGGCGAAAAGGGCAGCTGGTGCGAGTGGGGAGAGGGGGATGGATGTCCTATAGCCTCCCCTCTTCCCCTCTATCACTTGGATGGTCCTTTGAAGGTCATGGGAGAATTTACAGCAGCTATTGTATCAGTTTTCGGTTCTTTCTCTAAAAATTTATTGACGCAATGAGGACCGTTTTCACAACCATTACGGAGACAATTAATAAGCCCCCGATTACACCTTACAATTTCCAATCCTAATATGATCATAAAAAAATATGATCAAGAAAAATTGTAAGGTGTAAAGTGAATTGAGTCAGTTATGATACAATTTGTATCGGCCGGTACAAATTGTATCATAACTGCTGCGACTACCTTCCTCTATGCTGCGATGTGTTGTTGTTGTTGGGTCAGTCCGTTGAAAATGGCGCCTGAGGTAAAGTGGAATGGAAATGACCCGTATATTAATAGAAAATGTGGAGGAGTACGAATTTCTATATAACGATAAATTTAGAGAATATAGCAGAAATTATTTAACCTAAAACGGTTCAAGAAAGGCCCCTAAAAATCTACGGAATTTAATTTTTTTACCATGTCAAGTTGGCATCTCTGCTAAATATGATCACAATTTTATTGTTGTGTATTACAGTTTTTCTAAAATTTTATGATACTAAAAAAATAGGATCATATAATAATATGACCATATATTTTTTGTAAGGTGTAATCGGGCCCTAACCCCCAACCGGAACGACTACTGATTGCCGTTGCACTTACAGGAACTATTGGATTTGTTTTGCTCTGATCTTTAACATCCGACACTAGTTAAAAAAGTAAAAATTAACGTGAAAACATACGTTATCAGCGTCGGATCAAAAATAGAAAGTTCTTCGATTTGGAAGCTCATATATACCTCTGTCTAGTGGCAGAAAAAGAATTCCATGGAAACAGAAGAAAGAATACAGAAAGAATGAGGAAACTGCAAATCCTTGACTCAATTAACTGGGTGAGCAGGATTCGTGTGGTAAGTTAATCCGAAGTGGCGGGCCAGCGTTCATATGAGACCATGACGGATGTCCAAGATATAGACCAAGTCTTTAGCAGAGGCGTACACAGTTCTTTCACTTCATTTCATTTCCAATAAAGACAGAGATTTGAACATTTGGAATTCATTTCGAGAATGCCTACAGACCTACCCAATGTCTACCAACTCCATGCACTTTTGTACAGTCTCGTTCGAAGACATTCTGAAGTATTCTTTCAGATGGAGGGTATACGTGTACATCCACAATTGAGTAGGGGAAGTCCGAGGGGTTAACCACTCCAGAGATCGCTTGAGATTGCCTGATACTGCATGAAGATTTCCAAAGATTTCCTGAGATTCTCAACGAGATTCGTGGAAAGATGCACCCCACAGGGTTAATTACTCCAAAAAATTTCCAAGATTCCCTGAGATTTCATAAAGATTTCCAATGATTAGGTACCTGAGATTCCCAACGACAGTCTGACAAAGAGAATATAGGAGCAGACCTCATAGAAGAGGTTACATTGGCCGAAAAGGCTGCCTGAGTCTTGCAACAATTCAGCAAGCTCGCTGTGAAGAGATGGCTCCCTACTACAGACGACACACCGAGGGAATCATAATCATTCTGAATAACGCCAAATACGAATTAACTTGACTTTAAAAAACCTTATTTTGGAAAAATTCCCTACTTTCTTGTGGGGGTAATTAGCCCCCCAAAGTGGGTGCCTATGATACTCATCATTAATTTTTACAGCGGATGCGCGTTTGCAATAAGCACCACACTGTCTTCCCTAGCCGTTTCTCATCGCTCTCATCAAGTCTGCAGATTGCGCCTTTGATCTCTGCGGCTTCCTATGTTTGTTTCATCGTGAGTTATGTCCCTAATATTTTGAGAAGGGTTTTACGAATTTTTAGTTTTGAGTTTCTGTTGATCTGTTGTGCTTATTTCTCTCTTTTATCTCCCAATAAAAAAAGTTAAGTTCTCTCTTCAATCCGGCGATAAATAATATATACATTATATGATTAGTATTTCTACGTCTAATACCAAAGATTACATCGATGACCTTCGAAAAGACTTCCTGAAGTTTCGAACGTGGTGGATAGGACTTGCTATTATTATCGGGTTTCTTATCTCAAAATTACGAAAGTAGCAAGTCCATATCCCTCAATCCTGAGTGCTTACGGAGAAGGTGCATACTAAAAAAGTTACTCGGTACAACGAAAAAGGCATTCGTTTCCGGTAAAGTGCTTAGGGGAGATAAGAAACTCAGCAAAGGGTCTTCTTCTTTCCTATACTGCTACTCTTGAACCTTAAATGGAATGCCTACATTCGAGTTAGGCAAGCAACTGATCATTCATTCAGGTTTCAGCCCAGTCATCTAAGAAAAGGTGGGGAGCCGTCAGCCGCAGTTTGAAGGGGCCGCTGACGGATCGGCGATACGTGTGACCATTCTTCAGACAGATTATCGCCGATTTTTGACGTATCCGCCCCCTCACCGCCCTAAGGTGCCTGGTTAAGACTGATGGCTACATGAGGGCGCCATGCAGGCGTTACGTGACTGCCTTGCTTACTGAAATAGTATATACGTGACAAGTGATGTATTGAGCCGGCTAAATTCGACACCTGAAATTTAGGACTGTGAAAAAAAATAAGAATGCTTTTCAAGAGGAAACTGAATTCCAAAAATATTCACTTTCAAACGATTCCGAGGGGTACACATTGTGTGTCAGATAGACTTCAACCAACAGTTTCTGGATTAGGAACATGTTTTCCGACTTTGCCCGAACGTTTTTAGCGAGGGGGTAACCACTCCAGAGATTCCTTGAGATTCCATAAAGATTTCCAAAGATTCCCAATGATATTCATAGAAAGATGAACCCCAAAGGTGTAACCACTCAAAAAAATTCCAAGATTCCCTGAGATTGCATAAAGATTTCCAATGATTCCCAACGAGATTCCCAACGAGTGGTTAACCCCTCGGTTTTTAGCATCCCTGTCCATTCGTGGAAAAAGAAATCAAGTTAGCGGGAGAGCGAAAACAATAATCCCAATCTCGTATTTCCGCTGGAAAAGTGTATGGGTAGAGATGGGGATTACAAAAATTAAAATAGAATCCCCAGAATCCCCCTAATCAAGTTGACGATACCGCTGAACCAATAACCAATGATTGAACAAAATGGTAAAAGGCTAAACCAATATCTAATCAGACGACAAAATATTCCAACCTCAAAATAGAGTAGCTCCTCATTGAAAAGAACACCATACGCTGCGTTTCCAATTTCAAAAGAGAAATTTTATCAATGGGATCAACTGAACGAAATATCATCTAAAATTGAAAAGGTTCTTTACTGTTAGTTGAGGGGAGTGGCGATAGGGGAAAAATGGTTGTGTTCGTCATTTGGGGGTACGGATGGGGGGCCCGCGGCTCCCCACATCATAAATTAGGAACGCAGATGTCACCTCGCCTAGTCGACTGGGACGCTTCCAACACGTTCCATATCGACTCTTGTTTACTAATTGTCCTGCGTTTCATTTGTCATGTTTCATGTCGTTTGCATTTTGAATTATCTCCACTGGATTATTCATCAACACTTGTTTCAGTGGTTGCATGAAGCTCACTTCTTAGTGCTGACTATCACCTATTGTCTATGACTATGAAGCTCCTGTTCCTGCCCGTCAAAGTTTCTCTCTTGCACACGACACGAAAGAGGGAAAACAAGATAAGAAACAAAATATTTTCTCGCAAGAAGGAATTTTAAAAAAAATACTGAGAAATGAAGGGCGAATAGCTCAACATCAAAAAATTATTTTTAATTTTTTTTTTTTTTTTTTTTTAATTTTTATTTTCCTTCTTTGGGTAGGTACAGTCCGGTACTACATCAACGCCATTACTGGCCGAAGACGAAAGGAGTTAGACGAAGTCAGACAAAAGTGGGCTGAACACCATCACATTTATACTGCAGGTACGAGAAAAATACGTGAGAGGACGCTATACCTGACGATGCATTTTTTGCCACCGATAAGATTAACATTGCGAGCGGCGATTCATTTTCAAGGTTTACCCTTGATTGGAAAGACACAAAATTTTTCCTGTACCTAGCCCTAACAATGTTCTAGGGAGTGTTCGAAGCAGATTTCCCAATTTCTCACTGGTTTCTTTTATTGCAACTGTTTTGCAAATGCTAGCATCGCATACCTCAAGAAAAGTGCTGTATCTCGCTCGTAGTTACATGTATAATCTTAAAAGTGCCGAAAGGTATAAAAGCGAGGTGTAAGATACAAAGTCAACTCTCCACACAAGAGAATGCGATAATTGGAATTTTTATGTTCAGTCACCTCAGCTAGCAATAAATTCATCAGGCAATATGCAGATTCGGGAAGCAGACCCCCTCCGGAACAAATTATTATTGGCTCCCCATGTATTTCAAACTAGTATACCGTGTCCTTTCGTGGTGTTTGAAGGACATATCGAATAATTCTCAAATTTGTCACTAGAGTGCAATCTGCGTGACTCTGGACATTAATCAACCGCCTATAAAGGAGCGTTCTCCGGAAAAACTCGCAGGAGGTCTCACCATCGAGCGGATAACGAGTCGTTGAAAATGTTGAGTTCATGCATAAAGTCCCGTCCAAAAGATATCCGTGAAGAAACACATTGAATTTATCATTTGCCGGTTTGTATTAAAAACGTGATCAGGCTAATTTGGAATTCCTTCAGTGCAATGACGAGTTTTTCTGCTGAAAAACCCCCATTCATATTCATAAACCCGTACGAATATTTTGGTTTCTATGTTCACTCGAAATCTGAGTGACGAAATGCTCAGGCTAATGTGTGTCAAAACATCGAAAATTAGACCTGTGAGTTTGTTTTTCAAACTGAATCCCTTTCCCTTTGCATGGGGTGGCGAGGTCACCTTTGTGAGGTATCAGTCACGTGACTTGGGTAGAGGGTCCTCGTTAACGCGGCATTTTAATTGGTTGCTCGAGTTGTCACTCAACAAACATTATTATTTATTACACAACTGATTTGCTCTCATGATAGCTAGATTTACGCTGGTTTAGGCACTTCTCATATTTCTTACTATTTTGGTTATGCACACCTTTCCCACTTTCTAACTGACATTCTATCTGCTCCAGCACGTTCTAAAGGAAAAAATAGTACTGGCGGTATTTGGGGCACCAGCACATCTTCACGGTAAAACACATTACAGGCAATCCAGTTCTTACCAAAAAATATTCCACAACCACAAATTCTGTCACTTACAGCGTCTTTTTAAAGAAGAAGTATATGGCTCCCTTTCCAGCCCTTTGTTTTTGATCGACCACTATACAAAGGCCAAAGTTGGGACAAGGTCACATACCACGTTGGCTGAGGATAGGACGAAGATTACGATTTGTATTTCCTGGCGAGGCACTGCGACATATTCTGAATATCGTTTTTCGGCAAAAGAGAGGCTAAGGACGCAGGGGAGGGGGCAAGTAACGATCATTTCCCCCAAACACGCACTTAAGATCATTGGAGTTAAATACGAATTTTTTCCCCGAGATTTGCCTTTCAACAAGGTTTTTGGGATCCAGCCTCCAGCCCAACTACACAGTTTCATTTAACTGAAGAAAATCCACATTTTTTATATAAAATTTAACTTCAACTGGTTAACAGCGGTTTCGAGTTAACCTGCACTCCGTGCAATTGCACTGACGTTCCAGCTTCCCTAGGAAATTCCTAGGTATATGAAATAAAAAGAACCGCAGCACCGAGGGGTTAACCACTCGTTGGGAATCTCGTTGGGAAGCATTGAAAATCTTTATGAAATCTCAGGGAATCTTGGAATTTTTTTGGAGTGGTTACCCCTTTGTGGTTCATCTTTCAATGAATATTGTTGGGAATCTTTGGAAATCTTTATGGAATCTCAAGGAATCTCTGGAGTGGTTACCCCCTCGCGCAGCACTTAGTTCCAAACAAATATAAAAATCGTCATGCTCTTTAAAACCATGTCAATATAACTTGTGTTTTAGCGCAAAAGGGAACGAGAAAATAGAGTTTTTAGTCTGATATAAAAATAAAAATGTGGTGGAAGGAAATGGGAAATGCAAACACACAATTGAGGAAGCACTTGAATATGGAGAAACCCTTTTCTCCGCCTTATTGAAAATCATACATAAGGATCCCATAAAGCGCAGGAGTCCGTGAACCGTGTGAATATTCCGTAAGCCTGCTTTATTTTTCTTTCCTTAGAATTTTCCCCAAGGAAATGCCATGCAATAGCTTTTTTAATGAAATAAAATTAGAAAATTTTCTTCGGCACCAGGCTTCCTCGCAATATCTTCGGACAGTCTCCCCTGAAAATTTTGTAATCATATTACATTTTTTGTCCGTTTTTATCCACTTGCATCACTTTCATATTGGAAGGTTCTAAAACTTTAGAGGTAAAAATAACTGAAGAAAGGGAGTTCATACAATACAACCTCATGCCTAACGCCTCATTGTTCGAAAAATTAAAGTTAAATAAAATAAAAATGTGTTTGGTGGTGCAGAGGTCTCATGACAGAGAAATGGGTTCCAATCCCGGAACAAGTAGCAAAGATATCCTACGTATTCATAAATAATGGCTGCACTAGGCCAACAGGAATCACGATAACTGTACTGTAACTGTAACTGTAACTGTAACTGTAAAGCAGAACTGTGGTCTCTATAGTTTTTAAGTAAGTGCTATACATGACTAGTACATGACTAGACTATGTACCCAACTCTAGTTAAGGGTCCGCTATACCTGACGGTGCATTTTTTGCCGCCCATAAGATTAACATTGCGAGCGGCGATTCATTTTCAAGGTTTACCATTGGTTGTAAAGACACAAAATATTGCCTGTACCTAACCCTAACAATGTTCTAGGGAGTGTTCGAAGCAGATTTCCCATTTCTTTACTGGTTTTCGAGATACAGCACTTTTCTTGGGGTATGCGATGCTGGCATTTGCAAAACAGTTGCAATAAAAGAAACCAGTGAGAAATTGGGAAATCTGCTTCGAACACGACCTATATAGAACATTGTTAGGGCTAGATACAGGCAAAATTTTGTGTCTTACCAACCAAGGGTAAACCTTGAAAATGAATCGCCGCTCGCAATGTTAATCTTATGGGCGGCAAAAAATGCATCGTCAGGTATAGCGTCCTCTTAAGTATACCGGATTTTTTTTCTGCAAAGGTAAAAATAATGATGTAAAATTCCCTATAAACTACATGGAGGGTGGATGGAGAGCGAAGGGAGGGTGTCTTTTTGTCGCCCTGCGAAGTAGTGACCGTAGTTCTTTTGCCCGACAGGCGGTGCCTTGGGCGGCACAGGGGAGCCATTTCACGGCAGATTGAAACAGCAGATGTGTAGTAGTCATTCGTATGGTAGGGAGCTGGAGCCACCCCAACACTTGCTGCGATAGTCGCAATCTCTGCAGGCCTGTAGTATTAATTACTTGCCCCTCATTTATTATTGTCGGTTTCCCTAATTGGAAACACGTCATTTCGTTGCCACCTCATAAATCCGTCACTTCTGCCTGCAACCCTTGTAAGCTATTCATAGATTGTTTTTATATAAATGGGGTGGATGCGCAGTCTCAACGAGAAACACATCATCCACAAAGAAAATTAAAGGCGAAATCGCGCGGCCGAAACAGACATGCCCATTGTTGTTCCTAAGCAGGCCAACAGAGTCTGAGTCCTTCAAAGTGAATCCATCTGATTTTCAGCGTCGGCATACCGAGATGTGCATTAAAATGACGCAATAATAAGTAATATTCGTGCCTCTCAGTGGCCGAGTGGTCAAGGGGTCCGCTTTGTGTCCTAAGAGGTCCGGGTTCGAATCCCGGCGGAACGGAAAAATTTTCCGTTTCCGACATGGATGCATTGGCTACGGCCCACTACTAAACTGGCTTCGGCCCACTCATATTCGGCTTCGGCCACTTCGTCTTCGGCTTCGGCCAAAAACATTTAATAAACCAACTCATCGGCGCATATGTTCTCTAAACGTTAAAAAAAAACATTTCAGCAAAAAGTCATCGCAGTGTTATTTTAACACTTCCACAAGGATAATAAGTAACTAAAACTTGATGAAAACTTTGGAATAGGGTACACACACGCACATATGATTCACTAAGAATCTTCCAGTAGGATAAATTCACTCTCGGAACCATGTTTCAAGAGTACACTCGAGAGAGCACACCACACAAATAAATAACAATTATTTGCTGAACGGAAGCTGCAGAAGATCCCTGCTACTTTGTTAGTCGCAGGGGGAAATTTGCAACAAACTTGCTGAATCGCGAAACAAAGAACAAGAGAAACGCTAACTGTAACTTCGCGGAGTCCCGTGGGGAGTCTATAGAGATCGAGGGCCCAACTTGCCAAGAACTGCACTTTCAGAGTCCAATTAGGAGTGCACTCAAGAAAGGCCCCCAGGCGGTTTCCTGGATTGAGACATGAGAAAAGTAGGTGCAATATAACAAATAAAGAAAACTTTTAAGGCTTCAGTGACGGACTTATTACTCCATAATATGTATAACTTGCTTTGACAGTCAAGGGGTGGTGGTTATTTTCCCGCATGGTTATTTTGAGAATGAAGTTCGACAACAGCTCCAATAAGCAAACATTTTTCTGATTTGCTTTCACTTATGAGTTATTCACTCGATTCTTAGTTATATATAACAGGAGGCTGAGGGTTGGGGGGACAAGCCCAGCAACTAGACCGTTTTCAAGAACTATCCATTGTGCTCAGCTGGCAGCACTAACAAATACCAGCTCCCCAGCCATCGAGTAAACGATGGTGACCTACAGTTTTAGGTGGGTTCCGAACCACCACAGCCTCGATATACATTTCACTTGACATGCTGAACATTTCAGAGGTGAATGCCGAGCAGAAAAACTTTTTGGTAGGATCGGGATCGAACCGGTGTGACCCGGCTCTCACTGCTCCTCAAAAGCCGACCATTTAGTCCACTCGGCTATCGAGACCACATGTAACAGGAGGTTAGAGACCTAATAAAGACAATACCTGATACTTGACTCAGGATGGTCGAAGCCTAATTGAGCATAATACGCGCGCTGCGTGCTTCGTCACTGAGGTGGCTTGGAACCCAAGTATACACTTAAAACACAGATCCATCGAATGAACTTTCAAACTTTAAACTTGAAATAACTTTGAAGCTTCAATGGGACCTTCTTCAAACTAAGATTTCACGCTTATACGAGACGAATAAATCGCTGAGCCTCTTTATATTAACAGCACCTTTCTAAAGTTTGCGAACGGCTTCTGGTCCCCGAAGGACTGGGGAATGATGAACCCTATACCAACCTCAAAGAGCAGTTAAGTCCGGTTTTGTGTTTAATCCCAAATAGTTCTTCACAACTATTCTAAATTAGAGCCGGTGCGGGGGCTCCGGGGCTACCGGCGGTCTGTAACTCAGTTACGTAAGTTTGTTGGTGGCTTGATGGGGAATCGCTCAGGGAGAGTCATGGTCTCATGGCCCTTCAGCCCTTAAGGCTTTTCGTTTTTGGCTGTTTCCTATGACCCACAAGTAATTAAGTTAAATCTCGGCCTATTTCAGTGTGGTAACAACCTGTGGCTGTCACGCTCTGTCCGAAAAGGAATCGCACCTCTAGGTCGTCAATTTGAAATTGACAATATAAAACGCATTTTTTTAACATTCTCTGAAGAAGCTGTTGGACAGTTTATTATGAACTTTATAACTTTACTCCCGAGGGGGTAACCACTCCAGAGATTCCCTGAGATTCCATAAAGATTTCCAAAGATTCCAAACGAGTGGTTAACCCCTCGTTTACTCCCATACTGGTTTTAGTCTCTCTTTAATCGTGCCTTCCTTGAACAAACCTGTGCGTAATTCCTGACACTCTACCTACCGCAATAAAATTTTCAAAAAGGAATACACCAGAAGAAGGTATATAGAGAAGGAATCCAAAGGATCAACAGCTTGGGCATGGAGCTTAGTGTTGGGGCAACACCTTTCCAGGTGAGGGCCTTTACTGAATAGGGCTGAGACTATAAATTAGCGAGGTCTGTCAGTGATCTGCTATTCTTCAGCTATAGCCAGGTAGGTGGCTGGGAGAGGACAAAGAGCATGAGCTATGTTGTGGTGACTTGGGATCTACCATCCACCACCTCAACATCGGCCATTGTACTTCTTAAATGAGTTGAACCGAGCCACCCTAAACAAACTTTATATGACTGCACACCACGGCTTTGCCTCGATTTTTTCCACCCTCATGTTAGATTTCAGGGACACGAAAATCTGACCCTATACGGATAAAATGAAGCTTCACTAGGTACTGAAACCAAAGTTTTAAATTTGAGAATGCTCCATGATCAAAGATTTCTTGTAACCGAGTGTCTCAAGGGTCCTAAGGATGACCCCGAGGGGTTAACCACTCCAGAGATTGCCTGAGATTGCATGAAGATGTCCAAAGATTTCCTGAGATTCTCGGCGAGATTCGTGGAAAGATGCACCCCGAAGGGTTAAATACTCCAGAAATTTCCAAGATTCCCTGAAATTTCAAAAAGATTTCCAATGACTGCCTGAGATACCCAACGAGATTCTCAACGAGATTCCAATGTCTGTATAGTACTTTAGTAGACGGTTAGTTGAAGCTTCTACTTCCTTAAGAACCCCATACATCTAATAGGCGCACAGTGTCGTCGTTTTGGATATCATCACTGCTAGAAAAGAAAGTGCAACCGTTGTCATTGTACACCTACAATTCGTATAGGTAAACTACGTGGTTATGTCCTCTTAACGATTGAGTATAAGGTACAGAAAAAGGCGGACTAAACCTCACTGTGTTAGGTAGACAAGAGTGTTTCCAGTAAGTACACAACTTAGGAAAAAAGTTGACTAAAGTTTGAAATGACCCATTCTGAAATTTTCTATGAGTTAAAAAGGCATTCCGCAAAAGTGGAAAATTATGAAAGTTAGTCAGAAAGTTAACTCGTCGTTTTTATGCAACGTCCCGACTATAAATAGTAATTTGTTGCCTTACTTGTCTTTTAAAGCTTGGGTAATATTCAATGTTTCCTCCCTCCATTTACAAAGAGGCCCAACTCTTCCAACTGGGATTTTGATAAATTTCCAACTTTCGGGTTTTGAACGAAAGTTTTTCGTATACCTGGTTCTTTAGGCAGACATTGAGGATTGAAGTTTGAATGGAGCTGCTTTTGACGGAGATGGTCAACATACCTATAGACTTCATATTTTATAAGTTTACGAGACTTTTCAATATTGTAAAGCTTCTCCCTACTTTTCCACAGAATTCTTCAGGGTTAACATACTATATTTCGGATTTTATCATTTCCTATTATTATAAAAACAGAATATCCATGGTTTCGTCTTTTGTTACTTATTGTATATTTGTATCCCTAAACGAGACAACCTCTATATGTTAAAGGCCTTGCACGCCGACAGAAAATGTGTAGTGGGTAAACTGGGTGTCCAAAAAGCAAATAAAAAGTCTGAATTTCGTTTCATTGAACGGTAATTCCGACGCGACGTCATCATCCAACTCGGTGGCGCCGGAAACTTCTCTTATTTTCAAAATAATCCAATAAAATGCCGAATAAAAATTTTATACAGAAAGCTTTACAGAGGAAATAGATTTAACAATAAACTTTCTTCAGCCCAACTTTTGATTAAAAGTTATAATTTTATTCATGGCGATTTAGTCGGATTTTATAGGTCATTTCTCATTCTCACGCTTGACTTAAGAGAAGTATTATACGAACATGTTTAAAAAAAGGTATACCATGATCATTAATTTCCGTATCTACTCCAGTATGTTTAGCTCCAGACGGGGAAATGGGACCTCGCCTTGATACAGAACCTAAAACTTATTTCAGCCATGCACCAAATGATCGGCCGAGGGGTTAACCACTCGTTGGGAATCTCGTTGGGAATCATTGGAAATCTTTATGAAATCTCAGGGAATCTTGGAATTTTTTTGAAGTGGTTACCCCTTCGGGGTTCATTTTTCTATGAATATTGTTGGGAATCTTTGGAAATCTTTATGGAATCTCAGGTAATATCTGGAATGGTTACCCCCTCGTGATTGGCCTAAAAACCAGGACTACGCCACTACCTGGTAGGTATAGCGCTAGCCTTCCAAGCACTGGAGAATAAACCAAGAGCTATATTTCTAGATAGCGTGCAGTGTATTGTTGACGTGATAACATTGATCATGGACATAGATGACACGTTATTAGCGTTAATGGCACGTTTGCAGTGGCAATGAGTGGTGAATGTCATAACTAGTAGAACGTGATAACTGAACATCTACAACTGCCATGCTTTGCTCTTAAGAACAGCGTCCACCTAGCCTTTATTGCATGAATACAGGCATAGGGTATAGGACAGGGAACGCGGCGCAGCAGAGCCAATCTTTCTATCCTGTATACTCCATGTTATAACGGAGTACCTACAGAGATGTTGCCGTGCTTAAAAATACGAACAAAAAGTCATTATCGACACAAGCAACTACTTATCATGCATGGTTAATAGCTCTCCATTTATAGATAGCCCATCTTTTCTCATAAGCCCTGTCTCATTGAAGAGGTTACGTGGTGAGGTGCGCTAGTGATATGCCACCATGCCACCATCTCCAAGACTGACGTGTGTTTGGGTCGGATGTCAGAATGTTTAGGTCAAGCGAAACGCTTCAGGCACTACACAAGTACCCGAAACCGTCTTCGCAAGGTGCCAGGACCATGTATGGCCAAAGCAACTCCACAGTGATACAAAATGTTGTAAATAATGACCGAAAAACAATATCATGCAACAACAAAAAATTCAGATTTTCTGACAATCTGGGCTATAAATAAAATGGCCTTGCGCGCATCAGCATCATTTCGTATACTATACTACAGATAAATTCGCTTCCGCTCTTTTGGGAAATAACAGAAATAGACTTGCAAATAATTACGGATTTTCCTGTGATAATTCCCATATTCCAGGAATTACAAGGTGGAAATTGGGAACGGGTCTAAATATAGAATGACATTGTTCGTTATGTAAGACAGCACTGATTCGTGGACTTAAGCCGCTCACTGCTTCGCCATTGTCTTACAAACTGGTCTTACACCTGATATTTCTCTCACATAACCTGTCAAATTGGACTGCTTACGCCCGCAACGACGGTACCAGCAGCCCAGGGCATTGCGACCTAAAATAACCACAGGTGCTGTACCGTCAGCAGCCATCAACGTGACACACGTCCGGATGAAGACAAATATTCCAACTCACGATCACAGAAAACACCAAATTTAGTTACTCTGAATTTCTGAATGGAACTTTTTCGTCACATGTGTCTAGGAAAAGTCCGATGGAGTAATCTGGAAAGTAAAGTAGGCAATCAGTTGTTTCCAAAGCTCTGAAATTAAGAATGAGCGCACTTGGTTTCCAATTGACTGAGCCTTCAAGATGAGCCTTTTCAATTAATGAATCGGGACGCAGAAAAAGGACCCCCCTCCCCTCCGTGTCTCCTCCAACATGGAAATGATTAAACACGCTAAAAGGAAATTGACAAACAAAGGGGGAGGAATTTCACGTTGTTACCCTGTGATGTGCCTGTGATAAAAGCACGTGATGCCTCATGCCTCTGACCGGCGGCGGGTTTTCCAAATTCCAAGTTGAACATCATACAATTTCCTACAAACGAATTTCACGCCGACCCGTAAGTAAGGGCTTCCTTTTGCATCCTCCATCTCTTACGAGCTATATTTGGCCTTAAGGTGGGGAGGAACTCAGAACAACTCAGCCATTCTTTTACTACAAAAGAAAATTCAGCAGGGTGAGGTTAAAAATTTTCTATAATGTACAAATATTGTATTATCTTTAAACTGGATAATATTCTGAATGAATCAGGGATCAGAGTCTTCATAATACGTTAAGCCAAGTATACAGTACGTACTGAAATTAGTTACTTTTATCCTGACTTTACGGTTTACAAATTTCAGGAAAATTTTGGATTGTTCACTGTCGTGCACCAAAGCGAGGAACGAGGGGTTAACTACTCCAGAGATTGCTTGAGATTGCCTGAGATTGTACGAAGATTTCCTGAGATTCTAAACGAGATTCGTGGAAAGATGCACCCCAAAGGGTTAATTACTCCAGAAATTTCCAAGATTCCCAACGAGATTCCTGGAGTTGTTAACCCCTCGGCGACGAACCTCAGCATAGAAACTGAGAAAAGCACTTTAAAAGTGAGAAGATACTCTGCGGCAAGGTTCTTTTTGCTCCTCTGTACAAATTATTTTACAAACGCTCTGCATCTATACCTTCCACCATAAATCAGTGTCTGGATGTTGATACTGATGAAAAACTGTCTGTTCAGGTGTCAGTTTTGAGAAATAGGTCGGAGCCGACAAGGAGTCGAGTCAAAAAGACAGCCGTCAGACATATAAGATTTGCATACAATCATCGAACCTATGCCGCTCGTGTGGGGTCGCACTCTCCCAGCCACCCGCACATACCAGCCTCTCAAACCTACAAAGCTGCGTAGAGATTATGAAAAAAGAAGGCGCTTTGCTTTGACCAAATGACTGTCTCCCTAACTGTTCTTTATTGTTATTCATTCGTGTACTGTACCTTTTTCTAAGAATAATAGGAATAAACAAGCTGACAATCGAGCTTCAGTATATGGATAAATTCAGCGTTGACATTTTTCCGATGATATTAACCTTTTATAGCTTTGGAATAGCTATCTCAAGATTTACAGAGGGATTGTTTCAACCCTTCACGATTCCCGATCCTTTAGTTGCAGAAGGACTGAACTCAGTGGTCTATGAAGAAGAAAACTATACGCAATATTGTAAAAATGGAGTTTGACAGTATCAATCTAAGGACAACGTCCTTAGATTGATAAATTTACCACTTTTACACAGCTGACCACACAAAAAATTTAAGATGCTATAGACGACCGATAACATAATGGAGGAATAGACCACAAATAGGGGGCTGGAGGAAAGAGATAAATTAGGACGCGAGATGGGAGTTGTGGGGCCATCTGAGTAGAAAAATGTCAGCGCTAGGGGTGTTGGACTGTTGGGGGATGAGGCTGGTGTCCCGGGGGCTCAGCTAATAGCAACGCTGACAAACGGCGACTGTGATGCATCGGGCCATCGTAAATCTACACAAATCCACGCTAAAGATGGCGTCCCTGGCTGTCAGCGATGTAATCTGGGTCAGCCATGACCCCATTTTGTACAATTTGAGGCTGCTATTGGGATTAAATTCATACCGGTGCCAGAGTGGTATTTCCTTCGCTTGTGAACATCAAAGCCCTGCTAAACCATGGTTACCGATAACAAGCTTCTCGCGGCTTTTAAGTTAGCCGAATCAGTATCTGGTCCACGGTTATACCATGGACCAGTTGCAGAGAGTTCAGTTTCTGACTCTGCGGCTTCTCGTGAAATACTCGTATAAGAAGAAGTATTATATCTTTAACTGTAGAGCACGTACAGAGTGCTCTTTACTTAAAAACTGTTGAACTATCCTGCTCAGATCTAGTTTTAGCTGGAAGAATGTTTAGGGACACCTAAAATAAATGGTGTTGATGCAGTGGAGGCTATGGGCAGGGAACCTCGCTCACGACAACCACAATACGTAATTTAACGTAAAATGTAGAATTTATAGCTTTGGAGTCGGGCATATTATGAGGTGACCACTCCCGCCATTAACAAAGCCATTGTGCTCGGAAGGTGACACCTGCCTAGGTTCAGGTTCAGACCTAGGAGGGTACCACGCTAATTAAATCAAAATCTTTTCTTCGGAACACTGTGTGGGCTCATCTGCCTCACGAACGTTTCTTTCTTTAGAGCAAGGATAGGAAAGTATACTATGACCCTAAAGGTATAGTTTTTTTCCACAATGTACGGCTTCAGGTTTAGAGCCATTGAAAACAGTCAGACCTAGTCAAACTGGCTGAGAGAATATTCTCGTGCATGGGTCTAATTCATTGTAAATGAGTAAAGCGGGTATGCTCGCGTGAAATGGAACGTAGGTCTCCCAGCTACGTAAAACTATCACGAAGACCAAACAAAGTATAAGTATTTGAGAGGTTAAGCCAGGACATTCCTGCGGAACAACCTATACTTGCAATACTTGTAGAAGGTATAATTTTATCAAAGAACTGTGCCGGTCCTCAACTTTACTTCAATGACAAAACATAAGTAAGGGTAAATAATATAAGTAGGAAAATCAAAAAAGGCAATATAAACATACCACAAAGAAGGAATAAGAATATAGGATACGCAGTGAGAACTGACAACATTAAATGTGCGGCTGGAGCATTTTCATTTTATTGACTTCAAATACGAAATGTCAGGGGTTAGGGGTTGCTAGAAGTAACTTGAACCGAATACCGATACCTGCGGTCTACAGGGAAATTTAAAATTCGTGGAACTCTCATCCCCAGGGTCTTTGTGATGGTAAACAATTTGACAAGCATGACAAAAGCGGCTCCCCTTCTTAGAAACGGGTGATTGCTATACATATATTTTTATAGTTGCTAGAAAAAGGAAATCTACAGTAGGTATTGTAATATACCTGCAGCAAATGTATAGGTGGAATGAAACTGTGCAAAGAAAGTCTTTTCCCTTTCCTTTCGGCAGGAATTGCGGTATAGGTACACCCCTCCCTCGAAAAATGTCAAGACAACAATGGCAATGGCATCGGTTTTCAGAACGTAATACCAGAGGTTACCACTAGCTGACCCAGACTGACTTTTTGGGAGGGGGGGGGGGGGGGGGTGGAAGTGCATCATAAGAAAAGGCAACGATGCCAAACATGCATAAATAATAAGCACACAATAGTTGTTAAGGTATCTATTCCATTTGCAGAGCTGTACTGTCTCTCACAGCCCTCTCTGTCCCTTCCTCCCCCTGATATGACTGTCGAGAGTGCATAAAACGTAAGTAATTGCCTAAGGCACAAACTAAGATGAGCCATTTCACAAGGATGAGCTATTAGACAAGTTCTGCTTTAAACAAAAACGAAACAGAAGTGGTTTCTTGCATTTGTGTTGAAGTTGCCTTTTTTAGGGGAGAGATAACATAGAAATATTGAATTTACTTATGGGTAAAAGAAATTACATAAAGGGCTTTTACTAATGCACCACAGCTTCTACCAGTAGGTCGTTTACTGTTCAAGGAAAGCTTCGACTTCATTTTCATTTTATTACTTATTCATTTTTTCATCTTCTTCACTGGGTGCGTTCGTCGTGAACCACCGTAGCCTGTTCTATCGGTATGCAAACAAAAGTGTGAACTTACCTTTAGGTAGTTTAGGTTGTCCAGCGAGTATAGCATCCCTAGGTTCGGGCACTATAATCCAAAAGTCAGCACCAACCACTATTAGCACCTCACTCAACACTAAATAAATTATTTTTCAGTAAAAACAGAAAAATAACGCGGTAATTTGACCGTTTACATCAGCTGGCTGAATGGCCGGCAGCCAGAGTAGCAGAAGACGCGCGCCAGTAGTGTTTACGTATAAAATTCCCGCCAACCCGCGTAAACTTTCAAAACTTCTAAACTTTTTCCGTCTCTCTTTCCGATTAGATAATGTACCTACTTATATGTTTAGTTTATTTCTTTTCACATTTTTTCTCTCTGAAACTACAATTTTTATTACAATAGGTACCTAAGTATAAACTCAATCTCAATAATTTTAAGTAATAGTAAGCAGGGAACGTTAAAAATATGAAAGGAGGAAATAATTGTTCTTATTTGGAAACTACCACTTCACAATAGTCTCTCGTGGGAATAGAGCGATAAACTAGGTACCTAACTACTAAACCCTTACGTGAGGACAGAAAAAATGTACAAGGAGAATATATAGGGACATGGTAGTAAAAAAATTCCCCCAGAATGGACAAGTGTACCCCCCAAAAAAGTCACACTGATACCACAATCTTGAATGAAATCTGAAGAACGCCGGCCGACCATTAGGCTGGTGGTATGATGTATTGGGTATTATGGCATTATGTTATGGCATTGTAGCATTATAGGTCTGTCACGATAATAACGCACGAGCAGGGGGTATCTGACGTTACTGATTTCATCTGACACAGTCTGATTGATACCGCAGGGCCATCTGATCACCTATAAAGGCTTAGGATGAAAAAAAAGGAACATGGTGGCTGATTGCCGAAACTGACAATGGTTATGGTACAAGTGGTTTGAACCTGAATCCATTGTTTGATTGGTTCACTGGTTGCTTTGGCTATCAGGACGTCTGGCGTCCGTTCATTTTTTGGTTCACCACTGGAGCCAGTCTATAGAAAAAAGTCATTGTTTGAATTTGACAATGTGGCTTCCTATATTCCATTGTGGGTTGTGAGTCCATAAGTGTTTAGCAGGATGAGAGATAAAAAAGTTTTAGAAGATTTTGAAAGTTCTATCAGAGGGGTTAACCGCTAAAGGAATCTCGTTGGGAATCTCGTTGGGAATCTCAGGCAATCATGGGAAATCTTTATGAAATCTCGGGGAATCTTGGATATTTCTGGAGTAATTAACCCTTCGGGGTGCATCTTTCCACGAATCTCGTTGAGAATCTCAGGAAATCTTTGGAAATCTTTATGCAATCTCAGGCAATCTCAAGCAATCTCTGGGGTGGTTACCCCCTCGGTTCTATTCGTGATGTGACTAAACTGATTCCATGCAAACGCACACCGAAAGTCCTTAGACGTAGACTATTGCCAGAAATGTTAATATTATTGTACTTTCCTTCCCCCATACCAAGTTTTTATTTTTATCATAAAAAACACTCCGCGATATTAATCCAAGGCGTCCGATTGTTTGTGACAGAGCCAACACATTAGGCGTAAAGAATGTCTTTTTAATAAAAATGATAAAACTTGTGTTATAGAGGGGTTGCATGGGAAAAGGGGGAGGGCGTTGAAGAAACAAATTGGTTTTACTATTTTATAAAGCACCAGAGAAGGGGCAGTATCAGAAATCACGAAGTAATGGCCATATCGAAGTAATAAAGAACACACTCACTACATATCAAGTTTCATTAGAAATAGCGGCCACTGGGTGGAGAACTAGCTAAATATTTAATGTGAAAATCTGGAGCCTTCAGTCCACCCATATAAAGCAGACACCCCTCCCCCACCCTCCATCATCTACCCTAGGTTCCCCTCACAGCAAAATCTGTCGGCTCGAAATCATCTTTTCCGGAACCCCCTAGAAAAAGTTTTTTATACTTTATCTAGAACTATTGTTATTGCATTTCTCAGTGGGGTGGGTCGTTGATACGATAAGGGAACGCAAGGAGGATTGTGAATTATATGCGAGTGTTTCTGAAAGAATTTTCTGAATGATTTTACTTTTCTCAAAAATATTTTCTTTCACAGCCCGAGTGGCCACTGACGAAAATAAAAGCCCCTTCTCCTATGGTTAAACATAGCGGAATCATAAAGGAACCCTCCAAGAAAAAAACTAAATCAAAAGTTAGAAGAGGCAAACTAATTTGAAACTTGCATGAGAGCGATGAGAGGTGATGCAGACTGAAAGAGGGAGTGGAGAGTAGAGAGTGGAGAGTAGCAGAGGGTCCCACAGTTCGTCATTTGCAGAGATAACCCCCCCCCCCCCCCCCCCCCCTCCCCAACTTCCAAACTTCAGCCTCAGGATCAGACCCATTTTGACGGACCCTCTTTTCTAAATCCTGGGAAGAGTGTGGAAATAAAAGTTGCTTTTGGAAATTTAGTTTTCTAGAGTTGTGTGCATAGGTATATACATTTTGAGTGGTGGCTGTTGGTACTTAACGGCCACCATACATTCTCGACGAACTCCGCCAAAACCACAGTGCGAAAGTAAATATTCGACAAAACTAATGTTTACATATGAGTACAACCGGAGACTGGTAATTGCAATATCGTATGGATTGTGTCTACTCTAAAAGCTAAACATAGTGTGCTATTTGAACGTGAAACGAACGAGTAAAAGTAGGACACTATGTTTAGCTTTTACAGGAGAAAAGTAGAGAAATGCTGTTGAAATTACCCACTTCCGTAAGTGAAATAAAAATTGCCAAAATGCAACATGGCTACGGTAAATAGTACAAACATTTATCAAGCTTTTCTACTAAATGTGACGATAAAATCATACTGTTTTAGTCCGAATCGTTACAAAAAAATATTTCGCGTGAGGTAGTGTTGTGTTTTCGCGATCTGTCAAAAAACATGTGGACTGGTAGTTGACTGTTTAAAATCGCTCCTGTGGGCTTATAACTCCATTTCATGCAAAAATACAACACTACCTCACGACAAAGAGTCTCAGGTTTACATCCCCCTATAAACACTTTCCACTCGCCCTGTAACTTCGGAGTAGGGCTTGAAGTACTTAGCATTGCGAACCAAGTACATGTAGTCAAAAATAGCGAATGTATATTCAGCCCTAAATAATAGAAAGAAGACATTCTGTTTCTTACGCTCAGAAAAATCAATTATTAGGTGAATAGTCCGAAAAGAAAGGCCAAAGTGCAGATAGGAAAAAGGTTGTACCAATTTTTAACACACAAACAAGGTCTCGTAGGTGGATGTGTGAGAGGCCAAAAGAAGCTTTTTTTATGAGCTAACCAAAATCCAATCAACCCTTAACCCCAAAAAACGAGCAAGTCGCCAACCCTAACAAGATTCCTTGAAGAAGGGCAGCTCAAATGGGTGGTAAGCCGTGGAAAATGTAACTATGTTAGGCTATCGGGGGAGATGGGACCACGTACTGCTGAGGATTACTTATCCACCCAGAATACCACCCGCCGCCCTTACTCCGCTCCTTTTACTGCTGATGCCTTTTTTGGTCTCAGCAGCATCTGCAGAACGTGAATTTCCCAAACACCCGCTCATTGGTTTTTATTTGAAAATATTTTTTGTAATTTTTGGAAGCTATCATAAAGAAGTAAGTATTTTCCGTCTTTAAAGTAGCCGGAAAATTTGGCCTCCACAATAGTCTAAATGTTTAATATAGTGGTCCAAGAAAGGATGTTCTTGAATGTGGATTTATAACCTCGGACTGCTGACGAGTAGTTACCTAATGACCACTGAATCGACCTCACAAGTTCCTAGAAATAATAAAACTTGAGGAATTTCAGTGGGTGCAGCGAAAATACAGGAGCTGGAAAGAGCAAAGTCTCGGGGATGAGGGATCAGCGGTAATGATGACGAATGGCGTATAAACTCATTTTACAGAGATTCGAAAAATTTTCAGCGATCTGATGCCTGGATCAGGGAGGTTATCGAAGGTGGCGGGTGGCGGAGCTGGTGGGGCGTGACATGTTCCACTAATGTGAGATTCGAGCGCAGCCTTTCTTCCGATAATGGATTTCACCCCCAGCTCACCCCCCAGTGCAGATGCATCGGACATTAGTTATTCTATATTGGCTCAGCCTAAACAGTCGAGATTCTTCTTGTCAAAACAGTGGACTTTCATCAAATTGGAGTTATGAGTGTTAGTTAAAATGAATGGCGTAGAAAGGTTTTCTGAAGACAATAACCCCTATTTGCCGAAAACGGTCGTTGGACACCGGACCACTCAGGCGAGGGGGTAACCACTCCAGAGATTCCTTGAGATTCCATAAAGATTTCCCAAGATTCCCAACGATATTCATAGAAAGATGAACCCCAAAGGGGTAACCACTCCAAAAAAAATTCCAAGATTCGCTGAGATTTCATAAAGATTTCCAATGATTCTCAACGAGATTCCCAACGAGTGGTTAACCCCTCGCACTCAGGTCTCCGTCAACCAGAGTTGCTGAGGATACTGGGTTGATATGATCATTTCCAAGGCTGTCAGAGATGAATTTTGTGTTAACAAGTTTGTATAATAGCGTTGAGACTTACGTCAAAGAAAGAACTGAAAAATAAAGACGGTAAAAAATTCACGCACCGGCTAAATGAAACGTGCAAAGCAGACAGCAGTGTAATTGAAATTGTAAAATCACCTCATCCTAGAAAGCGATGGCGTTGATAATGTCTACAAGAAATGAAGATTTTAAATATACCCACCTAAACACTACATTTAATTGATTAGAAAAGATGAGAGCGAATCTCAAGCTACTTTTCAGAGATGACGACTCAATTAAAAATTCAATGAATTCATTCGAAATATTTGGATACTCGTTTGTGCCTGACAAGTGCTTATTAGGTATGAGTAGGCTCTGACATGGCTTGTGCACACGCCTCTCAAGTCTTCAGTTTGATGCCTCAAGTGCTAAGGAGAGTGGTTGCGGATGTTTTTCAGCTGACAAGGAAGGTGTTGGCTCGTAACAAACATTTTCATCACTCCTGGATTCATAATACCTACGAGGATAATCCCTCTACCTCGCGATTCAGATCCCTTCGAGAAAGCTACAACTTCTTAAAAGAACGTTATAGCGTTAGTACGATTTCCTTCGGAAATAGGTATCAAGTTCACAGTTTTTTTTAAAATTCCATTTTGAATTCTCAAACGAGTATGGTGGGAACCAGGCTAAGGGACTGTAAGAACTTGAAGTGTTTGTGTGGTTTTACAGAAGCTTGGCTCAATATAAGACGCCAACGTTATTTTGAAGCATCTTAGTAGGAGGCGGTGTCATAACTCCGAATTTATTTTTCTCTTCTTTTTCGTTTGCTCAGACAGTGCCTTCCTCTCCCCTTCAGGCTTATTTGAGAATATAACGGAGTATCCTGCATGCCTAAGTATAGAGGAGGGCTTCATATTCATAACTACACGTTTGATAGGGAAGCAATCACTGTCTGTAGAGCTTTTAAGCTTGTTTACTTTCCGTTCGTTCCGATAATGACATTGGAATAGTTCCTTTCTTCTTTCCCCCAGCATCTTGAAAATACCCTTCAAATGCACTGCCGTAGTGTTTTCTTTTGTACCATCCTCACTCTAAATTCTATTTTCTTTTGGTTTCCTGTATTTTTCCAGCCAATTCAACCGAACACTTGTTCCGTTCTTTAGGGTAGGGCGTTTCGCTAGAGTTGGTCTCCTTGTCGTCGGTTATTCATCTTGCAGCTTTTCTTCTCCCACGGGCTGTCTTCTTTACAATTTTTTTCTGGTCCAATATCGTCGTGAAGTTAGAAGCATTGCGAGTTTGCAGTACAATTATTTTTTTTTTTACTTTTTTGCAAGTAATGAAAACTAGAATGGTTCTACGGTTTCTGCTTCTATCCGATGTTTTTTTTAATATTTTTTGGTATACGAATGGATTATAGGTAGGTTGTGTTAGGTGTGGAACCTTTGGTGCTTATGGTGTGGTGGCTATGGAGGCTACCCGACCAAAACCCACAGATACATGGAGACGAAATGTAGCTACGTAGAAGGACCAGCCTGAGACGCAAGGTAGTGGAAAAAAGGCACATTAACAACGTGTTACTTCTAGTCGGAAAATTCATACATCCACTCAAATTATCTTGTATCTCTTTTTTCCAACATGGATTTTTTCAATGGATATTGCGTAGCGGCCGGCATTAAAAGTAATAAAAATTAATAACGATAAAAATCACTGGTGCCTATACCAGGAGGAAAATTTAGCATGATAAAAAGAGGAAGTGATGTGTAGACTGAAGAGGGGCATTCAGCTTTATACAATACACAACACGTGCAGGTAACGAGCTGTACTGCCTGCAGCCTCCACAAGCTCCTTCCCCTCTTTCCTGGACCATTGTTGCAAGAGTGAAATTAGCGCATGACCAAAAGAATGGCCGTGTGCCGTGTCCTTGGCTTTTGGGACTAAAAGTATGCGTATTAATTTTTCTTCAGATTTTACCTTTTTCCACAGGAAAAGTTGTGTACTAGTCTCGTGGTATCGAGGGGTTAGGGGTTAACCACTCGTTGGGAATCTCGCTGGGAATCATTGGAAATCTTTATGAAATCACAGGAAATCTTGGAATTTTTTGGAGTTTTTATCCCTTTGTAACGGTTTAAAAACCTGTCGTTCGGGATCTCACTCCTTGCTCGGCTACTGTGGGGGGTTCTAAAGTTTCGGATTATTATTGTTTATTATTTGTTTATTAATTTTAAAATTTATCGTATGGCGTAAAGCTGCATGGTTTTTTTTTTATTCGGGGTTTGAAGTCATCCATGACCATGGCGGGTTAACTTAAAGAAGGGCATGGGGTGAGGCCCCGAGCCGCAGGGGCGCCTGGAACCTGTATCTCTTTTGGTCTAACCTTGAAATTTCCTTGTACTCTACCTTCACTTCCTATATTATAAGAGAACCCTCCTCCAAATTCTACAACATCTTTCCTGGCAATGGAGTAGGCGATTATACCTTCGGGGTTCATCTTTCTATGAATATCACTGGGAATCTTTGGAAATCTTTATGGAATCTCAGGGAATGTCAAGGAATCTCTGGAGTGGTTACCCCCTCGTATCTAACCGCAGCTATAGTATTTTGGATGTTACCTGTACCAGGAGGGCTGAGGGGTCTACTTTGATCATTCGAATGCTATGCTATACCTTGGCTACGTTTACGAATCTCAAAAACACCAATGATTGAAGCATCCAAATAAATTAATAAGCAGTGGGGACGATGGGTTAGACTCCGGAGGGCTTTGAGGAGCGCGCTACGAGTCCGTCAGAGCCTCGTAAAACCTAATAATTAGCGTGGGTTTTCTAACTTTATCCACGTCGTTAACTCCTTGAACGCAAATCGCGATTCCTCCTCCTGCCTCCTCCTCCTTCTCTCTGCCTCCCATCTACTCTCCACTTCGTTTTAATAAAAGTTAACGAGGCGCTCAGGAGAATATTCGCCGGGTCCTTTTAATGAATGCTAGAGTCCCCCCCCAACTGCCACAGAGTTAAGTCAGCTTTATTGCGGGGGAGAAGAAACTAATGTGAGATTATGACCCAGTTTTGACCGTAAACAAAAGGCTGAGATTCCTGTAAATAGGGGCTAAAACAGTACCTACAAAGAGTTTACAAATTATACATTTAGACAAATAGGTTCTGTTCTTGTTTTCTTTTGGGATTTTATTTCCACATGCACTCATTGAGACCTATTATTTTAAAACCAATCTAGATTTAGATTGCGACGTTAATAAATTTATGGTAATTTGATTTTAAGATTAGATTTGGAATTATGAACAAAACAGCGTCGCCTATTCCATACCCCTGCAAAGCTGACAAAATCCAGAAGGCTTAATTTGGGAAGGGTTGGTGCAGCAGGCACCGTCAGCACTAGCATGACTCACCACCCTCTACCATTATTCCCTTATTATTTACCATTTACCATTAAACATAATGGCATTTGAATCATGTACCAATACAACGACAGCACCCCCACTTATTTACATAATCGATTGCCTTTTTTTAGGTGCAGCTCCAAAAAATGAACACAACAGTAATTTGTGGTTGGGTTTGTAATTTCCGCCCAGTATGACGCTTCTCAGGCTCCGCCAACAGCTGTTGCTGTCCCCCATTTCTGTTATGATTTCCCCTGGTTCAATTTTTGACAACTGCGGGTGCTGATTCACATTTCTTCAACAAGTGGATCTGGACTGTAAACTGTTTTCTAAATTTATAAGGACGATTATACCAAACTTTTGAAAAAATCGCAGATATCAGGTACAGTGGGAAAAGTACTATAAGATTAATTAATTAATTAATTAAGAACTTCCTTTCCCTACATTGAACTATTCATTTTCCTATTAGTGTACGAAGTATGAGGAGAGTCGAGGGGGTAACCAATCCAGAGATTCCTTGAGATTCCCTGAGATTCCATAAAGATTTCCAAAGATTCCCAACAATATTCATAGAAAGATGAACCCCGAAGGGGTAACCACTCCAAAAAAATTCCAAGATTCCCTGAGATTTTATAAAGATTTCCAATGATTCCTAACGAGATTCCCAAACGAGTGGTTAACCCCTCGAGGAGAGTTCTGTGATCGTAAGATTTCTGGGGCCTCCTTGCGAAAAATTGTCCATCAAATTTGTGGTTGTGATTTGATGATAGTTGTTGTAACTAGGTTAGAGGAGTAAAGTGGTTGTCAAGGAGTTGGGTCGGGTTGTAACGAGGGAAGACGGGTAGGAGACGAAGAAACACCATTGCGATTGCTAAGACATCTGACCAAATTAAGGCCGCGAAGTAAGTGGGGTTGGCGGGGATGACTGCGGGGGTAACGCTAATGCAATTACTAGGGACCACTAAAAACTCCTCCGACACCTCCAAGCTCCAGCACTCTGTCTCCCAATTTGTCTTGCCCAACTTCTAGGTTAATGCTACCTAGCTCTTATAGGTGAAGGGGGATACAGAGAAGTAGCCACCTCGACTGAATTAAAGGTCCAGTTTGTATTCTTTCTTTTTCCGTCGGTAAAGGCAGTTACGCTGAATAAACACAAGAATAATATTTTCTGCGTAATAATTTATGATTAAATAATGGAATAGTGAAACTATAGGTATGAAGGAAAATCTGTGCAATTCTTCAGTAGCTTCTTACTTTATTGTCCAGGTAGAGAAGCCCTTGGACACTGTGTGCTGCGGGCTTGGATGGATTGAAAGACTGAATTTAAAAAGCAGAAGTTATGTTTGATCAGTGGAAGAGTGGAAAACCATGAAGAAAGAAGAAATTCTTGCGTAGATATTCTCCATCAAGCTCACTTTCCAATGTACTTTTCCTGCCAAGAAATCTTTTTTAATATCTTTGCGCCAGGTAGTTACAGGTAAAACAGTATAACATCCTGGTACAGTGGCGCTAACATCATCAGAGGAAAGAGAAAGGAAAATGGATAATAGATATTTTCCATTGGGGGTAAGTTTATTTGAATAAAATAGGTGGTTTTATCATCGCTCCTTCAGGCTTGAGTTCGGGGTGGGAACGAGATCAACATAATTTAAACCATTAGGGAGCCTTTAAAATGTCAAAAGTACCGAGACAGGAAATGCAAAGGAAATGGGGAAATGAGTTTAAAATGAGCGACTGTTGTGGCAGACTTGACAAAACGGAGCGCAATGGTTGACAAAGTTGATAGGGGAACGGCTGTTGGAATTAAACAATTAACCAAGTTGCTGGTTCAACATTGGCCTAATGAAAATGGACAGGGCTGCCGGCTCGTTTTCCTGTCATCCTGCCGCTGTTTTCCTAATGCTGCTCTTTGTTATCATCACCGAGCCACCGACACTTTCCGTGGATGTACTGGGGACTGGGGTGTGGAATCAACGGGCTTTAGACTCCATCTCGTCACCAGACCGGACTTAATACGGTTGGGAATAACGTATATTTTCTTGAACATAGCTTCAAAAAGTAGACCTAGGCAGGCCCGTATCCAGAAAGTGGTCATGGGGGGTTTTGGGGTCATGGGGGGGGTTCGCCTATATTTTTTGTGCTTCACGTTGGCATTACCATGTGAATTTTCCGTTCATGGGGGGGGGGTTTAACCCCCTAACCCCCCCCCCCCCCCCCCCCCCCCCCGTGGATACGGCAATGGACCTAGGCTAGAGTGGGGGTCATCGTTCCGATACCATACTCAGCATTATCTATTTTGCTCACCTGAAGGGGTAACCACTCCAGAGATTCCTTGAGATTCCCTGAGATTCCATAAGATTACCAAAGATTCCCAACGATAATCATAGAAAGATGAACCCAGAAGGGGTAACCACTCCAAAAAAAATTCCAAGATTTCTTGAGATTTCATAAAGATTTCCAATGATTCCCAACGAGATTCCCAACGAGTGGTTAACCCCTCGTGCTCACCTATAGCAACACGAAATACCAGCTACCAGCAGTAGAGGATGAGGACCTAGAGTTTTCCAAACGAACAAAGCCGCGATAACCTCCCTACCTGCGTTTCAGTGAACACTTCAGAATACCTAATATGTAACACTGAAATCAGGGGATAGCACGAACCTTTTAAAAAGTGCAATTGCCACTTGCCCCCGAGTGGCCCATGCCCAACCCACTGAAGGATAAAATTACATTTTTCCTTCAACAGAGAGACCGACCACGTGTTGTGAAGGGGACCCCGTCGTCCGGGCCCCCTCCAGCAGTGGTGAAACAAAATTGGGTGTACAATGATTAGGAGGCCAAAACAAGCAGGAGGTACAGCCGAGCCGGGTGAAACGATCCTCGTTTTTGAACCTACAGCACCATCTATGTCCAGGTGCCTGAAACTGTAAACTTCACTTGGCTGCCAATAGAGCGCAACACTGAACTCATTGATGAAATTCTATCAAAGTAAGAAGATCTACGAGGGTGTATCTTTGCGCCATTTATACCCTCATTCTTGGGTTTCGGGAACTTTCTGACATTTTAGCAATTTTGTATCGTAAAATCCGGAATTTTCATAGTGAAAAGTGATTTCATTTTTGATCAAGCTTTCAATTTTGTACTGGTGTCACTGGTGTCAGACTTCAGGAGAACCGGCTATCCTAGCGCCGGTCTCATCAACGCTATAATAACTATACCATACCTGGCCATTTTCCTTCGGGTTACTAACTGCTCTATGGGCCACCCTCATCCTTCGTTCTCTGCTAATTTATTTTATTATGCAATGAAATAGGTACTTAACTACTTAAGTACCTATACCTATACCAATTTTTTTTTTTTTTTTTGGAAAGGATAAAAGCGGCAAGTCGTTTTCTTATACCTACAGGACAGGGTTTCTATATGTACCTACAGGGTGTCCCCAGCTTTTTGCCCGTACGAAATAAGCAATGGTTATTCAGTGGTCCACAACGTCTTATCACCTGATTAAAGCAATGTGAGCATATACATGTAAAAGTGATGCTGACGAAGGGTAGCTCTATAGAAAGTAAGGAAGGGTCGCGTGCTCGAGGGTTCTGCCATAACGTGCTATCAGATGGCGTGCTGGAAAGGAAATGCTTTAAATGCCTGCTGGGCTGATGGATAGGCCCATGGAAATACTGGAATGCCAAGAAAAAATGCCTGTCAACAGTGAAACTTTTCCATAATATAGCGTGAAACAAAGAAAAATGCTTGACCCAAGCGAAATGAGGCCTTCTGTGTATATTTTTCAGCCTTACAACAGCCAGAAGCTTTTCTGCTGACCAAAGTTTATCAAGTGAGCTCCTTTACCTATCGGCGTGGGGCGTGGATATCGGTTATAAGGTTGGAAGTCGGCATGTCTATAGGTAGATACGAGGGGGTAACCACTCCAGAGATTCCTTGAGATTCCACTGAGATTTTTTTTCCAAAGATTCCCAAATTCCCAACGATATTCATAGAAAGATGAACCCCGAAGGGGTAACCACTCCAAAAAAATTCCAAGATTCCCTGAGATTTCATAAAGATTTCCAGTGATTCCCAACGAGATTCCCAACGAGATTCCTGGAGTGATTAACCCCTCGGGTAGGTAATACCTCATACCTCCACCACAGAGTATTCTCAGGTTCCGGTAGGGAAATCCCAATTCTAACCATTTCCAACTCAAAATTACGTATATTAACCCACATTCACACCCTACTCGAGAAATTGGAGTCTGGTAACCAGCCCTCAATAATTAGATAATTAACTGAGAACACAAAGAAGAAGTGCCTGTCATTGCCATATTGAGAGGACAATGTTCCGCTAACTAGAATGATCAAAGAGAATTGAATGACAGGACACCTGAGGCGTTCCATCCATTCTGAAAACGCGTCCAGGGTGCGAACGCGCCGCAATGCACGGGTGAACGGTTACGTGGTATTCGGTGACACCTCGAGTCGTTTGTCCTGACAGTAATGAGCCAAAGTCTGTCCGAACCCCATTCTGGACCATTTGCCGCGCTTCATTTCAGCCAGTTGCTTCACGCTCCACTCGAATCCGCGGCCGCTTTGATATTTTTTGCACCTGTTTCAATTTTGAGGATATTCTGAATTTTTTATTAGACCTGTTCCCCGAGGGAGGCTGCCAGGGAGCCACCTGAAAACCAACTTAATTTTAACATTATTAATTATCACGTGACACGTGAAAAAAAAAACAAGAACTATCGTTACGCAATTTCACTGCGCCTGCAATCCTGTGATTATGCAATGTAAAAAAGTGGGTGTACACGTGCGGGAAGTATGGTCTTTTATTTCGCAGCGCAGTCCTCTCAACATGATTCTTTCCCATTTGTCAACTTTGCATTTAAATGAACTTCCCTTTCAATTTATTAGTGTATTTTTCAGTACTGAAGAAATTATTTATTAAACTCGTCCTAGCACATCAAGAGAGAGCTCCGAGCTCCGGGGAAGGTAGTTTAGAAAACCAGTGGCCCATGCCAAAGGGAGATCTATAGGTAGAAAGTATTCACGGTGTTTCAAGACTGTGTTTATTTTAGCACGCGATTACTAAATAATATATCAGTGATTCTGCGATTTTGGTGGTCATTTTTATGGTCAGGGGTCACCAGTAATGACTCAAATTGTCCCAGAAATTTGTAAGGTGAAAAAGATGTTATCACTATAACCTGAATCTGAGCCAGTGCCTCCTTTACTGGGGAGTTACTTAGCATGACATGTGGTTTGTGTTGAAACCAAATGACCAACAGCTATTTCCGAAAAAGTCAGCGATTTCCGCATTGTTGATGAAAACAAACGAAACAACCGAAATGGAAATTTGAAATAAATGGCGCCACGCCATGCGTGTTGTCACCATGCGTCAGTTCTTCATTGCGCCATTTGTTAATTGTTTTTGTATGTTTGCTTGTAATCTGTATGGACGTAGTATCACTTCATTTTTCCTCCACCACCCTTTATTTGAAATCTCTGCTACATTTTGAGTTCTGAAAATACCCGTATACCTCGGTATAAATTACTTCCATAACAATGCAGGTTTAACCATCAGGGCTAGGTAGGCCAGGGTCCGGAAATATTAGCCTGGAAAAATCTGCATGGACGCATCTGGACTAGATCCTGGTCCTCTTGCTCCACAGCTCAGTGACCTGCCCATCACATAAGCACTTTATAGCTGCGATAGTAAAGGTATATATTGTAGTACCTGCATTAGCATTCATTAGAAACATGGTCCTGGCAATTTTCCTACCTGAAATATCCGTAATTAATTATGGGAATAGTGGAATGGTAATGATGGGAAGGACCTTAACATTGAATTAGTGCAATTTAGCTTTGCAATTTAGGTTCGAACAATGTCTTCTCTTTTCCGGCACACTAATTAATGGACAGCCATAAGGAAAACTGTTTTATACAGATGGAGCTATTCACCGTTTCTCTCGTTTTACTGCATGTGAACTCGATAAAGGGGTGAAGGGAAATTTTGATTGGCTTAACAAATTAAGGACACCCTAACTCTGAATCACATTGCAAAGAGGCAACTTACAGAATTTACCTACCTTAAAGTAACTAACTGTATAAAGCATTGCAGCATTTTCTGGTCAATTAGGTCAAAGCCCCATAGCCGTATCCAAGGGGGGGGGGGGTTTAGGGGGTTAAACACCCCCCCCCCCCCATGAACGGAAAATTAACATGGTAATACTGACGTGAAGAAAAAAATATATAGGCAAACCCCCCCCCAAGACCCTAAACCCCCCCCCCCCCATGACCGCTTTCTGGATACGGGCCTGCAAAGCCCATCTGGATATTGCCATCAAACCAGGTTTCAGCGGGTACCAGTAGTAGGTTCTGGGGGACTAAGGTACCGCGTAGAGATTATTTACCTAAAAAAGAAACAGTTCTGCGAACTATTCAATTTTCTTACCTCATAGCTTGATTTTTGATTTTATTCTTACTCATCATGTACGAAGCAAGGTACTTAGTTACCTGATCAACTCTTTAATAGACAGTAACCCAAGCCGTGGCCCTGATAGAAACAGGTTCAGAGGTAGGTACTTGTAGGTATCTATCTGTTCGGGAATTCCCCACTTCCTGGTACTCTCTTCTCCAGACCCATAGATGATGTAGGTGCGGTAGCCTACATGGGCACCATACCTACAAAAACGTTCAGATCGAATGTTCGACGGTGTTTTAGAAATCCCACGTTGACTTGACGTTTGGTATTTCCATACACTGACTCACTGGCGCGCCTTTTTGTCTGTAAGCAATAACGAAATTTCAGCTGAAAAAAAAAACCTATTTTAAGTATTACTCACAAACCGACAGTAACAGACAGTGATAAAAAAAAAACTCAATCTTTTGGTTTTTCTCTCCGTTCCTCCTCACGCCACCCAATTACAGAAGCGTCAGAATTTACACCTCAAACTGCAGAACTGTCAGACAAGCGAGCTATTTGCGGTTATGCAGAAGCTGTCACAAGGTAATACTGTGGGGGAAAAACCGGAAATGGAACATTGCTGACGGAGCAGTGGCGCCACGCCCCGGATTCCAAAAGGACAGCCCAATCCGTCAGCTGTGAAAGCTCATCCAGCAGTAATTAGCCGACCGCCTCCTCACGAGATGCCACGAGCGGTGATGGATGCTTGCGTGTGACCGTCGCTACTTTACTTCGCTATGAAGGAAATCAATATCGTAAGGGTAAGGGTGTTTGAACTTGAGTTTAAAAGGGATGGAATTTTGAACTCAAAATTTGTGTACCCTCTGTAAGAAATAAGTCTTGAAATCAGCTATACTATGCTCACCACTGAAATGCAGGTTCCTTAAGAACCGTCGGTATTAATAATGGCCATAGCTGACACTGCTGACAGTCGCACCACCCAGTAAGTATAGGTCACTGCCCTGGCCAACCGTCTGGCCCAATTTTTTTTGGTGCTGAAAAGGGTGAAACCCCTCGATTACTAAAAGTACAGGGCCCACCGAGGGGGTGACTATACTCCAGAGATGGCTTTAGATTGCCTGAGATTTCATCAAGATTTTCAAAGATTTTCTGAGATTCTCAACGAGATTTGTGGAAAGATGCACCCCGAAGGGTTAACCACTCTAGAAATAAAGATTTCCAATGATTGCCTAAGATTCCCGACGAGATTCCTGCGGAGTGGTTACCCCCTCGGGGCCCACTTACGCTATTGACTCCATACCCTCGGCGCTGTCGGTAAGCAGGTATGAATTATTTTAGGTGTACCTTGTCCTTCATGCGATGAGCAGAAGTAACCCAAAACTGACAACCAGGTTCTCACAACTACATCTGCAACATTAGGCTGTAGTGGACACGTATACAATACTAGAGTGTATACTAAAGAAGTAGGTAGCTTCAAATTGCAAGTACAAAATAATTGGTGTGTAGCGAAGATTTTGGCTATGCAAAATTCAATTAAAACGTCCTGGTTGATGAATATAGTGCCATAAACTTATCCGCAGGTATTACAACTCGTCATTGTATACCTGTAAAGCCTTAGGCCTGGCATCAACTTTGAAAATTAACATTGACTATATTAATACACAAGCGCGGTCAAGGGGTCCGCTTTGTGTCCTGAGAGGTCAGGGTTCCATTCCCGTTGTAAGCAAAATATTACTATACACTTCGGCCTAATCCTCTTCGGCTTCGGCTAAAAAATCGCACAGCTCTCTCATCAGCGCTTGCATTTTGTTCAGACCTGACTCAGGTTTCTCAGTGTTCTGAACTGATTTTCCGGAAAATGATGATTGATTTGGAACGCTCATACCCAAAAACCTAACTGAAAGTGTCAACCTCAACCTTCTCCGATCAGTGGTTCCAGAGATAATCATAATGGTAGAGTGCGAGATTTACCTGTTTCCGCACCAGTAACGGTTCACTTCCGGACACCCATTGATAGGTCAAATGTCATCTAAATGGACCCCTCTATCCACCCTAAAAATATGTACCATTCATCCTGAATCACCCTGTATACGGTCGCAGCCCTTGTTTCAAGAGTTTCTCACTTCCCGAAGAGTTATGATGACTCACCGCCCTGTATCTCTTCGTAAAGCAATCAAACGGAATGTGGCTGCCAGGTGCCGGTAATCCCGAAAGACTGGATGCATTGGCGGCGGAAGACCACTTTCCTGGGGGGTGCATGTGCCCTTTAGATTTTTTCGGGAGAGGGTTGAATATTTTTTCCTAATTTACTCCTATATCGTTATGAAGGCTTTTTTTATAGTTACTTTTTTTTAAACTTTCTGGGGGTGGACAGTCAACTCCTCCCCCCTGCACCCCCCTTCCGCCGCCAATGACTGCATGTTTGTACGTATAACCATCGCCCGATGATAGGCGCGCAAAGTTCATGACCTAAAGGTGAGGACAGTCTCTTTTTGGTCAAAGTTCTACAATTTAAATTTTACAAATTCTTTTCTTGTCCGTTTAAGATCTTCACTATAAGATCTACATTGTCCCGTTGATTACAAAGATTGCATTCGGTTAGGCTGTCTTTAGGTAGGTTTTTATTTTATAAGCGCAAAAAGTCATGAAAATAGTCTCAAGGACGCACCTGGAACTCCATGCATGGACTACGCGGCGCAGCCAGTTCAACTTGAAGAGCAGTCAGTTCGCGAGTAGCTACGCGTCGGTGTGCGGACCATAGCCAGTAGGTACCTATAGCTCTTGGGATGCATCAGGTGCGCCAGGCTGGAGTCAGCCGCCGTGTGGTTTGTGCTCTCGATGGTTTTGTTTATGTGTGTTAAAAATGATCCTGCTATTGTACAACTTGTGCCTCAGTGTCCGAGAAGCCTAAAAGGCTACATTGTGTCTTGAATTGTGGCAGTTTTTCGTTTGGGGCATGGATGTGAAAGGTTTGGGTCAGCTACTTGTGTGGTTTCGGCCCCTTTGTCTCCTCGCTCTCGGCCAAGCACCTTTCATGTTCTACATCCTGCCTTAATTAAACTAAAACTACATTCGAAAGTAGTAGTGAGTAGGCGGGTCCGCCCAAACTCTCATACAAACGTCATAGACGACTCAAAAGCCCTATTTCCAGTTCCCGCCTTTTGATGGGTTTACCTATAGGAAATCCTGAAAAGCCATTCTGGTTGTTATACCAGAGACTAATAATCTGGTTGGCCTAAATTCCCTTCTCTTTTTAAGAAATAATTTGTATAACTCTACCTCGTAGGCACCGGTTTGGTTCTCATCCCATAGACTCAAAAATGGGTTTGAGCCTGGAGCATATAAGATTAGAAAAGGGATGTGACTTCATCTCGGAAAATCTATATCGAGGAGGATTCGTGCGGAAATTGGGTCACATATCATACTTAATATGACCGTTTCAGTTGTCAGCAGGTCACAATTTCAGCCATCCGCGACCCACTGTGAGATATGGGATCACAAATTATCCTGACTAGAAAAACCTTCAGAATTCGAAAGGAGTCACTTATGATATGAACTTTGCTATTTGAAACGCTGCGGAAAAATTGATATTTGATGTGGAAAAGCAATATGAAAGTTATCAAAAAGGCTTCAGGTTGTCATTTGCTATAGCTTTTGCAACATTCGAGACGTCTAAAAAGGAAGGAAGCATTGCCTTGCCATTTTTCCCTACTCGGAAAACTTTCAAATAGTTAGTGTTTGCATTAGTGAGATGTGGATAAGGTAGGTAAGGGGCAGATATTTATAAGTACTTGTATAACTTACAGTATAGACAAAAGCTCTGAATTATTTTTCCACTCTGGAGACGGACGTGAGCAATAAGCCCATTCCACATGCACATAAAGATGATCGTGATGGGGGCACTTAGGCTGGGGATAGGGGCGGAGCGCCATGAAACAACCCTCATATCCTTTTACAGGAATAGCACATCATTTGTCGAACGGGGGTTAAATGACCTCACACCGTACGAAAATATGAGTGCTAAAACACGGACGTGATAGTGCACGAGGCGAACATAAACATCTACGAAATGGTGGAGCCAAGAGATTACTTCCCAAGTCGTTAAACCCGCTCAATCGATTGCTGCTGAAAAATACCATGGATGAACACTTCAATGAAACCTTAAACCCGCACCTATCCCTCCACTACTGCTTTGATCGGCCGTACCAGAACTTTACCTATGGAGGACCTGGTTTTGTGTACGCCCGAGCTATTTTAGATTTGATACTTTCCGTGACAGTCATTGTCGTCAATGTCATCCTCATCGTTGCCATCATTTTCTACCGGCGGAAAAATCGAGGGACAGTCCGCGTTTACAATTCGGGGACGTCCATGAAGTTCGTCCAGATGCTGGCGGTTTCTGATGTCTTGGTCGGGCTGACAGTACCTCTCTACCTCATTCCGCACTATTTGTGCGATGTGAACGACGCGATGCGTGGGGACCATGTTCTCTGCATGGTCAAGTTCGCCCCCCTAGTGTTCTCCGCGGTCATGTCCAACATGAGCCTGATGAGCATCGCCGTGGACCGGTACATAGCCGTTCAGCACACCCTCAAGTACAGAGTCATCATGACTCATAGGTAAGCAAAAGGCAATTAACCTTAGGGAACACCATGTTGTTTTCCTAATGGAAATTGTGGGAAAACACTACTTCTAGTGCTACATGCAGGTTGTACCCATATTAGTGGGGTAGACCTGCGTCATCGAAAGATTTTATGTGGGTTAGTTAATTCTTTACACATTAGGTTTTTTCGGTAATGTTCAGAAATTAACCTTAAAGAACTGGTTACATGAGATACCTACGAGACCTGGATTAATTGAACAAGTTGATCAATAGGGCCTATTCTAGTTCCGCAATCTGTTCTCAACATCATAACAATGATGTTAACTGTTAACAGCTGGTTGAGAACTATTCGCAGAACTAGAAACTAGAATTGCACCTTCCTTGTAAACTTGGTGTTAACCGGTGTTTTGTATACAACATGGGTAGGTATATAGGTACTTATCGTGTCACAAGGCCTTTCCAACTGGGTACATCAAATTTTCAAAAATCAGTCAGCAGTCGAGCTTATACCTATATCGGTAACTTGAAGCAACTTTTTCATTCTTCCTACTCGTACTTCTTTCATAACAACCAGAATGTGTAGGAATTTGTGAATTAGGCAACCGCAGCCTATAAGTACGTGTACATATGTTGGTTCTAAAGTAATGTCCGAGTTAGAAGAATTCGCAAAGCGTAAAAAAAAGTGGGACGGGCAGGGAAGTGACCTTTGATCCGTAGAAGATTACAAGTTACATATGTCCTTGTATGACATAGACACGTAATGCTTCTAGCTCAGGCCAGTTATAAGGCATGTTCTCCAGGAGGAATAAACAAGGAAGAATTTTCATAACCATGGTTCCAAAGATTGCCACCGAAAAGGTCCTAGTAGAAGATTATCATGATCAGACCAGCTCAGTTAAAACATGGATACCTATAGGTATATTAGAAGATAGGTACGTACAAAAATTATTAGCTATAAATACAATTTTCTTTTATTCCTGCAGGGTATGCCACATGATGATAGCGGCGCAGGTGGTGTTCTCTGTAGTGACGAGCAGTGTTCTGTTCCTATGGAACCACTGGACTCCAGACACCTACTGCGATCTGGAGGATGTCGTGCCGACGGTTTACGTTGTCATCTTGGGGATCATCTGTCATTTAATGATTTTAGGTGAGTACCATCCGTCATCAAATAAAATAAAGGGTCCGACAACAGTCGCACTTAACTTTCTCGCCCCATATGATTTTTTTTTTTTTTTTAGATTTTTTGAAATTTTTTTGCGGGCGTAATTTTTACTCAATAAAAATCGGTTGAAAGCTACCCACGAGCATCTATCTGAGATCACTCACACCAAATCTCATTACTGTCATTTTATTACTTTAGTCCCAAATGCGTCCCGACCATTCAAAAACGTGGTTTCTCATTTTCAACACTTTTTTTACTACAACGGCCGTAATTTTGAAGATAACAAAATTCTGTTCGACAGATGTTTAAGTTATATGATTTTACACAAATTAGTCAAATTTCATGACAATCGGTCAATAAATGTGAATGGCGCCGAAACGATCGATCGGACTTTGGTCCAGAACGGCCGTAATTTTCAACTTATTCAATTTTAGTTGCAAATTACCTCGAAACATCTATTTTTCAACACAAATACCAATTTTCAATTTTATAGATTGAAAAGTGTACCGTCAGCGCTTGTCCGACTAACCAAAAACACGATTTTTGAATTATTTTGGCGGTTTTTTGGCAGTAGTGGACGCAATATTTGACCAATCAAAAAATACTTCAAAATACCCGTCGGCAGTGAATTTAGACAGGTCCATACCAAATTTCACTCAAATCGGATGAACGGTACCTATAGGCTCTAGAGAAGTGTACGGACGGACTGGCTGACTGACTATCTGACGGACGGACAGACTTTTTCCAGAAACCACTTTTTTGGACTCAGGGGACCCCCAGGATCAGGGGAAACCCAAAATCTCAATTTCAAAATTTTGCACGAAAACAATACTTTCTCGCCATATATGGCTAGCGAGAAAGTAAAAACTTTCATAGTGATATTGCTGCCTGTAGCAATGCAAGTAAACACATGTGGAGACCAGATAAAGGCGTAAAGCGTAGAAGACATTTAGAAGTTATCAATTCGCTAAAGGGAACTTGTCGTTCTTGTTGTTAATTGAATGAGGTACATAGGTACGTAGACACAGATAGTTCGGTGTTCGTTGGAGGAGTCATAAAAAACTGGAATTACTGGAATTAAATCTGGAATTTATCTGGAATGAAGTAATTGTTTGGTTTGTTTGCTTCAGTTGTCGTGATAGGGGTACACATCAAAATGCATCAGAAGGCTTCGGAATGTGCAAGCCGGCGAAATATCCTTGAACTTCGGGTGTCCAGGGAGACCTCCAACAGCATCAAGTCTGCCAAGGTAACAAATAGAACCTTTAAGTATAACAATAACAAAACCATGGTGTGACTGTGGACATCTCAAAATTGTAAATTTTTCATAGCTGGCTACATTTTCTCCCGAGGGGTTAACCACTCCAGGAATCTCGTTGGGAATCTTGTTGGGAATCATTGAAAACCTTTATGAAATCTCAGGGAATCTTGGATTTTTTTTGTAGTGGTTACCCCTTCGAGGTTCATCCTTCTATGAATATCGTTGGGAATCTTTGGAAATCTTTATGGAATCTCAGTGGAATCTCAAGGAATCTCTGTAGTGGTTACCCTTCGTTTTCTCCTGTAAATAATCGTATAATATGCGGGCATAACATATTATCCTCGAAGCAAAACTGCTGAAGACATTTACCACGGCACTGCTTCATCCTGAGTCTAACTCATTTTCTTCGGAAATTACAGAGTATTCGTCTTGTATGATTGCAGGTGGTGGTGCTGGTGGCTGGTCTGTACGTCGTCTGCTGGACACCGTACAGTATCTGCTTAATAGCTCGCGTCATGGCTCCCAAGTCAGATCCACTCACCGAGTTCTTCTTCCAAATGACTTTTCCGCTTTCCTACGCCAATTCGCTTGTCAACCCCTTCATCTACGCTTGGAAGAACAGTGAGATACAAAGTGCTGTCATTTGGTCCCTACGGAGAGCGAGTTCATAACGTTATATTAAGCAGTTCTCTCTGCATGACTCTATGAAAATTTGCTGGAGCTATGCTGCAGCTTCAGCATTATTTATGATATAGACATTACGAGTGTATTCATGTAAGTTAATTAAAAATGTATAACCTGTTATTTATTCCAAACTATTTACATGTTTTAATATTTAACGTCATTCCATCGAATGAAAAAAGATACATAGGTATTACAAATTTAGGACAAAGGAGTCCCCGAGGGGTTAACCACTCGTTGGGAATCTCGTTTGGAGTCATTGGAAATCTTTATGAAATCTCAGTGAATCTTGGATTTTTTTTTAGAGTGGTTAACCCTTCGAGGTTCACCTTTCTATGAATATCGTTGGGAATCTTTGGAAATCTTAATGGAATCTCAGTGGAATCTCAAGGAATCTCTGGAGTGGTTACCCCCTCGGGAGTCCCATTGGCAGTTTACATGAAAAGAAAAAACAAAAGTCGCATATCGAAGATTTTGGAAACACGAAAGTACCTGAATCAGATTCAGTCAGAGCATCATGCATCGATTATCAAATTTTCCCAACAGCAAACATCAGAAAACATATCAAAATGGGGAATGTGGAAGGGAAAACATTAAATATAAAACAAACACGATATTGACAAAGGATCCACCACAGTACGGGGGGAGAACCAGAGAAGAGGAACGGGGGAGTTTTCCAATTAGATGAATTCGTACATGTTGATATTTTGTGACGGAGAGTCTATGGGGAATAGTCGCTATTGATTGTCGAGGGGAGCATGTACGCTTCTCCTGATGAACATCTTTCCGTCCTCTTTTTTACAAGACAACTGAAACCGAAAAGAAGTTTTTTGAGGGAGGGGGGAGGCTGAAAGTGCTCTCTCAGATAAATTCCCCCGTCTGAAACTGTACGCTGCTAACCAGCCCTTACTGCTCTCGCAAACGCACAGATGGTGGAAAAAGAAACGATAGTAGAATGGTTCTGACTGGCCAAGCAGGAGGCTACGCATATAGTGTCAACCGAGTGCTTTACTTGGATGGTCTCCCAGCAGGCAAGTGACTATGGCTATGGTTGCTTGAGTTTGGTTGTTAGTTTTTTTTTTTTTTTTCATTAACGCGCGGCGTTCAGAGAACATATGCGCCGATGAGTTGGTTTGTTAGATGTTTTTTGACCGAAGCCGAAGACGAAGTGGCCGAAGCCGAATATGAGTGGGCCGAAGCCAGTTTAGGAGTGGGCCGAAGCCAATACATCCATGTCGGAAGCGGAAAATTTTTCCGTCCCGCCGGGATTCGAACCCGGACCTCTCAGGGCACAAAGCGGACCCCTTGACCGCTCGGCCACTGAGAGGCACTTGGTTGTTAGTAAACTCACTATACTGCACTATACAGCATAGAAGTCAGGCAGAGAATAGATGTGCAATTCAGGCAGCCATCCTGCAGTATAGTGAGTTGTTAGTAAACTCACTATACTGCAGGGTGGCTGCCTGAATTGCACATCTATTCTCTGCCTGACTTCTAATCACTAGGGACTGGGGAGTCAGTTTTGCTGGGTAGGGTGGCCCAGACTTCTGTCACAACCAGGAAGTTCACTGTCCGTTCCCTCCAATAATATCGCAATTCCTCCCCCACTGAACCCTCTCCTCTCCGCCGGCGCCGTGCTGAATACGCATCACTGCCCTCCGATGGGGTATCATCACATCGATGATATTTCTCACTGAAGGGCAGGCATAACTCAATCAAAAGACTCCTAATAATTTGTGCACAAATTATGTATATAGGTATACTTGAATCGAACAGCAGAAACAAAACCTGCTGTCATCAATCAACAATATCCAGTCAAAACCCTTGAGAGTAAATATCACCTATAGTGCGGGGGTCCTTGTCCCTTGTGATAGCCATCAGCAGTGCAATTTTCCCTCTTGAAGCTGCTGACTCATGCAATGCTCGGTGCTCACTCACTTATCTTTTATGGTCATTTACCACGCTCATTTGTTAAAGCCACTGCTGGGGGCGCTTGCACTATAAATTAACTCCTAGTTGATTAGTCTGAAGCCATAAATACAAAATATGACGGTTCTTCGAAGTTATCTGCGTTGTAAAATAAATAGAGGTTGTTTAAACTATGTTTTCCCTTAAGGGTCCGCTATACCCGACGATGCATTTTTTGCCGCCCATAAGATTAACATTGCGAGCGGCGATTCATTTTCAAGGTTTACCCTTGGTTGGGAAGACACAGAATTTTGCCTGTACCTAGCCCTAACAATGTTCTAGGTCGTGTTTGAAGCAGATTTCCCATTTTTTTTTACTGGTTTTCAAGATACAGCACTTTTCATGAGGTATGCGATGCTAGCATTTGCAAAACAGTTGCAATAAAAGAAACCAGTGAGAAATTGGGAAATCTGATTCGAACACGACCTAGAACATTGTTAGGGCTTGGTACAGGCAAAATTTAATTTTATGGGCGGCAAAAAATGCATCGTCAGGTATAGCGTCCTCTTAACGAATAATTGACCCAACTTCAAGTAGTCATGCTAGAACCAAGGGGCTGATGTCAGCCAAAGTACGAGAGGTTTACCTAGTGGCCTTTTCAGTGGCTGGGTATATACCTAACAGTTGAAATTTTACTGAAACATGGAACAAGGTCCAGATGTGCACAAGGGCCAAAATATGTACATAGGCTTTATAAAATATGTCCTAATTCGGCTATGAAAGGTCTCAATACGGAGGGGAATATCGCAGAGGTAAATACAAGCAAATATGCTAAATAAAACCATGGCAGTGTAGTGTACATTTGCTTACTCCATTGGTACAGGATTCGTAAATACTTCTATACCTATACATTTTACAAAAAATAAATCATCTGCGGACAGAAAGGTTTCTTACAGAACGGTGCCGTGATTTTGGGATATCGTCTGAACGAAAAATTGGTCCATGTGGGTGACAAACAAATCAGTTGGAAACCGAACTTGAGAACCTTACAATGGCCAGCCTTAACCCTTCCACTGCAGAAGTCTCCGATACGATCGCCAGGATGGGATTCTTGGATCGAGGTCAACACACCCATTCAAGTCTCCTGAAGGCTCGAACACATCTGTCCTATTTAACCTAGAACTGCGATAACATCAGTTCCATCTATTTCCAATGCATTACTCTGTTTATAGAATTGGTTGAAATCCCTCTTAAATTTGCTTCAATCTTGGATGGGAAGAATATGGACTACTGTTGAAGTATGGCTGCAAAATGACAATCCTACTATTAGGTGTAGCAACTGGAATATTCTCTCTCGTTTTGTTGAAAAATCCAGAGGAAAAAGTAGAAAGTGGTATAAAAGTATATTTTGTGAACTGGACGCGACTAAGCAAAACTTGTCATGAAACAGTGGGGTGAAGCTCCGCAGGCATGAGGGGCAAAAAATGGCGTGATTTCATCTGGAAGGCCTCGGGTTGTTGATATGTGTACAATTTGATTTCACGCTACAATGATTTTATTCCAATTTACCTAAGTGGTCACCAGCATGTCGCCAACTTTCAACTTTTCATGCCTTTTCATTCTAAAACTTTTTAGAAACATTTCCCTCTATGATGGTAAAACGAAGTGCTCCAAAAACAAGATTTTCTGACGAAGAGTTGGGCAGTTCATTTGCATAAAGAGAGCGGGAACTTTTAATGCGGCCATGAACTCGTTGAGAAGTTGTCACACATGTAAATTTAGTTAAATGACTGAGTCCGAGCTCCAGAGGTGTAATATGCGTTGTGACTGTAAACTGTTTCAGTAAAAAAAAACCTTCTTTTTGCCGCTTTTGCTCTTTTCCATCGTAATAAATCATCTACCTGCAGTTGAAGCTCTTCGACTTCCAAAAATCACTAAGAAAGCACATCCAAAAAATTATGAAATTGTTGTCTTTGGTCGCTGCAAAAAAGGGGGTCCCCTGTAAATAGACTCCATTTCATGCACGAAATATTTTTTCTAATTAAAAACCAAAGTATTTCAAACAAGTTTTTTGTTTTGATATCTGGTTCATCAGGTGATCTAGTAGGGAGCTACCACATTGTAGGGATAGACCGAAGCTCCAGGGTATGGCACAACCGAAGCGTCAGGGTATGGCACACCTGAAGCCCCAGGGTATGGCACAGCCGAAGCACCAGGGTACGGCACAGGGTACGGATACACACCAGGGTACCTTGCTGCGTACTGGTAGGCTCGTTTCGCCGACGCATCCTGTCCCTGTCCCTGTCCCTCCTGTCCTGGAGGAGGAGGAGGACGAGACGCACCAGGTGGAGGAGGATTCCCATACACAAAAACGTCTAGATAACGGTTGTTTAGGCCATAACGGTTGTTCAGAGCATAACGGTTTGGTGGATTAGATACTGAAGGTGGACCACCCGGGTGCAAGGCAGTAATCTGCACGACAGCAAAGGCGAATAAAAAGCAGATAGCGCTGCCCATACTGCACTGGAACAAGCTCATGGTGAATGTGGTAGCAGGACCGCCGTTGCTGAGCTTTATAGGCAACAGTTAGGTTATTACAACAATGTCGGATTGTAATTAATCTGGAAATCAGTTAATAATTAATCTGACCTATCAGAATGCAATAAAAACGTAGGTAGCTGCCACCTAGACCAATCAAACAATAAACCTCGTTTACCTCACAGGCCCTCTGCTTTTATAACCCATTAAAAAATCTATCAATTTGGTTTTGTGCGCATGCATTTTTTTAAGCGCTAACTTCTGTGTGGTTATTTAAAAAGTGTGCTGTTCTCCCCCAAGTGATTGAATTTAAAAATGTTCATCTCAGAATAATATTTTATTGACCTGCATAGGTTTGGACGAGTATTAACTCAGTCAGCAGACTCCGGGCTCACTTGATGGACCTTACGTATACCCAAACTCTCTCAGAGTTTTCTTTCCTTTAGGGGTAACAGGAAGAAGAAACACCTTTGCAGGCTCCGAATTAGGCGAAATTAAAGGCCCAACTATTACGTACACATCCAAATAACGCCTTTGTAGAGGAATCGGGTAGTAAGAGTAAACAGAGCTTATTTCCACCAGAGAAAGGGCCAGGGTAGCACAGAAGAGGAAACTCTTTAAGAGGATCATTCCAAGGTCTTGGTTTACGCCAATTGTGAATGAAAATTACTTATATGGCATTTGGTTTTTATAGGTAACTTGAATAGAGGCTTGAGATAACCATTGCATAACATTAGCCTCGTTATGGTTTTAGTGCCTATTCTACAAGGCAACTGTAAGGCAGTATCGTACAAGAAACAGCGTGTAAACTATGAGTATGCAAAGATTGCAAAGTACCCGGCAGTTATTTGTTTTATGGTGAGTTTGAAGAGAAATGAGTACCAGTACCATTCCTCTGAGAACCAGAATGGTTCGTTACATACAGGTAAGCTCCAACCTCGTTAAACTGGTATAAGAAATTGTGTAATGGTTCGTTTTGAGGGAACCATTTCGAAGTATCAAAATAATAATTTATTTGGGAAACATTATACCTAATTGTATATATTTATTTTTGGAGTTCATATACCTACCATTTTTATTTTATTTTTCCCTCCTTTATTTTTAGATTTCACACTCCCCTGCCCTTCCTTTGACGATGACGTGACCGCACAATGTTCTGAGGTGAAGGCTTACACAAATCTGGTCTAGAATAGAACTAACCACAACAGCGGCTCATCTAGTCTTTGCCTTCTGCTAAGATAGAACCCCGGTGGGGCAATCACGGAGGCAAGGAGGGGGAGGCAGGGGGCAGGGGGGGGGGGGTAATGAGATGGGTGCGGCGCTCTCGTGTAATCCATGTTAAAGAGCTGTGCAGCGGAAAACCCAATTTGGGGAAACAAGCCCTCCCCCTGTCACGTGCCGTTAAATCAGCCGCGCTGTCCGAAACCCAGCCTCATTTCCAGAATCACTGCGATTGTGCTCTCAATTCATTCAAACGAGGGAGGGTCTGGTCTGATTACCAGAAAAAGAGGGCGTGAGTCAGTGTCTTGCCTTATTGTGGACACGCACGAGCGTAAGTAAGCCAATCCATCCAGGATACTTTTGGGTCGGTTTTGTCCATTCATCCTAAGTTGTTCCGAGGGGGTAACCACTCCAGAGATTCCTTGAGATTCCACTGAGATTCCATACAGATTTCCAACGATATTCTTAGAAAGATGAAATCCGAAGGGGTAACCACTCCAAAAAATTCCAAGATTCCCTGAGATTTCCAATCATTTCCAACGAGATTCCCAAAGAGTGGTTAACCCCTAGGGTTGTTCTGTAGACATCGCGCTAAATTCTTAATAGGTATTCTAAGAGCAAGCAGACCGGCCCCCTTTTTCTGCCAGGCTCTCGAACGCTTAAATAGAGGCCGGTAGCAGTTGGCACCTCGTGCATGAATAGGCGCACGTGCCACTTATTCCACAAAAATAAAAATAAAGTTAATAAAAAGTTTGCACCTCAAGGAACTATATGCGTTATCTTTTGAACCTTTTCTTAAATTCAACCACTAAAAGACCGGACTTCCTCTGAAGAATAAAAGTTGTGAAAGGTTTCCAGCAAAAACTATTTCCTTTAGAGCAGAGCACATGGTTCACAGGGTTCGGGGGATGGAAAACGGTAGGCGCATAGAGAAACAGAGATTAAATGGAGGCCGTGAAAGAGGTGATGGGATAGCCAGATAGGGCTGTGTCTGGGAGGGACTGAAGCACAGGACCCAGTTATCGCTAGAACCCATCTTTCGGTTCAGCCTCATTTTATTGTGAATTTTCAAATAGGGCAACTTCACTGACATGCCCCTGTCCAGCAGATTTGAAAGCTTCACGTCCTACAACCTTCTTTACGGACCTGATCGAAAATGGAGAAGCAATATTTCGAGGGGTTAACCACTCGTTGGGAATCTCGTTGGGAATCATTGGAAATATTTATGAAATCTCAGGGAATCTTGGAATTTTTTGGAGTGGTTACCCCTTCGGGGTTCATCTTTCTATGAATATCGCTGGGAATCTTTGGAAATCTTTATGGAATATCAGTGAAATCTCAAGGAATCTCTGGAGTGGTTACCCCCTCTCAATATTTCAACCATGTAGAATCAGAGTTTTCTCTATTCCGAGCTCTATTCAGTAAAGTGACATTTTATATTTGTTCTATAGTGCTCATATACATATAGGTAAATCGGTAAAACAATAGATCGAATATGATCGTAACTACGTACTGTCCTACTGTGCTGATAGTAATATTGCATGATGCAGCTACAGGATACAGTGCGAGGCAGTGCAGGAGAATCTATCATCCATTCATACGAACTACTGCATGACATATAGGTACACGATATTACGTTTTAATTGTACGTTCTGTGACTAAGCAAGTGCTTAGTACCTAACATATTGAACCTACTTGTGTGTAAGCGTACGTCACGGCTAAAAATTAAGGTATTCAAGAATAGGGAAAAGGAAACTGAAATTTTCACTAGAACTTCCTTAGCACACATCCGAATAGCACATTATAAATTCAAATTCCTATACCTTATCTAGGGGAAAACCGCTCCTTCATCAACCCCCCCCCCCCCCCCCCCACTCTTTTCCCAACTCCATCAATAGTGAAGGAGGAAGCCCTTTCACTCACGCATCCATCAATGACATCGAAAGGGGAAGATTTGAAATTTGTTTCAGAATTAGAGCCAAGTTACCACTGACTATAAACCTCCTTATTCCCCCTATAATCAAACTGTCACTCAGTGAAACTTGGATGGGAGCAGGGGGAAGCGGTGATGACTTGAACCTGTCTACTAGAAACGTAATTAACACTACTCATTTCATAAGGGTGGCTTTGCATCCTTTAAGTTCACAAGTTCAAAACTAGTGCCTAAGCTATAGTCAAGTGAGCGGCAGAAACTTTTGCAACTCCAACTCGGTTCCTTCTTGTGACTGTTTGTCTACTTAACAAAACAGGCCAATGCTATAGCTAGTTAAAAGTAAGGTAGGTACTTTAGTTTTTTTTTTTTTGGAAAAGGTCAACAAAACGTACTAGGAGTAAGAAAAATTGACTAAGTGAACTATCATAGTCCTGGATGCTCAGATACGGACCTCCTCCTCAACCAGAGTGAGATGCAGTAATAGATCTCTCTACCTGGATGTCGAGAAGTTGTAGAAGGAGACCAAGACCATGTCAAGAGCGATCTCTGACACCAGCACTTCCATTGATTTCCAGGTATGCTACATCTATATTCAGTGATTCTCCAACAGATAAGCATATTATAATGAAGCGCGTAGAGTGCACGTGGGGTGCCGCTGCGTGGGTTCCAGCAGTGTCGGCGTTCGCACCCACTACACATCAGACAACATCTGCTCAAAGTTACGACCAACACCCGGGAGAGGGATCTCTGCTTTTTACTGCAGTCCGCTGCATCGCACTTCGTTACCATACAAACGACCGGCCTTCCCTATTTGCCCAACTTCATCCGCAAAGAAATAGCCCGACGACAGCTCAAAGGGACCCCCGAATTAGTATTTATAATTATTTTATTTTTAATGAACTGCTTTCTCCACGCGCACCACTAATTCTACAGCTGACGATGATTAGTGGAGCTCTACAGTGGATTTATGCGTCAAGTCATTGCTCTGATCATGTTTACGTGACGAAGTGTGAGCGGAAGGAAACATTTGTCAACTTGTGCTTATTTTAATCGATAGATAATGGCTGTTCTATTCCAAAATACAAAAAGCAACAGAGCTATTTCTTCTCTCAAGAAACCGATTGAAGCTTCACATACCAACCGCTTACCTATACTTTTTTTGTGGTATCTGACGAGTACTCACGAGGTACCTACCTAAATTAGAACATTTTTCTATTCTTTGCCGAAAAGTGTAACGCCATAAAATGTTCAAAGTCTTCTTGCAAGCTCAGGTACTAAAATAATTAGGACTCAGATAAGATTGTGATGTGATCTATCCATAGATTCCATCTAAATAGACAAAAATGTTGTGTCTCCTTCCATAAAGAAGTTATACTATAATAAGCACTTGGAATGCAACTAGAAAAGAAGTACCACATATTTGCAGGCAGAATAGACAAAATTATTTTATACAGTAAACCACAGGCCCATCTCACTACCTGAGTGATACCTGAGTGCAGGCCTTATAGCTTTATTGCTGTGGCCTTTTTCTCAAATAGAAAAAAAAAAAAAAGATACCTGAGTGAGTATGAGTGATACTGTATAATTCTATACACCATAAAAATCTATATCTATATCTATATCTATATCTATATCTATCTGTATCTATATGTTTCTTTATTTTGTTGAGTTATTTTATATTTTATAGGAAGTTTCAAAGGTACGATCGGCTCCCATGAGGTATTTTTTTCTCTTCAAAATTCAACTCACGAATCTCCCCCTGATTTAACCTTTGGCCACTGAAAAAAGATCTCAGCAAAGTGAAATAAATGAATTGACAGCAGGAGCAGAAAAAAATTCTTTGGCACGAAACGCAAAAGAAAGAGTGACAGAAAAAGAGTCATTTCCTTGAAACTAAATAGAATAGGGACAGATCCCTTGGGGCTCCTTAGTTTTATTGCAAGAGGGGGGAGGGGGAGGGGGAGGGGGAGGGGGCAACATGTGGAACCCATCACTCCCCCTCCCCTCCTTACAGCTGATTTGCGTACATCACATTTCGTGTCTGTTATTCATGATAGGAATTTCTTTCTCGTGACGTTACAGCCTGCCTGCCAAAACCTGTGTCACCACATGAGCGTTTTTCATCATAAATAGGTACCTATACACTATTTCTAAACTGCATGACTATTCGCATGCATGATGTTAAATGGTAGGTACTTACTTGTTCTCTGTTCGCGTCAGCACCTACCGAACAGTTGCCGTCGGGTAAGACAGTTGTTCTGCGTCTCCTGTGTCGTTGACCGTTCTAACTTACAACATGGACTTGGTCAAGGTCTTTTGTGGTCAGACCAGACACTAGTCCAGACTGGTTTTTATCGAATAAATCTGCGAATACTATCCACAACATAGGTAAACTAGTTCAGTACAAAAAGGGAACATAGAGAGAAGGATTGAGCATTATTTCTTTTTACTGGTTCACAGAGCTTGAGAAATAACATTGCTAAAAATGTTCAGCTAAAAATTGACTTGTCACATGGCAACTGTGTCGCTTTTAGCTTCGCCTTCAACAGATCAGCAAGGTTGATTCACCTCTATTGTGTGTCATATTCAATTACTTCGGCTTTCAGCTATTCTCAATTTCGTATTCCTCACATGTTTTAGGCGCCACTTCATTTAGAACGATTCAGCATTTTTGCAACGCCCTGCGCAATATGTGCAAGGGACGAAAGAAAAGATATTGATCGTAACCAACCAGGTCTAGGCGTTCTTTTCCCAACGTCCATACCTTGGACTCCTGTAAAATGTACCTGATACTGATAGCTCAGTGACCTAGTGACATGAAAACTTTGACACTTCATCCAAAACAGACACTATCAACGATTGATTAGGAACTGACAATAGTCGAGAAGTTCAGTAACTGATTTTTCTGTTTAGGTTCATTATACGACCTTGAGATAAGTAACTACAGCGAGTAGGCATCGTCACAGTGAAGCATCTGCACAGCCTTGTTTCTTCCTTATCAAGTTGGCCCTTATTCGCAGTCCCCTAAATGAACCAGGATATTGCCATCTTCTTGAAAATGGTGAAAACCACTCTTTGCCTGTTACTGTTACTATACCACAGTAAAAAATGAAAATTTGCATCCTGAGATTCGTTTGTTATTCAGTTGCCCTCCAGACGTCTTAGGAAAATTTATAAAAAGTGAAGAAAACAACTGAGTAATGTCGGTATAACTTCCGGCAGCTCAACCATCCTTTCTTAGTTCCCCTTATTTTACTGCAGTTTAGACATCTAAGGGTGCGTCCCACCATGCCCAGTTAAAATTAAACCGGAGATTTGGTCCTATGTTTACCATGTTAAATTTAACTTTTGAGTTAAATTTAACTTGGTAACTCTCCAGTTAAATTTTAACTGGGCATGGTGGGACGCACCCTTACACTACTATTAGTATATTCCGTATAATGTGCATTTAATAATTTTGCGAAAATGACAGGGATTGTTTCAGGTAGGTATGAGTTATTCATTTCTGATGAGGTTCGATTAAATAATGAATCAGTAACCTGTCTTATTACGTAAAGTTGTAAATCAGGTAATCTATACCTATGGCCGAGGAGAAAATTGCGCGAAATTTCCCATCGTAATGATAAGGTTTTATCTTCGATCACACGTGGTTACTTTAACTTGAATAATTAATAGGTGTTGGTAACAGTGTCAGTCAATGTAAACATGTCGATACGAGCTGATGGCGTACCTGGCGTTACAGGATTGACGCGACTACTAAGTGGAGACGTTCTTGCCCCTGCTAAACTTTTTGGTTCCACTGTTTGGGATGCCCAGGGTGAAAATTGCAGGAAAGATGTATCGAGGATGGTGGAAGGACTCAAGTCTTCCGAATTCTGGAGTTACTCAAGTAAGTGTTTATTTTTAAAATTTCCACGTAGGTACACTTGACAGTGCATGAAAGAGACATATAGGTAACGTTTATTGCGGAATACCCCAAAAAGGAAACTTCCTGTCAAATTGATTCGAAAATTGCATTTTTTAGTTCTTGACGCATCTTCAAAACTGCCCACCGGTATTCTGACAGGAAATATCGTGGACCTGGGAAATTTCGATGAATGTGTCCAGGTCCGCTTTCCAAACGCGTCCACCCAAGGGCAGCATTGTTTGGCCAGTTTTTCGCTGGACAACAGTAGAGCCCGAGATGATACCGTCCAGGTGTTCCCTTCCCTTCTCTTGTCTTTCTGCATCCCGTCTTCTTGCCGTGCTGAAGCTCTTCAGAATGTTCTAAACACTACATGGTTTCCTCTCACTGGAGGAGAAGCCACGGTCGCTGACGCTGACTGCCATGTGTCTGAAAGTGCAAACCATTTTTCTGCTGTGGATATTTTTTCCATGTAAGATAATGTACCCACATTGAGAAGTTGACAGTACCTGGCTTGCATTGCACAAAAATGTAGATGCATTATTTAATGATTTATTAACACGAAATATGAACAGAAGTATTCCTCAGAGGAAAGCCAGTTACCACATCCGTATTTTTGCAGAACCCTCTGTGTCTTGGTCTTACTGATTTGCATCGCCAGTACATTATGTGACACTTCGGCTCACCATTTTGGATCTAAAAGTAAGTTTAAAAAAATCTCTAACATGCCCTATTAACTCAAAAAATAAATTATGAATCTTGATCATTAAATAATCCTTATACGGTGTACTTACTCCTTACTTAGGGGCTTTTTCCAAAACCGAAAAAAAGATGTTTCCAATTGTGTTTCAGAAGTAAGTATAGGTATGTTGAGCCCTACGCTGACCCTTCTGACCTAGCGATTCGCATTCAATTGAAAACAACGTAGATTCCTGGGTTGGGAAGTGCCCAAAAGGCAACGAATCAACTTTACGAGTCACGAGAGAGTTTCGAGCCGAATGGCTCAGCAATTGATTTCTAGCCAGCGGCAGCGAGAATAGGAAACAAGAAGAGTATAGGTACTTATTCCTAGAAAGTTATTTCACCAACTCTCGGGTTTAGAGGTGTCCATGTGCCAAGTGGGGTGTATGTGACGTCAACTTGAGTCCTTATGTACAAAGGTATTGTTCAGGGAAATCGTGTTCACATCTTTCCACTTCCACAAAACATAGTTGCAATTCGAAAGTAGATATACAGTTTAAACGAGGGGTTAACCACTCGTTGGGTCGTTGGGAATCAGTGCAAATCTTTATGAAATCTCAGGGAATCCTAGAATTTTTTCGGGAGTGGTTACCCCTTCGGGGTTCATCTTTCTATGAATATCGTTGGGAATTTTTGGAAATCTTTATGGAATCTCAGGGAATCTCAAGGAATCTCTGGAGTGGTTACCCCCTTGAGTTTAAAGCTACCTTCTCTGTATTTTTATTGTAAAAATAAAAGACCACTAACTGATAGGTATAGGTAGCTTCTTACCCAAATCTGGTTCATGCATGTTAGGTAATGTAGGGCCTAGAAACAAGGATACAAGCATAAGTCAGTGCAATGTTAGAGAAAATTAATTACTTTCTTTACGAGTAAAAAACACACAGGTATAAGCAACTGAAAGCTCAGTGCGATTCGAAGATGAGAACTTATTGGGTAATAAACGTGTAGGGCTGTATTTGAGTTAGAAAATCGGGTGGCTGCCTACGTGGAAACCAATTATTTCCCAAGGGAAAAATAAGACAAGAAATAACTTTCTACAGCAAAATTAAATTGTTGTTTCTATTCTGCAGCTGTTGGAATTTTTTCTTAGTCAAAGATTGGGCAACATTTAATTGTAAGAAGTAATTGTAAGGGTTTCTTTTTTCTTTCAGATGGATTCTTGCGTTCTTTTTCGTTCTTATCGAACGGGAAAAAACTTTTACAAGTCACTCAAAATTCAGATACAATGAGACCTCTGAACGGCATCAGGTTCCTCAGCATTGCCTGGATAATTCTTGGTCACAGGTACTTTTTCATGACCACTTCGCCTATCATGAACCTTCTTGAAGTGCCTGAGGTAAGGTTGGTACAACTTTCCATAAATTGTCCGAAATTTTCTATAGTGTGAAAGTGAAAATGTTAACTCCTACAGCTAAAGTAGATTTTTTTTTTGTAGTTGATAAAGAAGGTGAACTATCAGCTTATTGCTGGTGCAATACTTGCTGTCGATACCTTTTTCTTTCTGAGCGGTCTTCTCAATGCTTACCATCTCATGAAAGCCCTTGACAGATTTAGGACTTTTCCAATTTTCAAATACTATGTCCATCGCTATATAAGGTACGTAAAATCCAAAAATGAAAGATTTCTCATCAGTTTTCTCAATGTTTCCCATTCCTTGAGTACGGTTTCTTCCTTTTAGGACAACGCCTGCCTTAGCAATAATGATTCTGGTTTACGCCACTTGGTACATACAAACTGGAGACGGGCCCCTTTGGAATCGCACTGTCGCCCCGTGGAAACAGTTTTGTGTGGAAAACTGGTGGTCTACTTTGCTTTACATCAATAATTACTACAACCCGACTACTCAGGTACGTATTTAGAGGGTTCAGAAAGTCAGAGGCTTGAAAACAAGCCCGATCTTCACACGGTAAAATTCCAATCCGAAGAAAATCCGAAGAAAATTGTGATATCTTCTTAACCGTGTATACGAGTACCAACAGTAGAATATCCCCTTAACTAAAAGCGCTAAAAGATTTTTTTTTTTTTTTTTTTTTTTTTTTTTTTTTTTTTCCAATGAAAGATCCAAACTCGAATTCAAAATAAGGTACGTATGACGTAGTTTTGTGGTTTTAGTGTGCTGGTCAGTCGTGGTACTTGGCAGTGGACATGCAGCTGTACTGGGTCGCCCCTCTCATCGTTGTTCCTTGTTGGCGATGGCCCAAAATCTCCAAATATTACCTCAGCTTCCTTCTTCTGTTGTCAACAGCGGGACAATTTGCAGTTGCTTACATAAACAAGATCCGGATGTCCTTTAGCATATCCCAGAAGTAAGTAGCGGTAAAAGGGAGTTCAGCCCTTTCTTTATTTACTGTGGATTGAAAATCATATTATCATACCTACTTGTAAACAGTTAGGTAAGTAGGTACTTAATTCAATTTTTTGAAACTGCCTGCATCACCTTATTTTCCTGACACACAGTAGGAGTAGGATATCTATAGTAAACTTACGATGAATGTGTTTCTGGTAGCCACTTATATATGTTTGCCCTTCATCTACATTGTGAGAAATATATAGCTCCAAAAGGTAAACAGACGTAACATACATACGAGCAAATATTAGCCTTAATTATTATCTGTGCCACTAACTTCAAGATACATACAGCAGCCATAGCCATACAGACAAACAAGCGCGTTTTGTATAGCTAAAAGTCATCTTCTGCGACTCAGTGGAGGATAAGAATACTCAAAACATAAAAATCAAAGTTTGGCACGAAAAATAAAGAATTAGAAAACACAAAGTATATATTATATTTCAGAACAGATATGATACGAAAAAAAACAGCACTTGTATCTACAGCCTGAAGTAAGATATTTTATTATTTTTTACATGTGTTTTCGCCCCTTCACTATAGTTTGGACGAATATCTGAGGGTAACAGAAGACATCTACGTGCCAACTCATACCAGAGCGTCACCATACATCATGGGGGTTATGCTCGGTCTATTCCTTTACCGCCTACGGAAATGCAATCGCAGACTGTCCGTGACAAAGGTGAGTTATTACAGTTAGGTACTTCTTCACTGCAGTGTGCCGCGACCGCGCCTTCCGCTATGGAAGGAAGCCCTTCTTCATTACTACCGCAACATTTCAATGAAGACCAAGGAAAGAAAGTCGGTGAAAGTTCCTAAGAGATGCTACTTTAAAGTGGCTGTATAGTTCTGCAGTGTTAGAGGAAGGAACTGAAGTTTTTAGAGGGCGGAAGGAAGTCTGTAGTCAGAGACTCGTAAGCACATATTTCAAAAAGAACATTGGAAAAGTTCACGTACCTACTTGAAAATTTAAGAAAAAACGGACGTTCAAATTTTAGAAAAATGGAAATAAAAATTTAAGAAAGTGCATTTTCAACGATTTTAGGGGTGATGCCTGCCGTAAAAAGAATTTTTCATTTTTTTTTTTTTTTGCAGTGGATGGTTTTATGCGGGTGGTTAATTTCGACTGCCCTCTGCCTCAGCGTTCTCTTGGGGAATTACCCTTTTATGCAGTCAGAATCCGAGCACCCTTATAATCGTCTGGAATCCTCATTCTATATCAGCCTTCATCGGATCGCCTGGGGTGCTGGACTCTCATGGATCATTTTCGCAACTCTCTACGGCTATGGAGGTGAGGATATTATTGGGGGGGGGGGGGGGGGGGAGGTTCTCAAATATTTCAACCTGTGTTGTACGTGTACGCCACTGCCCCAGATACACATCATATTTCCAGAAAGAACATTGCACCTTTTTCTCATTCCAGGTCCAGTAACACCCTTGTTGTCCTGGAACGGCTTCGTCCCCTTGAGTCGGCTGACGTATTGTATATTTCTGACCCATTTGGCAGTTCAGCAGTATCAGCTAGGTACAGTACGAACAAGCAGCTACTATCAAGACATCGACCAAGTTCATAGGTTCTTCGGGGACCTTGCAATGACAATAATCACTAGTACAATCTTGTGCCTCATGTTCGAGTCCCCTATCGTCATGATAGAAAAAAATATCGAGCATTGTAGGAGAAAGGATATTCAAGAGGAGGGTGAAAATAATGAAGGATACACGGAAGAAAAACTGGAAAAAAGTAAAAATGTATGTAAAATATAGAGTGTGCAATATATTTTTTCAAATTTTCTTCCTGACCAACCTTCGGCAAATCAAGTGGTAAAATCTTTGAAAAGCAGTCGAGAAATTGAAAAGAGCTAATTAGCAGGTCTATTCTTTTTGGTTAATTATCTTGTATTCAAAAACAGGAACTTTCCCCCGTCGTCGCTTATTTCTTCTTTCAAAACTCCGTCAAACGGGGTGTTGAATAATTTTTCTACCAGCTTTCAAATTGTTTCAAAAAATCCAAGTGTAAAGTGTGAAGTATAAGACTAAAGGCAAAGAAGAAGGAATTTCATATTGAATGTGAAATTTTTGACAGTCATATTTTTCGCCTATAAAGCGAATGGATCCAAATTTCATTGTAGGTACTATATGGTTTCATCACCGTTGAACTAACAATTTTTACTTTTGACTTAATGTAACGAATTGCCTCGAAAGTCGTTTCCTGTAGGTAATAGGTAAGGTAATGCAGGTACCTGGTTGCACCTAGATAGGTATCCTCTTATTAACAGATAAAGTTTCCTGATCTGGAAAGCAGTCTGCTGATTCAATTTTTAGCCTTTTAAATTCATGTCAACGCTTATCCTACTACAAGGGTGGCGAGACCAATGAATTCAAGTAGCACTTAATGTGACGTGAACGTAAATCTCCTGGGAATATCATGACTAGCAGACATAGAGTAGTAATCGGGACATCTAGCGTGCCTTACAGGCATCAATCTTCCTCCCGCCACCAAATTTCAATTAAAATTCGACTTTTTTCCGACCCCTACCGGTGTGTGTCTCATTAGAATTATCAATTTTCCGCAGGTTCCCCCGTTTTTATGCTAAATTTTTTTTACTTATTTACACTTTGCCAAATGTATTTTCCTATGCGTATTCCCAGTAGTATTTATAGGTAGGAGTGGAAGCGGCCTCGATAGCCGAGTGGACTAAATGGTCGATTTTGAGGAGCAGTGAGAGCCGGGTCACACCGGTTCGATCCCGATCCTACCAAAAAGTTTTTCTGCTCGGCATTCACCTCTGATATGTTCAGCATGTCAAGTGAAATGTATATCGAGGCTGTGGTGGTTCGGAACCCACCTAAATTGTAGGTCCCCATCGTTTACTCGATGGCTGGGGAGCTGGTATTTGGTAGTGCTGCCAGCTGAGCACAATGGATAGTTCTTGAAAACGGTCTAGTTGCTGGGCTTGTCCCCCCCAACCCTCAGCTATTATTATTAGGTAGGAGTGGACGGTGATTTTCTCAAACAGTTATAAGCTCAAACAGTTATAAGCAGTTCGTCCAGACGTATACCTATGTGAGTGCATGGAAGTAAGCAAGAAATATGAAAACTTGATTTCTTATCATGATAAGCTATATAGGGTTTGAAGTGGAAAAGATGAGGCAGAAATTTAAAGGAAAATAAAACTGGAGCGAGGAGAATTCCCCCAAAGAGCCAAAGGAGAAAAGTCCCCATTTCGTTGAATTGATAAGCCAACATTTTGATTCCCTTGCCATGAATAAATTAATTAGGAGAATTGGTTTTGTAGTTATTGTTGTAGTAAGAAGATTATTTCATTAGTTTTATTGAATGGGAGACTTGGGGGGAACTCAGCAAGGAAGTGTGGGGAGTGACTTCGAATTTGTTGAAATCCTTTTCAATTTGAGAGAGACCTTCAGCTCAGAAGTAATGCGCGAGCCGGATGTCTCAGAACAATAATATCCTTATGGATACTGAAAGAATGTTCGCAACTTCATTTGGGAATGGAAATGTCATGCGAAGAAAAATGCTTGGAAAATGAATAATTTACAAGAGCAGCAGTATTCATCTTCTACAGCCTTCACCTTGGTCCTCCCAATAGCACTTTTACGGGCAGGTTACGCTCACTACGTATAGGTTAGGGTAGGTATAGTTTTTTGCATAAAATTATTCCTTCTTATATATCCTATCTATCTATTCTATCTATCCTATATCTACACCCGTCCTTCATTTTACGTCCAAAAAAGAGTGCTCTGCGTAATATTCGGCAAACTGAAATCTCTATGTAAAAAGGACCTATATATAATACTACCTAACATTAAGTACACGAATAAATGCTAAGCGTTGCGTTTATATACTGAAAGTTTAATTGGATATGGACAGTTTTTATACTACCTATGCATTCTTACTTAAAAATCGAGGGGTTAACCACTCATTGGGAATCTCGTTGGGAAACATTGGAAATCTTTATGAAATCTCAGGGAATCTTGGAATTTTTTTGGAGTGGTTACCCCTTGGGGGTTCATCTTTCTATGAATATAGTTGGGAATCTTTGGAAATCTTTATGGAATCTCAGTGGAATCTCAAGGAATCTCTGGAGTGGTTACCCTCTTGTTAAAAATGGTCGTTCGCGAGACCCCCTTTTTGCCGCATTTTGTGGGTGGGTATCTCCCAAACGCAGAAGACATACATCACAGTGAAAATTCCTAAGGGATATCTCATCATTCTAACCCCTATGGCCTCAGCGTTAATTTGGTAAATAATTAGTAAGTCTCCGAATACTGCTGAGCTCGTAATCGAGCCTGCCAGCAGGGCGTCAATGATCTGACTGATTGCATCGCTGAATCTTCCCCTAGGAAATCAGGCAACGCCAGTCTTTACCGTCACTAACTAGGGGCAGTACTGACGCACCCCTTTGTTCTCTCCGAGACCTCGAGGGCCCAAACCGCCCTGTGCTCGCAAAGGAGGGTGCATTTTATACAACTTATTATCGAAGAGTTTTTAAAATTTCCGCAACTACTTTTGAATGTAAATTCAATCAAATTAAGCATTCTCCGTTAGTCAAAAACAAAACCAGGGGTAAGCCACGAGCCACGAGGGGAGCTTTTCAGGAAGTTTAAAAGCTTTTTTAGGAAATATGCATATTATACCATTGTAGATCCACTTCCATTTTTTAGGTACATATCTTGCACAGACCAGCTGATGGAGGGGGTCGATCACATATAATCTTCCCATTCTCGAACAAGTGAATTATTTCAATTTTTGAACCTGTTTTTTTTTTTTTTTTTGTCCCACATTTTAGGCGTAAGTGAGTAATATTGTACCTACCTACTTACTTTTGACAAAATAATTTTAATCACGTTTCAAGGGAGTTGATACAACGAACACGTCTACTTTTTTATTAGTAACGCCTGCCTGGGCTTTTAGGAATTCATCAACAAAACTTCTAAAAGCAAATCCTCAAAAGGGTTCTCCCTGAGAAGCCTTAGAAAGACTGCTTAAAAATGAAATAGCACTGACAGCATAAAAGGGGTAATGAAGCACATAATTATGTAATTCGAAATGACAAAAGAAGAAAATGCAATATGATGGTTTATGTGGGGAAATTGTCCCATCTCGCCAGAATAAGGGGGATTTGGATAATTAAATTTGGAAATACTAATGAGCATTCGGGTTGGTTTATTTCAGTTGTAATGTTTTAGAGACGCCTTTCCGTCTACATTTCGGTGTTAAGAAACCTTATTACTGGTTTTTCAATAGAATCGCGAGGTATGTCCATTTTTCAGACTGGATACCCTGAATTTTCATTTATTTTGCTGTGATCCAAAAATGGAGTCGTAATTCTTAGAATAAACTTTGAACGAATTTACCTCCCTATACAGTCCCCACTAAATTTCCAATAGGCCAAATCGTACCCTTTGACCAGTAAATATAGTTGTTGAAGAAATCTGGCGGAAAATCCTAGAATCCTGTGCCATCATTCCGACGCAAGAGTTTTCGAAGGTACCTGAGAGATAGCGTCTCATACTCCAGTACACGGAGTAGGAGCCAGGAGTAGACCCTGCTGGAACATGGAGCATACGACCGTTCACACTCCAGGTTCCAGTCATTGGTTCCAGCAGAACACGGTAGGTAGCGTTCCCGTTCAATTTCTGTACCTGGGCATGACAATAGGTGTGTTTGCCAGCATAAAAAAAATAGACTGCATTGCCAAATTTTTTGTGAAATACTGGAAACGTTCTCCGGTCTATACACACAAACTATAGTGTGACAAATGTTCCAGAAATTTATTAACTTGACATCTAGGCATGTATAGGTACGTATTACCCTTAACCTTAAGTTCCTAAGTATTTAGGCAGAATCCTTCAAGAGCTAGCTGTAAAAGGCCTTAAACATCAGAAATATCAGCAATACAAGGTACCTACTTATGTCAGATACGTCGTTAACATGTAGTAGTCCGGACTTCGGACGTAATAGACGTTGCAGAATGTCCCGAAAACAAAAAGGTTGTATCTCTATAGCTTACTTTCTATAGCCTGAAGGAATTTAGTTTGTTGTTACAGCATTAAGGATTCTCAAGCACACAATCTAGGCCCTTTGTCTTTCCGTTTCCGTTTTGCCCGAGGACCGAAAACATTCATGCGAACAATAATGTCGCTGAAGAGTGAAGAGACTCACTGCTCACTGCTCACATACAGAGGTACAGAAGTACAGAAGTACAGAGGTACAGAGGTACAGAGGTACAGAGGTACAGAGGTACAGAGGTACAGAGGTACAGAGGTACAGAGGTACAGAGGTACAGAGGTAGGACCGCGAGGGAAAATCGTGACACGGCGATATGCTTAAGGGCTCTCATCCCATGCCACTTCTCCTGAATACATACCAAATAGCCTCTCCACGCGAAACTTTCATTATTATAAATGTATTCTATTAATTGTCACGATTTTTCATAATGTATTTAAATGTTATTAACAAAAACTTGGAACAACACTTTCATTGGAGCGCAACAGTTCATCGGGTCAGACCTTATTTACATGTGGGCCGTTGCGCCGCCCTCTCTTTGTTACTTAGGTATCCTACCTTCTACCTACGTGGGTACAGTGCCATATCGTGGAGTGAAACTTTAGAATGTGAAGCCCATTAACACGGCTCACGGCTCACTTCAGCCCATTACGCCTGCCCCAACCACGATTTTCCTGACTTGCGAGACTCGCGGGGACGTTCAGTGATGCGACAAATGTTCTTATTTCAGCGAAGTTTGTGAACGCTCTTAGTTCTGATTGTGCTGATATCATGAAATGTCTGCCGACCTGGCTGTTCTATAATAAGAGAAGGAATCTTTATTAATTGCACATCCACTTTCTGAGAACATAAGGTATATATACATACTTTCTGTTAAATGTCAAAAATGTCCATTTTCCATTTGGAACTTATTTTGTGACTGTGATTCAGTTTTTTGTTCTTCGTGTAAACCAGTTATTTTTCGAATGAAAATGGTATCGAACCATAATAACAATAATAATAACAATAATAATAACAATATAAGAAAACAGTTTGTATTGTAAGAGTCAAAGGTTTCTGTTCCTGAGCTAGAGTTGAGATTGCGCTGAAAGAAAACTCGATAATAGGAAGGTTGTATCTTCATAATTGTTCTGTCTGCTGCAACAAAGGTCTACGCTAACTTAAATCGCAGTAGTATAGTGCAAACCATGCAATAAAAAACCGAGTACACCACGTTATGGTCCATTCATCTGTTAATTACCGGCCGGCGATTCGTAGCTCTGCCGCTACCGACCGTGGCGAATGTTACAAGGCACCCATTATAGTCAAAGCACTACGAATACCGTCTGTGCTAAACGAACAAGTCCTATTCCAAAAACTTTCTAGGCGATCTGCACTAGTCTCACTTCATCATGATGTTCATGCTCAAGATGACCGTTATTGTGTTGGTGTTTTCATCTTTTGCCATGGGCCAGCCTGGAAGGCAACCAAGACATCGGAGAAGGGTTTCAACGCCTCCGCCACCAATTTCCCCTTCACTGAAAAGGGCTCTGTCTGCCTATGTTAAAAGGGGTCCTTCTCTACCGGAACCTGAACTGCCTATGCCTGCTGCCTTCAAGGACTTCCTATCAGCCTATGGATTTCTAGACTCGAGTACGGCGGCACCGTCCTCAACCCCAGCCCCAACCTCACGTGACAAGTTATCTTCAGAAGATGAAACTGCGCTTGCACTTGCCGTCAGAGATATCCTGTTCTCGTATGGAATCATTCCAACAGAAGGAAATAAAGCAGTTCTCGGAGGATACCCCTATCCATCGAGTGCACCCCCTCATCTTCCAAGCACGTATGGAGAGGCAAACGCGTATGCCCCTATTAATCCATACTCTACGGGCAGCCCCTTCCCCTCAGTACGTCCGTATGTTCCGAACATGCCTGTGTACCCGAATTATTCTAAATACCCCACCTTCATGGGAGATCCTATGAATCAGTTAGGGTAGGATTACTGCATGTAACCTACGGCTCATGTAACATAAAACTCTTCATTTTCCTCATTTTAGGTCAATCGGAAGGGTCATTTGAATTTTTGAACCATGTTTATATTGATGTCATGATATTTTAGAATCACTCTGTTGGCTGTCAAAATTGAATTACTTGTTCGAATAAAAATAAATAAATAATACATGGATATGATTTTATTTTTTGACATCGGGATATTTGTATTACGTACTTACACCTATTTTTTAAACATTAGGAAAAGTTTATTTTGTCTTCGCATTACGCTATACCTATGCGTCCAGAAGGTAAGCACAGCCGTTAGGTAAGTATGACCTTATATGGGTCTTGTGACACTGGACCTTAGTGGGGTGGCTGCCGAGGTGGCAGCAGTCAGCAGTATAAAACGACCATAAAAATAACTTCAATATACGATACCTATAGTAAAGGGTAATTTCGAATTTGGTAAGAAAGGCAAGAGCATTCTCGCTACAGCTTACGTTACTCCCTATATAGGTGTTATGGCTTATGGGATACGGACCATGGATTTCACATGCAGGTATATTTCGTACCTATATAAATTAAATTTCCAAAAAGTGCGATAGTCATTTCGACTTCTAAAACTATTCTGTAGAAAAGAGCCCCCTGAAACAGTATAGGTACTTTGTTGTGTATTACCTATGCTGCAAAATGACCTTCAGCCTAACCAAAGGTAATAAAAAATGAAATAAAGCTCTAATTTTAATAACTGCTATCAGCCGGTACCTACCTACTTAGGTAGGTACCTACGACTATAACCTTAATGCTACAACAATTAATCCGAAACCCGTAAAATCAATGTGAACTGAAGTATAAAAGTTACTGCACTCGTTCTGAAAATCACAATCGTGCCTACAGTAGCCTGGTACAATGACAATTCTGAAAATCAGCGGTTTGATTCTTTGCTTCGTGGCACTCTCTGCTGCCCAACCTCCTATGCCGCTCCCACCACCACACTACCGTCTCTACGGAACCACGCCACCACCTCCCATCCCTGCTGCTGGTGCTGCTGCTGTTGCTGCTGCTCCAGCGGTAAGAGCTCTTCTCGCAGCTTATGGCGTCCCATCTAGCTATCCAGGAGTGTACCCAAGTGTCTACGGGAGCAGCTACCCGAGTGCTTACCCCGCTGTGTCTCCTGCGGTGTATCCTGCTTACAGCCCCTACTCTTCGGGTTACTCTGCTTACTCTAGCTATCCCAGTGTTCCTTACTACATGCGTCGAGGCTAAACTTTCTCGAAGGGAGCTTTGATAATAAATGACCAGTGAAATATGTTTAAAAAAACTATTTGTTCCCCTGACACGTACAGCGTACCTGACAGTTAGAGAAGCTGAGATTCATACAGTTGAGGGACTGTAAAAATATTGAATCAGTGTTTTGTTTTTTTTTTTTTTTAACGCGCGACGTTCAGAGAACATGAGCACCGATGAGTTGGTTTGTTAGATTTTGTGCCCGAAGCCGAAGAAGAAGTGGCCGAAGCCAGTTTAGGAGTGGGCCGAAGCCAATACATCCATGTCGGAAAATTTTTCCATTCCTCCAGGAATCGAACCCGGACCTCTCAGGACACAAAGCGGACCCCTTGACCACTCGGCCACTGAGAGGCACATTGAATCAGTGATGTAGCCACATTTGTATAGGCGTAGACTGTGGAACTGCTTATCCCATTAAATTAGGGCGAACCATCAGTCTGAAGCCTTAAAGACTTGCAGAGGCAACTCATTAAGGAACCACGCCAGGTTATCAATTATCACCAGATTAGGTTATTCATTAATGAACCCTATACTTCCTAGTAGCGTGCTCACCGCCATTTGTTATGTACGGGCCATTGTTCTGACACAGATCCTTAAAACCTCATACATAGCTATCACCCTTTCACAATTTTGATCGTGTCACTTATCAGGCGACGGCGACTTGTGGTCGCAGGCAGTGCCATACGTCTGCAGACGTGGGTGGCACAATGGTATATACGGTAGTTACGGGAGATTGCGGCCCCACCCTCGACTTAGCCTTAGCCTTGCCCTTACACCATGTTAGGTACAGCCGGGTTTTATTAGATTTACGTACCTTTAGCATGACTCTACCTTCGCACAGACGGGGACGCATTTTGTTCTGTATGTATTGTTTTGTGATAAGTATAGGATGAGTGTGAATAATCCGCTTTCCACAGATTCAGGTACACAGTAGATGTATGAACCAGAATATCCAGCCCCAACTGATTTTCTGAAAATTTTTCCCCTCATTAGTGAAAAGACACAAAAAAGTAACGAAATAATGGTTAGGATATACCGTGATAAAGGAAAATTCTGTCAATTTGGCCAGTAAATATCATGAAAATTTCTTCCCTCCTCTAGCTTCATCTTGTCAAAAATCCAAGTTCCCCCTTGATAAATTTCCACAGAAATGAACGGATTTTGTCTAATGGTGGGTGAGTTCTCTTCAATCATAAATAACCGTCTGGAAATTCTATTTCATAAAATTATGTCCTCTCTCTTCCCGAAAGTGTTGTATATTGTAAAGTCAAAAATAGGGATATGATTATAAGCGATAAATTATCAAACTCAACACTTATCGAAAAGAAATACCAACAATTCATCATTTCAGTACAAAAACTGACCATTAAAAAGGACAGCAACTCATCCAGATTCGTCATGTACTACAGAACACTCGATTGTGTCTACATAGGCAAAAGATGTTCCAAACCAATTAAGGAAGAGTCGAGACCGTCGACCTATGTGGAACAACTGGAGGGAGACGTCTCAATCGGAGGAGACGATCGGGGGGACTGTCCGGCACTCTCAGCAACCACTACTGCGGGCCCCAGTCAGGCGTGAAGACCCTATCGACATGTGCCTCGTCGGACATGGCGTCTGACAACCTCCAACATGACGTCGGAGGTTAAAATGTCTTTATCGATGATGAGTCCGAGTATAGGTGTCATAGAAATTGTGCTGCTTAGTCTTCGGTAAAACGACTATCAAAGGGCTGGAGCTGGAGGTATCTTGACGTGCTATGAGACGACACGCAATACTGCTCGCAAAATCTGTGAATATTTTAGTAGGTAGGATATTGTATTTTCTGTTCAGTACCATAAAGTTTATTTCTTATTAGGTATGTTCTAAAGCCAGGCTACTTAATAGGTTGGAAACTCCAAGCGAATTGGCGGCTGCTGTTGTGACCACATACCTGTTTACTGTCAACACATTTTCCACGACAGTGTTCAGCAGAATCCGATTTGAGCCAGGCAAATACATGAACCTACCTACTCCATACCCACACAAGTAGGTACATACAATTTTGGGAGTTTTATGTAAACCTATAAGTATAATAAGTATAGGTACAGGATCGTGTAGCGGCGGCTCACTATATTTTCAATTAAAAATTCTTCGCTGATATCTATAGGTTCCATTTTCACCTAAAAAGCAGTGACCCAGCATGCCGCGGCCAGGAAATATATCTCCACGAATATTGAGAAAAAAACATGAAGATCATGTTAATATGGTATAATTTTTTTTAGGTATATATAGGTTTGATCTTTAGTTTGCACTGTACTTTAGCTGACCTTTGGCTGACCCCCCACCAGCGTGAAAGTGTAACTGCGTCTTGTTATACCTCGGTACCTGACCTATAGGTATACCTCTTTACGTACACCACCATGCATCCAATTTATAATCAAAGATCATCAGATTTTATGTGTAAAACCATATTTAGGATTATCAACACTCTTCTGTGCTTTCGGTACGGGAAACCAATTTAAAATAATTTACCAGTCTTCAATTTCTTTTATGTTATACCTACTCGTACCATCGAGAGGCCGGCGGCCGTCTGAAGAATTTTCTCTAGAGGTTTGAAAGTAGGAAAGTACCTATTAGGTATTTCTATCTGTACAATATGAGGACAAGTAGAAAGGGGCACATCGAAAACTCTTCACTAGGGGGTAACCACTCCAGAGATTCCTTAAGATTCCCCGAAGGGGTAACCACTCAAAAAATTCAAAGATTCCCTGAGATTTCATAAAGATTTCAAATGATTCCCAACGAGATTCCCAACGAGTGGTTAACCCCTCGACTCTTCAACACTTCACTTTAGATACGAAAAAAATATCACAGTATACAGTTTCACCGGTATGTATAGCACGGGAAAGAAGGTTTGTTTGTGAACATTCTATGGGTATAGGTATATAGAACCAAACAGACAAATCGAATTTTAAATAGAGAAGAAAGCTCTCCGATTACGTATACCATAATTTAGAAAGAAAAGGCATTCTCCAGTGGTAATTAGACTTAACGGTTAGAAATGACCTCGTAACATGGACTAATTGATATTGGTTTTTCGCCCATTTTATACGGAAAACCCGGAGGGATGGAGCGATTTGAAAAGGTCAGGCTGTATGGCTGCACTTTTCAAAGCTACAGCAGCAGATTGTCTGTTTTACAGCGTAGTTTGTTATAATGGTATGGACCACAGGAGGCCTTAAGGGCAACCTGCAGTCCCTTTTGGGGGATTAAGACCCTCTTAATAGGCTCGTAACCTTTCGCGCAGAGATTTGATCCCGGAAGGATCCTGATCTCGGATTGAGTCGATCCTACTTATAAACGTTTCCGTAACATAATCTCTCAAACCTCGATAGCTTACTAATTGAAATACAGGTTATCAGTGAAGACTGAAGGATCTACTGCTGAAATATTAATTGTTAGTGACAAGTTTCTGAGCAGCAAGGAAAATCACTGATATGAATTCAATATTTTTCTTTCAGTGTCAGTATTAAGGTCGACTACACGTACTTGGTTCGCAATGCTACGTACTTCAAGCCCTACTCCGAAGTTACAGGGCGAGTGGTAAGTGTTTATAGGGGGATGTAAACCTGAGACTCTTTGTCGTGAGGTAGTGTTGTATTTTTGCATGAAATGGAGTGATAAGCCCACAGGAGCGATTTTAAACAGTCAACTACCAGTCCACATGTTTTTTTGACAGATCGCGAAAACACAACACTACCTCATGCGGAATATTTTTTTGAAAATTTTCGGACTAAAAAATGTATGATTTTATCGTCACATTTAGTAGAAAAGCTTGATAAATGTTTGTACTATTTACCGTAGCCATGTTGCATTTTGGCAATTTTTATTTCACTTACGGAAGTGGGTAATTTCAACAGCATTTCTCTCCTTTTTCTCCTGTAAAAGCTAAACATAGTGTCCTACTTTCACTCGTTCGTTTCGCGTTCAAATAGCACACTATGTTTAGCTTTTAGAGTAGACACAACCAATACGATATTTCAATAACCAGTCTGTAAACATTAGTTTTGTCGAATATTTACTTTCGCACAGTGGTTTTGGTGGAGTTCGTCGAGAATGTATATACAGCCTTAAACGTGAGTCTGACAGTGTGGTTACCGTTTTAAAGCTGACAGTCGACACAAACGCATATAAAAACATTATTCCAAACGGAAACAAGAACCGTACGGAAAATTAACATTGAATATGGCTTTAAAAACCAATATTTCAGCTACTAGCTATCTAATAAATGCATAATGGCCCCGTTGGGTCGTACGTTCATTTAATACGAACCCGACAAAAGCAGTACAATTTTATAAAGACGACAGGTGGATCAGTATAGGTACATTTTTATGTTGCAGGTCCTGTAGCTGTACCTATAGCTTCATACTCAGTGTTCATAAACTGATCGCACATATACCTACAACATTCCACGATGATTGCAATGAAGTTCTGGAAGTTTTTCCAATTTTTTTTTAAGTTTTATGTCCGAGCGAAGTCAGCTATACCGCGCGTTGAACTCCGCGTTTAACCATTTAACTTTGGGTCAAGTTTTATGGCAACGAGACGTATATACAATTATTGTATAGAAGTGTATAGTGTAAGCAGCTGTATTGAAAATTGATTACGGGCGCTAAACACTATAGGAGGTACAGGTACATACCTGGACTTATAATTTTATCACCTCACAAGAAGTAACGCTGTTTTCCCATTATCGTTCTAAATTGGACGTCCCGTTCGCATCGAATCAGGTGGATCGGGACACTGCCTGATTTACAATTGAAAACCTTATAAGGAAAGTTATCACACACTCTATAGGGCTCGACGTAGCAACCTGTTGTCAAGCTCTTATTTGTATGTACCTACCTTCCTACCTACCTATCTTAGAGGCTTAGAGGGAGTTGCTATTTATTATTCACAGATTTTCTCTGTGGCCCAGGTGTTTAGGGGACCGAAGGCGAATAGGTTCCTCAGCCGGAAGAGCAGAAATTTGTGGTGTTTCAGGGATTTGAACGAGGGGGTAACCACTCCAGAGATTCCTTGAGATTCCCTGAGATTCCATAAACATCTCCAAAGATTCCCAACGATATTCATAGAAAGATGAACCCCGAAGGGGTAACCACTACAAAAAATTCCAAAATTCCCCGAGATTTCATAAAGATTTCCAATGATTCCCAACGAGATTCCCAGCGAGTAGTTAACCCCTTGGATTTGAACATGGGACTTCGGAGGCCCCTCTGCAGCGCTTATGAGCTCTATCTTCCAGCGCTTCCAGTGACTGACCAGTGACGCAAGAACTGAGTCCGATGAGCTGTCGTCGTGCTTTGCCGTTGCGATACGTCCTTTCAATGCCCTTTGTAAATACCGAGGTAGGCTGTATTGCTAAATAGGCCTACTGCGAGCTCCATGCTCCATTAAAATATAATTAGTGCCTTTATTTGAAAGGCTGTCTGTGGTCATCAAGCTCACCAAGAAAAATGTTTGATGACTCAGATCAAAGTAAAGCTGTCCCAGCTGACCACTAGAATGAAATTATGCATTCAGAAAGATTGCAACATCTCAGAAAACTAAATAAAAACAGTGAATGGCCGAATAAAGTGTTGGTCCAGCCTTGCAACGTACGAACTGCCGACCTTGGCACTCTGGTAACGACTTATACAATAGGTACCTTAGTACCTACCTTCCAACAACTACAGACGTGCAAACCAAGTGTTTGCCACTTCAACACAATTGTGTTCCATTATGACACGGTGTGCAAATTGCTTCCTGATCTAGATATGGTACTTATCATTACAGCTTTTTGTCTTATGGAATAATAGGGTAGGCACTTTACAATATTTCACGCCTTTGACGATAAACCGACTTAGGAGAGACAACGAAGGGCGGATCTGTGCGTATTACCTACTACAGAGAAACAACTTCCGACTCGCCGAAAAAAATACACATTTCGCCAGGTAGAAGGGAACACCCCCTCTAAAGTGTCTCAACAGACCCCTCCATACAGGTCACCTGAAGAAGTTCACTTGACTGCAAATCTGAATGCATTGTCTTACAGTCATATTGATCGTTAGATCGAGAATGTCGAAACATGAGAACACGTCCTGGGAGGGAAGTTCCCTGACATTAATTGCATTTTGCATAACAGTGCAGTACCTAAAGTAAGGTTCAGGTACAGCCAGCATCGGGAGAGCTAGGATTCGTCCAGAATCGTGCCCCACGAGCCCACCTGGTCCATTTTCTATGGCCGCTGAGTCGATTAGGTTTTCATGGAGCACAACGGCCTGAGTTGGGTGCCATTGTCTTACGTAAGTTGAGACGTGAGGTTATTTTCTTTGTATACATAGTTTGGGGTGTGTATAAAAAACACCCACAATTGGAGCACGGATTTTCAGTTTCAATACACCATCATTTTGTAGAAAGTTAGTTTGCATCATTCTGTGGAAAAATATAACAGGCGTGCATGACCATCAGACAGCATGCTGTTTGAGTAAGATTAATGGGTACTACTCTTCCTATTATTGGGCAGGTATTAGGCAAAATTACGTATTAGTAGTAGCAATAATCATCATACTACCTTTGCACTTCGTCAATTTTGCCCCCCAAAATCTACTCATCGACGGTTCTCTGAAGACCTCTGGTATGCAAAAAATGTACCATAAAGGAAACAATAATTTAAAGGTATATCAGGGCGCACTTTTAGTCACACCTTGTTTTGACGCCTACAGTCATACAAACTCAGGTCCATGTTATTAGCAATAAATATTACGATTTTGTACCTAAATCAAGGCGATGAAATGAGATTGGGAACCTACATCAAGTCGCCTGAATACAGAATAACACAATAATTCCTATAGAATTTACATTATCCAAACCTCTATCTACTGGAGCACGCAATGGTCCAACTGGGCGTTCCCTCGAGCCTCCTTGTGCTTTTGTCAATAGCCCCATGACGTCACGATCCCATATTATGATTTATGTTAACAATCGTAGAAAGGGAGGAAAAGCCTTCCAATAGGTAAACTTATCGTCTGCGTCTAACGTAAAGTAAAAATAGGTAGATTTTTCTTCGAAATCTACCTAAAATCACCCCACTGAAAAGTTACCGAGGGGTTAACCACTCCAGGAATCTCGTTGGGAATCTCGTTGAAAATCTTTATGAAATCTCAGGGACAGGGAATCTTGGATTTTATTTTGGAGTGGTTACCCCTTTGGGGTTCATCTTTCTATGAATATCGTAGAGAATCTTTGGAAATCTTTATGGAATCTCAGGGAATCTCAAGGAATCTCTGGAGTGGTTATTACCCCCTCGGTGTTTACCTTCTTACAGGATTCCACAGTAAACAAATTACAACTCGAGCATTGTGAAATGTTACATGTGATTGATAAACATAACCAGTAATCACCGAGCACTGTTCATTTAGAAGACTGAAAAGAGCACGTCCCAAGATGATGTCCATTATAAATGGAGGCGATGAAGTTTTAAAAATTAATGTGGGGTCTGCGGGTGGCGGCCTATTGCCAAAGTAAATATGGTGGAGATGGGTTGCGTAGTGCCCGTGGCAGGCGTAGAAAGGAACCTACACTGTTTGATTCAGCTCGGACTCACGTCTATAACAATTATTATTAAATAACAATTGCTATTTCGTAACTGACCTTTCGCTTCAGTACTAACGATGGACCGCTTCACAGTGGCCGTTCACGAGTCGAACAATTAAACATAATTGTGATTTATATGTTGAGCTTACCAAACTGACTCGGAACAGTGTCTAATGTGATGTTTTATTGATCTTCGAGTAGGTCACTTGAACAAGTTGACCCATCACAGATGACTTTCTAAATCATTTTGGGACATTTAAATACCTACCTACTTAGGGTGAGTTTGGTAGATAGCCATGTTAATGAATGTGAGTGAAGTTATTTTTGAGGTCAGCGTTGAATTTTCCTCGAACATGGTAGGAAAAGCCCAAGGGGGTAACCACTCCAAAGATTCCTTGAGATTCCACTGAGATTCCATAATGATTTCCAAAGATTCCCAACGATATTCATAGAAAGATGAACCCCGAAGGGGTAACCACTCCAAAAAATTTCCCTATTCCCTGAGATTTCATAAAGATTTCCAATGATTCCCAACGAGATTCCCAACGAGTGGTTAACCGCTCGGAAAAGCCATTCCACTATAGTGACTGCTGATCTATGTACTCATATCTTTATGATGTTATAGGCACGGCCTCTTTGTACACTGACGGTTGGACTGAAAACCTCGATGAGAAAACTTAAAATGTACACAGTTGTAGTGAGAATGCAGTTGAAATGTAGAAAACATGGAATGGTGGCATGTAGACAAAGTCTTTGGAACGCACATTATTAATCACAAAATAGCTCACCATAAATTTTCATTTAAAACAGAGTGCCACAGCTAATGAGGCTAAAAAAGTTAAGAAAGTTCGAGGTCGAATATTCCTGTTAACTACTCCAGTATCAGTATCATGAAACTGTTAGAATTAGAATACGTTTTATTTTAGAACAAGTTTACGGAATTCTTCTTAGAGCATGCAATAAATTATGCTTCTCCGCTCTACACTGTACAGCATACGAAAACAATGTGAATAAGGATTTTTGCGTTTATTATTGTAGGGATATAAAGGTTTTATAACCTCTACTCTTGCATGGTCGTTAAACAATTAATGGAGTGCAGGTGCCAGGGTTGTGAGGTAGGCGCAGTAAGTGAGAAATCTCACTGGCCACTGGCGCATGAGGAGTTGCTGGTATATTTCCTCGCCATTTCCACGCAGAAAGTGCGGGAAATCTGCTTTTTACTTTTCCATATATACTTACGAACTATAGGTATAGGAAAGTACCTACCTATTGTGATCGTGCAGAAAATCGATTTTTAGTTTTACTTTGCTAAGCTCATCCGATCAGAGGTGCCAGACCCTGTTTGTATATGTGTGTGCAAGTATATTATTTGTGTGTGTGTATGTATGTACGGAGAGCCAGGGCCCAAACCGTCGATTTTGTTCAAATTTGGTACACGAGTGTAGAAAAACAATGCGCAGACTCCTGTTTTTCTAATTAACCATAAGTGAGAACTGTGGTTAACAGGGGTGCATATTATGCATTTTCTCAGGTGCATATTATGAGTAAAAATATCGTAATAGCGGTATATCTGGGAAAACTCAAATTTGGGAGATACGACGCCCCAAGTGGTCAGTTTTTTGATGATCATAAAATATGCCATGTGGGTATTGAAAATACTTGGGGAGACTTGATCAAGCGAGTTTTGTGGTAAAAAAAATCTCAAAGCATTTCCGACCCCCCAACCGGGTTGAGTTTTTGAAGGTTTGCGAAATATGCCATGTGGGTACTCAAAATACTCGGGGAGACTTCCTCATGCTAGTTATCTCGTCTAAAAGTTTCTCCGAGGGCCCAGAAACATATAGGATGGGAAAGTTTGTGTGACCATTGCCGTACCCCTTGTTTTTACTTTCTCGCTAGTTACACGAGTGGGACGAATTTTTAGAGGAAAATTATTCCTGAGCCGTTTGCATGGTCTAAAATATTCAGCATAGGTATTGTCCTTACTTCTTCGACTCAACTTACCTCAGGTATGATTTTCAACGTTTTATCCATATTTTTCGATATTTCTCTGCATCCCACCATGCTCGTTTAAAGCGATTTTATTAGAAATTTATCATGCATGTCGAAAATATAGGAGCAGTTGCCCGTTTTCTCTAAAAGAAAAAAGGGATGTTGGGGACGCACCCTAAATAATGTTAAAAACTTTTCGTAAATAGTAGCAAAATTGTGTGTGGTGGTATTGCATGGAATGGTTATAGGTATTTATAACTGCAAGAGAACTCAAATTAAGTGGCTTTTGGTAAAAAAAAAAGAAGTGCTAGAAATTTCAAAGGAATCCCGTCGTGACGTTTGAAGACACTTCTGCTTTAAGTTCTTGATGTAATGAGACCGAAAATTCTCAATTTATTTGACGCAGTAGCATTTCTTAATTTTAGCGGCGTCCTTTTCCAACACCGTGGGCCTGAATCGCGTAACCAGGTCGACGGACCTAATATACGAATTAGACAGGTCACTCAGTCTACTCTCGACTCTAACAGACAGACGGACAGAGAGTGACTTTAACCGACCAGAACAGATGTTGCAAAGTTAATGGACACGTGAGTGCGGAGAATCTTATAGGGGGCTATAGGGTCCTAAATATAGGAAGAATATTTTTTTTTGTATTTCCGAGGAACTAAAAATTTCATTTCAGACCTCCCTATTTTGACGAGTCCCGCAGGGCAGCAGGAGAGTATACTAATAACCTCTGTTTCATAAACTGGGGGACTCCAGCTTTATTACAGGGTTTTCCAACCTCTTGATCCCCTATGGAAGCCAGCAGCTAAACAACCCACGCAAGCCCGTCTCGCCGGCTGAAATATTGTCTTGGAGTATATCAGTGTGATCAGCTGAAGGTCTCCAGACCACACTGAGCTGCAAGTGGACCAATTATAAGGCTTGTACCCGCCATACCTAGATGTGCCTGGTTGCAGTTTGCGCCGCCACTATATCATCGCCAAGGTAATTCATTGTACCTTTCGCTGAAGCTTGCGACAAATCCCCGGCCGAAGATGCTTCTGATATCCTTTGCATGTGCAGGCGCGGATTATGAGAATTACATTTAATTTATTTCTTATTATATTACAGAATTAAAAGAATAGTGACTGTAGTTATTCGTTGTAACTTCGGTAAGTAGTACAGAGAAAAGTAGTGTAGATAAAATAACTCAAGTCAAAAGAACTACGAAATTATAATTGAGAATAAGTCAGAATGAATTTAAATACCTACTGTGGAGGCTGTCGGTTAAAGGTCAAGCTATTTTCTATTCTGCGGCGCTGATTTGTTCTTTTCGGCTCTATAGTAATTCTGAGCTATTGTCCCCACACAATAATCGGGACCTGCGTTGGAAAGTTACCTAAAATCTCAACGCTGCACCAAACTACCCTTCAGAGAGATCACTACTGGTCGAAATTTTTGAGATTGATACCTCTACACCCACTGTATTCATTTCGCATACATGTGTCTGACATGACTGTTAGTGCGGCTTTTAAAGAACTATAGCACCCTTTCTGGACCTAAAATACTCTTCTATTATATAGGTTTACTGTTTAAGAAGGAAAACCCTTTGAAGAAAATGCATGCCTTCCTTTAATCCGCAGTCATTAACGAACTGTTTCTTTTAAATTAGCAATTTGAAATGAATTACAGGGGCATACCTACTGGTGTTCTAGCGAACGACATTCACATTACATACATTACATCTGGAGTTCAGGAGGCCTGGAGAAACGAATCGAGAAAACCACTTGTTCTTTAGGACTGTCCCCTCTAGCGCTACCGAGTAAGGCGAACTTTGCTAGCTTACTAACTAGACAAAAAATTGAAACCAATTACGTTTGCTGTACTTTTTGAAGTTATTTATGGGAGTTTTGGCCATTGACACCGATCCTGAACAATTTCCTTTGGTTCGCATCACAAGACAAATACGTGACATCGGTCGCTTCAATGAAGCTCGTTGTACGGCTGATTATGCGTGAGTGTTACCCAAGTAGGCGTTCAAGTGTTGAAGCTGCACGGGGGGCGTTGACTCAGGTGCAGTTGTAGTTTTAACGATTCCTATTATTTATTTAATGTTTAAAATCTCGTTTGGCCTAACTGGTCAAGCTTCCAGTGTCAATGTCAAACCTTGGTAAGCAGGTTTTTTTTTGTCAACACCAGAAGCGAAGATACCTACCATTTGTAAGATACCTGTGATGCTCTGAAAATAGGTGCCAATTTTTATTTATTTTATACTGTAGTAGCTGCACCTGGTTTAGCTTATTCACTTTCTGTATTCATAATTGTTACCAAGTTCCACTAAGTCGTGTTTATCCCTAAAGAGAAGAGCACAGCAAGACATGGGTGAGGTCTAAGACCCACAATAGCCTCCATTTGGAGCAGGCAATGCAAGTTTTTTAAACTTTTGGGCCCCAAAAAAGTTGCAGAGCCGCCATGATCGGAGATGTATTGATATTCAGAAGCGAGCACGGGCTCAGATGCCGAACGCTGCAGAGGTTCCTGGAATTGTTCTGGCAGGCTCTGGATATCGCACTCCAGACGGCGAACTATGTGTGGCAAAAACCAAAAAACCTTACTAATCCGTCACATCAATATGTGAAGCATTGCCTACACAAATCTCCACCATAGTTATGCCTCGTGCTATTTTCTTTGTTCGCAGAGCGTGGCTCATTGTTTACGGAGCTTGTAGGAAAATGATGAAGGATTAATTTTTATTGTGAATGAGTTTAAAGATGCAGTAAGCACGTACTTTTAGTTACTTGTACTAATTATGTATATATAGCATGTTGGAAAATTCTCATTTTCAAAAAAATGAAAAGCTCATTTTTTCACTGTCTCCAATTAAAGCTAACTCCGGATTGCTCAATCAGGATCAGCCTCTTTTTGCCAAAAATTCGGCCCTTACACACAGTCACTTACAACGTTTCTCAAAATATCGGTCGTATACGGTAAATATAAAGATATTGGCTGAACAGGCAGTACATAATAGCTGCAGAATGCGTTTCTAATTGTGACAACTGTAACTAAAACAGTGAGGTATGGGTCAGCCTCCCCCTTAGAAATTTAATACAGTATAAAATGCATCAAATATTCAAGAAGAAAAAGAAGACGCTGAAAAGTACATAAGAATACAAGATAGTGGAAAAGTATTGTTGCCTGGCTGTAGAATGCTTGGGAGTCTCCAGCCAGTCACGACCTCTGATTGTAAAATTTAATATGGAAGCGACAATGGCAAGGGCTTGTAGGATCGTTACCGGACTCTGCATGCAACATTATTTACATCGACTATCGTCAAAAGCAAGAGCTCTACCCTACGTCTCCACTTAGTCAACTGCTATTAAGAGTCCATCCAACTGCGAGCCTGATTCCGTCTTCTTCTATGCTGGGCTAAAAGCATGAACGGACTATGTACACCCAGTGATTAGGATATTGTTTATTTTTTTCATTGTTTATATATCGTACATTATGCCCATGAAAGTTATTTTTAAGAACCACGGAAATGAACCCAGCGCTACCGGAATAAGCTCCTGTTTAACACTGTCCAAATAGGCTCCTTCTCGAATGGACCCTTAAAGAAAATCGATGATGCTCATCATCATGTGTTCACTAAGCGCACTAATGGCCAGAATTACTGAACACGGCCATGAGGGCGATGTGCAGAATTGGATGATCCCGCGAGGAGAGGCACCCTGGAGTAGGAGATCACAAGCACCTTTGTAAGTACAATTACATAAGTGCCAAGTCGAGAGAAATTTAAGAAGAGTCACACCGAAAAAACTCCATAAGTAAAATTTTCTTTATTCTGGGTAGAGCATTTGTCAATGATTGCATGCACTGATGCACTATACCTATACGCAGAAATCTGGATTTCTGTAGGTACAAAACAATAGTTATAGTGCTAGTAGAACTGGGAACTGGGTTTATCAAAGTCTAGCTAGTAATTGGTAAGGGTTGTATTACGATTCAAGACAAAACCGGACACATTCTTTCAAAACAAAATCAGGTACTTATAGCCTCTGCGTCCTTACCTATTGAAGACTGACGCAGATTTCACGACCCTGAACCTTTCATTTGAATTCCACCCAACGACAAAGGTGGACTGTGGTTGGCGGAAATGGAAAGTGGTCAACACACAATGGGCGCGCCAGAGCCTGGAGGTCACAGAGAGAGAAGGTGATGGACGCGGCTCGGCGCGGGGCGATGAAACCAGAGCGGTCTCTGCTCAGCATGCGGTGCCGCGTGCGCTGCTGTCCCATCACTTGCCCTTAGAGAAAGGTATCGAGAAATAGAAAAGATTTTGTTGGCGTTAGGACACTGAGGAATCAGCATTCCTATGTCAGAAGTCTGCTTTAGAGATTCTAAAGATGTCGCAACCTGAGGCTTTCATACCAGCACACCTCCCTGTACATTTACATAGCATGTCGTCCAACTGGAGCGATGGACAATGCAGCGATGGTGTGAGAGGTCCCAACGCCCTGGTGGCGGGCCATTGCTTGTAGGCCTCTCGACCTGTCACAGCAAACAATGTCCGACTTTTGCTTTGAAAAGGTAGTCTGTAGTATGGTGCAATAGTCCATTGGCCTACTGTCTGCCAGATGAATATTGGTTGGTTAGGTTTCTCCTTTAAGGATATGAGGAATTTAGTTATTTACATTCGTATACTTGTAGGAGTAGTAAATGTTTTCAACCGAACAAAACAAGATAAATTTTTAGGCTTGGGAGACTCGCTGTGTAGATCTATACATTTCTAGGGGGCTAAACGTCTGTGTCACGTCCGGCGTAGGTACAACAGAAGCCGGAATGTAGTTCTTCTGAAGCATATCTTCACCTGAAATATATTTGAGTAGATCTCTAGGACACCTCTCCCCTCAAGAACTCAGGACACAGGTCACGAGCGCAAGGCATTTGTCGTAAGCTAAATATACGATATCGTGGATCCGTTCGTTAAATCCTCTCGTTAAATGACACTATTGGAAAGTGGTGAAATTCAGCCTAATTGGTAGTAAGTAATTCTCAACTATTTTTTGTGGCTGTTTAGCCCAAGTGGCTGCTGCTGTCTCGTGAAAAAGAAATTGTGCATATAGGCACGGTTATGAGTCTCATTATTATGATGGGAATAATTATGGCAATGGGCCGAATGGGAAGTATAAATTTCGAATAAAACACAAACACACTGTCACACAACGGAAACTCCAGGTGACCCGTGACACGCAGGGATAGAGCTGACTTAGCCAATAAATAGTCAAGTGTCCCACTATCACCGGATCATTTACAACCTTCTGCAACATTTTTCCCATTAGACTATAAGGGCTTAACTTTGAGTAACGTATGCACCGGCTATTCTCTATTCGCTACGACTTCGGTGGGCCGCGCCTCCCTCTTCCACACCCGTCGTGCCGTGTGCCCTAAGCAATCTATCATTCTTTAATGAAACATTACTTTCAATCTTGACATTTTCGGAAATGGTATTTTTATTAATACGTTGTAGGTCAAAAGTCCGGCTATGTTTTAATTATTAGTTAATACCTTTTGCGTGGAAATGGAGAACTAATTTTCTGAGTTGCGTTTGACAGTTGAAGGCTATCGCAGTAATGCAAATGTTCGAGAATAAAGGGGGAATCCTATTGGAGGAATTCAGCAATAATGTGAACTTACCATGCACTAGGTGGCGAATGGCTATTTTAAGCGGAAACTGTTAGAAATATGTGTTTCTTCAGGAAATGGACACTGAAAAACGTCATCAAACAGCATAGTCTCAATGGGGTTAAATCTCTTGGAGGTTGGATGGAATTCGGGTAAACCACTGTACAATTTTTTACTTTTGTGAATCCTCCATTACTTAGGTTCCTCCGAGTGTAGTGCCCTGCCACCTCTGTCCTCCAAGGTTACAGGTATAGGTTCATGATTAATATGGAAGCCATGGGTGGCCACGATGGGAACACAAAATATTTCCTAATCAACACCCCCCTGAGTTCCGAAGAACGGCCAAAGAGAAAGAGTCGAAGTACCATTGAGGGCCAAAGTTGGCCGAGGCCAAGTAACAACCATCAATTCATCAAGCGCTGTCAATCACTGACAGCGTATTGTTTTAATTATACGTAATATAATGTATTTATTAGAAACTCAGGACTGCAGTCAATTAGAATTGAAGTCTCCTGGGGCGCAGTCTCTGTACTTTGCCGCATATGGCGCACAGACCTTCGCTTGTTCATCTTTTTCGGCGGTAGGAGAAAGTGCCGCTCCGCTCCTCGGGGTCGCTGTCATTACGTTATTGCAATCCCCAGTGGAGTAGTGTATCAATGAAAAGGCTTCACTATAGAAGAACTAAGAACTATTCAAAACTGCGACATAAATACCTAAAGGTTCTGTAATGGAAACAGGCTATCTGTCGAATTCCTTCTGATATGGTAGTCACAAGCGTATAGTGGAAAGACAGGCCAGCATGGACTTAATGTGTTGGTCCCCGCATTACAGTTTAGTCGCCTGCCAATATCTGACGCAACATTTCACGCCTGACCAGGCCATATTAAAACACCTTCTAACACTTGTTTTCTTGTCCTATCGGTGGTCTAGCAAATTAGATCACGGTATCGATGACACGTAGCCATCTAGGGAGGTACCTGCGAAATGGTACCAGCTATTGCGTACGCCTGGGCGTGATTTAAATGTATTCTGATTCAAGCAACCATACATCGAGTTCAGACCACGTACTTCTTGCAAAATACAGTTCCGCCTTATGGGTTCTTGCCGTTAAATTGAATCTTGAATCGGCCGCAGGTTTTTTATTAGAAGCGGGCTCTAGTTCTAAGTGAAACTTCAATCAAGTTTTATAGGTTATTTTTTGTTAACGCAATATTCCTAGCTCTATTAGTTCCCGGCAATAAATAATAATCGACTTGCATAACATTGTTATTACCAATTCAAGTGTGATAATTGGATGCACTAGGTACAAACTCAATCTGGAAGAAGTCTAGGTATCATCTGATTCTGAAAACTTCTGGTTAAGCAATTTTTCAAAGACAAATTTGTTGCTGAGTACAATACTTCATTTTAACTTTATATAACTCCAAAATGACTAAGCTGACATTCCAGTAATTCCAGCCTTTACTCCTGGGCAGATTCCAGCCAACCCCTTTATAAAGAGCAGATTGATTTGGAAGAACTTTAAACTTGTTCTCGTTTTATGCGAAAACGGACGGAACGCACAAGGGACCGGCAAACGACTTCCTCTCACCACCCAAGGTACCAACTTCAAAATTGGAAAACTTTGCTATGTTTGAATACAACTCAAAGTTGAAGTTCATCTGACCGCCAGGCTTCCGCTCTACTATCAAGTCTTCCGTTCATACGTTATTCGATTATATTCCAAAGGAAATGATTTTCTTCGGGAAAAGCTCCTCAGGGAGAATTTCAATATGAAACCTATAAAAATGATGCCTTTTTCTTAACAGAAATACCTACTTACAAACTATTGGTTCATAGGATATGCGGTGTGCACTATACGTCTTGAATATGGATGGATGCATAACTTGGGATACAAGGGGTTAACCACTCGTTGGGAATCTCGTTGGGAATCATAGGAAATCTTATGAAATCTCAGGAAATCTTGAAATTTTTGGAAGTGGTTACCCCTTCGGGGTTCATCTTTTTAAGAATATCGTTGGGAATCTTTGGAAATCTTTATGGAATCTTAAGGAATCTCTGGAGTGGTTACCCCCTCGTTGGAATATATACGTTCCGCAGTACAAATTTCACAGGGAATTGAGTTTTGATCGAGCATAGTGTCGTAGCAATATAACTTTAACTGCCTCTAAAGGTGAGCCCATAAAAAACAATGAAAAAATACACATGGGGGTTCTGCGTGTTTGATAATTTAAAGGTTAGGACGGGTTTGCGTTATAAAAAAAAACTTTCGGCAACCACAGACATTTCACTCCCATTGTATAGGTACCAACATAATCCTCCGCCACTCTCTCACAGCGGAGCAAACGTTAGGAAAGAATTTTCGGAGAAACTTTGAGACCTTCCCTACCTACCTTCCCTCAGAAACCTCCACCAGAAAGGTTGCTGACTAATCGGCAGCCAGATGCATGAAAAAATGCTCTTCAAGGCTTCCTTTAGACTGCTTCTATGTGATAGTACTGATAGTGTACAGACTGACGTACCTTCGAGTAATGAAAGGGAAGTTTGGTCCGCACTAATTGCACAAGTCGGCTTACTTCCAACTTAACTAATTGGAGTTAGGATAGAGACGAATGATTGTTAATTCGGGGGTCCTTCAGATGTATCAACGTAACAGCAATAAATATTGTGCGTTGTAAAGACTTCCATTCTCAGATCTTGGCTAACGTCTCTTCATAACTCACATCTCAGATTCTTCTTCAGTCCCAAGGTAAGGTGGGAGAAAGACATCTTTTAAATATGGCCGAGTACCTATACCTTTTGGCTTTAATGAAGCAACGTTTCATTAAGTAATATACCTATACTATTGTAGTAAATATGTATGCCGCACTTGGGGTTACCTCAGGGGGTAGATTCATACCAATGAAAAAGATAGACGAAATACCTGCTGGTAAGCAAAGTTCGGCTTGTGCTGTTTTCATTGATAACAGTAGGCTGCGGGGGTTTAGCTATTTTGGAATTACTCGAAAGTTAAACACGGTTGCCATAGGTACGTTTTATTTCCTTAGGGTGCGTCCCACCATGCCCAGTTAAAATTTAACTGGAGATTTTATCCTATGTTTACCATGTTAAATTTAACTTTTGAATTAAATTTAACATGGTAAATCTCCAGTTAAATTTTAACTGGGCATGGTGGGACGCACCCTTAGTAACGCACGGCAACCTTGTTTAACTTACATGCAGGTATAAATATAGCTAAATAGCTAAATCCATGCAGCCTTATATAGGGTCTGGAAACATGTTTCAATATTAGTATTCAATAGATGACGATGAAAATATCAAATATTGCTATAAAATAGTCAGAGACGTTCCAATAGTTATGTCACACAAAAGAAATAAATAATATTTAGTACAATACATTCTCAGCCTTGATTACAAAGAAAAAGAAACCAATGACCTTTATGAAAGTCGCGAATCGTGCCCTATTCTTCTAAGATCGTGCACTTGAACTAACATTCGTTACATCGATCTGAAACGGCTGATTATTAGAAATCAGTAGAGATGAAGCTCAAGGAAGAGTAAAGGAGGAAGAAGAAGGAGAAGAAGTATTAATGAGTGTGTCTGATAGATAGGGTCTCGGAAGACCCCCGGGTGATGGCCGATTCATCATCGATAGACTGGCAAAGATCTTCTGGGTCCTGTGATGGATAAGTCCCCTGACTGCCTTGTGAACTCTGATGCGGGCACATTTTGCGGCTGCAGACCTTGATGACAACCGTGAGCAACTACTTCCCCTTCTGCATGTGGTCAGTGAACCCGCTTGCACATCCTTCTTCAAGTAGAGAACCACCTATGGGGTTTTTTTTTTTCGTGCACTGCCTTTTGGGCACAATTTTTGAGCGGAGGTGGGTTTGAAGAATCTAACCTAACCTATAACCTATGAGGGGGGGGATTATAGGGAGGAAAGGAAGGGAGTAGTGCGAAGGAAAGGGAAGAGGCGGGGAAACGAGGGGTTAACCACTCGTTGGGAATCTCGTTGGGAATCTTTATGAAATCTCAGGGAATCTTGGAATTTTTTGGAGTGGTTACCTCTTTGGGGTTCATCTTTCAATGAATATCGTTGGGAATCTTTGGAAATCCTTATGGAATCTCATTGGAATCTCAAGGAATCTCTGGAGTGATGACCCCCTCGCGGGGAAATGACAGTACGTAGTGTGAAGGAGTAACTATCACCGTCCTCGTTATATAGAGGAAAACCTCGGTCAAATCAAGTATTGAAATTTTTCATCAACCCCTTGTACCTATATTTAGGTATTTAAATCTACCTAGCACCTGGCGAATTTGTAAAAAACCACTTTCACTGAAACCATGCAGTGGCGCAACGTCACTGAAGAAGCTGTACGACTTCTATTTGGTCAGATCATATGGGTCATGTTTGTATTGGTAGAATCAGATCTAGAGGGCCAGAATGAAGACATTTCCAGAGACCATAACCAACGTCTTGGGTAAAGAACCTAACCCAACCTGTTTATACCTTACGACACTTTCAATCTTAGGTGTTAAATGCCATTATGGCTCATCTGATGAGGTTGTCCAGCCACCTGTTGACATTTTTATCAACTCCTGGTTTCTGCCTACTGGTGTAGGAATACTTGTACCTATACAGGTTGCAAGTTAGGAGTATTGCACCAACCTAGTTTTATTTTTGAAGAAATTACGCGTAAATAAGCTGGAAGACACAGGTTCCAATAGTAAAGCTGCACCTGAGAGTATGCTCAGTGCCGGATCTATGGGGGTACAAGGCGGTCCCCCTGGACCGGGCGCCAAATTTGAAGGGGCGCCAAACGTGTCATTCACAAAAAAAATGTTATTTATATCAGTATATTAACCTTTGTCAGCCAACATAAAGAAAAAAAGGCCCGAAAAGTTCCTATCTAACATTTTACTATATATTTACTATATTGCTCGTACCTTATTATATTGTTAAAAGCCAGAAATTATGCCCAATTATTATGGCCGTCACTGAATTATTATTTCAAAGTGGGGGGGGGGGGGGCGCCAAAATGATGAACTGGACCGGGCGCCAAATCTCCTAGATCCGGCACTGAGTATGCTCCAGCACTGTCGTAGATTCGCTGTTTTCATTTTCAATTTGTGCAACAAGGTACAGCCTGATTTTTGGGAGGGTGGGGGGTCACTTCAGTGGTTGCAGCGACCTTTTGACATGACATCCGAGAGGTTCTGCCCTTGTGACTGCATGACTAAAAATCACGAACTTGTTCTTAGTTTTTTGTAGTAGGTACCTACCAAAAAAATTCCAAAGACCCAAGCTCGTGAGTCAACAGAAAAAGACAGAAGACTCTGTGATTGCCATCCGGTGTTTGAAATTACACGAGATGGGTCCGAACCAAAGGTATCCCGCTGAGTCACTCGAAAAATCTGGAGTGCTATATTAAAAACATAATTTCCTGATAAAATGAGGTGGGGTACGGAGCATGAAAACGAAGGCATTAGCCATGATAATGTAGACAATATCATGCTTTGATGCAGACCCATTGTTGCCATAGTCCCAATAATGGCCGTCATCGTCCCTGGGAACCTAACTGTGACCCCATAAAAAGGCATCAACTATTTTGCGACAATTATCGGAATATAATTATTATTTTTTATTGGTATTTTATTGGTACTAAAAGAGCGACAGCCTCAGTAGTCCTGTGGTTTCGATGGTCGACTTAGGGTGCGTCCCACCATACTCGGTTAACGTTAAACTCCAGTTAAATTCAAATTATTGCACGGTATAAACCGAATTTAACTGGAGTTTAACCGTTTACCGAGTATTGTGGGACGCACCCTTAGAGGAACGTCTGAGAGCCAGGTCACTTCGGTTCCAAACTGATTTTACTAAAAAGTTTTCTGATAGCGGTATGTCAACTGAAATGTATATCGACGCGTATGGTGGTTCGGAAGGACGGTCAACGTTACCTACTAGGTACATACAATGTTGCCTTTTTACCAGGTATAAAAGAAACAGCTGACAGCTATATAATCCGCACCAAGGGGTGCAGGTTTTTGCCAGTAGGAGAATAATTCCTTCTCAATGTCGGCTTCAAAAAATATTTAATCGGTTTGGTAGCTGGACCTGATAATAATGCCTGCTGCCTAGAACCACTCAACATGACTGAAGCACGTATACCTCAACCAAACGTACCTAATGTCTCAACTCTCAGTGTGAAGGACAGGCTAGGCTCGGCATAGACAGCTCGGTAATTAAAACAGCCCTTTTCTCAGTCATAGCCTGACTTGGACCATTGTACTGCACAATGGTTAGAATGTGGACTACTGTACTATACCTGTACCTGTGACTTCGGTGGCGGCTTTCGACTTTTCAAAGCGGGGGAGTTGGAGCCTGTGACCCCAGCCTGCAGTTCTTCTGGATCAGCTGGGTGTTTCAAAACTGGACTCAAAATTCATGACATAGTGCTGAACTCTCTCTTTACTTTCCGTAACGACATCTTTCTGAGGAAACGGCTGCTGTTTTTAGTATGATATACACATGTACAAGGTTTTGTGTCGTTATTGTCAGAAAAAATAAGATTTTGGATAGTTCCACTTGATATCTACTTGTATTGTAGGTCGAATAGGTAGGTAGGGATATCTACTTCCTACCTTTCGTGTGTTTCCATAGAAACCTTGAAAAACACCATTCTTCAAAGGCGATAACATCAATTGAATACTGAAAGCATTTATAAATTCCCAGTGGTATCAAAACTCGAAACTATTGCGAATGAATGTAGCAAATTGGAAAACTCAGTTAAAGTTGAACAGATGTGCTCTCATTCTCATTACCTATACTATATACCTTGTTGAACAATTCTCGAATCCTCTACTAAATGGAGCCAGCTTCAATTACGGTTGCCTTGTGAGAAACTTGTATTGAAAGACGATGGAGTGGCAAAAAAATCTGACTCGCTTTTTCAAAAAAGAACCGTAAGCTTTTTGAGCGAAGGTTCACTGGGTAAGCAGTCAGGCAGACGTCCATCTGCAAACCGCAGGCCGCGCCGCACGCGTTGCTTTCCTTTTTTCCCCCACAGGGAGGGAAAAAAGTTTCTCCTACTGATTTGACTCGCACTCCACAAAATGCTCGCTATATTTCGATTTTGCCGCTGGGCAGTCATTTTTATTCTTCCAGCTCCTTTACTTGCTGGTCAGGGTTGAATTTACATTCTAGCTGCAATGAATTTTTATAAGACAGTTGCACTTTTTCTAGGCGTTCCTAAGAAGTATTTTTATTTTGACCGCTGATTGAGATTTTTAAGTACCTATTTATTTAGGTATTTGCTACATTGTAGCCCACAAAAAAATAATTCAGGTATTTACATGCACCCTGAATCGTGCATGTCCTGAGAACTTCAATGAAGTTAAATAATTAAAAGGGTTTAGCCCCACTAGATGAACGATGGCCGAGCAATCGCCCGAAATGGTACCAACGCTAATAGCCCCAGTTATATTTAAAAACAATTTAGAACAAAAACAATTATTCCTCCTTCATATAGAATAGATAGTTGGTATGTTCGACGTTGAACTATCTCATCCTCGTAATGATTAGAGACATTAAAACGAGACCATGAAATAAATGAGGTACAGGTACTGGTTATGCTCCGCCGCACCAGAGGCGCTGGAGTCAATAGTTCCATCGTACCTGAGAGACTGGAAGCGCCGGCAAGTGGCGAACCTGGCGGCTCCAGAGGACAACGCTCATTTTAGGTGCGAGAGCCCGACGCGTTGGTAGGTTTGATAGACATATTGTAGTGAAATGGTCACCATTGGGGCTACTTGGGTCAAAAAAAAAAAAAAAAAAACTGAATCCCCGACGACGTTTGTCCGAAGTAGGTATGTCCTAAATGTTTTAGGATTTGACTATGGTAGGTTGGTTGAGTAAGTAGAGGTCGATAAAAAGCACATAGAACATATATTAGGTCAAATAATAAAACACCTTGTTTCTGGTAGTGCCAGCTGTTGGAGCACGGCTTTTGAGTCAGAATCACCACCGGCTGTCAGAGCACGTGTGGGATTCTTACCACAGCTAATTGAGCACGTGGTTTGTTGACCAGAGAAAAGGCTGGTGTTGCTAATTTCCAAGGGAGACCAACCTAGCCGGGTTACAGACCCGGTAGGTCTCCCTTAGGTCTGTTTCTACTTAAAATACATTAATATACTTCTACCTACTTAACCATATATACACACATAAAACCATATTACATATATACCACAAGAATAGTCCTACCTACATAGACTACCTATTTATCCAGGTTTTAATGTGGAGAAGGTCGAGTAGTTGCTTCAGCGCCCTCTGACGGCTACGCTTACTAACAGTCCGCACGCCTGCAGGGAATGGATTATGCTGGGGGTTTGCATCCGCGAAGCTGTTGGGTAGATCCCAACAATGTCTTTACTGTATTTTTTTTTTTTTGTGTGTGGCTAGATTTCCTTTATTTCGATTTTTAACTTGACTTTCATAGTTCCTGAAGTTCAGTCTATCCATCCATCGTGCCTTCGGTGCATAGACTGGGTAACATCAAGACTGCTTTGAAAGTAGACTCAACCGTGATGAGGAGGCGATGTTGAAAAATAATGCGTGGCCTTTTTGAAAGTTCAGGGAGGGGGAGGGGAAAGGGATTTCGAGGGTTAAGCCTCAGAGCGGTGGATAAGGGAGGGGTTAAAATTAGTGGGGTAATCCGCGGGACCACGCTTGCGTTCCCAGACCGGTCAGTTGAAAAATCACTTCAACCTAAACCTAGTTAAAACCTTAAAAGCAGTTTTTGCTCCTACATTTATAGGAAAAAGAATGAGCGGGATTGGTCAGTTTTCGGTCGAGGCTTTGGCGACTGCTGTGGTTTTCTTTGCAAATATATATCCTTGCTCTGGTTTGCATTGTACTTCTCTTCGGTAAACTTTGACTTTCGAATGCTTACCTGGGTAGCAGCATGGCCAAGATCGAGAAACAGTGGCCCTAATCGAGTGAAGTTCGACCGTAACCATGATACAGTGATACATGAATAACTGACCAGCACATAATCGTGAGTTTCGAACAAGCAGCTCCTATATCCCTTTAATTTCAAAAAGTACTAAACTTATGAGTAAAATAATATCAGATTTCCCATTCTCCATCGGATTTAGGGAAGGTAACTCTATTCGACTGCATCAAATTTGAATCGAAACGGCACCTTTGAGCGACGAGTTTACGAGCAAGTCGGACTGTCTGCCATGATGCATGTTTCTGGCCTGTGTCCGGCATACCGATTTACCTTCCGAGTATTTATCACTCTTGAGATATTGTAATGAATTGTTTATGACGCGGCCCCTAGGTCTCCGTTGCGAGAATTAAGAAAGGCACCACAAATTTTTTAGGCTGTCACAGATTTGTCTATAGCCACGACATAGGTACCTCTGACCTTTTCTCCAACCTAGACCTTTTGCCTGACTAATGGTGCCCTCTGATCAATTCCCTCACGTTAACTCTTTATTAATTTCTTCTGGTGTGCAAGATGAATACTGAGTGAGGCCCGAAGGAATAAGGACAAATCTATACTAAAATCACTCATTTCTTCTAAATTTTCCCATTAATAAATTTCCAGGATTGACACAAATGTTACTTTATATGTGGGATGACAGGGCTCGGCCAAATACAATAGTATTTCTGAAACAGTACTGGACCATTATGCCCGGCCTGATCTGAATCTAATGTCATGCATGATTCACGGCTAACCTTTCTATAAAGGTCACACCTAAGAATGAAAATACCATGTGGGTTTCATACGCATCTCAAAGGCAAGGCGCTACCCAGGTTTATCTTGTGTACCTAAACGGCAACATTCATCCGTAGATGTCGAGGAAAAAAACGAGAAGTGCCTCAAGTTTTGATACTTGCGGCACTCCCCACTCACAGCTACCATCACTCGTCCTCTAGGCACAGGTACAACACACACCTTACACACCTTACTTCTCCTTACTACACTACATCATAATATAACTACCAGCGACTATGAGGTAATTGAGATAAGATGGATTTCAAGGCGAGACTCCACTATCGGATCACTAACATTCGGACTTAATATGTCTCGTTAGGAAACATATTATAAGACTGTCAAATACTAACGGCCTATAACGAGAACGAGGATAAGAAAAGTCAAAAGTAGGTATGTAGGTGTGTAGGTAGAACTTTGGTTATTTCATTAGTACGAGACCACAAAGTAAATATGTTTTTTGACGTAATAACTGTAATATTGCTGAATTTCACTGAAATAACTGTATTTCTGTACATTACTTAGTTTACACCCTCCATATAGAGTAGAGTTGAAGTTTCATTAACGCATGGGTATCTAGAGGGGTTAGGAAAGAAAGGGAAAGTATTTGTGACCGTTACCATCTTAGATAAGAATAGTTACTACAAAGAAAATTTCATCCCGAGGGGTTTAATCACTCGTTGGGAATCTCGTTGGGAATCATTGGAAACCTTTATGAAATCTCAGGGAATCTTGGAATTTTTTGGTGTGGTTACACCTTCGGGGTTCGTCTTTCTGTGAATATCGTTGGGAATCTTTGGAAATCTTTACGGAATCTCAGGGAATCTCAAGGAATCTCTGGAGTGGTTACCCCCTCGGAAGCACCCGTTTGTAAGGTAATCAGTAGATGTTCTTGTCTCAGGGAGCGAGTGTCTTCCTTCTCACGTTGCCCTCTTGAGCTTCTGGTAAGTATATAATGCAGCAGGGTGATAGGTAGGAGCGTGGGCAGTCAAAGGCAAAGGCGGCTTTGAGTGGGCGTTACCTGTAGCCAGCACCCAGCTATCTCTTAGAGGCGACCCACCACTTTTATTTATTCTAATTAAAAGGATAAAATGAAAGTCATCATTACATGTAGGTGATTAGATATCAGACCGCTAACTCATGTTTTTTTCTTGTATTTCCAATCTTAGTAAAACTAGACGATGAATTTTATATATTTATTTATCCAGTAATAGGGAAAATATTTGTGTGTAAAATCCTTTAATTGAAGCCGGGAATTTTAATGTGAATTCCAATACTAGGGACCAGCTTTTAAGGAGGTAATAAGGGAATATACAAGTGAAAATGCTGAGCTTGTCAGTGACAACAAGGCCAGCTGAACGTCGTTTAAACAAAATTAACCCTTCCATTCGCAAATTTAGGAAACGTGAAGTGTGAGACACATAGGTAGTTAACAACTGGCCAGATTTCGAGTTAACTCTACACTAGTTCTTCCTTTCGTATGGGAACATTGGGAACATAAGTGATGATGCTCAGGGCTCAGGTACTTCATCCCTCTCTATATACTCTTCTCTTGGCTATCGATCAATTTATTCACAACTCCCTTATAGGTAGCAATCTGACGAGCAATTTTGGAATATAAAAAAATTAATGAACAGTTATTTTGATAGGTACTTCATGTATTTGAATGGAAGACAATACTTATCATGAGAGTCTGTAGAACCCCGCGTGCACGTGCACACGTGGTCTCTCGTGTTTCAACGCCGAGGGAAACTCTGACTACCCGTTAATTGGTCATGAAATGTGCCACGTACATTTTATTAAAAAACATTAAAACATCATGATCTATGGCTCCATGAACGCACCTATAGGTTGTGCTCAAGCTCGTGCCGACACGAATGCCTGTATACTCATACAGATACTTAGCTACTGCACAACACATGGCGGCACAGGCACGTACCTCTTCAGAGATAAATGGGTGCGGGGGTGTGCGCTGTCCACCCGAACGAGACTTTAAAAACATCGTAGGAGTACCTAGGTTTCTTAGGCTTGTTAAAAATAGGAAAGTACTGTATATATACAGTACCTACAGTAGAACCGCGGGCAATACCTACTTCGCTTTTTGAATTATTATCTTCCTGTTTGTCTTTTGGTGGGCACTGTTTCCTGGAACTTTTGAACCAGACTTTTGTCAAAGATTGTTCACATGTTACGCTCAAAATGGTTTCCCTAGTAAAAGTCACGTTTAGGCTGAGGTAGACGTGGGACTCCCATAGGAGGAATCCCAATCTTCTTCTTCTTCTTCTTCTTCCCTATTCTACCCTTTTAGGGTGTTAGGGGGAGGCCTCGGACCCAGTCTTTATAAGTAGTCCGGTTCATTGAGAGACTTCGTAGCTGGCGCATTGTCTTGCCCCTTCGTTCCGCCACCTGTGTCACCACTTCCTCCCACGTCGTCCGCGGACGGCCTCTGGGACGCCGGCCTTGGGGTCTCGCTTCTAGGAACTGCCGTGGTCCACGCTCCTCTGGCATCCGAGCTACATGCCCGAACCACGAGAGTTGCCGCTCCTCTATCTTACGGCTCACTGCTGGTACCTGGAGGTCTTCGCGGATTCTGTCATTTCGTACGCGGTCATGCCTGGTCTTTCCGGCTATTCTCCTCAGGCACTTCATTTGGGTCGCGTTCACCCTGCTCAAGTCACTCTTCGACGGCGTCCAGCTTTCACTTCCGTACAAAAGGATGGGCTCGAGGACAGCTGAGTACACTCTAGTCTTTGTCTCCCTGTCCACTTCTTCCTTCCCAAAGACGCACCGACTGAGTGAGTAATATGCGCTGGTTGTTTTTTGGACCCGTTTCCTTATTTCCCCGTGGAGCTTTCCAGTTTGGTGTACCGTAGTGCCTAGGTATTCATAGCTCTCAACCTGAGCTAGTTGCTGTCCGTCACAGTCTATTTGCAGGCTTCCCACCTGCTCATCTGTTCTAGCAACCATCATCACCTGGCTTTTGTTTTTATTTATGGTCATTCCTCTCTCCTTCAGGGTCTCGGTCCATTCGGTGACTGCTTGCTGTAGCTTCCGGCTGGAGTCCGCTAGGAGCACCACATCATCTGCGTACGCCAACGCTTGACACCTCACCGGTCGCATATTACGCATCCCTACAACTGATTTATCGCATCTTCCTTTGCAGGTCTTCATCACCTCATCCATAAATATAATGAAGAGCAGGGGACTTAAGCTGTCACCCTGCTTGACTCCTTTTTCGAGAAGGAAAGTTCCCGACATCTTGCCGTCCAATCTTACCACACCTTCAACTGTTTCGAACATGGATTTTATAGCGACCGTTAGCTTTTTAGGTGTGTTTTTCTTCTCCAGGGCCTGCCACATTTCCTGTCTTGGAACATTGTCGAAGGCGGCCTGTAGGTCTAAAAACGCAAGATAGCCAGTCTTGCCTCTGCTTATCCATTTGTCCAATATGGTTCTTATTGAAAAATGTGGTCCTGCGTTTGCCGATGTGGTCTGAAACCTGCCTGTTCTTCTTCAAGGTCCCCTTCAACAAGAGCACGTAGTCTGTTCTCAAGTACGCGAGAGTACAGTTTCGCCATGACGCTTATGAGGCAAATAGCCCTGTAGTTGTCGCAGTTTGAAGAGTCTCCTTTTTTGTAGAGGGGAATGATGACGTTGCGCTGCCAGTCTTTAGGAATCCGAGCTTCCCGCCACACAACAGCGAAGAGTTTGGAGATAACTTCGATCAAGACGCTGCCACCTGCCTTGATCATCTCCGGTACAATATTATCATCACCTGCTGCCTTTCCGTTCTTCATCCTTTTTATCGCCTTGGCCACCTCTTCCTCCGATATCTCGTCCTCCTCTATGTCATCTGATGGGGATACGTTCGAAGGACCACTCACTGATCACGTGAGAAAGAAGTTAACTTACCATTGACGTTTAGGAGGCGTAAACTCGAAAACAGAGCCTCGGAAAGGAGTCAGGCCAAAGGATTAAAAATAGGTAAATTAACGATAATAGTGAGGGATGGACATAAAACATACAGTTTTGGAATGAGGCGATGTATATCCGATCCAGAAATGAGAAGAGAAGTATGAGTTGATGAGGTTGAGCACGGTGGAACACCGCAAAGAAGGCACCGAGATGCGCGAGAGACAAAGAGATGTGAGTGCTACTGGTTACTTAGCGTCACTGACTATTGAAGTTATTGTTTAACTGACTTAGCAATTTTATATATATAAAAGAGACATTGCGCTCCATCTAGCGAGCACCATAGAGGGTTGCAGACATTCTCGGCCGACCTTGCTTGAACCTGTACAAGCAAGCACAAACATAAAGAATATACCCAATAAAATACAATGAAACCCGAGAATACATGAATATGAACCTTAAGCTAAGAGAAGACATGCATAAAGCGTTAGTCTACATGATAAACAAGAAGTTTGTTGACCGGACGAATCAAATATCCGGAAGCAGTGCGAACGCGAACGACACGAACAACACCGTCAGAGTGAGGAAGGACTTCTTCCACGACACCGAGAGGGTAGGACTGAGGGGGAGTGTTCTCAGACTTGATGAGAACAATGGCACCCTTTTCGAGATTGGGAGTGGACTTGTTCCACTTGCAGCGAGAGATCAACGTATTTAGATAATGCTGACGCCATGCCTTCCAAAACAGCTGAAGGGTGACGCGCATAACTTGCCATCGACCTAGATGACTGAGTTTGCTCTGAGTCAGGTCCTCCTCAGGGACGGAGAACATAGGGCTTCCGATGAGGAAGTGACCAGGGCACAAGAAAACGCCTGGTTCTACAGACGACAAAGGAATAAGAGGACGAGAGTTCATCACGCCCTCAATACGGGTAACCAAAGTGATGAATTCAGGGAGAGTGAGACGACGATCGGCGACGGAACGCACGAAAAGTTTCTTCATAACAGAAACCAAAGACTCGGAAACACCATTTTTCCAAGGAGAGGCAGGACTTACGAAAGAAAACTTGACCTGATTTTGTGCAAGCAGCTTTTCAACATCCGAACCATGCTGAGAGAGGAACGACTTTACTTCATCAAGCATCTTGCTTCCTGAAGCATAGTTTGTACCGTTATCAGAAACGATACTGATACATTTGCCTCGACGCGCAGTGAAAGCATCGAGAGCAGCCAGAAAACTTTCGGCACTGAGACTTGTGACTACTTCCAGATGAGTAGCACGGGTTGAGAGACAAGAAAATACACAAACATAAACCTTATCAATTTTAGCACGACTGTGAATACCAGCGTGGACATAGAAAGGTCCAGCAAAATCAGAGGACGCGTGGAGAAAAGGACGAACTTGCTCAAACCTAGAGGCTGGCAGATCAGCCATCATGGGCTCAGAGGGATGAGCACGAAGTCGAAAACAGGGGAGACATTGATAGATTGACTTCTTGATAAGACGATTACCACCAAGAATCCAAAATTTCTGGGCCACATAGGCTTTGGTGACTGCATTACCACCATGAAGCGTGTTGAGATGAGCATCGCGGACTATCAGCTGAGATAGGACCGACTGATGAGGAAGAAGGCAGGGATGCCTAGCAGAGAAACTTAGAGGAGCCTTATCAAGGCGCCCTCCAACCCTGATGAGACCACTGCTGGACTCGACGAAAGGAGACAGAGGTAAGAGCTCACGACTGAGAGGTTTGCCCTTGAGAATGTCAGAGAAGTACTTTCCTTGTACCCCAAGAAGTAGAACATCCAACGAGTGACGGAGCTCCGAAATACTGAGATAACCAGTACTGAGTTCCTTTTGTGACTTTTTGCGATTGCAATTAGCGATGAAACGCAAGCAGTACGATGTGACACGAATGAGTCTTCGTAAGTCACTAAAACGAGAAATGAGAGCGTCCTCAATGTCAAACTCTGCGAGAGGAGCGAGGAGAGATGTGGGTTTTTCCACAACGACGTCGGGCAGCTCGACCGACAGTGGAGAGCGATCAGGCCAGACAGGGTAGACTTCCTGCAAGAATTCAGGACCTGACCACCAAAGATCACAAGAGACGAGTTGAGGAGCAGAAGCACCACGAGATGCGATATCAGCACAGTTTAGCTCAGAAGGAATGTATCTCCAATTTTCGAGAGATGTTTTTTCCAAAATAGCAACCACTCTGTTGCTGACATACGTTTTGAGGCGATGCGGGGCAGTCCGCAGCCATGCTAGAACGATACTAGAATCCGACAGGAAATAAGTAGCTGAAATACTGAGCTCTTCGAGAGATTTACGAACACCGTCATAAAGAGAAGCTAGCATCTTTGCAGCTTGAAGCTCAGTACGAGGAATAATAAGAGGTTTCGATGGAGAAGGCTTTGACTTTGCCTTGAGAAGATACATACGAGCATGCGTAGAGAACACACAACGAAGATACAAAGCGGCACCATAACCAACTTTGCTACCGTCACAGAAGCCAACAACTTGAATGGACACAGCCGAGTCAGTTGGAATACAACGAGGAATGCGCAAATCATCAAGATTTAGAACAGCACAGAAACTTGTCCACTCTTGGGCAAGTGAGTCATAGAAAGGTTCATCCCAATCGAGAGAAGACAACCAGAGTTTGCGAAGAAACAACTTGATTTTCAAGACAAGGGGACACAAAAACCCCAAAACATCGAATATGCGAGCTAAAAAACTCAACACATTCCTTTTGGATAGCGGACCAGAGAAGGCATTGACATTGTAAAAGAAACAATCATTATCAGGAGACCAACTCAAGCCAAGAACTTTGATGAATTCTTCATCATTACTGAAACTGATTTGCCGAAAATCAGGAGGTAAATCTTCCAAAACTTCTTGTTTGGACGATGCGAATTTTCTGAGTTCGAAACCACCCTTTTCCAGGAGGCTGACCATTTGAGATTTGATTTCAATGGCTTCTTCGACGGAAGGAGCACTGAGACAGACATCGTCAACATAGGTACATGTCTTGAGAGATTTTTCGGCTAAAGGGAAATTTTCCTTTTCCACATCGACTAGGTCCGAAATGACCCTTTGGGCTAAATAACCCGATGGAGCGAGTCCGAATGTGACACGAGACATTTCGTACTCAATGAGTTCAGAGTCAGGATCATCACGCCAGAGAATATGCTGGTAGATGCGATCCTCAGGATGCAGAAGGATGGTATTGTACATGCCTTTAACATCACAAATCAAACCTATCTCATGCAGGCGAAAACGAACGAGAACGTCAGAGATATCAGACTGTAATTTAGGTCCAATATGAAGTTTCTTGTTTAAAGAGGAACCCTTGACATCAAGAGAACTAGCATTGAAAACACCACGAACTTTCATAGTTCCATTAGATTCCTTGAAGACAGGATGATGAGGCAAAATGTACTGCGCCCTATTTTGAGCAGGATACATTTTTTCTTCAGAAATGTAATCATCGAAGAACTTGACATACTGAGCATGAACCTCAGGTTTACGATACAAACGGGATTCCGTTTTCAGAAAGTTTGCGACAGGGCAAAACTTATTAGGTCCCAAATCAACAGGGCTTTCCCGAAAGGGGAGACGAACAACATAACGACCATCAGAAAGACGAGTGGTCGTTTCCTTGAAAAAGTGTTCACAATACAGATCGTCAGGATCAGGAACAACGACGTGATTCTCACTTTCAACTTCAAAGAATTTGTTAACAAGCTGAGTGAGCGAATCATCAACAGAGAGCAACGAGGTGGGATTCGAGGCCGCACCCCCAAGGGAGCCACTAACCAGGTACCCAAGATGAGAGTACTGAGCAACCAGACCACCAATACGAATTAAGGGAAGGCTGTCAGACAGAATCTCTGAGATCACAGAGGCACCAAGCAAAATATGAATTTCACCAGGCTGAGCGAACGAGGGGTCTGCCAAGCGCAGGCCTTCAGAAGCCAAGCTGACACTACTAGGTAGTGGCGAGGCAGGGAGGCTACCGCAAATTCGAGGAATTACTACGGCACTGAGATATCGAATGAAGTTAGGGTCAAGCCTAGAAGACACTTCCAAACACACTTTACCCTTAGAAGAGAGAGTACCACCAAGACCTTGAACGATAGTCTTATCATGGTGACGTTTGAGACCCAGACATTGAGCAGCATTTTCAGAAACAAAGTTGACATGAGATCCACTATCGATCACACATCGAAGCGAGCAGACGGCACCAGAAGCGTCCTTGACATTGACTACAGCAGTAGCCAATAGAGAATGGTTGGGAGATCCAGCCATACAAGATAAAGCCTTGACCTCATTCACAGGTAAAGGAGAAAAACCACCAGAAGAAGAAGGGGGAGAACCTTCAGAAAACTTCTGGCCCTGCGAACTAGACGGAGACGATGCATACGAAGCACTCTCGGGCTTATCACGATGAAGGAGAACATTGTGTGCAGTAGTATTGCACTTACGACAGACATGTTTCGAAAAACAATCCTTACGACTATGCTTTGCAAAGTCCAGAAAGCACAAGTGATTTTGCTTCACAAAATCCCATCTTTTATCAATTGACAACTTGATAAAGTCAGGGCATTTACACAATACATGAGACGAGGATGAACACAAGAGACATGACACCTTGTCCTCAGACAGAAGAGAGATAGGCCTACTTGACTTCTGAAAATGGTTACCAGAAGCCTTGCAGACCGAGGTAGACACAGAAACCTTAACAGCAGGCGAACGATTGGAATCACATGACTCCGCGAACTTAGTAAGCTGACTAGCCGTAATACGCTCTTGAAGGAATTTTACAAGATCAGAATACCTAACTATATCCTTAGTATTATCCCTAGACAAATCAAACGATTTCCTCAAACTTGAGTCGAGTTTGCTGTACAACAACTGAAAGAGTAGGAAGTCCAAGAAATCCTTATCATTTTCTTTAAAAATGCGACGAGATTTGGAAATCCCTTCCGTGAAACCTTTCAACAATTCTTGTAGATTCCCGGAATTCCATTTAGCAGGAAGAGATGAGGTACCCAGAAACTGAGTAACAGATTCGCTAGCAGTAGCGCGAGTGTTAGTGAAATGTGCTATCAAAGCACTAAGAGCCAAAGCATAGTTATCGCTATTGATTGGCCGAAAATTAGCAACTAAATGTGCAAGAGAAGGATCAAGACTCCTAAGTAGGTACTGATATTTTACTGAACTTGAGAGGCTTGGGTTCGAGTCAATTAACGAATCGAACAGATCGAAGAACAACACATGGTTCTTATCAGTGAGAACAGGTAATTCCAGAGGCGGAACACTTACCTGAGGGACATAATGAGTAGGCGTATTTACATTCACACTATTTGAATTTTCAAATTCGAGTTTTAAAATATCATTGATCAGAGCATCGAACTGAGATGCGATAGGTTCGAGGTCAACTTGACGAGCCTTAGATAAAGAAACATTACATTTGATGATTTGAATCTCCAGTTCCTCATATCTATCCTGGAGCTTTTTAGCTGATACAATAGCAGCTTTGACTTCAGAAGCCTCGATTTCAGGTCTGAATACACGATCATGCAGTTTAGTAGTTTTCTGCAAGAGATTTTGTCTTTGTTCTACAAGACAACGGCTTTCCGATGACATGATTAGTGATTAGTTACTTAAAATAACATGCTTAAGAAAATAATGATTAAAGATAAGGAGCATTAATTAATTACTTTTAATTAATTAATGAACGAGCTTAGTAATTACCCCAAGTAAAACTAAGTAGGTATGAATAAAATACATGCACTTGCACTAGGCATGCACTGACAATAGACAGAAATGATGATGGTAGGTATTGGCACCTCGCCAATAACAGAGATAAGCGTGAGACAGCCACGTTATTGTATGGCTTGCCATACAATAACGCGCTTGCCATACAATAACGCGCTTGCCATACAACACAAGATGGGCCGAGATTCCATACAAAAAATTACAAAAATTACTGATTCAATCGCGGTTCGAAGTGACCAAATGTGGGGGATACGTTCGAAGGACCACTCACTGATCACGTGAGAAAGAAGTTAACTTACCATTGACGTTTAGGAGGCGTAAACTCGAAAACAGAGCCTCGGAAAGGAGTCAGGCCAAAGGATTAAAAATAGGTAAATTAACGATAATAGTGAGGGATGGACATAAAACATACAGTTTTGGAATGAGGCGATGTATATCCGATCCAGAAATGAGAAGAGAAGTATGAGTTGATGAGGTTGAGCACGGTGGAACACCGCAAAGAAGGCACCGAGATGCGCGAGAGACAAAGAGATGTGAGTGCTACTGGTTACTTAGCGTCACTGACTATTGAAGTTATTGTTTAACTGACTTAGCAATTTTATATATATAAAAGAGACATTGCGCTCCATCTAGCGAGCACCATAGAGGGTTGCAGACACATCGTCTCGTTCAACTTGTCTGCGTTGTACTGCTACCGTCGGCCTTTCCTCTTTGAACTTCCTCTCGTAGTGGTCTCTCCACACTTCAAGTACCTCTTCCGTGTCGACCTTGAGCTGGTTTTGACTGTTCTTGATACTCCTAACTTTCCTTCCGTACTTTCCTCTTAAGTGCCGTAACAGCTTCCAAAACGTTTATTGTCGTATACATAGTGTTGTTGGATATCCTCGCCGAACTTCTGCCATGCCAGTCGCTTCTCCCTCCTTACTGTATTCTTACACTCGTTCCTGACTCTTATGTACTCCTCTCTGTGCCTGGGGTCTCCGGTCCGTTTCATAAGCTGCCATGCTCTCTTCTTTTTTGCTACTGCTGCTTTCACGTCTTCGTTCCACCACTTACTGCTTTTTACCCCTTCTTTCACGGTCTTCACTCCACAGGCTTCCACACATGCTTGAAGTACAGCTGGAATCCCAATCAAAAGAGCAAAATCATCGAAAAATTTTTTCATTCATTAAAAAACATTTTGGTATGGATGGGGGAAGACAGGATGTAGCTACCTAGGTAATTCAAAAAAGATTCAAGAATTTTGGCTGAGCACTTGCAGGTCAGGAAAAATATACCTATGACGCGACGTAACGTAGAAAACTTTTGCCTTTAGAACTTTCAATTTTCCTGAAAAGCTCAGAAGTTAAAAAATTTCCATAAATTGATATTCTTCAAACGCGGTCGATAAAAAATTGAGTTCCTGCCAAATCAAACTAATTTTCATGCAAGGGGCCACTGCTGCCACAAGCGACAAAAGTTAGGTTCGTATAGATATCAAAGGAATACCTATAGTTATCTACTAAAAATGCGACTTCCCTCGTGCAGACCATTAGATGAATAGTAAGTAAATAGTCAACCAACCCAATGACCCGTCATGAATAATAAACATCTCAAAATTAATCATATCCGTCGCGCATGGATAAAACTACCTAGTTCTTATTTTTTTGGCGGTAACCCATGAATAATGTTTGCACTCTGAACTCGGTTTTTTTTTCAACACTCCAGTAGGTACCTACTACAAACCTATAGGTACTTACAAAGACGCGTCATCTCAAGTGAAATCATACTCTTGTTCGTTTATTATTATATAAAATGAATGAAAAGTTTTGAGTCTCATGGGGAAGTTATTCTAAACTGTAAATAATATAGGTTCTATTATACCCAATGAAAATGACTTGACATGCACTCACAGAGCAACAAACATTACAAAGATTTACCAGGTTTGTCAAATATTCTAAAGAAACCGCACCTCATTCTATAGTCCAAGTCAGGCTAAGAGCGTACCGATTACTCATAATTTCTTGCAAATCTAGGGCTGATCAAAACTTCTTCTTGATCAGGGAAATATCTGCTCAGGGTCCGATTGGCATTTTTAGCGTACTGTAGGATATGGAACCCAAATCCGGATCGGCGTCAACTGAAAATCTTCAAGAAATTTTGAATAATCGGCAGCCTGACTTGGACTAGGTATAGTAGCCTAGCTAAGTTGCCTACCTACCTGTTTTGTCTTTATAGGCGCAATAAGGTGACCTCTGTTGGCTGTAGTTAGGTAGGTACTCTGAATAATGTACTATCTACCAGCATGTACCGTCTCTTACATAGGTCTACATAATGGAACAACAAATAGCAGCCCATATGAAGATGAGACGAAAGATCCACCGATAAGTCAGCCATACCTAACAAGGACCCAATAATCGATACTGGCCGACCTGAAGTGACACAGAACATAATAAATGATACACCAATGATAACCAAAGGTGGTCAAGCTAACCAAACCTGGTGATGAAGAACACTGAAGCCAGGTTCACATGAAACCACAGCTGATTGGCTTCTACCGCAGACGGTGGGCAACTTCGTTACGGTAAATACCTCCCATTAATAATCCTAGCTGCGAAGAATGCCTTCCTCTACGTTGGAATCGATCGTAATTCGTGACTTCTGATGTAGTAAGTAAGTCTAATGACTAATGAGCTATAACATAAAGGTATTTTTCTTATTTTTCAATGGAGTAGGTATAGTTAGGTACCTACTTATATAGTTTTTTTTCGCTGTAGGTACTAAGGGACCACAGCACTGGCAAGGTATACGTAAAAAAATAAAGAGTCCGACAACAGTCGCACTAAACTTTCTCGCCCCATGTGATTTTTTTTTTTTGATTTCTTTAAGAGTTTTTTGCGGGCGTAATTTTTAAGCAATCCAAAATCGGTTGAAAATGACCCAAGAGCATCTATCTGAGATCACTCCCACCAAGTTTCATGGCTGTCATTCTATTACTGTAGTCCCAAATGCGTTCCGACCATTCAAAAACGTGGTTTCTCATTCTCAACTCATTTTCGACACTTTTTTGACTACAACGGCCGTAATTTTGAAGATAACAAAATTCTGTTCGACAAATGTTTAAGTTACATGGTTCTACACAAATTTACCAAATTTCATGACAATCGGTCAATAAATGTGAATGGCGCCGAAACGATCGAACTTTGGTCCAGAACGGCCGTAATTTTCAACCAATTCAATTTTAGTTGAAAATGACCTCGAAGCATCTATTTGTCAACACACTTACCAATTTTCAGTGTTATAGATTGAAAAGTGTACCGTCGGCGCTTGTCCGACTAACCAAAAACACGATTTTTGAATTATTTTGGCGGTTTTTTGACAATAGCGGCCGCAATTTTTGACCAATCAAAAAATCCTTGAAATTGTGTCTCGGCAGTAATTTTAGACAGGTCCATACCAAATTTCATCAAAATCGGATGAACGGTATAGGCGCTAGAGCACTGCACGGACTGACGGACTGACGGACGGACTGACGGACTGACGGACGGACTGACGGACGGACAGACTTTTTCCAGAAACCACTTTTTTGGACTCAGGGGACCCCCAGGATCATGGGAAACCCAAAATCTCAATTTCGAAATTTTGCACGAAAACAATACTTTCTCGCCATATATGGCTAGCGAGAAAGTAAAAAACAAGAATTGTGTGCCTAACTGTACCTACTTACTTATATAGGTATGGAATCTGCAGGTATATTCCGGATCTGTTAACGGAAAGTTAACGGCGAGATAACGAAGTGGTGTAGTTTTAGCGTGAGGGACTTAACGCGAAATTAACGACCAAATATCCGTAATAAAACCCACTGGAATATGATGCATAAAATATACATATACTCCAGATCTTTTTTCTGTGTTCCTGTTATGACTGTTGTATGAAATCTTCTCACCATATTAATATCTATAGGTGGGAATTACAGGTGTCGTTGTCCAGGTATGAATGTGCCTCTTGAACTCTTGATGGCTTATAGGCTGCACCTATAGGTACCTGTACGCAATGCACAGATATTGATCATTCGGACACATATCAAAGCATTTTTTGGTCCTACCGCATAACATATTGGAATAACACAACAATCTAGGGATATTAATATGAAGAGGTAATCCACTTACCCGGTTGACGGTAATCTTGGGATACTAATGTGAGTGTTAGTTTTTGACGCGGATTCATCTTTCATCCGGGAGTTAGTGTCAGACCAATCCTACCGCCCTGGTGAGTTACGCATACCAACCAATATATTCATCCTCAAGTAGCTGCCATTTTGTTAGGTAAGAAACAATGATAGAAGGTTGCATAGGTACCCCCTTACCTTCCAATTCAACCAAGTATTTAGGTATGCTGCTGCTGGGTAAGGGACAATGCAATAAGCGGGTATTCCCCATAAGTAAGTAACAAAAATAGGTATAGGTATAACTTATATACGTACGGCTACGTCAAGATTATTCTTAGGTATATTTATCCAAAATTAACACTTCATTATATCAGCAAGTTTTACTTTTTCTATGTAAGCAGCAATCTCCGGATTCACCCTTTGAATGAACTGAGGCTGAGCCCATGCATTATGAAGTGAACACACGCCGACTTGGTCTGCAGAAGTGTTTGGCTCAACGTGAGGCATGATTCATAATTTATGATCTCATCTTTTGAAGGAGCAATAAACGAGGGAGTTGCAGTCAATCCTCATCTGCATTCAAAAATAATGGATTCAAATTTTCGGAAGCAGTTTCAAGATGTGATTGTGAATAGTGTGGTGTGTGCAAAGCTGCTACGCCCTAGTCACCATGTAATTGAATCAGTTGGCAGAAATGAATACCTGGTTTACAATAAGAAACCAGTTACGAGTGGGGAGAATCATTTATGGGCCGCGAGGTCTGTCTCAGAGATAGGGATCCCAATGACAATACACGTATGAATACATTCATGGCATCAATCGCTGGGGCTGTACCTGTGCCCAACCAACTCAATGGATCTTCTCGTCACAGGACATTCAGCTGTCCTCCTTCTTTCTACTCCTCCTCCTCCTGCTGCAGAAAAAAAAAATATGCTTAGGCGTTGCCGAAGAAGAGGCGGATCTGGAAGGGGCAAAGGGGAAAAAAGGGCGAAAAGCTTTCATTGAATTGAGTCAGGAATGTCAAAAATAAAGTAAAGCAATAACATATTTGCTATGAAAATAAAATAACAATTCTCATTTCGGGCCAATATAGTCTTTGAAATAAGTCTCCCAAAAGTTTCAAAAATTGCATTCGTTACCGGGGCAATGTTAAGGTACAGGCCTAGTGCTTCCTTGAACGGTGCAAGAAAGTCAAGTGCAATTTTTTTCTGCATTTCGTTCTGGCAGGTAAACTGTTTCTTTCAACCATCTCGCAATTTGAGGCGTGAGACCCCTGCTGCGAGGCAAGCAACTGCAATAATTGTTTCCGGTTCAAGTGAGAAGTAGTTGACTGTAAAATGCTGGTCTGACATTAAAAAATCCGGGGTGTCGGATAGGCTATGGCCGAGACATGAGTTCAGTACCGACATAGGCGTGAAAGGATTGCTACATTTTCACATTTGAAATGGGACATGAGACCACACTGCTCTGAAATCTTAGTTGCTCAGCAGGGCCTCTGAAATATCAGTTTAATTGTTTGGTGGCCCAGTGGAAATTTACATGGCAGGTATTACAGCTCAGTTTTCCTTCCATGACAAGAAATATTTGAAATTGTGGCTCTATCAAGATCTAGCATTGTTGGTTTTCCCGGGTAAGTTGTAGTCTGTGGTTGTAGTTACGTTGCACCGCAGGTTTCCTATAGTGAACCTGAACGCTTCATGCCCTCAAAACACGAATTTGGAGATTTTAACGATGCCAATTAGTGCGTCAGAACCATCCCAAGAAAAGTTTTGCAGAGCTCGTTTTCAATAGAGCATCAAGGAAATTTCATTTTGAAAGGATTATCTAGCAAACTTTTAATTGCATTAATTAGAGGAAAGCAAAAATTGCAATATTTTAATCCTTCTGACAGCTAGAGATTTATCTGCTGTATAGACAACAAGATAAGCTGAGGGTCAGAGCTTTTTTTATATGTATATACATATATAATTTCAAAAATTGTGAGGGTAAGTAGTCGGAGAAGAACAACCTTGGGTTTCAACTTCACGGACATTACAAGCTAAGAACAAGAACAGGATTTTTTATTGAATGAACCATCATAGGACAACATCACAGCGGCTACCTCGGAATTTTATTATTTAAACAACAATACGAACTATAATAATTTTCCGAAGCCTCATCGCCGGAGGTCGTGGTGACCCTTGGATGAACCGGCATGTGAAGTTCCTCACCAAACATAAGACGGTCTGCGTCTAAGGGAGCAAACAAATCAGAGAATTAGGAGTCGTGTACCTACCTGGAATTTATTGTGAGAATATTTAGTCGAGAGCATACTCGATGCCTGCATATTTGATGCCATGCTAATGCGTGCCGTGCCAGCAAGCCTTCATCATGGAACCACTGCCGTCTGTATGAAGCGGCCAGATGAAGAGTATACTTTACTTTAGTTCGTAAATATATTGTTCATTTTCAAATAATTTGTAAATAATAAATAAATAATATAAACTAGAAGGTAAGTATTTGTTATCGTTTCGTGGAAGAAATTCTACAACATGAATAGGTATGATGTATACCTAGTAGTAGTAGATACAAAAAATTGCTAAGCAGCTTTTTCGTTTAGAGTAAGTACGGAGGTATTTGTATAGATCTGAGACGAGAGACAGCAGGGAAGAGCAAGGGGAAAGTGCTCAGAATTGGAATGTTTCGCACTGCTTCGGAAGGAGCTGAACACATCCTCTTCCATCCTCTTCCTCTGCTTGAAAGCTTCAAAGTGAACTTCTCAGCCAGCAACCAAAACTAATAACCAAAAGAAACCGAAAAAGCTTCCTATCTTTAAGAAAAACGAAATACAAAATTTCACAAAAATGCGTTTCAATGAGCCGTGGTGAGTATTTTCCATTTGTGAATCAGTTCGCATGCGTCAGCACTCAGCAGTGCTAAACAGGAATTTTCCGAAGATTGAATGCCATTAGGGGGGAATGACTGAAGCTGAGGAATGTGTAGAATGTGCAGGATACCTTTGTGCAAGTTAGATATCTATGTAAATGGGATTCTCTGGACCAAAGCAAATATTTGAGTTATGCCGTTTGACCAAATCATTCTTTCTGTCTCACTGCCACTCGTCTGTCATTTTCCGTTGCAAATGTTTTAAGTAGAAAAATATTTTTGTGGAAGGATGTGCTAGTACATTGTAATTCCTGTTAGGAGGCGAAAATGTAAGAAGTAGGGTAAAAACTAACTTTCGTTCTTTTTCATCTTTCTATGAATATGGTTGGGAATCCTTGGAAATCTTTATGGAATCTCAGGGAATCTCAAGGAATCTCTGGAGTGGTTACCACCTCGCTGCTTTATTCCTTTTGTTGTTGTTGTAGAAACAATATCAGGTCAATCTCTAGTTTATCTTAGAAAGCCAATGTACTGATTATTCTCCTTGTAGTTAAAGTGTGTAAGTACCTATAGGGGAAAAGAAGGTGAGAGATAGGTACAGCCTCTCCAATAAATTAGTTTCTTACAAGAAAGTGAAAAACTTGTCCTGCCTTCCTTTGAACTTTTCTACTTTCACTTATGAGATAATTTAATCGTCTCTAAAGAAGATGATCCAGATTAAAAATAACGAAAGAGGGGAATTAACCATTCTATAAATAAAGCTAAGAAATATCTCTTTACTATCATTCATTAGATAATCTGAGAAGTCAATATCGAGTTACGGGTATAATTATATAAAACATCACTTTACAAACCCTTTCAATACCTTTCTCTTTGTGTATTAAAATCACGGCTTTTCACAGATAACATCAATGGAGTTTATAACGAAATTGTCAAAGAAAACGAAGATTAGCAAAGAGATATTCCTCAGTCCTCACAAACAGGCCTTCAGGTAGGTACGGTATTTTAGGTTTTTAAAACAATCAATATAACAAGAAGATGATGCAGTGGTCACTTAAATATGGCAACGGAGAATAGGACAATTAGTTAAAAAGAAATATCTTTTCAATCTTTTTCCCATTTTTCCTTTCTCATGCACCTGTGTCTGAACAGTTAATTTCTATCTTGCACCAAGTGTCAACGAAGGTCATGGAGATCCATCCCCTGGGTCAAAAAAGGTAAAAAAGGTACTACTCGTATCAGTCTGATGCTGGCCCTTGCATTAATCCTGTCGTCAGAGGCACCACACTTTGCGCCACAATTCCCAAGAAGGAACCTAACAGAATCTGTAATACCTACTCCTTTTAGTTGGATACCTGATTGTAAGTCGGGGCTTTCCAAAGTGCTTCTGGGGCTTGAACCACCCAAGGGCCATTACCCCATCGAGATTGACTAACATTCACCATTACTCGTCGCATTAATATTTACAATGTGGGCTCAGCTCAGCAAAAGGTTAGTGAGGTGAAAGGGCTTCCTCCGCAACGCTGCATTATGCATGATCTGCGGTGCAGGTCCTCAGAGGTCCTCTTTCCACGCCTCGGCCAAAGAACCCAGGCGAGACAGCGTACCTAAAGGAACCTATCTACATACGAGACCTATACATATATAAGGGATAAATTATTTTTAGTTCTCTAAAACACTAATGACCGCGGAACAATAAGAACCGTCAGCTGTAAATGCACAAAAGTAAGCAAAGAAAGAACCTACAGGTTTGTTTCAAGGTTCGGTTATACTGTGCGCATTGTCCGTTAGCATACAGACCTACAATTTCATTTTGCATCGTTCACGTCACTTAAATTCAGTTTTTGGAACACGGAACTCTCAACAGAGATTGTCTATTCAGCTTCAAAACGCTGCTCTTATCAAACCTCACTCAAAAGTCCATCTATGCAGGAAGTATTGACGAAAATGCAATCCTCTTGAGGTTCCCGTTAGGGGGGCGTAAAATGAGGGATGAAAGAAGGACGCGAGAAGGCAGTGAGGGAAAAGCTCTCTCTGCAGGAAGGTCACTGATTTATGCAGAACTACCCCAGCTCCTGCACTTACCCTAATCAAAAGGTGACGCGAGCTGCTGTAAAGAAATATTAAAAAATTTACACGGCCCCGCAAGGAGGCATTCCTCAACACGTCGGCAAATGCATTTCCGTCCGTGGGGAAAGAAAACGGTGCAGGGGCGGAAAAAGCTACATCAAAATATTCACTTTTATTTAACCAAAGGACAACTTATTTTGACTGCCCCTAGTCCTAGTTTTTTTGAGACCAGTTCATGCTCTTACTGCCTATACCTATACCTGACCTCTAACCTACCTATAGATCACGGCGATATCTTACTTCTCGTGCCTTTGCTCATGACTTCAGGGAGATTACGATATGCGCGCTGACAAATTAGGTACAGACGGAAAATTTCTACAGGGTAATAGAGAGAATTCGGAGTTAGAACATATACTTAACTCACTAATTTGAAAAAAGAATTTTAAATTTTATTCATTATAAAGAAGAAGGTTAATCAAAGACGATATAAAATGCTGGTGCAGGAAGAAGTACTTCTTCCGTGCCTGACGAAAACACGTGTTAAATTATCCTTTGAATGAAGCATATAATTTGCCTATTTAAGTAGCAACACCCTCCATATAAATATGTTATTACTGGTCAGTAAATTGTGTAGCAATTAAAGTTTTTCCCTCGGGGCAAGTGTTCCAAAACATTATTCAAAGCATATCGAGAGGTCCCCCTCAATAGGCGAGGGAAGTGGTCAAACCCTCCATCTCCCCCTTATATTCCCTATTCTTCGTCCTTTTCTCCCCGATAATTACATTACCCAAATTGGATGTTTTCTCTTTATCCAACGGAACTATCTGTGGTTGCCTTTCAGATTCAATCTGCAAATAGCGTCCTGGACTTTCCGGACTCCGGAGGGGAGATACAACACTAACATACAGTAACTTACGTATCCCTTTGTTGTCTACTTCTTTGAGAGGAATAGATGAGGATTATGGCCAGAAGGAAACCTACAAATGCAATTATTTGAAATTGGAAATTTCTGTATCTATATCCCGACAATCCTATTAAGTCTCTACTGAGCAACAATTAAGAGAAGTTAAAATATAAAAGCCTGAAAGTGCCAGTTCTCTGTTCTGGTTAGCTTACCGAAACGTAAGGTTAAAAAGAAGGTTCAAACATATGCAAATATTACCAACTGCTTCTCCCAAAGCAGTCAAAAATTATTATACCTAAACTTTGAACCTGTTGAGATGGATGGAGATGAGCCTGCAGCATGAGCAATGTATTTTTGAATGAAGAAGCTGGGAAGGTGTCGGAGGTATATAGGAGTTGTGTAGGGGTGGGTAGGGGGCTGTCGCCCAAATTTACGGCACATTGCCATCTATTTATCACGTGTGCAGCTGTTGACAGCATGGGGTGCAATGCAGGCACGGTATAAGGATTACAACAAAAAATGGTTCAGGTTATAGTGCAAGAGCTACCTTCACGCTTCACGTATACCTACTAAATTTTAGAATGGCAATAAGGTACAATATTATACTACAAAATTCTATAAGGTCATTAGGACCAATCTGGTGCATAATATCTTATTCTCAACATTTTCAATAGGTAACATTTTTAATTTATTCCTGCAACCTGTATCTACAGCTATAAAAACAAGTCTCTCTCTAATTTTAAACCCTAGTCTTACACATAGCTATGCCCTTAATTCTTAGGGATTTTTTTTTTTTACTCTCCTGCATGATGTTCTTAATCCGCTACTGTGGATTGAATTATGAAGACTTCCTTTGGACGCATTAACAATTATCTAAGAGTCGTCAGCTAATTTATCATGCAGCCGTGACATAAAGGATTAAAAGCCTTCTGTCTGGTGCGATGTCCCAGCAGTCAGCAGTAACTGCTACAGCGGTGAATGTTCCAACAACAAAACAATGCTACATTGACTTTGGCAGAACGGGCGCTGCTCACCCACGCTGTTGACGGCTAACAAATTGATATATTTATTTCCGTTCACTTATCCAGAGCGCGTGCTGGGGGTCTGCGCCAACGCCTCACTGCCGAATCCCCTTTGATTTACCTCTCCCCTGGCATTTGATATGTTTTGAGACCACTTCCGCCCGCAGCGGAATTCCCAACTTTTAAAATATTTCGTTCAGGATCCGATCCTTTCAGATTTAACTTTTTCATACTGAATTTCAATTGATTTTTCTCGTTCTAGAATATTGTTTTCCTTGCTTCTTTTTCCCATTTAACACGAATAGGTCCAGTGACTATGGACAATCTTAATTTTTCTTTTCTCATCACTGCGAAATAGGATTTTCGCACCAAACTCAGTTGCATTGGCTATGTTTATCATTTCTCAGGAAACCTTATGAGTGAACGACTGCTTACTAGTGTACATATTATACTACTCATCGCAGGCCCACATCCAGAAACCGGTCATGGGGGGGGGGGGGGGGGGGGTTTAACCCTTCATTCCATGACTGTACCATCTACTTCTGTTTCAATTGTTCTGAATCCGCAAATATATTTTGATAAAAATCTGAAAATTGTACCAGCCAGCTAGCCAACCTGCCATGATATCACTCACTCTTGACATAATCTTACAAAAGCTTCTTCCTCCAAAATGTGCTTCGATAAAGGAGCTTTCATCTCCATCAAGAAGTTGTATCAACAAACTCGGCCGCAGTAGATATTTCTTCAGCTCTTCCGGTTTTCTCTTTTGAAGAATCCCCCAGTGGGACTGGCGGCGGATAATGTAAAACACACGGGGCGACAGGAAGCAGGCTGATTTATCCTCCGGGGCTCCAGGGAACCCCAATTACCAGCCGTAATGAGAAATACGACATCTTATCTGTCTTACACGCTCTCATTTGGAGGAAAAAAACCGGGGGATGAAAAAACGGAAAGGGTTGCACGTGTTAATGACGCCTCATGGCCTCAAGTTGGGATCGAAATAAAGATCAATCGTGGGGCCCGGAGATTACGATGATTTAGATATCTGAAACAGGAAGGTTACAATTGCCTCTGAACCAAATACTTTTTTCACCTCAGCTTTTCTACCGATACCTAATATACGATACAGGGCTTTCTTGTGTGTAGTTATTTACTTGATGATTGCTGATAACGTATGGAATTCTGAGAGGGTGTGGTTTGAAATAAATAATTGAAACACAAGAATACCGCAGCTCGATTGCTGATTGCACACTTCAGTAAGTTGCCGAATGCTATTAAAATTCAGAACTCGTTCCAGCGATAATTGTGAACAAAGTCATGTCTTTACTCGAATTCAATCTGAGAGTATGGTTCAAAAGAAATAAGCCTGAAATCTCAGCACTGCTGATCAGTATTCATTTCCGGTCCGTGACAAAGCCCTCTGTGAGGTGTCTTCCTCTGTGCTGACTTTAACACAATTAGAGGCGGCGAGGTGGCGAGGCGGTTCTGCGGACGCTCTAGTTCTGCCAGATGTAATTAGTAGGTAGTGCGCACGTGCACACTTCCACATCAGATTCAGCTATGTTTGCTTATATGAGCAGTTACACTCAACACTGTCAGTTTTGGACAAACTTCGTTATAACAAAGTTTACGCTATAAGCCAGGTGGTAATGAAATCATTGAAATCAGTGTTAAGACATCAATTAGACTTGGGAGGAGTTTTTCAACTCTCCGTTAAATTTTCTCTGTAGTGAACCGATAGTTTACTCCAAAAAGTACACAGGATAATGAATAATAACACTGATAACTGAAGGTTAAAATTTACATGAGGCTCACATTGAAACATCAACTCCATGCCAGTTTTCTTGTTTCAATTTCAATTTTTTTTCAATCTTTTGTAAGGAAACTTGAGACGAAATCTGGTATTTATCAAATAAAATATACATAATTAATTTTATTACGATTTTCGATTGGATTTGGTATAGGTAAACGTAAATGAGTTGCAAAGTTTCCACAAGATTTCCCGAGAGATTTCCAATAATATAAGGGGTGCTTCAAATTTTCTCCCAGGTACTTTTCTTAGGTATACTATACTACTACGTTCAGTCAGGTACTGATTCATAACTATTAACAGGTATTTTGGTATATATATATAGATACTACCTATGCCATGCCACTGAATTCTTCAACCGACTATTTGTTGGCACATTGTAAGTAGGAAAAATGACTTCTGGAACAAATTTACGGTTCAGTTGAGTTATGAAAGCTTCAAGCCAATTATATTGCGAAAACTTGCAAAAGAACTTTTGGTTCCAAACTTTTTCCCATCTTTCACAAATTAAAAAGGAAATAAAAGGTGGAGAAGAAAGGGAATGAATTGGGGGACTTTGCGGGCAAATAATTTAAATATGGCAGTGAGCTGTCACTTCTCGACTTCTCAACTTTGATAGAAATTGACTGCTTCTCAACTTTCCGTGGCTTTCAGCCTTCTGCATTAATTATTTTCGGTAATTTTCTTGAGTCGCCCTTTTCTCTGTTCAGCGAAGCTTTCATTCCCGAAAGAAGTACAGTTTGTTTCAACTTTTCTCCCGCGGAATGCTTTTCTCTGAGTCTGATCAACCGGAGACCTGCTCTTGAATCATTTTCGTTTCCATCCATTCCTCAAGGAGATATTTCTTTTACGGAATAAAGTTGAATTACTTAAGTATATTCATATTGCGCGGACGAAATAGAAAGTCATAGAGGAGGTATAGACGCTCGTGAACGAGGGGTTAACCACTCGTTGGGAATCTCGTGCTTGTGCTGACCGTGGTAAATGAAATGGTGAATAAAAATGTACTATGTAGGTACTCTAAACAGTGACACCGGACCTCGTATATGGACTTGAAGCTGGCCGTGAAATCAGCAGTGACTCAAGTTTCCCATCCTCATTAGCACTGCTGACCGGCCATAAGGGACTAATCAGTACAAACGGTCCACTGACTGCCATGAGTCAGCTGATTATCAATAAGAGATAGGCTGGTCGGCGAGACTAGAGTACTGGACTGTCAGCCATGATTTGCTGTTGTCAGGCGTATGACAGCGCCATGTCAGCAGCCATTAAGGCACCCTGCGTTCTGCACTGCACATATTCCATGTCCAGTCACCCTGCTGATTCCTCTCCGCTGTCTCAAGCTATTGATTGAGCCTGCCACCAACAGCTGCGGAGCTCAACAGTTTGTATCGAGGGAATTGTTGTCGAGGCAAGGTTTTTCAGAACTTGGAAGTATCCAGATGAACACTGTGTACCTACATTCAGCCAGGTTCAAGGTTAGATAAATGTTCTGCATATTATCGTAAAATTCAACCTTACAGGTGAACAGGTGTCAGGTGTACAATCCAAGATTCCAAGTAATAAAGCACCCCTGGACACTAGCCAGGCCGAAATATGCCACGGGCTCCTCGCTGTTGGAGGTGGTGGTGGATGTGCATTTCAACACCTTCCCCCTTTTTTCAAAAAAGCTGAAAGGAAGACATGTTGTCGCGCATTCCCGGATACGTCATCCTGAAAATCACATACCTTTTATAAGCTTCTACACGGGGAAGCCCCAAGTAATCTTCATTTCCTTCTTTGAATATCTTCAACTTCCGGATCAAAAACGTGTTTACAGCTGTCGCCGTTTTTGCGATGCTCGGGGCTGGGGGACAACAGGGGCATATCAGGAAGGAGATGATCCGTGAAGTCAGGGGCGGAACCACCACCTGGCGGACCGATGGTGGGCGAGGTGACCCGTGAAAGCATCGCCGTCGGTGGCGATCCCCGGTGACAAATCACCCCGACGCCACCGGCGGAAATGACGGGGGCTACGGGGCTCCGGGGATCCCTCAGGGCTCATTTTCCTCGCCCTTCAAATTGCTTTACAATGTTCCCACCGGCTGTGGGCAGCTTATTTCTAATGCGAATTTAACTTAGATCAATCATTCTGGTTTGATGGAAATTTGACTGTTTGAGTCGAATCCTTTGACGAGCCCCGGGGTGGAAATGACTGGTTTAGAATTGAGAGAGCTCGAAAAAATAATCAATTTTAAATATTCTGTAGGTATAGGCCCTGCAGTTGACTGTACTTCCTTTCGGGCTTGGGTTATTTAAATTTCCTTTTAGAATGGCAACAAATGATCTCCTACAACTACACAAACATTATTTTCCCATCGGCGCAAAATTGGACTAAGTACCCCTCTTATATACTTCAAAAATATAGCTTAGATAAGGATGACGTCGAACAGTTCAGTGGAGTTATAGTTAAAAGAAATATGACGGGTCGCAAGTTTGAGAAGTGATCGAAGATTCGAAGTCTAGGGTCGTCCCCTGGCCCTCCGTTCACAATCTTATTCATCTTCCTCCATTCTGCTTACTACCCCATCCCTCCCCCTTAGGGAGGACGGGGGAGAGAGGAGATTTGTACGAATGCAAAAATTAACTAGTGAGATTTTTCGAACAATTTACGACACCGGTGAAAAAGTAGCAACCAAGACTACCCAAGAATAGCCCAAAAACAAGACCAACATCGTCAAGATCAAGACGAAGGCTACGACCAAGCAATTCTCGTCTCGGTCTTCGTCCATCCCTAAATGAACTACGAAAGAACGAATCGAAATCGAAGGTATGGCCTTCCGGTAGCTCTGCCATGGCTCTGCCATGATTAAATGATTTTTAAAATCCGCCCGATTTTACGGAGTGCCTTGTTTTCTCGCTAATCCCCGTTTAATGATAACGGGGCAAGCACAGTGTGGCTTTGCCGACGACGACGTCGGCCGCAGTAAAGGTTTGCCGCGGTATTGCCGTACCGTCATATCTCAATCATATTCTGGATAAGTATACCGCATTTTGATTTTTCGCAGATTCGTATATTATCTACTTACTTCACATATGTAGCAGTTTCGATCTGTAGATGAGCTTTTGCTTATTTTCTGTTCTTTAAAAAAAAATGATAAGTACACTTTTAGCTCTGAAAAGCATTCGCATAAAACAAAATAAAATACGAAAAAGCTTTTGAACGAGCTTAACTCGACGCTCGGTGACAACATCGAATTAATTCACCGCTGTAAATTGCTCCACTAAAACAGAGAATTGAATTTAATGAAACTAGAAAGAGGGTTAAATTGAAATAGTGAAAGTAAATCGAATTTGATGGAGAGCATGTCCCAGCTGTCGAAGAATTTCCGATAAAAAGTGGGCACAGTGCTGAGTCCTAATTTACATAAATGATTCGGAACTCATTAGGTACTCTACCCTTCCTCCTACTATTACAATTATTAATTGACTTTAAAGCGTCTCTCCATGAGGCAACTAAATTGCTTCGTTGTTATTTTCTTGCTCGCCTTTCGCGCCCGGATATTGCTAATTTAGCAGCTGCCGATTTCAGAATCTGGGGCACTGCGCTCACTCTAAGCTGCATCTCTTTCCTCTTTCCTCTTTCAAATGCTGAATTTCTAACTTTTCCATTCCTAATGAAGTTTGAAGTGGGGTAGTTAGTACAGGAAACTTGGGCTTTACCGAATGAATCACGTATTCAATCGCTTTCCAGTTTCCTACGTCTAAAGCTAGTATACAGGGTACAGCGAGCAGCAGTAAGGGTCGGGTAAAGAGCTGACTCAGCGTGAGTGGAAACTCAATGTACTAGAAAACGTGTAAAACAGGGTGCGGATGAAACTCTGGTTCAATTATTTATGGAAGGAACGGTGCTCTGTATACTTATTTTACCTCAATTTCTTTTGGCAATGATAGACCCTCGTACTGAAGCACTGCTTCTTGGTATACCCTCCACCATCTTGTTCGGTCACACGAGAACGAATAGGTATTTACACCACTTAGATGCCCATTGGCTAAGCACCGAGGGGGTAACCACTCCAGAGATTCCCTGAGATTCCCTGAGATTCCATAAAGATTTCCAAACATTCCCAACGATATTCATAGAAAGATGAACCCTGTATGAAGGGGTAACCACTCCAAAAAATTCCAAGATTCCCTGAGATTTCATATAAAGATTTCAAATGATTCCCAACGAGATTCCCAAAGAGTGGTTAACCCCTCGCGAAGCACTTAAAGATATTTAGAAGAGGGATTTAGAAGAGATTTAGCTATACACTTTCCTAGTTACTGGGAAATACTGTTGTAAAACCTCTACCTATATACCTTTGAAAGCATAACTTCTACTACTCGACCTTAACTTTTAAAATTCTCGGGTTGCTACCCCCAGTAAGGTATAAAAAGATAACACGCCTCCCGGCTAAAATCCTAAAAATATTCTACTATTCACCTCATCAGTAAATAGAGAAGAACTAAACCGACGTTTTAAAAGGCAGATACTGTGGTAAGTGGTACAAAGCTGATTACTAACTATAACGCCCAGGCAGGGGATTATTCAAGTCGACGGCGTTTTGGTTTTACTTATTGTGCATGTAGAGAAGCCTTTGCTAGGACTTGACAACCGTCACTTCGCGTATTGTTTGCGCTCCAATGACTTGTCAGCTAGGGATTAAGATTAGCTAATCTTAATTTTTATCCGACTCTTCAAGCGTTAAGCCTAATCCTAGTCAGCCAGACACATTCTAATAAACCATAAGGGGCAAGGGGTTCAGAATTATCTCCACTGATTTTTTATACGAAATAATAAAAAAAAAAAAAAATAGCTGCTAAAATAATGTAATGTACAGGCATTATCTGCGTCTTTACCCATTATTAAATAACATTAATTTTAAATTTCAAAAGTAAATATTTTGAATTGCCTATGGGATTATAGCGTACCTACCTACCTAAATAATACTTTACAAAATTTTCCCCTCATTTTGTGCTCGATATGGTAGTTCTTTAATATTGTAAAGGTAATAGGTAATATCATTATGTTGTTTAATAAAAATTAGAGCTTTTACACAGAATAGATAATTACATAAAAATAAAATCAGAAGATTCTAAAATGGGGCGTCTTTGCAGTGCTGAGGAAAAGCTTCAATAATGTGAGAACACTTTCCAAAGTGTTTCCCTGACAATTTTGTAAATAGGTAGGTACCTACTTTCTTCAATTTTCCAAAGTTTGTTAATTTTATTATTTTACACAATGGAGTTAACTCATTCATTATCCTCCCCGTTATTTTGTTAATAAACTCTAGTTCGGTTTGTCCTAAAGAGTTTGAAGAATAATTTGTCTCCTCATAGGGAACAAATTATAAAGTTCCTCGTGCTTATCTTTACCACGAGCTTGTTGCTTGTTCGATTTAAATTTATAGCTTCAACAAGGTTTTGAGCTGTAATATATTCATGAATCGAATCTTCCTTCCACTACCACTTCTTACCGGCTCCACAGCTTTTTGCGGTTTGTTCCATAGCATACTTCCTTGCTTTATAAGGAAAAAAGTCAATAAGTTTTCCGAAGATCGATGCTCCAAATTATTCGGTAAGGAACAGTGAATGGAGCAGGGTAAAAAGGGCAGCGTTTCTGTTTTTAATTTTTTTGTTAAATTTTTTAATACCTTTCATGATATCTTTGTATAGAGAGGTGCCCACGCTATGGGCATCACCCTGGTTGCGGTTGGAGGTTTAGAGGTTTATGCTGTTCCCTTTGCCTTTCACTGGGTAAAAATAAACCCAACCAGTGAGTTTAGTCCATTTTTTGGGACACGGAACTTATGCCTGTGTGCAGGGGCGCCAGATTTTGAAAATCCGGGGGGGGGGGGGGGGGCAAGAAGTTGTAAACATTAGATAGGTATTCAATTTACTTATCACTCTTATCAGTCTGATAGGTCTCTGTGCCTCTCAGTGACCCAGCGTCCAAGGCATTCGACTTTTAAAAAGTTACAATTAATTTTTTACTATCTCGTTTTTTTTAAATTTAATTTTTAAGTCCAGATTTACCGGCAATCTGGACTTAATTAATCAGCGAAAATTATTATTTATTTATTTATTGCTTTTTTTACGTGATAATGAAGTTAACGCCAAATATTTGACATGATAAAAGTAATTGTCCCCCAAATTTCCGGGGGGGCAGTGCCCCCCCCGGAATATTCCGGACCCGGACCCGGGGGGCAGTGCCCCCCCCGGAATGACCCGGACCCGGACCCTGCCCCCCCCCCAAGATGGCGCCCCTGCCTGTGTGGGTTCAAACAAAAATGGGCAGAAGATTAACTGAATATATCAAAATAATATTCCTGAAAATCCTGAACCGTTCAGGCACTAAAGGTATATCGGTGGTTTGGTCAGCCCCTTCTCTGAACAGTAGTTAATGATGTTACTATACAGGACACCAACAGACGAACTTGCGACGTTATGTATCTACGTGGACGCCCACCTGCGTTATGGCTTCACTATTTTTCCGAATAATAGCCAATTACATCTCGTATACCTCTTCCGGGCGTTGGCGCATCAACCTCAGCTAATTGTGGAAGAACAGTTAAGTCCTGGCCCAAAGGGTCCAAGCTCGGCGTGGCGTGGCTGAGATGCCCCCGATGCCGGGTAAGGCGCGGGTTTCTCTGCTTCCTGGTCGTGCGCTGGGTCCACGACCACCTTGCAGAAAGACAGGCAAAGGGACGAACTATGAAAAACACGATTACGGTCAACAATCGGCTCATCAGTAATTAGCAAAGCAATTAAATGAAAGTTAACCTAGATTCATACCCTCAGATGGCAGCCCAACTCATATTTTTTCCCGTGAGAGGAAGAAGAACAAGGGAGAGAAAGGTGCATAGTGAAAATTTCTGGGATAAAAAGTGATTGATAAATAAAACTGAATCTGAATAAAGTGGAATAACAGCAGTTGTAGAGTCTTTACTATCGTTCCTATAACAGGACCTTCATTTCTGAGACAATAACAAACCTTTCTTCGTATCGGGTAAGGTACTTCCATGCACAAAACTAAGATTTGGCCCTGACAATTATTGTGGACAAATTTTTGGCACTTTTCTTCTGTCAGCGACCTTTGAAGCGCGACGAGAGAAGTAAGGAAAGTATGATATAGTGGAAAATAGAAAGAAAGCTCAATTTGATCTTAACCTGACCCAAATATTTGTGACATTCAGATGAATGCATTGCCGTAATAGTTAGACAGTAACAGCAGAATAGGGCAAAGTGTTCATTTAGAAATGTCAGCGACGAAGCTTGGAGTTTTGACATTTGAGCGACAGAATTGAAATGCAAGGCGTTGGTTTGTCTCCGCAGCACAGGGCTGTAAAATTATTCAGACTGCGTACACAATCTTTTCCCTTCTCCTCATCAAAGCTTTTAGCCAAGAGCCTACTTTCTCTTCTGTATACATGATGCATGCTTCTGAGGTGTATACCTGCAGGTATTTAGCGAGTTGGGAATCTCGTTGGGAATCATTGGAAATCTTGATGAAATCTCAGGGAATATTGGAATTTTTTGGAGTTTTTACCCCTCGGGGTTCATCTTTCTATGAATATCGTTGGGAATCTTTGGAAATATTTATGGAATCTCAGTAGAATCTCAAGGAATCTCTGGATCTCGGTATTTAGAAACAATTCAGTGGGGTACCTCTCCAGCCTTTCCTCTGCGCTTACCTAGTACCAACTAATTTGTCAATGGAGGTGAGGGTATCCCGAAATCTGGAAGTAACCATGAACCCCACGTAAGCAGTCATAAAGTAGGATATGAGTTTTACGACCCGAGTTAAGCCCAGGGGGAAGCAAAGATGGCGTCTTATTTACGAGATCCCGTGAAATGTGCTAAGGGGATGAAGCTAGTGGTGGTTGTGGACATTTCTCCCCCGTGGTTTCGCCTATGCTTTCAAATTTCAGGTGAATTTTTTATGCCTCCTTCTTCTCATATTTTTTGAAGTTTCACCAGTTGCTGAATTTCTTACAGCCTTCTTCCTTTTAGTCTAATTTGGTAGGTCATCGCTTTGAGGAAAATAAGTTGAACTGTGTGACGTAAACCAATCGGGTATTACAAAAAACCGCTTTTTTGGATTTGATGGTCTTTCAGGGTTATGAGAAACCCAAAATCTCAAAATGAAATTACTTTTTCAGTCCACATTGGGAGGAGGTAGAAAGAAAAATGTTATTATGTTATTGATATGATTCGACAACTGCTGCAAGTAGGTACAATGGCGCCCTGTCGAATTTCCTTATTTAGTGATTAAAAACCTCCAGGTTTAACCTCAAATATTTTCTTCAACTGCAGTGATTCTCACAGTAAACAGATTAATCCGAGCAGCCCGAGCAACCATCTTCTATAATGACAGAATCATTGTTCTCGCGTTATCCGAGCTACCGCTCTGGAAACCAGCAGAGTTCTTGAAGCGTCTGCCTCAAACTATTGCGGTTCATCAAAGGAAAAAAAAATCCAGGAACTGAAGATTACACAAAAATAGACCTGCTTGGGGTAACTTATCATTCCTGATTTCATATTTAGGATTGTTTCGAACTCTAACCAAGAATACACACCCACTAGAATAGTATACAGTCGTTGATATTCCATCAGAGATCACTTAATGACTTTACCATCAAATTGCTGAAATTCCTATGATGTTTCCCATCAAGTCACGTGACCTCGCCACCCCATTTGTAAATTTGGGGGAGTCCCCCAATGACTCATTGAAACGCCATCAACTCCGCGAAATGAAATTAGACTAGGAAATAGAAGAGCACTGAGAACCCTCTGAAGTTGACTAACTCAATTGTTGAACTGCGTTCTGCAATTGTTCATCATGTTCGGTATTGTTCTTTGGATCAAATAGCTCATCTCATTTTACACTTGACAAATTCTTTGGAATACAAATACTCCCCCACCCATATTTCTTGGTTCCAACAGGTTGCGGTGTGAGGTGGTAAAAGTGCGACTATAAATTTGGGAAACTGCTTTCCTCCGTCACCTGACGTTACGGCCATAGTTACACATAGTTACCCTGATTTTTATCCTTTCGTAAGTTATTTGTACAATACCTACCGAGGGGGTAACCACTCCGGAGATTCCTTGAGATTTCACTGATATTCCATAAAGATTTCCAAAGATTCCCAACGATATTCATAGAAAGGTGAACCCCGAAGCGGTAACCACTCCAAAAAAATTCCAAGATTCCCTGAGATTTCGTAAAGATTTCCAATGATTCCCAACGAGATTCCCAACGAATGGTTAACCCCTCGATACCTACCTAGTATACCTAGAACCTGACTGAAATAAATATTCTATGCTATACCCTCCCTATACCACATTCTTGGCCATTTTTTAGTTTTGCATACTCTCAAGTCTCAAGGATCAAAACTAAAAATCTCAAAATCGAAGTGCATACTATGACATCACTTGTCAGCTCATGCAGTGCAGATGGGTGAGACAAAAAAAAAGAGGAGGGGGATATGTGGAGGGGACAGGAGGAGAGGGAAGGTTAAGAAAGGGCAACTCAGACGGAGTAATTGAAAATTGAAAACCGCCCCGCCATTATTTGGCCATTAGAAGTCGATTATGACGTTCTTCGGTGCGCACAGCCGGGCTCCTGGCACACCCCCTTCACTCCCCTTCATACAACCTGCAATCTGGGATGCTTCATGCTTCACCGATTCGGCCGTCCAAAATGGTGCATTTCCTATCGGCTATCAACTACCCCAGTCACTAGACCATCGCAAACGGAGGTTCTCCCATCTATAACTCCGTTTTTCTCGATGACTTACAGGTACTACATAAACCTCCAGTTACAGATGAGTCACCTTACGAACATTCACAAAATTTTGCACAGAAAGCAATCACATGGGCGTAGCAGGTCCAAAAACCTGGGAGAGGGGGGGGGGCTAAGCCCCCCAAACCTTCTCCTTACCATGGCTTTATGTGAAGTTATGTGTAGGCCAGAAAAATCCTGAGGTGGCTAAACGGTTTCTTCAGACCCCCTTGCTACGCCTATGAAAGCAACCTCAAACGGAAAAAAATGAAGTCAGAGCATTGAGAGAATTCTCAGTCTCCTCTGCCTACTGTTCTAATTCAGGAAAGTGAAGAACAACATCAGGGATAGTCCGACAGCATGTTACCAAGAAGACATTTGCAGAATGCCTCAGGTATGAATGTAATTAAGTCAGCACTAGGTACGACTATAGAAATAATTGGTGCCTGCATGACACTGAAAAGACGCATCACGCCAACCCTGTTTTCTTACACCTCAACAAAAGGTAAGATTGGACACAACTCGATTAAATTCTTTAAATAGCTTTCAATATACTTCACAATTACGCCATGAAATGAGAAAGCATTTTATTGAACGCAGTCGCGAGAAAAAACTCTTTAGGCTAAACCCAGCTCCACTCAAAGAGGAAGGAGTGTCCAAAGTTTTACTATAGTTACCAGATTATATTACCCGTGTTTTCCGAAGGTGTGTTTAGGCAAATTAGGAAGACCGGGTATAAAAAATTTAAAGTTTTTGGTCGGGTTCTCACGTCTGGGAACTCCTGCAGGACAAATTGACAAAAACTCATCATAATAATTTCTCTATTGGATGAGACTACTCACATAGCCATAATTAGAAATGGCTCTGGAAATAGGTACTTACCTTCCGACTGCCCTAGGCGAGTACCTCAACATAGAACCAAATAACTCGACTTCTTTCAAATTAGCATAAAATAATAGATTATTATTTGGTAGTGATGGTTATGAAGGACTGTTTATTAATGTAAGAACTACGAACCCGCCTGTAAGCAGATGGTACTCCATCACCTTCGGCCATTTTTCCAGTGACTCCGGAACCAATTTTGAATTTTTTAAACAGTGTTTTCATTGAGCTTCAAAATGTATGAGAAAAAATTCTTAAATTTCCTGTATATTTTCACTTTATGTGAGTGTGTGTAGATGTAAACTGACCGTTAGATGAAAAACCCTTCAAATTAGATCAAATTTGGACTTCAGAAGTAGTCACCCTCCCATGGGAGGGGGTTGGTATTAAATAACATCGGCGAGAACTCTCAAAGCAACAACTGAGTTTGAGCTGAAACATGAGAGATAACTTAAATCGACCGGCTTCTTTTAAACTGAAAATTCTGTTTCCGGTGTGATGCATGGACATTACAGTACACTCTGATTGTCCAATTAGCCTCTAAAATAAGAAGCGTAATCATTCGTTTAGTTTAATTTTTCGACTAAGGCAAAGTAATTTAATTTAAACTCAAACGGATGGACATGCAGTGTGTAGTGTGTGGTGGGTAACGTTACAGGTATACAGGTAGTCTCTATATTTATTTGACTCTCGCAAAAACAGGAAGCGGTCTATCTTTGTAAATGTATCCGTTTTAGGTTTCGAACTAGCGAGACTACATTAGGGCGGAGCACACTAAATATTTGGGACCACCTCTTTCGATTGTGGCCGATGTCATTGTCAAAATAAATCAGCTCATGTAGAAGAAGGGGGACAGGGGGACTTTTTTGTTCACACGCTGTGTCATCAGTTTTGGATTACCGCTGAACTAAAGTTTTCGACTTTTTTACAGGTTTCACAACCTTATTTTCTTTTTGCTGCTTTCAACCGGTCGTATTAGCGGAATGACTTTTTAGTCTGTGGCTGGAAGTGAAAGGTAAGGCAAAAAGCTCTTCAGCTTCAACATGTCAAACATTCTTGTTTATTTTTCTGCTTGCTCGAATATTTTCTTATGTGGAATTTACATACTTTGATAACTCTCTTCACTCATGAATTACTTAGTACCTTATCCAGATCTCATATCTACATCTTGGAATTTTACCGCCCTTTCTTCCACATTTCATCTACTTGTTTTTGCAAATTTCAAATGAAATATTCGGAAATAGATTTTAGGATTTGAATTCGAGTCAGTCAACCTTGAACAATATTTCACTCGTTATATCTTCGCGAGTGTAGTTGAAAATCAAAGGAAGTATTGAATGAAATTCATCTTTGAATTAGTGTGATCTGATATTCTGACGTCTATCGGCTTTACCTGTACCTTAAAGAAATCCATTGCTTCTTTTCACTTCTAACTGGAAAATTCATGCAGACACCGACCGAAATTAAATCAAACATAATATGTTTATTCAAGCCTCCAGCGAGAGTAAGAAAATTTTTTTTGCTGTAACACTAGCGCTATAAGGGCACCACTCTAGTGCACCACTCTAGCGCACCATGCACTCTAGTACACCACTACCACTCTAGTGCACCACTCTAGTGCACCACTTTAGAGCACCGTTGTAGTGCACCACTACCACTTTAGTGCACCACTCTAGTGCACCACTACCACTCTAGTGCACCACTCTAGTGCACCACTCTAGTGCACCACTGTAGTGATTTTGAATTAATTCGAGATAACTTAAATGGAGACTGTTCCGAAAACCCGAACAGACATCCAAAACTGCTAATATCTCCTTACCCATTGCCCATGACCATACAAAAAAGAATCATGGGTAATAAAAAACGGCTTTTCATTGACGCCTCGAGGCGTTACAGACAAGAAGGTATGGGCATGCAGTGTCGATAAGGCATAAGGTCTTACAGACCTCTGATAGCTAATAATTTCGGCGAGATCTCCATGAAGAAGTGATGTATCTGGAAAAGGCGTAACTCATGGAAGCCCCGAGATCGCACACTGCAACGCTCCAAGTCAAAGATATCCATCTAGGACCTCCTTATTTAATGTTGCCCGTTCTTCTGGGTAAAGCTGTGCCTAAACCTAATCATGAACATGCAGTCATAATTTAACATGGAGCCTTCCAAAACCGCGACAATGTGTTAGGAAATGTTTTATGGTGCATGGTGCCCCATATTATGCCCTTTTTGTACGGAAAATTGTCGGACATTTTTCGTTGAAAATCACTTAAATAAATCTTAATGGTTTTTGCAATCGTTTTTGGCACACTATTGACTTCCAAATACTTTGTAGGTCCTAAAACAGAAAAAAAAGAACAAAGAAGATTTGGTTGATGAACAAAACCTTGTTTCTTCTGGACCGCATATTTCATCGTCCGTTTTCTTAACCTCTCTCAACACCTACTGACACTGGTCTACTAATTGTATTAGCTTCATAATGAGGTGGCAAACGTGTGCTAATTACTGGTTTTTTAACTTCGCGTTGTTTGGATTGTGGGAAAGTTTAAAATGCTCGAAAAATAGATTATTCGCTTCTGAATGCAAGTAAGGTAGGACTTGAACTAGTGAACATTGGTCTTTGGGGCAGCAACCATGTAGTAGCAAAGTAAAAATTCTTTTTTATTTTTATCCCATCTCCAACCTCCTGTACTAGATGGCAAAGTGTCCCATGCAGTGGCCGAAGGGAGCCGACAAGAGAGTCTTATCATAAAGCTTCATATGAGATGGATATACGATTATTTATTGTTCATTTCATCACAGACTTCTGTTACAAAAAGAAAATTACACTTTTTTTTCCAGACAAAACTCGTTCTTTGGTACAAGTTGGGAGGAAACTCAAGTACAGAAACGTCAGCAGCAAATTGCCTTGAAGCTAAGACACTACCAACACATTAAGAGCTTCATTAGTCGAAATCTTCCCATCAAGAAGTTCTTTCCCACCCTTGGGCGGTCACAGTCCCAACAATCCAAGAAAAAGAAATACAAAATACAGAATGAGATGGAATAATCAGCAGCTGTCCGTGAAAAGCCCCAATGCGGAGGGGGTTTTAAGAGCAATTATCCAACGCGCAATTTCACGCTCAGCGTGAGTGAGAAAATTCATTAGTTAAAGGTCGGCCGCCAAAGGCAGGGAAGCCCCCCTGCAGACGCCTATGGGGAGGCGGAGGGGGGAGGGGTTCCGTCAGGTGTCAGATCACCTATCTCCTATCTTGATGCTCCCCAGAAGGACAATTTCGAGCCGCTGGGAAATTCAGTTAAAAGTCGGACTTCCGGTTCTTTTTTGTTCAAGTTCTTTCTTATAAACTGAGTTTCGGTAACCAGTTTTTAGTTTCTGGGACTCTTTAGTTGGGTTTAAAAACATAACTTAAATGCTACCTGTGATGCTACTATACTTATCACTCCGGTAGATGTATTCTACATTGGTCAGTCATTTCTGAAAAATACTGACCTGCTTATGCACATGCATAAATAAGGATTTTTATACAAATACAAATAAGAAAATAAAAGTCATTAATTATTCTGTGACTCGAAGTTTTACGATATTTCCGCCAACTGTGATAAATTAAATAACACCGAGAAGCTACTTGCATGTGACCGAAGCCAATATATGGGGCAGATTTAATCAAATCTTACGTAAAACCAGTCAATTTCAAGAGGTATAAAAAGGTAAGGAATATAAAACTTCAAATCACTTAAGCTGCTTTCAGCACTATCACTATGACTTCCGTCAGAAGTTTCTTGCTCTTAGCCTTTTTGGCTGTAGTTGCTGAAGAAATCGATGGAGTGGTACTTCTTCGAACACCGTACGGTATTGTTCCTGCTATAGTTGTGCCTGCTGGAGTAATGCCTAGCTACCCTGCATATGTTGCTCCAGCCGTACCTTATGGCGTGCCTGCTGCCTCAAGGTTGTACCCTTCGCCAGCTGTGTACCCTGGAGCCCTGACTGGCTCATACGCTGGAGCGTACCCTGTTGCTGCCCTCTCCGGATACTCTGCGCCAGTCGCAGGTCTTCCTGGTGGTTACCCAGCAACACTGCCTGCTATTCCTGCCGGTTATCCTGCACCATTGGCAGCTATTTCTGGTGGATACCCTACGCCATCTATGGCAGCTTTTCCTGGCGGATCTCCATCAGCCATCGCTCTTCCTGCCACAATTCCCGCTGTGTACCTCCGAAAAAACAAGAATAAGAAGACATGAACCACACCCTCGGCGTAATAAATACCACTAAAAAAGTGACACAAGTTACTGCGGTCTCATCTCTATAATGCCCACTTTCTGATCAAAGTACTATGATAGGGAATTGAAACAGGTACTTGTCTATTGTACTTACTAGATATCGCATGGGGCAAATCAGCCATTTCTCAAGAGTGACCGGGGTAAAATAGGCATTCTAATAATTTTCCGAAAGTTTTATTCTCCGGTATACACAGAGTTTCTTCTGATGATAATGTAGTTTAGAGTACCTACACAGGTATACGTATATCATATAGGTACCTAAGGATCCTCGAAGGCACAGAGCTACAATAAATGAATCAAGACTATAGCTGTTAACATTGACCTTGAAAGTGAGTTAGATCAAGGCTTCTAGCTCTCAATCCGCAAATCACAATGACAGAAACATATTCATTGCAATGCTCAGAGTCCACACCCAACGTAGTAGCCAGTCAGTGGCTTCAGTGAGGTCTGTAGGCCACTGTAGGCCACTGCAGGCCCCCGGCGAGGACAGGGCGGTGCCTCTGCGTAAGATGTGAGGTCTCATCAACGAGACAGAATTACTGCAAGAAAGCTAGAACAGGTGGGCGTATTGAGGCCTATACCTGCTCTACCCATCAAGTAAAACTGAATAGTCCCTCTCTTGTTAAACAAATGGTCATTCAGTAGCTAGGTGACTGGAACGGGTTGTATGAAAAATAGGTGCCTCTTCTCCTCTACAGCAGAACAATTCCAGTGCAGTACAGTGAGTCTTCGTATAGTGTGGTACCTGTATCCGGCTGTAAGCTGTCGACCTAATCTTTCATTCCTCGAAATATGATCAAGCATGGTTATATAGTCTCCTGTTACCAAATAGTAAGAGAAAACTGTCAGCACGTCTCGAGGGGTTAACCACTCGTTAGGAATCACGTTGGGAATCATTGGAAATCTTTATGGAATCTCAGGGAATCTTGGAATATTTTTGAGTGGTTACCCTTTCGGGGTTCATCTTTCTATGAATATCGTTGGGAATCTTTGGAAATCTTTATGGAATCTCGGGGAATCTCAAGGAATCTCTTGAGTGATTCCTTTATCAATGCATGCCATTGACGACAGTAGACGGAGCAGTTAAATAAATAATCATTTCACTTATGGTGCTGTACGCTCCTTAAAACACGATAATATAATAATTCAAATAGTAATGGAACTGTTTTTATTAGTTACTTGTTTGGTAGTACCTATACTCACTATAGGTCCCATTCAGGTACGAGTACCTGGAGTTATAACCAGTACCTTAGAGAACCTTTGTGTACCTACTTTCACTTCTACCTAAAGTAATGGTATCGTGCACCATCCTGTTGTTAAGTTTGTTCAACTTTTGGTTGGGGATGACGTCGGTTGACGCACTTCTGGGGCCCCCTAACGATGACTCAGCGCCAGTCCACCACGGAAGGTCACTCGTCGACGTAGGGGCAGTGTACCAGGTACTGGTATTTCCAATCTTGTCCTACCCTATATACCATAATCAGCAATTTTCCCCGATAACTTTGTAACCTACAGTTGAAATAAATGGCAATTCAGTAGCGCTGGTTAGGTATCCTTACATTAGGTAGGTACGGTGTCCCTTCTTCAAACGCAGGCGTAATCCTGAGCTGCGGCCACATCTCAGGCTCATTAGGTTAGGCGCCAATAATGTACGCTTTGATAATTAATTAGCTTTGAAGCGCGGGGCACATGACAAGACACTGGGAGGTCCATACTTTTCCATCTTATACCTGCAGCTTAACTACTCTACTCAAATTATTCTGTATATTCCTCATTCTATTAAGAACCTCGAGGTTTCCAATTTGTGTCAAACAGCCCAAGATCAACATTACCCCAACATTACGAAAGCAATTTTCGTATAGTACACTTAGAAGTGGGTACCTGGAACTTTTTAATAATATAATTCTACCTCAATGATTGTGCCTGCACGATGTCGAAATTTGGAACCTATATTTCCTTAAAAAGAAGTACAGCAAATTGAGCGTTTCCCAAAAAATCGTATAATTAACTTACAACGAAGTCAGCAGTAAACTCCTACCCGTAGGAGGGGTAGCCGGCGTAAGGGTTGACGGCTGGGACTCCTGGGTATACGGGTGAACCCATTCCCACTGAGGGCGCAACTCCCATTCCCATGGGAGATCCCATCATTGGAGATACACCAGGGTAAGAAGAATAAAGAGCGTTCTCAGCAACTGCTGACAGAGGGGATCCCATCATGCTTCTCATTTTTGGGGGTACAGGAGCTGCCTCTGGGGGAGGCTGATTGTACATCATGGTGTAGTAATATGCCTGAGCTGCTTCCGGGCTGTAAGGTCCGCGGCCACCTGGAGGACCAGGCGGGTTGGGTGCAGGCGGGGCCGGGGGTTGATAGTAAGGGTTGTAAGATGACCGCTTAGCACTGACGTGAATCAGGGTGAGGGCGAGGAAGGCGAAAACCAACCCGCAACTTTTCAGGAAGACCATGATGAGGGAGAAGTTGGGAACAATGTGATTTTTTCTGTTTTTGGTGAAGGCTTTTATACCTCAAGATAGATGCGGAACTGGAGCAAGCTGTAATGAATGCGTTACGATATTTTGATACGGACAAAAACTGTACTATTCGCCATAATACAATCTTGTGCATAACATCATAAGTAATTAGTTTTAGTGCCTTTGAACGTAGGTCGATTGGTACAGCTGATTCCGAATTATCAAATAGTATCGAAATATTTTGATATTTTCAAGAAGTAAAAAATTGCCATCAGTCTTCTTGCTTATCAACTCCACTCCAAAATGTTTCTTGTAATTTAAAAAAAAAAAAGGAGGTCGTCCATCTAGCGTTGCCGCGCCGCCATTAACGATAAAGTGGGGATAGAGAGCACACTCCTGCAATGCGTTCGTATGGCAGCCCGGCGCGGCTACATGGACGATCTCCTTAAGTGTCCAGAACTCCACAGCAATCAGTTGACAGGAACAGTGTGTCCGAAAGGTCGGGGTGCCGCGCCCTTGTTACGCGATACTTCGCAATGCTTCAATGAAAATAAATAGCTATAACTGGAGGGGCAGGATCAAGTGTTAAAACGTTTAGATATATAGTGCGATGTCATGACTACCTACCTGCAAACCTACTTGTAGGGGCTACCTAGACTATTGCACAATGCTAGGTGCCGGCTACCATTTCGATTAGAATAGGTAGATACCGCACCCAAGGTCTTGATTATTTATATTTGACGTTTGTAGAGCAGTTCTGTAATACCCTGATCGTATCTCTGGTGTTTTGACAGTCGAGCAACGCGTATACCTGTGTTTGTTCCTGAGGTTCAAACATTTCACCTTGTCTTCTTGAGATTTATCCTCCGTGCGGAATTTTAGCATTATAAGATGGGCTATTGGTATTCGGTGGACTCTGTAATTGCGGAGCCTCTGTAGGTACGTCGTAGTAGGTACTTAGTTGAGAATGAAAACCCCAAAATGGTTAGCCCGCATCAGGAGGACTCCAGCAGCAAGACCACTGATTATACCTGACCCAGAATCACAAGGACTAAGATTACTTTTTTGACGAAAAACAGACCCCATTTGTGGGGGGTAAAATATTCGTGACAGATAGCATAAACACTACAATGTAGGCGTATCCTTGTTCACACAGAAAAAAAAATTTAAAAAAAACCATATAATAAGCTCTCAAAAATTGTCCAGTATTTCTAGCCAGCTATTAAATATTCAGGCCAAAACTTATCAAATACATGAGGTACGTAGGTATAGGTGTACTATCTACATGTATGTGTACCTTGGATCTACTGGGTCTACTGCAGGTACGTAGAGGAAGTAAGAGGGGTACACAGGAGTCTGTAAGAAGGGATTCATATTCGGAGCTTCCCAGTATTCAGCGTTAGAGCCCATCAGTGACCGCAAGCCGGGGTAATTTGGCCGATGTGCACTCACAAGTGCTTTCACCGCTGAAAACATCCCAACCACTATGAAAATTGCATAGCTCTTAAAGAAATCCATGTTAAACTTACTTTAACAAAAAATCAGGAGACCTAGCTAACAAAGTCATTCCTCTTTATAGTCAAACAAATCGTAAAATTTTAAGTAGTTATAATATAAACTTTATTTATCACATAGCTAGTACCTAATCACCTATTGAGGTACATTTTTTATGACAGAAATTGGAGAAATAAGTGTACCTACCTTAGTTTCCCGTAACAAGCGCTAAGTGGGGAAGGGGCGATTATATAGCATGGAGCATGGGAAACGAGAAACAGTTGGTCGCGTGACTGCATGTCAAACTGTCACTCTTGTTACCAATTTTACATTATATTTTGCAATTTTGACAATAAGCTCTCTCTGTGACCCCTCCCTTCCGTTTCGCCCCATTGTGTCTTGCCCGACCCTACTTTGACACGTCATACTCGTGCGTGTACGACAGTTCAGTAAATAAAACCCCGTTTTCATTTAAACAATTCAGACGGCTACTCCAACATTGGCGAGTATTTCTCTTCAAATTTTTTTAATTATGGAATATTCAGTTGATAGCATTGATTTTTTTTTTTTTTTTTAATGAAAACTTGATTACACCAAAAATCCATTAAAATAGTATGGACACCGACGATCCTCCGCACGGCGACTCTCAGCAGACGGATTTATAGCCTTGTACTGTATATGCAGTAACCCTCGGCCAGCCGAAGATTAGATTAGGTAGGACACTACTTGTCCTTATGGCATGCAACACCGACGGGGTAACTGCACCAAGCCCAGCTCTCACATCACGGGCTTTCAACATGGATTCCGCTAGAGGAGGCCTTCGTTGGAATAGAAAATTTTTGTAATTACTAAGAAAAGTGCAAAGACAGTAGGGACTACCTATGACTGTTAAAAGGACTGTTAAAAGGACCCCATAAACTCATAATAATAATTAATACAAAGAGGAAGAGCAGCTCAGTGACTTTCGAAGCCACTTGATGTCTTGATGGGCTTGATGGGATATTTGCAGTAGGTGTCTACGACCTGCCTAGACCTTAAGTCCTAAGGAACGGTAGGCTAGGCATTCCGTCATAGGCCTATTCATCAGGCTTTTTCCGCGCGGCCGTGCCAAACCATCAATCTTGGAATTTGTTTTTTAATAAAAAAATGACCTTAGGACAAATTATGGTAATATTTCATGGAGGGGGGCTGCAGCAGGACTTGAAGGCGTATAACACTTATTAGTAGTGCTTGGAATGTCATCCAGTATAAAGCTAAGATAGGGAAAATTTAGACTATTATTTTATATCTACAATATTATGTATCATCACAAAGATGATAATAAAGCATAAAACACTATACCTACACTATACTTAACTATAATATGTATAGGTATCTATAGTTTATCAAAGGTGCCTCCCAATTGCCACTTCTCTATAAAATAAAGTGAAACGGATCTTTTAGGTAATAGATCTCGAAGAAATAGTACCTAATATGGCTAATAAATTGTATTACCTAGAACCTAGATGAATAAAAAATATTCCTGAAAAAGGAAGCACGCTGTTTTGTATAGTTTCTCGTATTACGATGAGGGTACCTATACAATGAACTTCATTAATTCAACTCAGCTGTTCACCATGATTATCGTTAATCTCCGAGACCTAATTCCAAAAAAGTAGCTAATTGCTATAGGTATTCGCGGTTTGGCCACCCCTGCTCAATTTCCCAGGAGGCAAATGAAAATGAAAATGCTCCGATTCGACGGCACGGCAAGGCGCCCCGGGGACACAGGCCCTACATGGGAAGCGCCAGGTACATACATACCTTACTTATGAGCGGAGCCTACCTAACCTAGCCAGCCTTTGCCGCTTCTATCCACATCCATTCCACGCCTGTGTTCGCTACCAAAAATCAAAGCTATATTTTTTGCACCCTTTAATTTTTTTTCTTGAAAAATATATATTTTTTTAAAATGGGTCCTTTATTTGACTTTTCCAAAGAACCGAACGCGAGTGGTCCTATTCCTATTATTCGTAATCCAAATTCTACGTTTTTTCCATAAATTACAATTTCTACAACTACAACTGTAGGTATAATTTTCATTTCTGCTGTGGTTGGTTATTTTGAATCTTGCAGTAGGTATTCATGCATACTAATAACTGGGGGCTTGTCTTAGTACGGTCAAATATTGTATTCTCCAAACAACCGTATAGACATTTTAGTGAAATGTAGAGAAAATGCCAAGACCGTAGGAACATCGTGACTCCATTCAAGTTTATTGCGTTGAACACTTTTTTCGCAATTCCAGCAGCGCCATTCACTAGACATTATCAACCCTACTCGCAACCACAAAAAGGCAATAACAATGAAAAGAATTCTTGGAAGCAGGTGCTGAAGTCAGCAACAAGTAGGGCTGGAAATGCTGGAAATGCTGCTGCCGGGGAAACGGCTGTACTTAGTATGCTAATAGTGGAAAACTGAAATTCCAAATTTAAATCAAAAGTAAATTCCTAGCAAATATTTGCATAATCTTGCAGTAAATGGAATTTCATTTTGATCTGTTTGTCAACTTGGGGTGTTGGAAATTTCTAAGATAACAAAGGGTCGTGGGGGGCAGGACTGAGTGTAGAAACTCGCTGTGTGTTTTGCATGTTGAAATGTTTTAACTGCTGAAAAGTTGCGAAACCATTTTTTGTTTGTTTCTCCTCTTGAAAAGTCTCACCGTTTTCGGAATAGCAGGCCAACTTCAGGCACCTTCTGAGGCAACAGCACATTGCTACCAAAGTTCTCAAAGGAAGAATCTAGGCTATATTTTCTGACGTCACACAGCTCATCGTTGTTTCGATCGAATGATGGCTGTAAGTGACCGTTTCACCACTTTTTTCCAGTGACAAGGTAAGTAGTTGAACACCCGTGTAGGTAGAAAGAAGGATAATCTAGGTTGAGCGGCGCAGGTGCTGGTGACGACAGTCAGCTCAACAAAGCCTGCCTAATGCCCTCGAAAGGATTAATATTTTATTTTATATAGATGTCACGGGCAAATGACTCATGCCAAAGTGTTTATCACAAGAGTCCATCGTTGAAGAGAAGAAACAAACATGATATAGTTTTGCTGTTAAATTTTCGCCAGTGCTGGTGGTCATCCTTAAAAAAGAGCATTATTTGAGAAAGCATGCAGCTCCGAAGCCGACCTCCATCGATATTTTAACACGTAATATAAAATCGATTCATAAAATAAACGACACTGAATCTAAAGAGAGTCAAGTACGATTGCCATAAGGCTAAAATGTGCGCAACCTGTTTTTCGAGGAAATACTGCGCACAACGCACTAAATCATGCCAAATAAGGTGAGATATATAAAAGAATTTTTCATCGGGTAGAGAAATTGACATAATTTAGTGTAAATGTGTGTAGTCTTGTTGTCGGTGCGTCTATTGTTGCAAAATGATTTAAATACCGTGTTTTTTCGTACCAGTTTTTTGTCTGTATCACGTTTTATGGCGGTGGGATAAGGATTAGGTCGCTTACTTTCAGGTAAAACACTATGCTGCTTCCAGTGCCGCACCCAGGTCACATTTCGGGTTTCTCAGCATCTCTTCCTCGAAAATTACAGTGTCTTCAAGAAGAAGAAATTAAAAAGAACGATATTATTTAATACCAGATAATAAGTGTGATTCCTTACTACTAAATATTACTTTAAACCCGATGAGTTACCCACTCTAGGAATCTCGTTGGAAATCCCTGGAAATCTTTATGAAATCGCAGGAAATCTTGGAAATTTCCGGAGTGGATATCTCCTCGTGGTTAATATCTCCAGGAATCTAGTGGAGAATCTCAAGAAATGTTTGGAAATCCTTATGGAATCTCAGGAAATCTGCATGTGGAGTGGTTTCCCCCGAGTGCTGACTCCAGATTTTTTTCGTCGTTTGTTGGCGGTGGATATAGGTAGGTATAAAACACTAATTATTGCATTTCAGTAAAATCACATATTGAGAATTGCATCTAAAGTATTGTACATAATACGTTTTCGAAAATACGTTTGCCATTTGGGGAAACTCTTTCGTTTTCACTGAATATCCTTTTCTTTATGCCCAATAAGAACCACACATAGAAATCATCGAAACCTTCTGATCAGCTGTATAAGTGTTCCAACCATAAAAAATGCTTCATTTATGACCATAGCAATAAAATGTTTTGAAATGTGAAGGACACTAAAGGGGGGCGGGACCGAAAGCATTGTACGACCGTTATCGAATTCGATAAGGGATAAGGTGGTCAGGCTCCGTGTACACGTTTATATCTCCAAATTAATTCTAATTCCTCTCTCAACATACCACTAACTGCCTGCATTCGTTTCTAATTGGTTTATGATCGATGGTCTTTTTATGTGCTCACCATTTTTATTTGCAGCTAAAACGGCTGATCGAGGTCGTAGGGTACTTTTTTTTTTTTGCGTTTTGGCGTTTAGTGGCGGAGGCGGAATGTCTCACTGCTTTAGATATTTTGTTTGTTCTGCTTCTGACCATTTTGAGGACCTTTATTTTTACACCTATAGAAAACAACCTCGATCCCCTCGATAGCTGGCTAAATGGTTGACTTTTGAGGAGCAGTGAGAGCCGGTCACACCGGTTCGATCCCGATCCTACCAAAAAGTTTTTCTGCTCGGCAGTCACCTCTGATATGTTCAGCATGTCAAGTGAAACGTATATCGAGGCTGTGGTGGTTCGGAGCCCACCTAAAACTGTAGGTCCCCATCGTTTCCACGATGGCTGGGGAGCTGGTATTTGGTAGTGATGCCAGCTGAGCACAATGGATAGTTCTTGAAATGGTCTAGTTACTGGGCTTGTCCCCCCAACCCCTCAGATATAAGCTTACACCAATAGAAATCATATTGCAGTGTTCTACAGTGACATTTTCAGGTCGAAGCCCGGGCGGTCACTTGTCGAAGATGTGAAATACTACACACTAAAGTAGGCTTTTAGGTAGCTACTAAATATCCGTCACGTTCCACCATCACAAATCCGAAGATCTTTCTAAACGTCCGAGAAACTGAAATAACTTCTTCTTGGATCCTCAGAGTAACATAATAATATGAAGAACCTAATCTGATTTGGGGGTACTGGATGTAGACGTAACTTGGCCCTCTGATATGGGGTATTTATTCAGGAATAATTTCAGGTTTAGCTTCATAAACTAGTCTGTCGACGGCGACGCGGGTTTCTGCAAGTTACGACCTTCTTCGGTAACTCACGCGTTTCATATTGATAACCACCATTTGTCTTCATGCCTTTCCGTTTATGTTATACTAAACGTGAGTTAGTAGAAGTAAGTAGGTACCTAGGAGGGCCAAACCGCCGTTCATTATCCCTTCCACATTGTAATAAATATTTGATATTTGTGAAGGACGGAGAAAGGGACGAAAGTGAACGTGAACAACTAACATGCGGAGCTGTTACTTATTTTCAGTAATTTCAGGTTAAAATTTGCTTGGGTGCTTCTCTTGTAAGGAAGGAAATCTCGGATAAGTTGTAATGGTATACGAGCTATTTGACAATATGGCCCCTACAGTAGAATCAAAACTAAACCAGCACTTGGTGTACGTCTGATCCATGAACAAACAAACAATGAACGGAGACACAAGAATACGAAACATATAAAGGGGCAATCTTTTAAAATACGTACCAGTAATAGTGGGAAAGTATCTATGAAGTGTCTATGGTAACTTGCTAACCGTACATTGCACTTGGAATTATTAAATCCTTCAGCTACTAGGTTGTTAAATCAGGTAGGTATACTAAACAGCGTAAAAACTCAAAATGTAGGACAATTTTTGAGTTCAGTATACCTAAACGCCCCTGATACTTTGGATTCTAACAAATTAGTTTTAAAACATCGGAACTGATTTAGTATAATTTCTAAAGCCCTTCACCCGCCGCCGTCGTTTGGACTGAGTAGGCGCAGGTACAAATCTGGGCCATTATTAATTTATGCCTGTGAAATTTGATAGGACCTTGTCCATTTCTAAAAGCCGTCACGACCACTTTAATGCCCACAGTATGCTTCACTCGGTTTAACATTTATTGTTCACGTCTGTAAAAAAAAACTTGGAATGACTGGGTCCTCCTTTACTGAAACTCGATTTAGTGAGCGGACCCGTTCACATTACTCTGTTACAATGTTAGCTCAACGAGTCATTTCATTTGACTGGAATGAATTCCAACGAAAGACGACTTTTCCAATTTGTAAATCATTCTGTGAGTGAGCAGTTTTCTTCTGAAAGACATTGCACTTTCCAGAATTATCAATACCGCAGCGACTGTAGCAGTCTACCGAGGGGTTCACCACTCGTTGGGAATCTCGTTGGGAATCATTGGAAATCTTTATGAAATCTCAGGGAATCTTGGAATTTTTTAGAGTGGTTATCGGGGTTAATATTTCTGTGAATATAGTTGAGAATCTTTTGAAATCTTTGTGGAATCTCAGTGGAATTTAAGGAATCTCTGAAGTGGTTACCCCCTCGCAGTCTACAGATCTATTGCTCAGTAAGAAAACAATAAAACATTGCTATCCAACTTGTACCTATTGTGATTGTGCTTGCTTCGATATACTTTCCTTTATAATCAAAGTGATAACAATGTTCTGAAATGAAATTACTTTCCTTTTTTCAGCATAATATACCACCTTCTTTCTCTTCGAGGAACGTTTTTTTTTTGCTATTTGGAACGTGTGTAGGAGACCATATAAGTTCTCATATACCTATACTGTAGGTTTATTACATCAGTAATTACACTAATCCCCTAAAACCAGCATCACACCTCTTGATACGAATTGATACCTATACGTATAGATTTATCGACATGCAGCAATCAGTTGACACCCCATAGAATGTTAAAGCCATAGCCTATAATTACAGAAACACAACATCAAAAGGGAGCCGATAACAATCGGACCAGTGGCTCTGTCCTCTCTATAATTTTAATCGTTACCTTTAAATTATGAAACATTAACATTACAAAATAGATTTTAAACTGTTTTTAACGATGCATCCCTGTTAATTGGTGTTCAGTGTGAAATCAGATCATGCACAGCTTTTACATGATGAATGAGCGAGAACTAGAGCGGTGATCGAACGGGCTTGGAATTTTTTAGGTGATGGTATCACTAGCCGTAGTAAATCACGGTCGAAAAGGGAACAAGGTGCCTGCTGGTACCTGGAACTCAGGTACTCTCAGCACAGCATGACAGTTTTTCGATCATTGACTGACCCAATGCTGAGTGATAGTTCAACGTTGAGACATTGATGGGTTGTCATTTACGTAGTCACGGAGCAATGCATCTTAAATTGTCTTACACTTCACTGACCCAAATTTTTCATAAAGTCTTATTTAGGCGACAGCTTTATATACTTCATACCTTTTTTCTCGTGAGGCATACATCCTACTTCTTTTATTCGGGTTCGGGCCCAAAAGAAGATATGCAGGGAAGGTTTTGAATTTTCTACAAGTTAACCCAAAAATTAGCATTTTAAAAAAAGTGATTTCAAAATTTTCCATGGAGTGGTTGCATGAGCAAAAGGGCAAAAGGATGTTAGTAAAAGTTGTGATAGCTATTTTTTATGCACAGGCGGCGTCCTGTCAATTATTTCCCGAAAACAGTCTGGTTAACCGACTAACTTCTTGCTTGTAGTTTTATAGCTGCTGGCAATGTAGTGGGTACTAATAAGTCAGGCAAGGTGACAGAGCCTCATTACCGGCAATTACGGGACACCTCTGATACTTATCTAAACGATAACTTACCTCACGTCGAGAATGTTACAACTTTTTCTGTAGGATTCCTTCGATTTTTTTTTTTTTTTTTACAATTTGACAGCTTTTTCTGTCCATCAGCCATCAGCTTTCAAGTCAAAAAATACCTCTTCTACGTTCTTTAAGGTTGGATTTCGGAATGGAATTACCCGAATAGCTAGGTAAATGAAGTCGGAATTTTATTTCCCTAGCAACGCATGACAACCTTGTTTAAGTTACAGAAAAAAATTCGGGTAAGTTCCATTCCGAAATTAGCGAAATCGAGCCTAAGTTACTCAGGGTTAAAACAGGCACCAGAACGTCACTTTTCTAAATCCTATGTATAGGTAACAAAATCAAAATCCTAACCCCTCTGACAGTTTTTCTATTAAACAACGTGCAATCTGATTGCCTGTACCAGCACCTTAAGGAAAGGTCGTCAGTCCCAATATACCTGAGTAGGTACCTACAAGTGTAAGAATTCAGATTTTCAAATCCACAATTCAGAGGTTGCGAACATCCTCGTAGCTCATAGGTAACTCCAGGTCCTGTTATCGAAGCCCCCTGTCGTTTTGTTTTTAGGTCCAGCGCCGAAGCAGCCGTTAATAATCTTTTAATGCCCTCCAGTCTGCTCATCCTGTTGAAATTTGACACGAACATCGCATTTTATTTATTTTCGAGTTTATTTGAAATATTTCCACCTATAGTGTGACTCCTGTTTTCTTATGAATCCTATAAGAAATCTGTGTATGATTTTGGGGCATATAGAATTAGTACTGACACACAGGTGAGTAATAATAATTTCCTCGGATTTGGATGTGCCTTCTTCCTTTGATTTCCTTAATGGTGATAAAATAATTTACTGCATGCAGACCTAACTAATTAATTATCACACAATCGTATAGTCATATATAATATATGAATGTTTAGAAATTAGATATTTGATTGTTGAAAATCGGTTTTCAAAATAAGTAGGTACCTACCTATGGTATGGTAGTGTAGAAGTCTGAACATGATATCTTGCTACCTATGGTATACCAGTATGCGACACTGGCGACATTACAACAATAGTATGAATTAGCATCAGGCTATGAGCCAATGGGCTTGCAATATACAGAATCACTGGAGCGCAAAATCACAATTTATTCTCCTTCCCGTAAACCATAAAAATATCTTGGCATGTAGTAAATGTCTCCAGTAAACTGTCTTTTTCGTATTACATCTGCTTACAAGAATATTTTGTAGAACTAAGTGTGAAATTACCCTATTGCTTCATTATTTGTGGGGGTCAAATGTCACGTCACTTTTTTTAACGCTTCCTAAGTAAAATATAGGTGACGTAAATTATATAATTGATGTGATTGAGCAGATTGAGAGTCAGTTCACCCTGCGACCAAAATTTTTATTTTAATCAACTGCTTTTATACTGAAGCTATCCCGGATACTTCTCCCGTGATAAGAAATGATGACTGATAACTAATAACAGTACTAACCTAGTGTAGTATTTGCTGAAATACCTTAGTCGGTATCGAAAAGACCACCCTCAAGTCCAAAACGATTCGCAGAACCAAAAAAAGCGGCCTGCGTGACTTCTTGGATTAATTTGCCAGATAAAGGAGGAAGAATCGTTCTCGCAACTCAGGGATTCCATGCTATGTTATAGCGAGCACTGGCTGATTGGGTTCCATGTTACTCTGTCACCAGGCCCCACGAATTGGTGTAGGCATTCGTGTCCCTACATGAGACACTTGTCTCGCATTTTCAAATAATTAGGAAAACCTGGAATTTTATCTGGAAGAAGAAAAAGATGTTGGCATTGATATTTGCGTTGTGAAGAGCCGCTGCATCACGATTTCGGAACAAAGCTTCATTTACCACCTGGCGAACAAATTCCCCTGCAATTAAGAGAAGAAGAGGTACACCTCCGTTCTCGTCCTGAATAAATACAAATGTCATAAAGTGACACAAAGCAATAGGACCAGGGGACAACTGACAATAGGGTGACTGAACTGAAATGAATGAATCATTCAGAATCTGCATGTACATTAATTACTATTAAGAAGTGTTAGAGAGTTTTATTTTATTTAGTTGCATTCAACCCTTTAACATTATAATTCTGGTTTATGGCGGAAAAATAACGAAGTCATTTTCCGGAATTGAAGTGCTGCATAGTCGTTTAAAATTTCACCTCCATCCATTGTCTGAACATACGCAACATTTGCTGTGCTGCAATTTTTTTTATCAAAAAATTAATTAGTGAACAAATCCGAAATAAGTAGATAGGTACTAAACTCTTCATTATACCTAGAACCGAAACTATATTGTTTCTAAGACACCCTGTAGTTTATGATGAGTTATTTTTATACGGTAACCGTCTTTAAGTAGTTTGAATTTTTTTAAATTTCTATAGCCAGATGTCTCTGTACTACCAGTTTCAGATCATGTATGACATTATCGTATTAACTCAAAAGAGATGACGAAAAGGATCTAAAGAGCATGTAGAAGTGGAAGCTGTTTTGAAAGGCGATTATCGCAAAGTGAGATAAAATGTCAATAGCTGCATTGCCTAGGTACAAGAGTTTCCCACAGTGTTTTCAATGGGCCAGTCTCCATGGCGCAGGTATGGCGAACATCGTCCAGAATAATGGACGTCGTGATTCCTCAGTGGTACAGAACGCAAGTACTTGCAATGAAGACATCAGTGTAATGACATAAACGATATAAAAACCGGGGAGTATGAGGTGTAATGGAGGGGCATTACCGCCGCAACCTGTACAGAAAGGCTCAATTATCATTCAGTCAACTGACTATATGAGAAATGTTTTGATAACTCCTGTCACTACTTCGATACGGTCCACTAACTTTTCAACAGAGACGTGAAAAGTTGCAACTTGATTCAGAAGTCCCAAAACTGTGTACCTAAGTATCTTGTTAGAAGATAGGCGTGACTGATAAGCGAAACTTCAAGCCAATTCATTCAAAACGTATCATGGCGACTTCGGGCTTCTTTCTAGCTTTCGTCAATTTCGGTAAGTGATGGTTATGTAATGTCAGTGCCAGGTTTGTTAATTGTGAGGTTTAGTCCAAAAGCTTTAGGTACCTACATTGCAATATCCTTCAGTTAGATGGAATATTATTTTTTATTTCATATTATTAAACTAAAATTTAATAAACCTCTTCCTGTCTCATGAATTGTAAAAATGAAATGGACCAGAAAACTTGTGGTTCCCAAAATGCTGCCAGCCAAAAAAGAGGTGAGATCAACAGAATACTCAAAACACCTCACATTCAAACATCGTTAAACCCAGTAGAGTCAGGTTCTTTATGCAAAACTACCCGATATTTTTATGGAAAGTAGTATTTCTGGAAGCGGCGCCGCGCCGTGTCCCTGCCGCCTTCAAGGAACGGCAAAAAATGAGCGCATAACAATGAAGCCTGCAGATTCCAGGCTCCGGAGGAATGGTTCACACCACGAAGAAGATGAAGCAGAGGAAGCCTTGGCAATCTCCATAAAAGTGCCGGCCACCGTCCAATTTTCCACCAGCCTCACAAAAAAGTGTTTGGAGGAGGTCTGGCACGTTACGTCTCAAAAAGATTGTTACTTCCATAAGCTAAATACAAAGGAAGAACCGTCCCACCGATGCAGTGACAACCGCGTTTGTGACGCAACTAGTTTGAAATATTGTTCTCAAGCAAGCAAGGTTAGGCGTTTTTGCGGTTGCTGAGTCGGGGGGCTTTCGTGCTATGGGCTGTTATGACCATTTAATTGGGTCGTGTAGAATTTTGGCTCATCTGTAGTATAAGTATTTCGAATTCTGCGCGTTTTCTTGCTTTCCATTCTTGAGGTTTTTATTATAAGGTTTTTTTATTAAACACTCCAGCGCCGGATTTGAAGCCATGAAATATCAAAGTTATTCTTTCCCTTTTTCTTTCTTTCTTGTACTGTTGCATGAACTTAGCTACTTGCTTAAATATAGGTAACATACCTGTCAACAACTAAAACATAAATAGTAACGTACCTGTATAGGTATCGAAGTAAGACCAAAACTGAAAGGGACAAGACTCATAAAATCCACCTCCAACTTGCTAGGCACTTCGCCAAGTCGAAGGCTTTGTAAATTGAAGGGGAATAGTCGATGACAACTACTGGGCCGGCAGGGGGTGAAGTGCGACATGCGCACAATCTGAACAACCCAAAGTATAACTAAAACAAGTCGGTAGTTTAGTAGCTGAGACATTCAATAAACCAATCAACAGTCCTTACTTATTGACCGCACCCGATAATTGATGGCATGTGCTAGTGGTAGTTTACATTGGCAGCTAGGTATAAATTACTGGGCATGTTATGAAAACCGCTAAACTGAGGGCAGCTCAAATGAATTAAAAGTACGGTTTGCACCGCTGTGCGGGCGGTTGCATGGTGGATGCCCGGTTGTCACTGGCACCGGGGCACCGAGTGTTTCGCGATCAACCGCGGTACAACCGCTAATCACCGCATACATTTTACGCTGGAATTATGGCCTAGCGTATTTGACGGGTACAAATTTTGTTGTTGTTGTTTAGCCCTTGTATTTTTTCACCATTCCAGCAACTTCTTCGGACGCTGTACAAGACAATACAGTCGCTTTTGTTGATGTTTATTTATTTTTTCCAATACCTATATTGAAATTTAATATGTCTTTTTAACATCAGACATTCACTGGCTACACTGAGATTTTACGATCGTGTGACTTTGGTCAGTAAAAAAATTTGTCCGAATACATTTCGATCATTTAAATCTCAACATAGCCAATTGAAATGAAATATTATATTTCAGAACAGTTTCCTCTAAATATGTTCGGGAAAAACACCAACAAACAAGACTGAGCAGTCACCCTTAAAGTACAATTTTAAAGTAATGATTACTGCATAACTGTACCTTATATACGTACAGACAGAAAACGCATTGACTTGCTAATACAACACCTATAGACAGATCAGGCCAATGAATAATTTTCAGTTAAAATGCGTCATTGAATGCAAAATTGGGGGTAAACGTGTGGTAGTATTTTTGTTTGTTTTAGTAGTTGACAGTTCGGTGTCTACTCGTATGGGATAGGTGTTGCGGCGGCGGCCAACTGGATAACGATTAATGTTCTACAGGGACAATTACAAATGGACAGAGTGGGCCCTAATCTGCATAGGACTTCACCAAGTTTATTTTCTCGGCACTGGACGTGTTACCACTGTGGTAGGTAGGTCCTCTTTTTAATGTGACCAGAAAGGTCACGTGCACTCAATCCTCAAGTGATGTCACCATACCTTCACCGTTTTTTCCGCTCATCACCTCATTCTACAATTGTAATTATGGTACCCAAGTACTGTCTCATGGACCATTCTTCTCTTCTCGCGTTTAAAAAAAAATAAGAAAGAAGTAAGAGAGAAAGTTAAAATAAAAGGGGAGAAAGTACCAACACACAAATCGACGGTTACAAAAAAAGAGTTTCGAAGACCATTTCAATCGCTGAGCAATTGAGAAAGGCTTCGAGCCGTTTTTCCTCAAGTTGAAATGGTACCCAGCTTCACGGTGCTAACCTTTTTGGATCTCCTAAGTAAAATAAAAAGTTAAATAAGGAAAGTTTCAAGTGAAAGTGCTGCTGAACCTTACAGTCTACGCGCAATGAAAGTCACTCCAGTTGGTTTTTGGATTGTAGATACTTAGGTATATTATCACAATGAGTATGTGACAAATGAGGCATTTCGTTTTAATGTGCTTTTGCTCCCCTGTCAAAGCGAATCTGTTTGCTAACGTTTTTTAGTGTCCAGCTTCCGGAGAAACTGCTGTATGTTTATTTTATTGGTACTGAAATATAAACTTGATAGTCTCCACGGTAACTTTGTGATACTTCGACATTTTTAAACGAAGAGAGAAAATAACTTAGCACTTGTAACTTGTATCACACAAAAATTTTAATAAGGGCAACCGGATTCGTAAAATCATGACATCATACCTGTTGTGCCTGATGATGTCATGATTTGACGAAACCGGTTGCCCTTCGTCTCTTCGTTTAAAAATACTGAAATATAATAGGTAAGTCTTTCAAACTTCAGAAAATGTCAATATCCAATAGTATCCTCAGAAAATTCAAAAGCGGAAAACGTCAACAAAGAGCATTGTGTAGATGGGATTAAGCCAATGACTTTGCTAAAGAAAAAACAATTAAAAGGAATAGGTACTTACCCGAACGGCTCGAATTGGCAATGTTGCAACTACATAATAATTGATGTATTGTAAAACTTGGAGCATGCTCTTCTGTAAAGGGTGGAAAAGTTTCCGGTAACTTTTAATTGGCTAAGACCTTGCAGCTTTTATTTCCAGATAAAAATTTCAGGGTCTCAGCAATTTCTCGCCCTTTTCCGCCAATTTTCTTCTTTTAAGAACCTTCGCCTTTGAAATATTAGATGTTACTTTCACTGGATAACCACATAGCTGAAGTATCCATCTTAAACTTTTTAAAAACAAAAGGCCGGACGTTCACACTACAATTGCAGGAAATATAACTTAAAAATCAATTTTTCTGTTTTTTCCATTTTTGAAACGAACTGAAGCAAATATTGAATTCTCTCATACAAGGTAAAAAACAAAAGCAGACTGCAGAAGGAACAATATGTCGCCAGATTGCGGTTTTGAGGGAAAAGTGAACTCCTCCTATCCTGACTGAATATTTAAGGTAAAAAATAAATTGCAGAAAATAATTACGGAAGGAATTGTCAATTGAAACCACTCGCATCAAGAAGCTTGTTTGGGGAGCGCTTCAAGTATTTCAAAATGAATTCAAGTAAAAAGTCATTTGCGAAAGCTATAAGTAGAAGCTTTTTTGCCTCTAACTAGTAAGTGTGAAAAAAAGAAAATTATAATCGAATTAAAAAAGTGTGCCCTGTAAATGGGCTGTATGAACTTTGAACGTTTGTCGAGGGAACCATTTTCTTTGACGCACTTTTTGTTATTTCTGTCTGTAGCTCCTGCAAAATTTACAGTCGCAAGCCTACGTCTATTCCTCTACCCAATGTCTTCCCTCATCAAATATCGTCTAATACCACTCCAAGCAAGGATGTTCATGTTCGTATGTGCTTGTATGCATATGTTACATGTACTTACTTGTGTAGTTATAGACATAATCAACGTGTATATGCACGTGCAAATCCACGTTTATATGTACGTGCAAATCCACGTGTATATGCACGAGCAAATCCACGTGTATATGCACGTGCTAATCCACGTGTATATGCACGTGCTAATCCACGTGTATATGCACGTGCAAATCCACGTGTATATGCACGTGCTAATCCACGTGTATATTGCACATGAAAATCCACGTGTATGTGCGTATATGTGCATTTTAGGCAGTTGTAGGCTCCTGCTTTCATTCACAGCAGGTACGTTTTTGTTAAGCTTCACGGAGATACGCAAACCACCCTCACCTCTCACGTCTGAAAGAAAAAAAAAATCTACCGAACAAAACATAATATATGAAGAGGGTACATGGAGGAGAAAACTGGAGTAAACAGTGGAAGCAGGCAGCAGGCATACCAGCACATTTTGCAAATTTCCCTACGGCACGAGGGGGTGTGGGTTCTTTCACCTATACTGCAAGCTTCCTCCCCTCCGCCCTATCCCGCAGGCTGCCACACTGGGGTTGTTTCACCATTAATAAATCATAATTATCAGTATTCGATATCTGAGGAAGAGCTGGGACTGTCCCCTAGCAAGTTTCATTATCTCCGTGAAAAAGCTTGGAAAGGGAGTGACACTAACAAGGGCAGTGAGGGTGTCGGGGTAACTCAGGGGAGTCAGGGGTGCTCAAGTCAATATTTACAATGGAATTTTTCATAGCCACGTAACGGCTTAGGTATTACTTACCTAAACTTAAACACGTTAAGAGGTATCTTTATACGCAAATTTTAGGACAAAGTCGACCCCCGAACTTACTCTGTTGAGCAAAAGGTCTTAGCAATCTGTCAAAATGGAGAGGAACCTGAAAAAAGTGTGGTTTCTGGATTTCGAGTAGGGTGCTTCGGTGGTGGTGCCTGAGGGTGTCTGGGGGTGGGAGCAAGGAAAACTCGAAAAGCTTTGCGAAAGACCCGTATAATTAGGATTGAAAATAAAACGATTTTTTTTACTGCGCGTCGATCTACTCGTAGATAGGAGTGGGGGCAAGATAGCGTGTACAAAAAGCTGTGAGTGACGGCTGTGTTTTCCTGCTGTCTGTCTGCTCTGACGTCCGCACTTTTTTTTGTAATTACTTCAATTCTTTTCGTTCCTCCCGGCCAAGGTTTCTTCCTCGGAAGGACGTCTGACATAAATTTATTATTTCCTTTTTATTCATTATTGGAGTTTCCCATTCATGCTTTAAAATTTATACAATAGAGTTGAAAAATTAATTTTATCATGGAAAAAAATTTGAGAACATAACAATGAAGCATTTCTTCACTTCTCGTCAGCTATATTCGCAAAAAGTCCAGTGGGTACTCAAGCTTATTATAGCATATTTCGTCCTTCATCTATTGGATGTGTTTTCGCATTCAAACAAATTAAATACTTGAATTTTTCCGAGAATGCTTTAAAATGTGAAAACAGAGGGAGGTAACGGATGTTTTCTTTCTCATTGGCGTCAAGGTCATCCTATAGGGAAGAATTTCCAAAAGAAAAATTGTGGATGCTCAGTGGATGGTATATTATTATTGTTAAACCTATACAACCTTTAGATACCTAACCCTGCATGGGTTACAATAATTTTTACTTTTACCGAGGGGTTAACCACTCGTTGGGAATCTCGTTGGGAATCATTGGAAATCTATATGAAATCTCAAGGAATCTTGGAATTTTTTGGAGTGGTTACTCCTTCGGGGTTCATTTTTCTATGAATATCGTTGGGAATCTTTGGAAATCTTTATGAAATCTCAAGAAATCTCAATGAATGTCTGGAGTGGTTACCCCCTTGACTTTTACTTACCCAAAAAGAAATTAAATGTTTTTGTTACTGAATGTAATAGTGGTTCAAATAACATAGGAAGAGTATAGTAAAGTTACCAGCCATCAAATGCTTATAGAAAATAGATATCCACCAGGTCAAAGATGGCACTAAGAAAGCGTTTTTCAAAAAATCGTTTCCTTTTTTGCCCTTCACCCGGACGCACGAAGGAAAATTTATCATGGTTGTATTTCCTCCGAAGAAACTTGGCTTTCTAGGGGTTGGCGAGACGCGGACCTTTCTAGAGCTTCATTTTGGAGCCCTTTATGCTGCGTCCATTCAGTGTGAGCCCGGAAATAACCGAATTAAGGCCCGTTTGGCGCTTGCTGTGTTCGAGATCAGGTCGGCTGCTGACCACCCTATGGCTGTGAAACACGATTTTGTGCTGCGCTTCCTAAATGAATTTGCCGAGGCAAATCTCATAAGCCGCATACATAGGCCTGGATTCGCCGTGTTTGGGTTTCTGTGTTGGGTTTTCCCTATTACAACCAACGTAAACTCAAATCCCAGGGGAGGAAGTATCTATAGGTATAGAACAAACTTCTGTAGAAAAGTGTACCTAAACGAGGGGTTCACTCGTTGGGAATCTCGTTGGCAATCATTGGAAATCTTTATGAAATCTCAGGGAATCTTGGAATGTTTTTGAGTGGTTCATCTTTCACTTTCGTTCGGGGTTCATCTTTCCAAGAATATCGTTGGGAATCTTTCGAAATCTTTATAGAATCTCAGGGAATCTCAAGGAATCTCTGGAGTGGTTACCCCCTCGTATTTGAAGGAACTATATTGTTGTTAGAATTATCATTTTCAATCCAGAAAAAATAATTACCTATTAGGTACCTATCTATAGGTCGTATTTCTTAGATGTATGATATCAAAATCTTATACTGACTACTGACGTACCTAATAATCAATTTTAAAAAAAACTCAGAGAGATCTCGTGTAATATAATACACAGTGCATCAATAGCATAAAAACTATTGTACTGTAATAGCTATAGTAAACAAGGCGCATGCGTTGTAACAGTCAACCTGACTCAGCCTTCTACACGTGTCGAATGCCAATCATAAAGAAGCATTTAGGACATGACAGCATGCCTGGGTGTTCTATTCGAACCTCTCAGGCCTGAAAGCTGAAAGGTACTGTTATCTATTGACATGGAATCTGTGCTAAAAGGGCACGGAGACCCCGGACCTATCACTCAGCCCTTTGTTCACCAAGACTTTGCCTTTGAATACCGTTTCATATTTTAACTGAATGAGGTCAGTTAATACTAACTAATTATTATTGTTAGCAAAACTTCCCTGGTTAGTTTCTAACAACTATCATTGAAGTGCGTTCACTCAGGGCTGTTACCCTCTTCAGGGTGACCTGGGTGACCAACTACTACCGTCTAACTCCGCACCGAGGGGTTAACCACTCGTTGGGAATCTCGTTGGGAATCATTGGAAATCTTTATGAAATCTCAGGGAACCTCGGAATTTTTTGGAGTGGTTACCCCTTCGGGCTTCACCTTTCTATGAATATCGTTGAAAATCTTTGGAAATCTTTATGGAATCTCGGGAGTGGTTAGCCCTCGCTAAGCGCTCGAACCGAGGTAATTGATGAAACTCGTAAGGGATTTGCCAATATAACACCTCAAGTGATAAGTAAGGCACATAACCCTCAGATAGCCACAGTTATTATTTGATTCGTTTACCAGAGTGAATCCAGAATTTTGTTTCGAAAAGAACGGGTGGGTATAATTCCTTGCCCCCTGCTGCGTGTGGGTCCCCTATCGCAGCTTAGCCAGTCCTCAGGAAATAAAAAAAGGCTCAACCGATTTATATTCTGGGTGTTTGTTTATTTGGTTCGTGACCAACACGATTGGGCCGTTTCGCCAAACGCTGGACGGCGCCAAGAATGCGATATGGGCTGCTTTATGGAGTGTTTCTCCAGAAAAGTGGAAGAATGACGTGTGAGTCTTATCGAGGGATTTGCCAGTAGCCTAGGGGGTTTTCCACCCCTAAGGTGCAACCAACAAGGCATGCAACCCCTGCACGCCACTTCGTTAGTCACAGGGGAAACTACACGGGAAAGTAAATAAGTATCAACCTGGGTATCGTGAGATGGTTCAACACAACAACAAAAAAATACATTCGTGATCCCTAGTGTTGTTTTTGTATTCGCGTTTCGGGATATCATAGGCAGCTAAGGGTATGCCAGTCAAAGCTAATAAAATTTGGTTGGATTCTGAACAGTTGAAGGAAAACTCTCACAATGGTGTTCGAACTCAACTCTAGATCATTAAGTGAGCTGGCATATTATAGACAGTAACTTCACACATTGTTTTAAAAAAAACACAGGGTTCCCAAAATTATTTTTTTGTTCAGAACCAGAAGTAGACTAGAGAAGTAGGGCCCCAATGATCTAAAAGAGACAATTCACATATCTATATAGCCTATCTATTACCCTTCGATAAGTCTGAATTTACTAATATCATCCAAGATGCGCGTGGAGTATAGTGTGATATAGGTTGGCGCTTATATTAAGCGTGTACCTTCTGCAGGGTTTGCAAGTTCTTAGAAGGGTTACTGTAACAAGAAAATGTAGATCACGTTAGCTGTTTCTCTATTATAGAAGCCGCAGAAGCAATTTGTTGTGTACATCCCCTCAGTATTAAACTTTATAGCTATAGAAGCTATAAAAAATGTTACGGCTATAATAATACATAAAAAATATGGAGCCCATCGCGGATAAAGAAATGCCGAAGGAAACCAGTAAAATATTTAACGATTCAGCAATGAATATAAATAAAATGTAATTGAAATTAATTAATGAGTAGAAGTGAAAAATGATGTTAGTGTCGGGCTAACTTAGAAACCCCTTCCCGCCAAAACTTTTGAACTTTCGATTAAATTTATTTCATTTCTCTTTATTAAGAAGATGGAGTTGGTAACTTGCGGTTAGGGTGGGAGAGTCCTAGCAAGGTAATTGTTAAATGCTTCCTCTTCACATCTCAATCCAACAGTTCTATATCCCGGCCCAAATCATAAGGCTACGGGATAAATATAGACTAATTATGATAACCATAGTAATCATGTCTCACCGCTCACGCATTGATTATCTCGTGTGATTTTGGCCTATTATGAAAACAATAGACATGATAAAATGGGTAAGGTTGTTCCATCAAAAAGGTAGAGGACTGAACTACACAATACGAGTAGAAGTGTGATAGAATTCTCTCGTGTGTTCAATTTGGTATCAATTTGGAAAAGGCAAGTTGTCGAATTAAATTTTTGAACTTACTTCTACTGTTTTTTGCAATTAAGCACTATCTACTCCTTTGTGAGACAGTTACCTAGTTATAATTACCTAAATGTCTTGTCAAAAAAGAATGCAACAGACTGCAACTTTCCCCTAAAGCTAGACTGGTGCCAGATGTGCTTTTGCTCGGTGCCGATTTTTTTGTCCAGTCTGGAGCCGCAGAGGACAGGGCTATCTCCTCATCTCGAAGCTCTGGGGTCGGAGGTGCGTCGGTACAGACCAATGAGGATCGGGGGTAATGGAGCGTGAGAGGGCTGCCGCCGGACATGGTCAGGTTACCTCTGCATGCTGTGATACCTGATACGCGGGAGAAACCACTGGAGACACGCAACAGTTTATATACCTCTCCCCGTTGAGGGAGCTTTCGCATACAGGATTCACGCCCTAAAGACTAATATACTTTGCTGGTTATAAGTTGAAGACTTCTGAAGATACCATTACCTGCTTCGTCAAATATTCTTTCGTGTTTTCTTTGGTTCAGACTATGAACGGGAACGGCCAAAAACGGGAATAAAAACCTCTGACCTCTGACATTTACTCCAAGTACTCCAAGTACTCCCACTCTTTACTTCATTCCCAAATCAAGTGTCATGTGTCAAAGACATAATTTTTGGTCTACCCAAAACAATGTCTCATTATCAGTCCTGCCTGATCACCTTGACTATATTATGCAAACCGGGAAATTCGTGACCAACGTGGCATACTGCTTGGCAGCAAAGCCGAGAAAAGCCTATAGCTTTCCTGAAGACCTTGGATGTGGGGAAAAGATGGGCGCACGCACGCGCTTAGGGCCCGCCCTATACCCTATAGCTTCAGCCTACCTCCGGGTTCTTATCCTTTAAACAGCATGCTAATTAATATAAACGATCAGATCAATGGGTTTACTACTGCTAATTGGGTTCAGATTGCCACTACTGCATGCCATTTATTTCATCTGTCAGAGAGCTCAAGAAATGAGTAGGTAATATTTACTCTGTCTTTTAAAGATCCGAGGGGTTAACCACTCGATGGGAATCTCGTTGGGAATCATTGGAAATCTTTATGAAATCTCAGGGAATCTTGGAATTTTTTTGGAGTGGTTACCCCTCGGGGTTCATCTTTCTAAGAATATTGTTGGGAATCTTTGTAAATCTTTATGGAATCTCAGAGAATCTCAAGGAATCACTGGAGTGGTTACCCCCTCGTAAAGATCCATAAGCACCAAGCACCTATAGGTACATGCGGCTAATGTCCATTGCTCGAAGAATAGTTTCTTTCGTAAATATAATTTAGGGATACTGACCAAGAGAAATTATAAACCAGCGATGTGATGTAGATCTTATATTTTCCCTTTAATTTTTATGTCTAGTTCTAGAAAACTCTTCGCCATCCCAATATAAAATCCGTTGATACCGGTAAACTGACAAGATCCTTAAGAGGATCCCGCAATCTAAAAATTTAAATGAAGTAGGTAAGCGAATACCTAAATTTTAAAGCTATATAAAAAGGGAGAAGGCTCTAACAAATAGCGATATAGATCGAGAACGAAAGGATAATGCTATAAAATGATCATATTCCATTTTTAGGATTTTTGTCCTTTTGCTGTTTTTTTCTACCCGACAGGGAGGATAAGTGATGGAAGGGTGGGGGGGGGGGAAGGGGGGGGGAAGGAGGAGGAGAAGGGGAGAGTGAGAGTGTGAATAACGGCCAAGGGGGGTCGATCGAGTTTCAGTGTAGCTAAATAGCCTTCTACAAACTTCTCCCAATCCTCGCCTGAGGAGCAAGGAGTACTTTGCTCCCCTCAAGTCCTTAACAACGGACACTCAAGCTTTGCAAAATTTGGTAAAAACCGACAGAGTTCTGTTATTAGGAGAAATTTTTGGAAACCTCGGAGTTTTAAAAAAATTACCCAATCTTGAACGCATTGGAGAGCGATGAATCGGTTGCAATTAAAACACCAGTTATGAGAACTAGGTGCTCGGTACCCAAAGTCCTACTCGCGAGAGGTATAGAAAAGCTGTGATCAAGCGCAACCCCCGACGGGGCCGACAAAGCGTTCCAGCACTAATAGCCGTTCAATTAGGTAAATCAAGTAATCGAAATGTAGCGGGACACCGAAGTTCGATTCCGTGTTCTTTTCTTCCCATTATGACAGCTCAGTCATGGTAATGTTCATTGGCGAGCTGACGGCATCCATTAAAAACTCTGCTCGCCTGCCATGTCTTTTTCTGGGAGAACTTGCCGCCTAGGACCCATACAATGGAGGGTCAGTGACATTTCAATTTGTAACGGTCGCTGTTAAGTTGGCGTCGTATCGCAATGTAAAGATACCGGTAGGCTTTTAGCGAGATAAGGGAGATTTACCTATATACCTGCCGGAGTGACGGTGGTACCTGTACCTATTAAATTATTGTAACGCTTCATGGAGTATCGAGCGATTTCAACTAAGAACGAATTTCACAACTCTATCGCTTTTTCCTTTAACTAAATAATATACGGATGACAGTTAAAGAAATAGGAAACCAACCGGAATTATCAGTGGATGGTAGTTACCGGAAAGGTAAGTAACTACTTGCCGAAAAATTATTCCAAGAAATAAGGGAAATGACTTCAAGAATAGGAGTTTTGTTTGCAATATATTTTTTTTTTTCATTTTTGAAAAAATGATCTACCCAGGTACCTTGGGATGTTCCTGAATAGTGCTCACAATAGCTTGTCTATTCCTTTGTCGGGTATTGTGAGACGTTGTTGTCGTTTAAAGGAAACCACTTACCCGCAGTATTGTCAACCCCTATTCAAAAGCAAGGTCTCGAACCCACGTGTGGTCTCCTCGGGCGGTTCTTCTTTGTTGTTATACCTGTGGGAATCTAGCCGGGTAAACCTATGGAAGAGGCCTTTTTGTAACATCTTCAATCTTCAATTTATCGCAACAATAATGAACTGAGACTGCCACGACTGAAGCCACATTATGTAGTAATTTCATTTTGGTTTGGTAAATGGTGGAATCTGGAAAAACAGTAAAGAAAAAAATTAAGTGGAACAAACCATTGAGGAAAGAGAGAGGGAAAAGGCAGTTGGCGAACACAGTGAAGAGTTTCCTTGCTTCCGATAATGTGTTTTACAAGGGAGAAAATGAAGCCTGTAAGCCAGTAGGGTAGCAAATAGGGGAAGGCCAGGTTATAAATGAGCGGATTTGCTGACTTCTCCTATTGGAAACCTACCCATCTTTATCTCTGGTTTAGGTAAAGCCTTATATTGTATTGCATCACTGAGTCAGCAGTAAGTAGGTTAATTAGTCCTGTTGGCTAGTACTCTAGCACCAGCAGGGAGTACTGATTGGTGAATGTGGCTTTCTGGCTTTTCGTCGGCTACGAGCAAGGTCCAGACGAAAAAGTGCAGTGCTTTTTCAAAATTTGGCTGTTTGTCACTCTGACTTTGCCTTAATTATTCACATAGTTAAACGTAGCCTTACTGACCGTGGCTGCATGACAATGCATTATTCGGGAATAGTTTTACGATCATTGTTGTGGCTATAAGTATTTAAATTAGTATTAAAAAAAAAAAGAAGAAGTGAAACAAAAGTAATCCACCCAGAAAATAAAACAAATAAATAACGCTCACAAAGCTCTTACGAAAAGAAAATGAGAAAATAGTGGAATTAAACCGATTTGAACCCGAGAGGTGTCGTAGTAATAGTTCAAAACAACATGATAGCTATTACATTTCTCACCGTTAGTATGTGTTTTCATTTGAGTGAAATGATTTTCCGACGATAAGAACGTGGGTAAGGCGTTCTTGTTCTTATTTCCCTTGTCAGCTTTCAGTTCCCATTGGCTGAGCGCAGAACGTACAAGCTGTCGTCTCGGCCTCTATTTCTTATCCTGTGGAGGAAGGGGTCATTCCAGTTAAAGCACTTATCTGAGTCCTGTATTAATTTTTTAAGGCCTGCATGTGTGAGAACGTCAGTTCTCGTAAAGCTTGTAGCAAACTGTTTGGTTAGTGGGACCGTCACATTTCTATGCAAAGACAAGACAGTATAGGATCACTTGGTGAGTCAACAGTTTTGCTTTACCAATGATGGTGGCTGGTAATAGTTGTTGAAAAGGTACATCTGTGGCGAGTCGCCAACACAAGTGCTGCATTTGGACTATTACAAGTAATATCAGGGGGGTGAGCAATAGAAAGGTAGGAGGGGACGCTTAAGCTCACGTGAGGGGGGGAGGAGGGGGAGGGGGAATACCTAAGCTCCCTTCAACTGTAGATAATCATTACGATAGTGCTGGTGTCGCTTAACCCATCCCGTCCCCCTTAACCCCCTATATGCTCCTTAAGTCCATTTGGAGAACTTTATACGGAAAATGTTCGAATATTTCTTTTCTTTCTTGGAGGGGATCTCCCCTAACATCTGGGGGAGGGTTAGGTGATCTAGATAACAGAGTTCCTGGTTTGTTGGTACTGCCAGGCTTCCATGTAGGAAATAGGTCATGCCTTTAAGGCTTCCTTCAGAGTCTCCCACACATGAAAGGTTTCTAACAGTCAGGTGCTCATGGAGCAAAGTTGATGCGGTATGGGTAATGACTTCTGCAGTTTCGGAATTCCTGAAGTTTAGAGATACATCAGCTCGACAGAACTGTCAGCATCTGTCACTGGAATTTCTCGCTTGTAGCAGATTACCAAACGTCTTGAGACAGATGATCACCGACGTCTCGTCTAGAGACAGATCATCACTGAAGTCTCGTCCGTTGACGCAGGTATGTTCAAGGACTGCGCTAGGAAGACGTTGAGTTCCCTAGAGCCTATTGAGACAATCACATAATTTAGCAACAATATGATGCGATGATTTTGACAGGTAGTTGTACTGCCAGAGACATCTGGATGGTATCCAGGTGCTGGAGCCTATTCGGCCTCCACGAATAACAGATCACAGATCCTATCTATTTCCTCCGACCAAAGCGAATGCTTTATTTTGGCTGGGCCTGTCACTTTTCGAATTGTACCTATTGAGTTTCAGGATTGATCCCTATCTGTGGCATTGTTGGCGTGAGGGCAAGCCATGGGGAGCCTGGTGCCACAAAGGTACAAAGCAGTGGTGGCTGCAGGGCCTTTGGGGCTTCGGGCCCCGCGCCCACCACATGGTTCGTCGCTGATGCTCTTTGAAAACCAAAATGTGCAGCTTACGACCCGCTGAGTTTGTTGTACCTGTACAGAGTAGGATGAGGGGTGAAATTTTGTATTATTTCCTTTGCCTCACTGTAGGGACATATTGTTTCCTAAGTTCCGAAATAAGGAAAGAACCTTTTGAACCTTGGACGCTGTCTATGTTAGGTAAATTGCCTCACTCTTCAAAGTATTAGTATTTCGTATTTCAACTCGAGAAGCATGGCTCTAAAAAGTGATCTCTGTGAATAAGGGGATGATTCGGTCAGATAATTTTTGGAGATGACAATGACCTCGGACGGATCCCTTGAAAGAGGAAGAAGGGGGATGAAGTGATGGGTGGGGATGTTATCAGCGATCGCGCAGGTGCTGGCAGCAACACCCTCGTAAACAATGGGGATTTATAAGGTCTTGGTTTTTCGACAGGGTTTCAGGTATTACAGACGAAGCTTAGCTATCACCCCGGGCGATCTCCAGGGGTGCCACATGTTCTAAGGTGCGGTGTCGAGTGTCACCTCAGTCCATTACCGCATGTTATGGCGTGGTCGGTCACAGGCTGTTCACAAAATTTTATATAGGTCCGGTTCTGCGTTGTGAGCATCTTCCATTGTCTGATCCAAATGCCAATTTTGCTGGAGGGGCAGGATACACATTCTGCACTAAATTCTAACGGTTATTGCCAAGAGAGGAATTCATCCATTTGCCACTTTGTTTTTAATACGAAGAAAGTGCAGTCCATGTGGAGTCACCTTATTTGTCATATTGTTTTTTTTTTTTTTAAGGAATGACACAAGAAACAAATCACTTCATCTATACAGAGTAAGAAAAAAATTGTTTCAAAAGAGAGCACATTTCAGGCAGAACATATCAACCCTTTGAGGTGAAAATTTCTTAAAGAAAAACTGAAATATCCCCCTATTTTCTTTGCGGTTGACCGCAATATTTGCTCAGGAAATTTATTTGGCTTCGCAGGTGTCTGCTGAGCTTATCTCCAGCAGCAGTATTGGGGCCGGAAGGGTTACTTGAGCGGGTTGTTTATGACATCCCCCTTTGCTAATCCTATTTGCAGAGGACGCTCGGGACACAGTGAATGACCACTAATGGGTCAGAGAAGCACACTCAACTTCTATCGGATACCTCTTGTCCGCCCTTTGTACCGCTCATAACTGCCCCATCCAAGGGTTCCCGTTACTTCAAAAGGTGTCTCGCTGTTTCGCACGTAAAGGCTCGCTTAGAGGGAAAATACTTGAGGAAGTACCAGCAAAATTACTGCTTAAAACATACAGTCTGAAAAAAATTAGGTTTTTTTTTAGTCAATACTGTTCTGGAAGGCGCATGTATATAGGGCGTTGGATATTATGTCTCGCCCTTTGAAACATGCATAGGAGGGAAACCATACGGAACAGTTCATTTCCTCTACGGTAGACAGTAGAGGCCAGGACGGGGATCAAAAACAGCTGGAGAAAGGTATCGAACATTGCACAGATTCATTGCGACAGTTGGCCAAATCCTAGGCAGCCAGTGAGCATAACTGAGCTAACATGGAATTGAAAGGGGTTTTCTTTTGTAAAGGATGAAGTAGGTGTACACTAGTATAGTAAAAAAAAACGTTTATACCAGAATGTTGTTTTTCGAAAGATAAAAGAAAGAAAACGAAGAGTTGTAAATGATTTACTGGAGCAAGACGTTACTTACATTACATACCTACCTGTTGTTCCAATCGCTATCGACATTTCCAGCTTCTCGAGAGCTAGTTCAAATAAAGTTCATTTGCTGAAAAATAAGGGAACAGCAGCAGAGCAGCTAAAGCCGGAGGGGGATTCGTGGGAGGTGATTTAGGGGGAGGGAAAGTCATCTCCCCCTCCCCGGCCGCATCGGACGCGGGGTTTTTTATATCCTGGCCTTTCGCCAAACCTGGAGGATCCTGCTCTTCCCTCGGATTGGGGAAAACACCACACAGCGATCGCTCACCTTGAAAATCTCCCTAAGCCGACTTGCGAAAGCTGAATTTTCGAAAAAGGCAAAATTTGAAAAGGTTTGAAAGTGCGTAAGGAAATTGAATTTTTTTTTATTGAACAGTTCTGCGAGTATTACTTCTATTGTATATTGTAGAGAGATAGGAACGAATTTTCAAATTATTTAGCTCTCTTATTATTGTTCAGTGCATTTTTTTTTCTGTGAACGATTTTACGTTTTTTAGCTTTTGTCTTCTCCAAACAAAAGTCAATCGAAAGAAAACTTGCCAGTAAAACTACATAGGTAATACCAAGCATTCCTTTGGAACGAAAATGTACTTTCTATTCGGGAATTAATAATATTTTAATATGTGCTTTTTTTCCTAAACAAATTTCATTAAAATCAGGTGAACATTAGACCGACAACCATATTGTAGAAACCACTCTCGAAAAAATATGGTGAAACTACTGAAACTGTTAAAGTGTACCTAGAAATGTTTTTATTAAAGATACAATGAGATAGAATAGAACATGTTTACTGGTTCTATCATTTGATTGACGCGCTCTTTATGCTTCTGTCGTGGTTGAGTTTCAAAAGAAATGAAACAACTTTGATAAAGATTTGGTGGCCATAAGAAAAGTATGATGCCGTTCTAGGAACAATACAACCCTTCAACGAAACTGAAGCTTCGCCTGATTTTATCGCGGTGAATCTGAAGCTATAAAATTCAGGATTGTTATGTACAGGTATATTAAATTATGTATTCTTTTTTGTATTTTTATTATTGTTTATATATGTTACATACTTATTAGACAAAGCCATGCATGCATACTGGGCTATGTCCCCGTCCACCTAAAGCGGCATCGCACCGCGGAAAAGTGAGATACTGGCTAACCCGTCCGCCTCGATCTCACCAAGCCGCGGAAAAGTGAGACAGTCAGTGCTCCTCGAGACCTCGATCTATCTCGCTCAGCTGCGCCTTGACTTAATGGTGCATGAAATAGTCAGTAAATATTATAAGAATGTTTTCTTCTAGTTTAATCATGTGTTGGTGTACCCCTAGCCCTGCCCCTAGGATGGAGAGAATAAAGGTTACATTGTTACTAGCCTTGAGGTTAAACCGAAATTATTTAACTTCGAAGCTTCAAACACTTTATTGAAATTGATTTTTAGTAGTAAGTTGACCAGTGGGAAATCAATGTTGTAACGAGCTTCCGCGGCACGGAATTTTGACAACCTATCAATTAGTACCGTTTAATGAGAGTCTTGACGCTTCACTGCGTCAAATTGTTACCATAAAAAGTGAAAATATAACACGTACCTACCTTCCTTCTCACACTCAATATGCAATGTTTGACGTCAATTTGGGTCTCCTAATGACGTTGGTATGTTGAGAAGCACTCATGTGCTTATCACAAAAACATTTTCAGAATAATATTTAAAGAATACCTAAAGTGTGAATTAGGAGATGTTTTTTTTATGTTTGTGAAAGCGAAATATTATCTTGTATATATTTAAGTATGTATTTATAACTGAAATTTTATATTTTCCCATAAAATCCTTTAAGCGAACCCTTGTAAAGTTTAAATACAATGTTAGGAGTTACGCTTAGGAAATAAACTGCAGGTTTTTTTTCTTTTCTTTATTGGAACCTCTAAAGCCTAAAGAGGTCGATTCCATTTGTGTTTTATAGTCCAGACAAACGCGGCAGAGGTTAATTACAAAAGGCCATATATTTTATAAGTTATAAGTGACAGCAGGCGCTTCAACCTTATTACGAGCAGATTGTGATGTTGGAAGATAACTCTAAACAGAACTATATTTCTTGAAAGCTGCTACTAGCCCCAGCCTCGTTGAGTGTGTGTGTGTTTAGTCAACCATTTTCTGTTAACACCAGTTGGGGAAACTAAAATTCATTCGCTTCAAACGCAAGCTGACAGAAACAAGTGGTACGACACAGTCGGACAAAACTTTACCTGCTTATTTGCGTGATTCCTAAAAATAAACCCTTGGTTAAATGATTGGAGACGGAAAAACTTTTTGACGAAAGGAATGGTCCCAGAATGTTCCCCCGAGTACTTAGAGACCCCACACGACGTACTTCGGCAACCACCCAAAACTGCCCCCTAAAAGAAGGTGGGGTGGTTGGGGAAGCTCGGAATTTTTTTTTGACAAAATAAATTGCCTCAGAACGTTTCCCCGAGCATTTTGATACCCTATACAATGTACTTTGGAAAGTAACCAAAACTCCCCCCATAAGGGGGGAGGGGGGGGGGGTGGCGAAAAATCATTTTGACCAAATAAATTGCCTCAGAACGATCTCCCGATCATTTTGAGCCCACACAACCCCTATTTCGCAAACCACTCAAATCTACCCCCCTTGGGGGGTGGGGTGCTTGGATAGGTTCTGAAAAACTTTTTGATACAAAAAATTGCTTCACAACGTTCCTCCGAACAGTTCGAGGCCCCATAAGCCGCACTTTCATAGTCACTCAAAATCACCCCCCGGGGGGGGGGGGGGGGGGGGGGGGGGAGGCTCGAAATAAACCGTATACCATTTGTGACGAGTATAGCCGTTGTCACGTGTCATATCCAGAACTACTGATATACCACAAACAACTGAATCCACTGATTTCACCCTTTTACAGGTCCAGGGGGGACTTCCCCCCTTTTTTTAGCGGCCAGGGAGTTATGCGGGGGTAGTTGGTGGTATCATTGGATTAGTAATTTTTTGTTCTATAATCGCCCAAAATTTGATCAAAATCGTTAGAGCCGATTTTGAGCAAATATTTTTTTTCTACTTTTTGGGGGAGTTTTGGGGGGGTAACCCCCCTTAATTTTAAAGGGGGGTAACTGGGCTTCCGGAATCTGATTTCTTCCAATTTTAGAAAGGTCACTACCGATTTTGAAGAAAATCGGTTGAAAAGTGCGCCTTCCAGGTCAATGCCACATACATAGCTACATACATACATACATACATACGTACTGACACGGAGTACCTGGCCCCTTCTAAAAATTCCTGGGGGCAAACTTTTCGTCGGACGAAAAAAGTGAGATGGTTTTCATATTCCGAAGGAACGGTCGTTTCCGAAATGTATATGCAAGTTTCAATCGCTTTTGAGGTCTGGGAGCAATGACGGTTCAAAGTTGAGGTTTGCCGAAAATTGGCCCGCACGAATACAATACTTTACCTTACGTATACTCCGTATACAGGTAAAGTAAAAAATCAATGGAAAGACTACCTATATAGACCCTTCAATTTCACAACGCAAAGAGCTGGATCCGCTACTGACTAAACCGGAATGATATCTCGGCAACAACAAAAAATCTGAATTTGAAAGACGCAATGGAGCCGCGGGCGGTTTTCAGACTTTTCTTTCTCCCTGATTGAATCGTCGGGAATATGAAACTCATGCTGATTGGTGAGGTCTGACTGATGGACGGATGGGTCAATCAGGCAGACTACGTTAGGGACCTGGCCCAAAAGAGTTCAAAATCATTCCCATTCGAATCAACTCCTACCGCGCCTTCTGTAATCGTAATCGATTGACGATTGCCATTGCATCGGCCTACGCACTGCGAACTCATTTCAAAACTTATCGAGTTGCCACATTTTCTAGAAGTGATTTGGTAGGCCACTTCCAACGGTTGAAATACTTTTCTTCATAATCCTACTTTATATGTATAGGTGGTTAAACTTTCCCTGAGACATCTTTATCAAAAGCAAAATTCTTTCATACTGAACGTAAGTTCGGCATAGACATTATAGCTGCTCCGAAAGCATCTTGAGTTCGGTTGCACTGAGAGTATCGTCAAAGAGACGCTTATTTGTCTTTGTTCACTCCAAAAGTGTAGAACATTTCCAGGAGCTTCCATAGACCCGTCTTTGAGCTCTTATTGCAATGTCGATTAGCACACAAGTGTCAGAAGAACTGTCAGACGAGTGTCCGGCTGGGCGCATGCAATTAGCCGTAGGCGGGATCACAGCTACGGACGGACAGTGCGTTCCCAGTTCCTTGAAATGTTCGCCGCATTGTAATGAGGTGGAAGCCCACTGGGGCACTGGCTGGGTGGCGGAGTCGACTGTGGAGGAGGTGCCTAAGTATCCCAAGTGTCAGCCTTGCCCAGGTATATACAGAAACATAAATGTTTCCCGTCATTTACAACTGGACCATAAGGGACCGTGTATGTTTTCATTGAAAAATAGTGAACGTGTTCCTCAATTTTCAGAGCAATATTCTGATGGTGGCGTTCATTTAATAAAAGTGCCTTTTTATTTCTACTTTCCCATTTTTACAAATTTAATTGGAAAGTATTGCAAAAATAAATCTAAAAAAAATTCTAAAATTCTAAACAATTCTCAACCCAGAGTTGAGATTTTGAAGGTTCGCTAAATATGTCATGTGGGATGTGGGTACTCGAAATACTCGGGGAGAGTTCTTCAGACTAGTTATCTCGTCGAAAAGTATATCCGAGGGCCCCGAAACCAATAGGGTGGGAAAGTTTGTGCACTTTAATTTTTTTTTGGCCAAACAGAAAGAACATTTTTTGTTGTGAAAATCTTAATCTAAATCTTATGACTACATACTTTTAGATCTAAAATGAATGGCACGGCAATGATGACCCACTCTAACGTCATTAGCAGCGGATGTTTTTGTTTTGGATTTTGAAACCACCCGTTGAGAGGGAGGCACACTAAAAGGTTGCGCAGGTGCCCTCTATCTTCCAGACAAGAATGCAGCGAACCTTTTAATGCCGGTGGCGCAGCAGACAGACATTCGGACCAATTCGTGGCTCCCCGCAAACTCCAATTCCAACCTCCCGCAGAGAACTCACAAATAAAACTTATCATTTTTTTTGCCTCCACGAAACCTTTCAAGAGTAGGTCATAACAATAATCTCAGCCCTCAACCTATAGGGGTTTTATGAGCTGAAAATTTTTATCGACCCTTACTAGTGGGGTGGAAAAAAATTGTTTATATGAGTCTCAATAAAACTGACGCGGTTTTGCAGGTGAATGTTTTTATGGTCATTGGATCTTTCAAAGCTTTCACGTTGTTCCACTATTCCCGTTGAGTTCAAAATACCTTACGTGGCTGAATAACATGAAGTTCCCATTAGGGGTCTACTATATCAGAGAATTTTTTTTTTCGAAGTTCCTTGGGGAAAATTGGTCAAGCTGAAAATTAGATCCATGTCTGGCTGGACCTCTTACTGAGCCATGAAGTTCCACTGTGCTAAGTGCTAACAATGCCAAAATAGGCAGCCAAGGTAACGTTTTACAAACGAAAGCGTAGGGAGGCTCACGGTGAGCTGCCTTCGCGAAGAGTGCCTGCATAAGGAAGCTAACTTCAACAAAATAATAGCTATAAGTTTTATGAATAGGTCCCTCGAGTACACAGGTCGTTGACAGTAAAACTATGAAAAAGTAAATGTCTGGACAATTACAAGACTTTGAAGAACGTACTAATCAGAGGCTAACAAGATGCGTTACAAGCGATGATTAAGCGAAATATGAAAGTCATAAAACTACACATGTACCATAAAATCAAGAAAAACATTTTTATACATTAGCTATCAACTGTGCCAACTGACGATCGTTGTCTATAAAGGGTCCCGTACCGGATAAATATCGCCTACCCTTTTTATCCATAAGGGAAGATGGCCTTAGTTTCGGCCAATAAATTAAGTGGTCTTACAGTTTTGTAACTGTAACTGTAACTGTAACTGTTCACTTAAGTCTCAAATCTAAGTAGTTACCTACTTCATCGTAAAATGGAAATGGGAAGCACCGCTGGCAACGCTTTCAGCAAAATGGAAAGCAAGTTAAGTTAGTTGCAGGGATTAGACTTGCTATACATATCTCCTCGTTAGAAGAGGTCGCACAGGCGACAGAGTACTTTAGTTGCGGTCACCACACTCTCATGCGGAGTCTAACCGACTCCATTTCGAGAGGATCTGGAGACTCAAACCTAAAATTAGTAAAATTCAAGTCATTTTACAAATTTTAGTGAAACTCTTCAACCCTTGTAATTTTGATTTCATTTTGGTGATCCAAATTTGTAGATTATTTTCGCTTGACTGTAGGCGGGACTACAGGTGAACCTCTGTAAAGGAACGACTATATAAATATACTTCTTAACATAATTATCTAACGTTTCTGGAGTTCAATCACCAATCCCGAAGCCTTCTATACCTGGGAATAGGAAGTTACTGGCTTCAGCTTACCAAAAAATCTGCATGTAAAAACTACCACTGAGCGCCTGCGCCTATTACTAGATCCAAAGTTAAAGGACCGACTCGGTACCTGTATGTACGGACAAGGTTCACATAGAGCACCATCAAGTCGAGGCCTACATGTCGCACCAGTCATTGTACAGTCATTTTCAAATTTCCACCGAATTCCACGTTAGCCTGGAAGAAGCGTGACGCTCCTGATCAGTGGCGACTCTATCCGTAAGCTAAACACGTGTAGGTCTTGGTTTTCACGCCGTGACCAGTCATGTTTTGTTTTTTTTATCAGCTGCGTTTATTGTCCCACCTCGTCCAGACCTTGGCTTCCCGCTTTATGGCTGATTTTTTACACGATTACTAAGTGTTTTTTAAGTTATGAACCTTTCTTTAGAGTTATTGTTGTCGATATTTCATGTTAGCGTGGTGGATTAGAAAAGACGCCGCTCCTTCAAACTTTAGTCCGGTCACAAGCCTCAGGCTCTTCCTGCCTAGGTATATTGTGTTAAGTAGTGGTAGGTACCAAAACCAAATTCTTTACTGAACCTCCAGCACACCTTGAATGGTAATTCTTCTTAAGTATAAAGAAACAATATTTGTAATAGTAAATAGCACCTATAACTTCACTGCACATGCACTCAACACATTATGCAGGTACTACATTACTAGTAAGAAACGGGAAAGGGAATGGTTTCAATAACAACAATGAAAGGATAGAGGTACGCAGGTACAAGGGAACAATCCACTACTCGAAACTAAACTGCAAATTAACCACCAGCAGCGTACAAAATAGCAGACTTAGAGGAGTGTTATAGAAAGAGTGTTATAGAAACTCCGATAAAACATGCTGAAACCACTTTTACATGCAAGCGGCACTAAAACGGCTCAATGATAAAGGCATGCACCTGTGAAGAGAAATCATACGATCCACTAACTTTATAGAGCAAAAGGTGAAAAAAGACAGCAAAATAAATGGTGGATAAAACTTTTTCAATTCACCGGCAATAAATCACGGCTCTAAAATTTGCAAAATGCATTTTTCATATTATATCCGGAGGGCACTCGCAAATACCCATAGGGATATCTTTGTGCAAAGCCGGACGTTGTCTCCATTATATTTTTATTGCGAAAAATATAAATCAATCTTCTCTAAATCCCATTTTACTTTCGCGCTTACATCATAAAATATTTTATGGTTTTTGAAAAACCTGCGGTTTGACCCAAATGGAATTAGAGAACTCTTTATTTTCCATTTATTTCTTTCCTCTCGAGCCCATCCCATCCCGCTTTTTCGGCATCCGTCACTTTGAATGCAAACCGCAACTATGTCTAGGAGCGTGAGCGTGAGCGGCTACCTGCTGCCTACAAAACTACCTACGCCTGAATCTACGACCAGACGGCCCCTATATCAGATGTGACCTGTATACCGTGGAGCACCTCGACTTCAAATTCACTACAATATGCCTCATTTTTTGGGCGCTTATAAAGTGTGCGTTCCTCCTTTGTCTTTTACAACAAAGGCTTTTGAATAACCTAGGTATAAAGAGTATGTGATTTTCTGCTTGTATGTAGTTATATACACATTGCGTCTACAAACACCATTGCGCAGTACCACATGTACTATGATTATGTGGCTAAAACAAGAATCTTTTTATGGAAAATAAAAACTGTTAAACACCTCTAAGGGTGCGTCCCACCATACTCAGTTAACGGATAAACTCCAGTAAAATTATATACAGTTATTGCATGGTAAAAATAGAATTTAACTGGAATTTAACAGTTAACCGAGTATGGTGGGACGCACCCTAAGTATATGACATAACTTGAGCGCCAAGATGTCCGCAAATGTTCACAAAAATATTCTTACTATTATTTGACCTTATTAAACTGAATATGGGGGACACGGATATCCATTTACCAGTGCTCTTCAATAATAATTCATATATCTTCCGTGTTGCCAAACGTTTCGGAAGCTGCCAACTTTTTCGCGGAATGAACTAACATAAGACATTATGTATGTGTGAACGGAGCCCCTTCAGGCTGGATCTGCCCACGGAAGAGCTGGAGCCGAGGCGTTGAATCCTAGCTGATAGAGCCATAGTACAGGTTCCAAGTTGATTCGATGACAGAATACAGATTGATTAACAGCGTTGAAATCACCACGGTATTCAGCGTTCTGTTGTTCGTTTCATCATAACGAACGTGGGCGCCTTCTCCTCAGAGCTGTTGCTCCTTTTCCACCTCTTTGCATGCTGTCTACCCGTGTGCTTGAATTATGGCTTTTATTCAGGCCGGATTAATACTGGACGAGTTATGCCTACTCATTTGAAGTCCCAGGGAAAATTTTTGGGAAATACCTACCTATATTGCGAGGGGTTAACCACTCATTGGGAATCTCGTTGGGAATCTTTGGAAATCTTTATGAAATCTCAGGGAATCTTGGAATTTTTTTGGAGTGGTTACCCCTTCGGGGTTCATCTTTCTATGAATATCTTTGGGAATCTGTGGAAATCCTTATGGAATCTCAGTGGAATCTCAAGGAATCTCTGGAGTGGTTACCCCCTCGCTATATTGGTAGTGAAATTGTACTTCGATTTTACTTCCAGATTTGAAGAACTGATGCCTCTTACTCGTATCTCTCACTGGGGTGTACTAGATAGCGATAAACCTATATCTGGCTGATATTTTGAGTATTCAGGTATTTGCAAGGAATCTCTTAAATAATCCGTTCTTGCAGCCATCTCATGCTGTTATTGCTGTTTGTAGTCAAAACTAGACTCTAGCATACAGCAGATGACACTCAGCGCAAGAAACTGGACCCGGACGGAGGCAGTGGGGACTGGGGAGCAGTCCCGCCCGGCGTGACAGCCCGCAGCCGTCGTCGTGAGGTTCGGCGCGGCGCCGCCCCTGTGCCGCCCCTGCGCGCCAGACCCTGGTGTGGATTCGCCGAGCCGCCTCCAGGTATTCATCAGTGTCGGATCTAGTTCTTTAACTGTCAGCAAATTTTTCTGACGTGTATTTTTTTACATTTCTATTATAAGGTCAAGGGTAGGAACCGACAAATTTTGGCAGTATTTATTCGACTGAGGGGAGGGGGTAAAAGTTATTGAAAACTTTTAATCCAGTGTCCAGTGAGCTTTACGCAACGATGTAAGACGCAAGGAAGCAGGAAAACTGACAGCCGTATCAGACTTTCTCACGAGACGTGCCCCCTACTCTCTTGGAAATTGGAAAAAACCACAATATTAAATTGAATCGTAAGAAGCGATCGAGGAAATCCACCTCGTAGTTATTGACCGAATGGAAGACAGAGGAAATACCTCATCGTACCAAAAGGAATTCCGATTTTGCCAAACGGTCTCTGAAGAACTGAGACAGAAAAACGGCTCCAAACATTCGAAATTAAATTTCCTCTCCCTGAAATACATCCTTTGCAGACAACAAAGCACGTACATTGTAACAGGCTTCCAAGTTGACAGTAGTCCACTTATTCAGCGAACGTAGGGCGGGTTAAAGTTGAACACAAACCTACAGAATACAAACTAGTCAGGTACGGCTGTTAAAACTTGAACTCGGTTGAGCATCGATATGATACGGGCCGTACAAAAGCACGCATGAGTATGCAGTCAGGTCGGTCGACGGTCGACGGTCGACTTCTGTCGCTGCGATACCATCGGAGCCTGTTCCGAGTTCTGTACCTCCCATATGAATTAATACAGTAGGTTGTCCACAACATCATCATCATCACTCAGACTCCTACCAGTCTGGGAGGCAGACAATCAAAGTTGTTTTCGAAACGAGGCATTGTTTACATGAACACTGTCCAGCTCAAACTTCAGAAGAATTCTCACCGAGATCTCCTTGAACCTTCTATTTCCGTTCAAAGGGTTTGTGTTTGCAGTTTGTTTTTAAAACCCTCTTGTGTCCTGATCTCATTCATCTCGTCTGGGACTCCTGATTCAGCATTGTTTCGCAGCAATAAACAACTCATTTTTTATTCATGGAGGAGGAACAATCAACAATCGCCGTGCTCTTTGGGGATTTCGTACCTGTTCCAGAGCTGCTACTTGCTATCAGTGAAGGTGAACCTAGTGCTGATGAGCCACAAACATGCTTCAAAAAGAGAAGCATCATATTTCGCAAAGAGTAATCTTTAAACGCTGGTGAAAAATTGGAGTTAAGTGACGGGCGACCGAAAATGGGGCACTACCCTTATTCACCTCTGAGTGACGTTTCAGACGTTACAGTGACGTCACATGGTGTTTCTCATGCCGGGGTTGGTAGTCGGCACGCAACATCGTGACAGGTCGTGCCAGGACGTGCCCCGATGATAAGAGGTGATAAGAGACTGACATCGAGGACAGAATGCGTGCACACCTCACAGTAACGCCCTTCATCACTCCCCATCTGACAAAATAATAAGGTGCCTCAAGTTCGCAAAAAGGCAGAAACTTCAACAGAGTCACAAACACGAATTCGTCACGAAGTAAGCTAGTTCAAAACTCTTTTCACAGCTCACTCATCCACAGAAAGCGAAGAGCATTGGAGAAAACTAGAGGAAAGGTATAGACGGTATATAAGGCAGCATGCGCGTGAACTTTTCTTAGGGCAGCACTTATGGTCACGTTTCCACCTGGGTAGGTACTTTTATTTTGCACGCACACCAGACCTATATGCACAGGCGCTACGTTTTTGCAAGTATGCACACGTCAATTTTTCGCATTTGGAGACGTCCACTATTTTCGCGTTAATTTTTTGCACGTTGTGTGAGAAATTTCCTCCCCCCAAAAAGTCGGTCTCGATGACATTTTCCAAGACTGGGATTTTATTCTGGAAAGTGTGTACGAGAGTCATCATGTTAGAGAATTCTCGGGAGTGCTGATAATGTGGAAATTTCCCAGCTGCTTTTCGATGCACCTACGATATTCGAAATGATGATGAAAGAAGTTTTATAGCACGACTAATAATACTTAATCCAAGCAGAATCGAACATGTTCTTGAGGGTGAAACATCGACAGTGACATTGCCGTACTTGCTAAAAGCTAATAATGCCTCTCTAAGTGCACAGTCTGTAAACTGCAATACAGGTGACAGAGTGACTTATCACCGGGGTGCGGGAAGGGGAAGGGGTAGGCGGTAAGGGAGGTTAGGGATGGGGGGGGGGGGGGGGGGGGGTAGAGGTAGGACAATAACGAGCAAGCACGTCATCGTGTTATTTATGTGGTTTTAGGCAGACTGCAGCTGCACCCTTACGACACATGACGTGACGTATACCCTAGGTAGGGAGGGACTTTAGGTCGCAATATAACCGCAGCCCGCAACAGTCACGTTGGGAAAATTTTTTATAACGTTTCTTTTTGACAGGGGGAGAATCCAATCACACATGGCTACCATTATTTTATTGAACACTATACCCTTTCGGATATTATCTACTTCTATAGTAGTTAACAATCGAATAAATCTTTAACAGAGTTTTAAATTTGAAAGAAATTACTCGAAACTTGGACAAATTATTAAAAAATTAAGTAAGATAGGTACCTACTTATTAATATCTTAGAAAAACTTCCACATTTAATTTTATTAAAAATAGTAAAGCAGCTGGGAGGGTTAGGTAAGGAAGCCTAGACTGCAGTAATGGGCGATGACCATTGATGTAAAGTTTGAATCCTCGAGTTCCCCCTGACGATAAATTGGGGGTTTAGGTATTATTTTTGAGCGACACGCACACACGCATGCACGCACAGATGCACGCTTTAGCCTCGAGCCCGATGCCTCATGTCCGACATGCGTTTTCATGTTTTGACGTCTTCTGCTTCTTTTTTCTTTACCAGAATAATTGTGTGATCTGAGACATTTAAACAGCACGAGCCCTCTAGGGGAATTCTACCACTCTCTGTCTCTATACGCTGTAATGTGCTCAATTTTGTAGCAATTCAACATTGATAGAATTATTTTTTAATTAAAGGTAGGCAGTTTAATTATTATAGATACTCTCAAGTGGTTTAATTTCAGGTAGTTGTTGGTCGACATAATAAGGGGAGGAAATTTTCGTTTTTATTTCGTATGTCTACTCAGATGCATAAAATCGTCGATTACATACAGAGTCCCTGAAGGAGGCCATCCACCTAGCCTTCCACCTGTAGGTACACACCTGACTATACCAACTAAACAATCATCAGCACTATACTACAATATAAGAAAAACTTATCATTATAACTTGTTCAGTTTCAGTCAAATGGAGGCTTGCAACAGAAATAGTGCAACTATGTTCACCTGTACCTGAAAGATACCAATATCAACTGGACCAGTCATTTACAAACAGAGCCAAAAAAAAAAAAAAAAACACATAGCAAGCAAATGACGCACTTTAGAAGAAAATGATGGATGACAGCTATTAAAAATTTGAACTTGGGTATTTGGTATTTCCAACCCAACAAAGGTTCCACTGAATCTATTGTTTCTCATATATTTTAATGAATAATATTTTGTATTGGGTTTCCAACCGTATCTAAAATTTGACAGGACTCACCTGGTATTCTCATTTCGACGCGGAGCCACCCCGGGGATGGTTCACAAGGCATCCAACAGGCATCCTTTCCCGGTTCTACCCCCGCGGTCCCGCGGGTCTCGTAAATTATGGTCTATCCCTAACCCTTTTAAACAGTTTCAGGTTCAAATGAGACCCTCATGGATTCATTAGAAGGATCATTGCTTTCTGTATGACCATAGGTTAGGTATTCAGCCAATACAAGTTCTCAACATTCAAATCGTATTTTTGTGGAAAGCCTGAGTTAATTTGGCATTAGGTTTGGCCATTGAATCCTGGAGAGAAAAATAGCCACCCCTCTGTCAGTTTATTGTATAGGTATTGTCTTGGTTTATAACCACTTTCACTTCTATTAATATACCTACTATAGGTACGTACCTACCTTTTCTTTGCTATTTCAGTTTTGCGAGAAGCCTGAAAGACGAAGTGATGGACGCTCACCATAAAGGAAGAAATCCGCAATACCATTTCGTAACAATTTTTCTTCTTGTCTTTTATCCAAACTTTATCTTGGCATCAGGAAAACAAAGAAAGCTGCATTGTTAAGCATTGTTATTAAAGAAGAGCCGCTCCCCGCTCCATAGCGTCTTTCAGCTGCGTCATTCTCACACAAAGGAGAAATTGAAAATTCATTTTTCAGCCAAGTTTTCCTGCCTTTGTTTTCGTATTCAGTGTTCATTTTGACGTGAATCACTAAGTGGTGGACCAACATTTTCTTTTCGCTCATCTTCTTTGGTCTTTCTTTTTTTTGCTAACAAGCAATTCACTTCTTTATTTTGTAAGCCAACGTGAAAATTGACAGCATAATCATGGCTTTGTATACGATTCCTAGCGAAAAATGAGCACTTCTCTTTTAAGATTTGCTTTGCGACTGAAGGAGAAAATGTTATAAAAGGATAGCATTTTTCCAAAAGAAGCCATTCCTATATTATATATCTTTAAAATCCTTCTCTTTCTTTTCTGAGGATTTCACTCCAACTGGTAAATTCCATATACAATTCCTAAGGCTAAGGCTGGGTTTAGCTAATTTCGGAATGGAATTCACACGAATTTTTTTTCTGTAAGTTAAACAAGGTTGCCATGCGTTGCTAAGGTAAATAAAGTCGGAATTTTGTTTCCCTAGCAACCCATGACAACCTTGTTTAACTTACAGAAAAAAATTCGGGTAAATTCAATTCCCGAATTAGCTAAATCCAGCCTAAGATATATTATGGTTATTGTTATTACTTATAGGTAGATTTGTAATTCTATGTCCGAATGACAATATTGTAAACACTCATCACTATAAAATAATTTCATCACACAATCAGGTATAGGTAGCATAAGGAACGATGCCTGTAACATCTAAGAAAATTGTTGTTGGTGTGTTCTTTGTCGAGATAAAGCCAACTGTCCGACGTTTCGTAACACAATTCAATTTCCCGCTCAATTACGAATTTCTATTTTGAGTTGAGGAACTAAATTTGAGTAAGAGGTAAAAACAGGTATAGTGGGGTACCTGGTGTTTTGGGGACGTAAACGCTAGATAGCCCCGGGAGCGATGGTCCCCTCAATTACCTACGCGTAATAGCTGCATGGACGTGGATCTGAATTTATTTTTCTCTCTGGGTACCTGCGGTCACATCGTCTATGTCTTTGATGTTCGAGGCTGAAGGAGATCCTTTCCCTCAATGTCCATGTGAAAATCATTGAAAAGCTCCTTTGGGTGGGATTTAGGTACGTTTCCAAATAGTGAAGGGCGAGCTGTGGTCTTGGTCGTGGAGGTTGCTCTGATGTTGGTTATTTCCGTCGGAAAGTATTTCCCTACCAATAAGTTCCAGAGTATTTATTTTAAAGTGATAAATTGAGGAACCTATTTTTCTGGTAAGTAGTGCAGAAAACGGCAGAAAAATGTTCAATAACGTTCCTACAGTAGTCAGTAGTACCAGTACCTTTTCCACTTGGGGCCGTTATGTCTCACTGCATGTGGTCGGACCATTCTATAGAAATTTCAGTATATACTTAGCAAGTTCAGTTCGATTCCATTTTCAACCCTTTTTGAGAAAAGAATATAAATACGAACCTCAGAAAATCCTAAAGCCGCTCATTGCTTAGTGTACGTGTGGCGTTCACAGCGGTATGGCTTGGAAACATCCCCACACCCACATTATGTAAATATCTCGCTACCACAACTAAGAAACTCTCAGAAGTTGCTCGGTTGGTAATAACTTGTATTCGGAGTGTTTAATTGTTCAAGAGTCCTTTCCCTTCCAACTTGCTGCGTGTTCCTGTCTTTTAGGCGCTGAGACGTGGAGAAGCCAAATTACTAAATATACATTTAAGTGCTTCCATTTCAGAGGATGTGCCTTCTGCATTTAAATTCTGAGAAGAAGGGGACGAGTTTAATTTTAGAAAGCTAAAAGTTTGCGGATAAATAAGTAAGTTTCTGTAACTGATAACACCAAGCTATATCTAGCTACAATCCTAACAGCAAATAACCTCCTTTAATACGGGGACAGGTCAGTAAAGCTATGACAATGAAGGGGATGGTCCGAGGGGTTCACCACTCGTTGGGAATCTCGTTGGGAATCATTGGAAATCTTTATGAAATCTCAGGGAATCTTGTTACCCCTTCTGGGTTCATCTTTCTATGAAGATCGTTGGGAATCTTTGGAAATCTTGATAGAATCTCAGTGGAATCTCAAGGAATCTCAAGGAATCTCTGGAGTGGTTACCCCCTCGGGATGGTCAATCTTGACCTTCTCCCACTTACCACGTGGACTGTGACTACACAAATTTTGGGTGACTCTCAATTGAAGAAACATGATAGGCATATAAGGAACTAGAAAACGGTAAGCAATAAGCCTGAAAACAACAGCTTCAAAGTAAGGTTTCACTTAAAAAAGAAAAACATGCGTTTCCCTCCACAGAATGCTTGAGGAAATACTGAGCATTAAAGAATGCACATCGTATGATTTATGCAGCTTTAGAGAACCACTAAGCTCACTAAGCTCTTCAAAAGCACAGGCAGACATTTGAAGTAAGCAGATGATCGGGAGGAAAGTCGGTTAACATAAAGAGGTAGATGAGCCTCAGCAGCAGCGGCAGCGTCACAAAGTGCTATCCTCAGCAGTCAGGAAGCCTCTGCACTTTATGAATATCCTTAACTTTTGAACAAACCTTTTTCCCATTAGTTTTTGCAGCCTTTGCAATATTTTACACTGAGCCTCTCATAACAGAAAATACAATTTCCCGGGTTTCTCATTTCTAGGCTCGGCAGTATTCGTTTCCCTTTTAGTAGTCTTCATCATCCCCCCTGTTTTTCTTATTTGTTCACAGCTCTTCGGGACTTTTGATGCAGGAGCCGACAAAGGCATATTTTTTAATAGCTCCAACAGATGTTACCGAGAGTTTTCCCTTATTTTTAGAATTCCAAGAAAACTAGACAAAGTTGTGGCGCAAAATTCCTCACTGATCTTAGGTACATCTTACACTATGTTTTCACCCAAAATTAGAGAAGGGAATGAGACAATTGTACCTGTATTACCTGAGTTATCTTTTGGCAATTTCGCAGTTGGGAGACTCAAATAAATGTTACATTCAAAACCGATGCGGAATAATTTTTCCCTGCTTGTAAGTTGTAATCAATTTGCAATATTTTTCCTAAATTAAGTTTTGAAATATAAAAAAAAAACATCTAAAATGATACTTCAATAAGTAAGAAACGACACCCCTAAGTGTCATAGCGATAAAACAAGGAGTCAGTAATTGGTGTTTAATAACATGATCCCGGTCTCCTTGTAATCAAAATTCCCCTCTCCCTCCACCCATCTGTGAGTACGGAAACAAAAAAGAAGGGCTCGGGGAAGGGTATTTTCCCGTTAAAACAATCCCTTTTTCTTGCCTCCCCTGTGAATTCATTTTAAAAAGAAAATGAGGGAATGATTCTAGCTTGCTTTTTTCTCGTCCTTTCCATTTCGCTTTCGTTTAAAGTGTATATCGTAAAGACGTCCAATTACACAAAGGTCATAAAAGTAGATCTTAAGGGGGTAGAGTGAGGCCTTAAGATGGTGGAAGGGGGAGGCGCTCATTTAGCTGGGGGTTCCGATTTTGGCGAGGGTGTACCCTGAATGAAAATGACCCCATTATGGACACTAGACCTTAAGTAAGCTACCAGCTACCCTGTTTAGACCCTCACCCTCGCACTCCCAACCTAACAAGGAAACATGGAGGAGCTGAATTAACGGCTTATTTTCGGGACTAACTTCCCCATACCTTTCTAAACTAATTCTCAAATTGTAGGAAAGGTGGCCAGAGCTCCACAGGTAATCGAGTGGCAGTTAAGCGATAGCAGCAATAGCATATTTCACACCATACAAACTGTTTTTGCTTTCTTAAGTCTGGGTTTTATTTTTTTCATGCTGAGTTGAAGAAATTAAAAAAAAGTGACTTTGATCTCTCAGAAAATTGAACCTGTCTCAAATCCAGTTTTTGAAGGCCGTTATTAGTACAGTCATGACTCATGACACAGTACCTATGTCTCTTACCATTTATTATTTTCTGGAATAAAAGGAATCTGGACCTTCGTCGAACACATTTTTGAAAAATGCCTATTCGAAAGGGTGTGTCGGCACGTGACATCAGTATCAAACCAAGAAGAGGGGATTGAGGCATCATTATATTCTACACTACTGACTCAGCGACTTCTGTTTTCTACTCTTTGTTACACATTCAATTTACAGCTCGTTTTCCCGTCAAACAACACTCCTTTCTTTCACAACCATGCCTCAGCACTCTCAATATTTTATGGATAAGGGTTCTTATAAAGTACCTATCTGTCTTTTGTTCGCTTACCGGTGTCGGTAGTATCAATGGCTGCCTGGGAAAAGTACTTTTCGAGTAAAATAAATCTTATGATACTTAAGATATAAAAAACTTGCATAGCTTTCCAACAAAATTACTTTAGCCTCCTTACCTGTCCCTTCTCTTCAGCATGGTTTCAGATTTCCAGTAGATTTACTGTACCTACCTACTGAGTACCTATGTTATAATCGCCTACTCCATTGCCAGGAAAGATCTTGAAGAATTCGGAGGAGGGTTCTCATATAATACAGAAAGCGAAGGTAGAGTACAGGGAAAATTTCAAGGTTAGACCAAAAGAGATACAGGCTCCAGGCGCCCCTGCCGCTCGGGGCCTCACCCCATGCCCTTCTTTAAATTAACCCGTCATGGTCATTGACGATTCCAAACCCCGAATAAAAAAAACCAGCTTTACGCCATACGATAAATTTTAAAATTATAGCAAACAAATAAACAATAATAATCCGAAACTTTAGAACCCCCCACAGTAGCCGGGCAAGGAGTGAGATCCCGAACGACAGGTTTTTATACCGTTACAACGTAGAAGAGCCAAGGTATATAGAATCAGGAACACAGATCGCACTCTACCTACTCCTACCTATCCTACAGTTTAGGTACCAATGATGTGGCTAAAAAAGATCAATGTCCATCCCATCCTATCCCATCGAACATTATAGAATTGGATCAAAACTCCATGAAAGTGTACCATATTATGATCAATAAACCAAGGGAAAGGAAACGCATCAAAGTTTGAATTTGTTTGGATTTTGAAATGTTATGCAATGGTTAAGGCTAAGGGAGTTGTAGCACGCGATTCAGACAGCAGACAGCTGACTCCACCTCAGCTCCGAGGATGAGCGACATCGTCTCATATACTGACTTTGATTTTAAAGTTTTGACGTTTCAATGAGAAGCGGTAGAAGACTGGCACAAGAACCCTATCGGGGCACATTGTGGCAGCTCCGAGGGGAAGTTGTGAAATGTGTCACTGCTTTAGATTGGAGGGCTTGCCCTTTTTAGCTTTAATATTTCCAGTCGTTTTTCCCACGTAGCTACAAAGGCCGGAATGTCAAAACTGCCTGTGCGTGATACCTGTAAATAGATAAGATGTTCTAGGTATCATCTAATGCTGAAGTTGTAGTGCTCCTCCTGAAGATGACTGATAGTTTTATTGTTTAGATGTAATAATGGTGAGTTAGTAGTCATGCAAAAGTACCTAGCCTGTAACTTTATGTACATTTTGGTGATTGTGAGCAAGGTACAAATACTTTGAGGTAGAGTAAACCAAGAGTAAACCTGAAATCAGGTAGGTAGCCTCTAGCATCGCAGCAGCTACGTTAGACGTGATTTACCCTCATGCTCGCGGGAATTCTACAGAAATCCTAAATAGAAGTTAATTAATTCATATGTTGGCGTCCTGGTGACCAAGTCAGTGAGACTTAATTATGCATAAGTTGACGGGCACCGCCTCATTCTGAAGAAAGGACCATATACGGTAGGATTGTTACCAGGGCGAGGTCCAACACGTAGTATAAATGTTTGAAGGTTCCGCATAGGATTCCTGCAATAATTATTTTTTGCCAACCCTTTTCAGCCGTACCTGCGACTCCTCTTACAGACTAAATGATAGATGAGCACGTGTTGAACAGGAATGTACGATCTGTACTATCATCGGTAGGTACCTATAATACAATGGTATACAGGTACCCAAACTGGTAGTTGTGGGGACCGCCCCCACCAGGCACTCAGGTAGCACGCGGCCTGCTCACACTGTGCCCTCCCAAATTAAACGGATTCTTCACCGAAAAAAACCTATACCTTCCAAAAAATGACCGGGGGATACCAAAAACCCCGAAGCCTATGTGGCAGAGTTTGCATAGTAATGAAGAAGATTGGAGATTATTAAAAACTGTAGCTAGAAACCAAAAAGGTACGACCTCACGCATCTTCTTATACCAAAATTCAAGATAGACCCTGGTTTTATTTCCACTCTCTTCTGGTAATTATGATTTCAAAATGTATTTTGCCCTATGGCAGCTTGAGACAGAATGTCAAGTGCCTGCCTAACTACTGCCCAGCACAGGCACACACACAAGGATTCACCTTCGCTTCATCATCAAATCATTTCTATACCGATAGGTACCTATTCGTTCAGTTCTTTCTGAATATGTATCATTCGGAACTTGGAGGAGGATTTCATGGAAAGCATGTTCAGCGTTGATTGACAAACCAGAAAGGAAGTAAGGAAGTATTGAAGAAGAAGCTCTACTGGTCTTCGCGTTCTGAACCCTACGCGCTCTATAGCTCTTCAAAATGTCAGTAACTTTTTTAAAAATGGTATTATTATTTTCTATAGAAAACATTGTCCATTTTGAAAAGCTCATGGCTCTCCAAACTTTTCAACTTCAGAGTCCCTTCTTGAGGTGGCATCAATCACAACTAGGATCGTGGCTGATTTGATCCGATGGCTGGACTTCGTGAAAGAAGCCAAATCTCATATCGGGCTCTAGTGCCGGAAAAAGGAAAGATCATAAATGGGTGAGCCAGGAGCAGGTAATTGAAAAATAACAGTGATCAACTGTGGCAGAAGACGGTTCCAGTTGCACGACACAGCGGCCCACACAACCCGGGACTTGCAGCGGCACCCGTGACAAATGTCTGACATCGCTGCCAACTTGGACCTGAAGGTATTTGGATCCTCGCGGCCGGCGTTGATGGTGTGCATTGCTCTGAATAAATCACACGTGTATAAAATAATTACAAGGGGTTCGGGCCATCAATATCGCCCACGTACGCGTCATTATCGAATGAGTATTACAGGTACTCGTCTGATTAACATACTCCACAGGCTCACCAGGCACCGGAGTACTGGTGAGCGCTTCTTAGAATCGCCGCTTTGTCTAGCTCCCAGCTTATCCACTTGTCTCGAACTCGCCGTTTCAAAGCTGCAGGTTACGAAAACGGCAAGGACTTCGAGCCAATCGAACCTAGGTACGAGAATTTAAACTTCCCACACAAAGTTGCTCTATCTGGCCTGATACTTCGTATAATTGAAGCCTTTTCCAGGAATCTAAGCCCCTAAACTTCAGACCAGCTTCCCTCGTATATAAGCATACAAAGCATTCACCCCTCACCATTAAAGCTCGGTTAGCGTAGGTACTGATTTGCACATTCCTGGATTCGTACCTGAGGGGCGATTGGTAGTAGACGATGTCTAGCGTGAAATCGGGCTGACATCGGCTGATGGCATCGGACGGCGGATCCCCATAATCTCCCCATCTTATCATATTTCCCTCTCCCGCTCATTATGCAGGCTTTTTGTTTTTGGCCTTAATGGAACACTCCTGTACCTGTACCTGCTCCGTCTGCAAGCCTTCCCTGATCCCCTTGTCTGGTTCAGGTCGTTTTAATCGCAACTTTAGTAATTTACTGGGCACAAAAGCACAAAATGAATTATTCCAAGAATCCCTCAATGTAGCTAAATTATTTATCTTTTCTGTTTATAATTATATCACTATAGGTACATCCCCTCAAAAAAATGTTATTTAATTTCTATTGAAGGGGAGTTGAGCGGCAGAGAGGATTTCTCAACGTTCAGAGCAGCCATTGTTCAAATATATGTAACCAGTAGTTACTTTCCCAATTAGCCCCACTCAGAATTGGTAAGGGCCACCCACTCTTTACGAAGAGACAGAGATAAATTAGGAAATAAAAGGCATTTTAGTTTTAGTCACTCTAACAGGCGTTTAAGACATGAAAGAATGGAACTTGCAGCTGACAAACGAATTAGACGGGTTAAATACTATCTATTACACCAGTCCCGAAACTCTTCATAAATGTGAAACTATATATTAGCACCACAACACACACATTTCACAAATTACTAACACAATATAAATAGTCAATATCCCGTTCCTATTTTCAAAGATAGAGTTATGTTGATCAGTCTTGAGGGTTTGTGAACACGACTAGGTATATTGTAGTGTGGACGAAAGGTTATCGGAAAATCCTCATGGATTTATTTTCTTATAGGAAAAAAAGAGATTTAATTAAGAGACTAACTGCGCAAGCACTTTAATTTTTGGCCCTTGGTTGGTGGGCCGAATCCTGTGCTTAATTCCCAAAAAACCTCTTTATAAAAAAAAAAAAAAAATCATAGCGCCAATCGTGATAAAGTAAGAATTCCTCAACATTCTACTTTTAAGGGTCTCAAAGTGTCGTGCAAAATTCTGGGTAAATTTGCAGTAGATTATTGTTTTCGTAGAAAAAGTAATGTAGGAGCACTGAGCAGTGTTATAGTGTTCATCAGCAAGTCATCAAACCATTCCCCGCTTGGCCACGATTTCAGTAAGAGGAGCACGGCTGGTAATTGGTACAGTAACTACAGTTATACTTTCCCACTGAAACCACCGAAATGTTTAGTGTTAATGGAAGAAAGATTCGCGTCAGTCCTAACTAGGAATCGGAGCCAAATGGCAAATGGTCCTACTTAAGTGCGGGAGAGCCGTGAAAATATTTGCTGCAACGAGCTCTGCACCATATCCGTCATAAATATACCTAGGTACATAACGGTCGCTTTAGTACTTGTTATTTTCACATTATGTGTGTTTACCATCCTTTCAACGAGTTACACTATTGTATACCTTCACTGAGAAAAATAATTGGTTAATGGAGGCCAAAATCAGCTCATTTAATTTTTGGCCAATAAGTGGAAATGGAGCGCTCATTTTTAGTAAGGATGCACTCTCCATTTAAGGCACACTCCGTTTCTGTTAAGTGGAACTTTTAGGTCACGTGGCCCCTAAATAGATTTTTACTTTTCTTTTACTGGAACTTTAGTTCCCTATCACTAAGTGGAGCACCCTACCGTTCCTCATAGTGGAGTTTGTCACTTAGGTTAAATTAACAATGATGTGACGTCACAATGTATATTATCCAGGTAGATGTAAATGGAGTCAGTCACTTCTCTTAAGTGAAGCATCCAATAAAAAATATACGTAACGTCGGTTTTATCTCGCCTCCATGACGTCACCAGCATCAAAAGACGCTTCTACTTGACTTAAATGATATTTCCAATAAAAAAAACCACGTGACCTGAATTTTTTTTTTGATCCATGACGTCACGAGCTTCTAATTGGAGGCTTCAACTTAAATTAAATGGTACATCCAATAAAAAACCACGTGACCTGCAATTTTTTGGCGCTAAATTTGAATTTTATAAAATCTTCACCACTGTGACCTTAAGTGAAAGTTAGTAATTTGGAATTTGATTAAGTTTTCACCCCTAAAGGCGCATTCATCTAATTTTTATGAGTTGATTGGTGTTTGTTTTTCTCAAAAATATGTTCAAACAAGGCCACAATGTGCATTTTACTATAAATATGTGCGACATGGAGAACAGGAGTTTTCGTGGTCCACTGTCCGGGGGACGAAGGGAGTCAACTTGGACAGAAGTGACACGGGATTTTTTAGAATGTTAGGTGGGAACGGAAAACGGTTTGCAAGAAGAACCGTCTGTAATGTTTTATGGTCTATTCGGAGTTTATGCAATGTGTTGGAGGGGGAAAATCATTGTAGACGAAAAAAATGAGAAAAGACAGTGAAATTTTTCTGAAAATTGCATTTAGAAGATTCATACACAGCCGACACCGAGATATATCACTGAGAGAAGGAACGTATGGCGTACCTGTGGTGCTTATTGTCTGGTTTTGTTTATTTTGAGCCCATACAGCGGAGAAATTTGGTTTTTAAACAAAGGAAGAGCAGAAGACGAAGTTTTCGAGTGAACGTTTTACCCTTTACACATAACTACCCTAAAAAATGGTGAGAAGGACACCCTTTAGTTTGCGCGTGGATGAAACAGGAAATTGCGTGCCATAGCAAGTGTCAATCATGACGTCAAAATTCTATTTAAATTAAAAGAGACAATGGGAAAACCCGGAAAATCCATTTACTTTTACGGGCTCCAATTACTTTTAGTGGACATTATTGGAGGGGCTCATTTCATTTAAATGTTCACCCTATTCCATTTAAAGCAAGTGGACATAGGCGGTTAAGGTAAATGGAATAGTTGCAGACACCCCGCTAAGGGCGCTGTTACTGGCGTTGCGTCACACGCCTAAATCCATCCTTCGCGTCAGCGGCGTCAGAACAGTTTGAAGTGTCAACGTCCGTGGGTGGGTAATGTGTTCTGTTGCTTCCAGTGCCACTTTCCGCGGTTGTCTGAACTTGTTATACTTACCTACAGTTATTTTTGTTGTGGTGTAAATGAAAGTCCAGCCAGTACTAAAAAAAAACTTCGGGTCTCATCAATTGCCCGCGTACAGTGATAGCGAAGGAGACACTGAGAATGGCCGAGATATCTGTACTGGATGTACTGACTTCGTGTGGATGTGAACACCTCCATCAGGAGCTCAATGGTAAGTTGATTTGTTCGGAAATGTCTTGTTGTCTATGTCTTTTTAACGCCATAAAAAAAATCTCGCAAAAATTATCTCATAGTAAAAGTACTATTGTACACCTTACGTTCTGGCGTTAGAAAGGCATTATATCGCAGAACAAATTTTGAATAGTTTCTACTGAAAATAGTTATGTAGGTACATTTAGTTGAGGAACATCCTTCAAGTGGAACAAAAGTGGGTTACTGGACCAGCCATCAAACCACAATGTATGGTATTTATTCTAAGCATATTTACATCCCTCCATTTCCATGACCGTGCATAATGTTACCCCTACATATCGGCTATTTATTATCAGCATTTTATTAATGCTTTTGTTTTGTTTGTTTTTCTCTCAGGTGGTGAACAAGGATGTTCTTTGGCGGGGCTGCTGTACCTACCGCTTATGACAGAAAGGCCCCACCGATTTACCCATCTCCCCAGCGTGACGACTCTTCAGCTTCTTCTGCGTCATCTAAAAACTGTCGGTCACGGTTTTGGGTGTCAGTATTTTGTCACTGTACCATATCCTGCGTACCGCACTCACAGTGTTTTTGCAATATACTGTTTCACTGGACTGGAGACATAACTGTATACTTTTTTCCAGAGGTAGCCTCCAGCAATGTTACTGCTATGTGGCTGCCATGTCTACATCGGGGTCGTGCAGGTACCATCCCTATGGCTAAGGAGGGCTATTGGGGTTGCTTCCCCTGTGGAGGGAGCCCCCTAGCCTGGAGGGGGTGCCTGCAGCACCCTATTGCGCCACTTGCAGTAACCGGATTGCTGTAGGTTACTTTAAACGACCTTCCCATGTAGGGGTAATGGATTGGTACCATACTAGGTAGTGGATAGGTACCATACTAGGTAGTGGATAGGTACCATACTAGGTAGTGGATAGGTACCATACTAGGTAGTGGATAGGTACCCTAATAGTAAATGGATGGTACGAGTATTACTGGACAGTACGCTATCCCTAAAGGTGTCCTCCAATATTAGGAAATGTTTCGCTGAAGCCTTGTGAAACATCCACTTAAGTTTACTGTGCGAATCTACTTACACTACTCATCTAATAGCAGGGTTTGATTGGGTTCATTTACGCTTAATGGATGCACTCCATTTCCTTTAATTTTATGCACCGTTCATGGAAATGTCTAGGTTCCGTCACTTCAAATAAATATTCATTTTCAGTAAATGCCTTCCCGACAATAAAGGTAACTATACAAATTGATGAGGTCACAATTGTCGTGACGTCATCACTTGACAGTTGTTACTGAAGCCCTCCACTTCGTTTAAGTGACTGAAAATTAAATGGAATCTTCTTCTTCGACTCACTTACTTTAACTGCACCGTTTACTGGAATGTGGTCGTTTACTGTAAGGGGGCATTCTAGTAAGCTCCAGTTTAACAGGAAGTTCACGTTAAATCTACGGGACATTTTTCTGAGTGTTAGTAATAGTCGAAGAGGTCCAGAGATTCCCTGAGATTCCATAAAGATTTCCAAAGATTCCCAACAATATTTATAGAAAGATGAACCCCAAAGGGGTAACCACTCCAAAAAATTCCAAGATTCCCTAAGATTTCAATGATTCCCAACGAGTGGTTAACCCCTCGGGAATAATAAAAGACACGAATCTCTCAATATTATCGGTTCTAGGTTCACGTGTAAACATTGAGTTTCTTAGCCCGGTCCTGAATGCATGAGTGGGTGAGTGGGTGCTAGTTCACTGGATAGAACGATAACTTGAAATTACGGTCAATTAGTATGTTCGTCTCCCAGCCGAGCCAAGTCATCACAAATTGCTATGTGCCGGCCCCCAATCAGTGATGAGAACCGCTCCAATTTTCATTTTTTACACATCCAGCTTTCAATGAATATTTAAATAATGTGATCTTGTCACTCTCAATATATATGTTAATTTTTTGGTTGTTGATCAGTTGGTTTTACCATAGACAAGTGGACGCTGGAGAGAGGCACCTACAGACTTACGTTTACTTCTTTTGTGCTTCTTTTTGCTTACAGTAATGATGGATGTCTATATCAAGACGCAGTGTCACGCACTTCGAACTGTGTCTGTAGATTGCTAAGATGTTTATAAAAGAATGGATCGTCAGTTTCCTTGCTCAATATATTGCAGGTTTTGGGTACTTACTGAAAGTCTGCTCGAAGGTTTGGACAATCGAAAATTCTAAATTCAAGGTTGTGGTTGATCTTTTTTTCACGTTTTGTTGACCTTGTCCCACCCAAAATAGGTGGAACTAAAGTATAAAACGCCTGGCTGTCCAGTTAAATTACAATTTTAGAAATTCTTCTATAGGTATAGGTATAGAGCCAACTCAAAAAAGACCTAAGAGAATTCTTTGACCATTACATTTGAAAACGTCTGAGAAAAGAGGGTACCGGGTACCGTCATTATCAAACCAAAGAATAGGTCCAGTTCTATCCAGATGCCAAAGCGACGTCCAACAAGACGCCTGCACAATCAACCTTGTAATTTTGTGAAAAGACGGTCAGTGTTTTCACAAATAAATAAATAATACGTGATGAAGAGGATTCAGGCACATCCTGAACAGCTCAAGTTCAAAGGGAACCAAAATCCAATGCAACGGCTCAGGTGCGAAATAGCGCAAGTGCGTTTTACCTAACATGTATCCCTCAAATCTAAACGATGTAGTTTCTATAGTATAGATAACTAATGGGTCACGCAGGCTTTTTCCAAATTAAGTTTGTTTAAACCTAACCGAAGGAACATTCATATAAGACTGTTTCTGTTTCTGCGTAGGTTGCTATCAATTTGATTTTAAGGCACATGCACCCGTTTGTTGCTTAGCCCTTCTCGAAAAATTGTTGAATAGAACTGACTGTGAAATCATTTGAGGCCGTTCTGACCGAGTTAATTCCACGTTGATCCAGGGACTTTGCAGTCTGGATGAAGAGAAGCGTGTGCCATCAGGGAAGGCCGCTTATTTTCATCCATTCTGTGTACAATTGAACGGCCAGGCTAGCAGCCTCTGTGATTCTTTATAACCAGTGGTCCCATTTTCATTACCATTATTATCACATATGAAACCCACAGAATTAAGAATGGACGGCTGATGGCTGAGGTTTATTAGAATTTTTAAGTAGGTAGGGAAATTTTTGATGAAGAGTGTACCTAAGTACAAAGTACTACAATCCTACTGTGAATCCTGTCAGATAGGTACTTTTGAAATTTGCGTATTCGTTACAAGGGAGGTAGTGGATATTTCAGGTCATTTTTGCCCACCTTAAGTCAATTGAACCTTGAAAAAAATGATACTATTATAATTCGGGCACATCATGCTTGAGTGTCGATTACTATTGAAGCACAAAGTATATCGGCCGTAGCGGGACACCCTGTGGATTCGGATCACGATCCCCTATTTGTGAGATATTGGCATTAAGGTCTCAGTAGGGGGTGGCTGGGGCCAAGTGCCATTGTGGGTCACGTGACCTAACACTATGCCACTTCAGGTTAAGGTCCATAATTTAGGTACAGTATATTGGGTAGGTACACTCCTGATTTTATTATATTATATTTTGTTGGTATTTGTTATTGTACATTGTACTGTATTTATTTATTCTTTCCATCATTATTTCACATCCATGTTGACAAAGTATTTTTTCTGGACCACAATTCAGCAATTTGAACCTAAGGTTCGATGAGGACAAAGAGTGGCTGCAGACTGCCAACCGTGTCCATAATTACCCACGTGGTCGGGCGAAGCCACCGCCAACATAACTATTAGGTAGTCTGTAGCCTCGACCTGGTCAATTGTTGTGATTAGGCTCGAACATGGAACGTATGCATCATAATCAGTCGCTATTTGCCCTCAAACAATCTCATCTGCTCGGTCTTTTTGCAAATTTTTGTGGCCAGCGTGATTGTTGTGATTAGCCCTGGTCGTCAGCCCTCGAGATGGTCCAGTTCGGTTTTTTCGGTCACTAATTAATATTTATATTTGCAAATCTTGAGGATCTCCCCTAAAGGTAGAACTTGGGTTACTGTCCGGTTTCTAGGTTTCAAGGTATGCTCTTTTTCCCGCCAATCTTGGGAGTTATTTGGATTTTAGCAGCAAAATTTGTGAAATTTCCAAACTATACCTTTACTTTGTGCATTTCAGCGGTGAGCTTCATATTACGTAACTACCTATGTACGTAAGTAAGTACCTAACTAGGTACATTAATTATAACAAGAGAAGGGAAGGGAACGTAGGTTGAATGGGATTGTCCACCACGAAAGGGAAGTAAATAACAACTTGTGCTTGTAAGTAGGTAACAAGCCGGAAAGTTGACTTGACAATCTGTATAACGAACAAGTAAGTTCAAACTTACTTCACTCGAAGTTTTCCATCATCATCAACTTCTGGCTTCTTGCAACTTCTTACTTTCCTATTTCTTTCAATCCCTACTGCTTTTCAATACATGGCACTTTTCGTCTTTCACCTAGCCTCTTGATTGATTTCTATAGGTACTTATCTTGACAATAAAAATTAGGGCCTGTATACCTACTTGAATATAGAAAATTGGTAAGTTCCATTTTAAGATTACATTTAAATCCAGTTCAATAACCAGAAAATGTTTTAGGGTCTGAATCTAGATTCCGATTAAGATTCAGAGATGAGTGGTGAGATGATGTGATAATTTTCAATAGTTGTCCGTTCGTCATTGGTTACGATTTTCGTCGCGCGTCAAAGTGTAACGAGCTTGGGAACGGCGCCCTTGGACTGCAGTCGAACATTTTGTGTCGCAGTGTAGTCGGAACAGGGCAGATAAGTCGGACAAAGAAGTCGTGCAGAGTGGTATAATTCGGGCGATTGTCCGACCAACGCGGCCGCTGATGACTGTTCGCTTCTTCCCCACGAATCCGAGCAGTCACAGGCTCACAGCGCACAGCGGTCACTCAAAATCACTCGTTCATAACAAACCGTTCCTTATTCAGTGGCGCACCCAGGGGGTTACCCCCTTTAAATACAAAAATGGAAGGGAAAAAATATGAACAAATTAAAAAATTTACCCCATCCTTGCTGTTTTGTGGCACCGTATACGTATACCCTCGTGTATTTCTCCCTTATCCAAAGAAATGGGAAAGCCAAGTGTAAGATAAGTACGAACACGAACTAAAAATTTTGTATTATATACAACTACCTATAAAATAACAGGTGCATATAGTGGCCGAGTGGTCAAGGGGTCCGCTTTGTGTCCTGAGAGGTCCGGGTTCGAATCCCGGCGGAACGGAAAAATTTTCCGCTTCCGACATGGATGTATTGGCTTCGGCCCACTACTAAACTGGCTTCGGCTCACTCATATTCGGCTTCGGCCACTTCATCTTCGGCTTCGGCCAAAAAATCTAACAAACCAACTCATCGGCGCATATGTTCTCTGAACGTCACGCGTATTTAAAAAAAAAAAAAAAAAAAAAAAACAGGTGGCTAGCCCTGGATTCAACCAGGGTCAGGGGTATTTATTTGACCCCCCCCCCCCCCATGCAGCCAGTGGTATAGGTCGAAAAAAAAACATACCCTCCTCTTCTAGTAAAGACAGTGGGTCTCTCACCCTCTGTAGGGGATGGCATTGGCGTATGCGCGCCTGGAGAGGAGAGGTTCAGGTTGGAGTGAAACCTGCGGATCGGCTTGCTATCATTTATCAGGGTAATCTGGATAAGCAGTGGACGGTCTAACACGGCCCTCGCTGCTCGACTTCTCCACGATGGCTATCTCCAGGCCGCTGTAGGTACGCGGTATCAAATTCTACCGGGTAATTATATTTATTCTACACATCCACAGCTCTAACACGAACCCTAGTGATAGCATCGTCTCCAACTGATAGTCTACCTGTCTATTTTACCCTCAAGGAGAACTTTTTGCAAGGAATTTGTTTTTTATCGTGCTAAGTTAGCCCTATCTAAGGTAGACATGTTCGTAAAGCAGCCGTAGGCACTGAACATGGGTACTAAAATAAGGAACATTTAGCTGTACAAACAACTGCTATTTGTATTTGAGGGATGTATTTTAGGAGGTATGGAATATATCTACTTCTTTTCCTTTTTTTGAAAGAGAATCCAGTGTGTAATGAAATCAAAGGTAAAATCATCGATAAACTACGTTCAAAGCAAGTATAGGTTGAGAATGAGTTGAATGAAACCAAAAAAAATAGGAAGATATTAGGTGAAGAATGGAAGAATGATCTGCAGAAGTAGGACGGGTTATAGACGTCAAAGGAAACATCAGGCACAAACTGAAGCCATAAAAGATATCAGACGGGAATAACATATCTTTTATCTCTATCTCATCCAACTTCTTGTCCATCCCGAGTCGCCGCGCCGGTTCCCAACAGTTGAGGAGCCACACATGGCGCTTTATACGATCTGACTTTTTTGTAATAAAAAAAACAATCATAATTTGTCATTGTAGCTCTCCCCTTTTTCTTCTGTGAATAATGAAACAGCCTTTATGGGTTTTTATTCTATTTGAAACATCGATTTTTATATTACTCGAATGAGATTGATGCTTATGACTTTTGTTACATTCTTCACTAACTTCCTTTTCCATAATTTTTGCATAGAAGAAAAAAACTTTAGGCAATTTAAATTCCTTTGTGACAACCTCTGAAGATCAGAAGATCAGAAGGTAGGTACATTCAGAATTAGTGATGCACGTTTCAAGAACAAGAACAGGAAACGGCATTTCTTGTTCTTGTTCTTGTTCTCGCAAAGCGACTCTTGCTCTTGTTCTTGCAGGAAAAATCCTATATTGTTTTTGTTCTTGTTCTCCCAGTAGAAATAACTTCTTGCTCTTGCTTTGTTCTACTGTTAAAATGTGGTTTTTTGCCTACCGAGCGGCCATTTCATGTGCAATCTATCGTCGCATAGTCTGCAGAGTTTTTCGCACAAAATATGGACTGCAATCCGTGAATAAAGCAAGACTCTTTCGAGAACTCTTGCAAGAGTTCTTGTTCTTGCAAGTCACTTCTTGTTCTTGTTCTTGCAGCCAAAATCAACTCTTGTTCTTGCTCTTGTTCTTGTCCTTGCATAACTATTCAGAATGCAAAATAGGAAGTCTTCCTCGGGACCACTCGGAAATATTTTCGAATGTCTATTTTCTACAAATATTTACAAGGTAACTGGAAAAAAGATCTAAAAAAGCACTGTCTGTGTTCTTATACCTACAGGTGGGTAAGTTGGCAATGTCATGACCGCACCGCGAGATATTTATCCAGCAAAGTTTCTCCATGCACATAGACAAAGAAACGTTTAAAATACCATTAGTGGCATTAGCTACGTTTATGGCATAATCATTCAAGACTGAAAAATTGAAAAATTACGCTATGGTTATTTTGTACCTGATTTTTTTCTGAAAAGAAGATGTCCCTTGGAAGTCACGACTCAGCTACTGCGGGATTCTGGTGTAGGCACCGGACATTTACGTGCCTCAGACTCATAGCTGGTCAGGACTCAGGGGACTCGCCCTTCAAGGGCAGCTTGATGACCAGACCTGGCCATTTTGTCACCCTCAGATCAGTTTTTGAAAGAGCCGTGGGTCCCAGGATCCACGAAACTCACTATACAAAACAACGTTTTTCAGATAGTAAAAATAGAAAACCTTACCCAGAAAACCTTGTACTACCTGCTAAGAAAAAAGTCAGGTACCTATTCGTATTCCCTAAAAAAAAATCTCTTAAGGTGCGATGACCAATGGACCAATAACCCCGGGCCTGAATTTCATATTCATCAATTCTAAAGGTTACAACTATTCGCTTCATTGCAGTTTCTATTTAAACGAATCGAAGACATGCCTAACCTTAGGGACGACACTGTGCACACACATTTCATTGAATATTCAGCACATTACAATATAAATCTAGTTAATAATGCACATTAGTAGGCATGCATGTTCAACCAATTTATGCATCATGCAAAAAAATAACCGAACACAGTGGCTGACTATAGGCTGTGCTATAGGCTATGGGGTATTGCCCATGGAGGAAAGGGACCATGGAGAATAAAATATCATCCAGTGGATCCGGAACAGTTGTCTTTACGGTTTATTTAATATTATTCATAAAATGCAGACATTTCTTATGTAAAGGTGACGTGAAGCAGTTTTTATGAAAAAAAAAAAAAAAAAAAAAAAAATACACAGCTGATGCAATATTGAAGAAAATTTTCCAGCCTCTTGCAGTAATTCAAAGTTCTCCAGTAGGGGAAGCTTTCCGGGAGATGGAACACTATACAAAAGTAAAGATTAATTAGTAGGTACAAATAAGATCTGCTAGAGGGGATCACTGCAGTACGAAACTTAATGACAAATTAGGTAGGTACCTTACTCACCAACATACCTATACTTACCTATTTTCGCATCAACCGACTTGGAAGTAAGAACGTCTGTACCTACAAACGTAAAAATTTTGTTTCTTTTTTCAAAAACCAAAAAGTTCTATACATTCTTTTTCGTGCCCAGTGCACATTTTTCTGTTATTTCTTCAAGGGATATTAGCGATTAAGATGTAATGACTCTGGGATGGAGAATCTGGCCAGCCTGGCCACTAGACGTCAGCCGGCAACATCTAGACTTGTCATTCTTCACAACTGTTTGTACGATGTCCAGCCTTCGCGACGAACGAGGGTGCTTCACAAAGCTACTGGAAAAATGTAAGGTGCCGAAACAGCCGACAACTTAGTTCTTATAATATGTAGGTATGAACACGGCCAATCGAGTATACGTCAGCAGTTCATGAAAAGTCTAGATAATGAGTGGGATTGGAACTCATCAGTATTTCCGGTCTTCATCCCAGTGCGGCCAAGTTCTAAGTATGAGCAAAATATCAGAAGACATCCAAATAGATAATAAGATAAAAACACAACAGAACAAAAAGAATGAAGTTTTGTGGAGTCTCCAACATACAGCAGACCTCATTTGCTTTCAGACGGAGAAAAATGAATTTTCTTTTCAAAAACATAAAATTAATGAGAGCAGTTCTTTCCCAGCTTTTGTCAGTTAAGTGCTAACGAATTATAATGGGGATTTGTGAAATCTAGGTCAAACAAGATTGAAATTTTGTGGTTTTTCATTTTGTGTTTGAGGAAATTGCAAGTGTCTTACCCAGTGATATAGCTTCTTTTGCCTCATTTTCTGAAGTTATAAAAACTGACAACTGACTCTTGTTGTTCTTCTTCGTAAGTAATGGAGAAATCGTTTACTTTGACCTTCAGTCCAAGCTTTTGAAGAAAGAAAAAAAAACCAAACCCCAAAAAACCCAAACCTCTCTCCGAATGTTTGTCAGGTATTGGAAGCAAAGGATGATGATCTCCGGTGCAGCGTGAACCGCAAGACCAAATACGAGTACCTAAGTATAGGTACACGTCCCTATTTCATTTAAATACTTTTGGGGATATTTTTGTCGTCTGGGGACTTAGCCCGTGTAAGAAGTCACCTCTTCTCGTAATAAAATGAATAATGATTAGTTGGTGCCATTTGTCAACATGGCACTAGTTTCTGCCCAGGACTCTAGATGCTCAGACCCACTTTGAGTCTCGCAGATGGCGGCGCGGCGAGGCGCGGCTTGGCGGTAGCTCGGCAGTTTTGACGTAGAGGCGTTGAACATCTGCATTCCCTCCTCTGCGCCTCTGTTGAAAAGACATTGACGCTTTGTGTTGTTTCAAAGAAGAAAAACACGGCACCAAACCGTGAAAAATGGTAACGCCTGCGTCCAAAGCATACAACACCCATTTCTGCCTTTACAAACATTGATGTCTTAATTGAGTTTCAAGGTACGATCCAAAAGTTTCATCATTGATAGAAATTCTACAGGAAGCGTATACCTAGGCACAATTTCATAAATGCCACTGAGCCAGGCAGAACACTACCTAACACTCGAAGGGTCCGCTATACCTGACGGTGCATTTTTGCCGCCCATAAGATTAACATTGCGAGCGGCGATTCATTTTCAAGGTTTACCCTTGGTTGCAAAGACACAAAATTTTGCCTGTACCTAGCCCTAACAATGTTCTAGGGAGTGTTCGAAACAGATTTCCCATTTTTTTACTGCATGGTTTTTGAACAGCACTTTTCTTGAGGTATGCGATGCTAGTATTTGCAAAACAGTTGCAATAAAAGAAACCAGTGAGAAATTGGGAAATCTGCTTCGAACACTCCCTAGAACATTGTTAGGGCTAGGTACAGGCAAAATTTTGTGTCTTTCCAACCAAGGGTAAACCTTGAAAATGAATCGCCGCTCGCAACGTTAATCTTATGGGCGGCAAAAAATGCATCGTCAGGTATAGCGTCCTCTTGAGCTTCATTCAATAAAATATCCATAATAATCATACACGGGTCTGGGAGCTTTACCGCAGGTAGGTACCTAACTTGTAATCACAGTACCTTCCCTACCTATAATGTTCAAATCCAGCAGCCTTACATATTTGCAAACACATGTTACCATGAAATTGGCAGGTGATGGCTGATTCATAAGTATAGCTACCATTAAAGAGTCGATTCAAAATAGAAGCGTCTATGTCAAAGACTCTATGAGGGGGGCAAAGTTTTGATTATTATCATTATGAAACGGCCAAAATTACTCCCTTATGAACGGGAGACAAGCTATTAACAATAATTGATAAATTTTGGACGTTATACAAGTACCTACCTACGCCATAACAATTTAGAATATCCTAGGCTGGAATGGTTATTTTTGCGATTTTTCTTTATGAAGTTCAAGGCACAGAAGAGTGTAGGTATGTAGGTTTTTAAAAAGTTCATGTACATTGTACATAGCGATATTGAGACAACAACATAGAGGTTGGTACCGAGGGGTTAACCACTCGTTGGGAATCATTGGAAATCTTTATGAAATCTCAGGGAATCTTGGAATTTTTTTGGAGTGGTTATCTTTCTATGAATATCGTTGGGAATCTTTGGAAATCTTTATGGAATCTCAATGTAATTTCAAGGAATCCCTGGAGTGGTTACCCCCTCGGTTGGTACCTACGTAGAGTATACAAAAGTACGATGCGGCGATGCCACTGATCTGCCGAAAAAGTTGACGGATGCCCCGAGGCCACTTTATTTCACATGGCTGTCCGCATTAGTTATTACTCAAGCAATTTACATATCCTTACCGGCGTCCTTACAGGTAGGAGGCAGGTTTTGCAGGCACCATGTAGGCACGGGACGGCTCCTGCCGGAAATGACGCCATTTTTGTTTCGGACGCCATGCTTTTCCAGCTAAAACATATACTAACAAGCTTTTTGATGGTTTTGAAATTATACCTCTCTCCAGTTAACACAATTTATAATCAACAAAATATCATTTGATACTATTGTATTTTGGGGCTGATGTAAACTCAAGAAACCGTGTTTTCGTTGCCTTGACGCTTAACGGAGTGCTTAATTCGATCAATTTCATTACGTGTAAGTTACTTAATTATTTCAGAGAGATAGTACTTAATTATTTCAGAGAGATAGTAGCAGGGAAGAAATTGGTATTGGGCTGGTCGTGTTACACCGTTGATCCACCCACATAGGGCTGCGATCATGTACATACGTTATTACATAATATATTGGATCTATCCGAATCAATATACAGTATTGAGTTCCAAGAACGCTTCATTCGCCATTACGGATAATCCACCGTGGAACCCATGAAATTGCAACGGATATTACCTACCGGCCATAAAGTTGTCTTTCGTAGGAGACAATTATTTTTATGAGGTACGTCAAAAGTAGAAGGCGCCTTGGGCGCCATCTTTACATTATCTCTTACCTGTATAGTGAAACTAAACTGTACGATTATCCATATAGTATTGTTTTGAAATAAAGTAGGAGACATGACGGAAAATGGATACAAATTAAAAACGAACATAGTGTCATATAAGCACCTGGGCGGTGGTTGGCACTATACCTAGTAGATGTATAGTCGGTAGACAAAAGGGGTACAGCTGTGAATATACTTATTGGAGGTACCTGATGTTTTGATGTTCTGGTTCTGTTTAAAGGGAAATTTAAGATAGTGGTTGAAGGGTAAAAACATTTCTTTCTGGAACACAACAAAAAAATTGTTGAACCAAATGTTAGAACAAAGAAGAAGGTTTACTGTCAGTGCAATAATTTTTATTTCCGTTATTACCCTCAATCAGATTAGCATAGCGTGAGCAAAAATCAGTTCCAAAGGATTGCCGCTACTCAGGTATGCATGTTGCCGTAGTGGCTCCGCACCATAAAACGTACCGAAGTCCTAAAATATATTAGGTAAGTTGCATGACCCTACCTATTTAGCTACGTAGATACCTATCAAAGTATCGAAGTAAAGGTACCAAACTTTTCCAATAGGTACAGATAGGAAAGCTATCAACTAATTTAATTTAATACATCAAAAAAATGTTGTAGAAAATGTAAATTACCCATAAACACAAATTTTACTGTGGAGGAGAACATTCAAAAAGCTCTGACAAAAAACTGGAAGTAATTTGTAGGCTCGTGCCTTCGGGGGTATTCCATAACGCAGTCGACAAGGGAACAACCGATATCTCGAGAAATCTCCCAGGAATCGTTAGTGACGCGCCTAAAAAACAAACCTGGAACTCTAATAATAAAATATAATGACCTGGTTTGACAAATAACATGGTGTAGGGTACGCTGCCTTTTACTTTACCTAATAGGCCTTGAAGAGGCATGTTACCTTCACAAAGGCAGTCACTATGATTTTATTCACATTCAGTACGTTGTAAATTATTCAATTTATGGGACGCTTGTTTTCTGTTCTGACCCTATAGGAAATTTATTTCGACCGAAAAAATTGTTATGTGTGATTTAATTTGATATGGTGTCATTTCGTTGGGTATATTGGCAATGATATTGAAGAAGGGTTGAGACCAAATTGAGAACGATATACCTAGAACCTATAGAGAAAGAAAGAGCAGTCGTATATTAGTCATACGATCCTTTACTTCCTGTGAACTCGTCAGACCTGATCTAAATGCAGCTATCGAAAATCAGGTACAATATCCTCTCCGGAGCCTAGAGGTGGAAAAGATTCCCTCCTTGTCAGACTTGTAGTAAGCCCACGTAGTCTGGCCCTGTTGAGGCCTCTCCTCGATTCCTCAGGCTCCCCACCAAGTTAGGCCACGGACCCCGCAGCGGTCAGGGCCTGGTCTTCGACAAGCAAGACCTAGCCATACTTTTGACGAATTGCCCCATTCCTCTGAGAATAGATGAACTCAGTATTTGATGTATTATTCGAACGATAGCCCGGTTAATATTTCCTAGCCGCGGCCGTTCTGACAAAAAATATCGCTGTTAGCGAGGTAAAATGTCGGACGGCGAGCGCCCACGCCTAAGGCCAGGTACTATGTTTAGCTTACGGGACCAAGTCAGGTTCGTGCCTGGCTGCTATTGCTGCAGCCTGTAATCAGGGCTAATCAATATAAATTGGGGACCTGTGGCCAGCCCCCGACCAATTGTCCCGACGCCGTGTCACCCGCTCCCACGCGACGATGCCCCCTTTTCTAGGGGGCGTCAGAATGCCAGCTTGAAGATAGGTTACTAAGGGTGCGTCCCACCATGCCCAGTTAAAATTAAACTGGAGATTTACCATGTTAAATTTAACTAAAAAGTTAAATTTAACATGGTAAACATAGGACAAAATCTCCAGTTTAATTTTAACCGAGTATAGTGGGACGCACCCTAAGTCTTTTCCATGGGTTTGAAGAAGGGCTAAGAGGAGATTTTACAGTACCATGAAGCGTTTCTGACTGTAGCGCCAAATTTCAGAAAACGCTATTACAAAGCACGTATAACAAAGTAAAAGAAGCTCTTCTCACTCGCACTTATGGTTCCCTCTGTCCTCTTGATGATTTTATATGGTGCTTGCCGGGAGCCCAACAATGCATTAATGAACCGCATAACAGGCCCACGAGCAAGCACCTTGACGAATCGCCCCAGGCAACTGCTGTCATAGATGATGATGCCTGAAAGCCTCCCTCATATCATCGACATTGTTCATTTCAGTTTTCTAGAGAGGCTTCTCCGCTGGTGGGCTCCCTTAAAGGACACCCATACACAGTTTCATTACGATAACGAGGAGAAGGTTGATATCTCATACACAGCACTAGGATACAGTTACAGATAAAATCCAAGTTTTTCTTTTACGGGAAAATGTTTGGTAGTTTCCCGAGACCCATAGAGTTACGCAGGGCGCTGGCTCACCATTGAAGTAGTGCCGTCAGGAAGGGGGGATTTTGAAAGTGCCCCCCTAAAAGTGCGGGTAATAGATCGAAAATTGAAGGGGACACCTCATATTAATTTCAGTGAAGGGTGTATACCTATAAGTGGCGGCGCCGGGTGTCAATTCGTTTTGTGGATATACCTATTTATAATGCAATAGCAATAGACTATGTTACTCTATTAAATACAGAGTTAGTGGGGTTATATTTAATTACTACGCCCGTAAAGTCGTGTCCTTCCATTAGGGGTAGCTATAGCCCTGGAGAAGTAAGAATTGAAAGACAGAGCTAGGGGTGAACGAGAGTACCCCTTATAAATTTATATTATTACATATATAACCTTCTACTCTGATATATTTCCTTGTCACCCCACTATAATCACATAGCCAAGAGGTGTCCCGCATTATGTTTTGTGTGAAACTCCTAGAGAACACAGAAACAATGAAGTGCTTGCAGCCTTTCTGTAACAACACCTTTTTCCTACTTTTCTGAAGCAGGGCTTGTCTCACGATCAGTCCCAATTGCCCTTCCTTATAGTATTCCGAGGTCAGGGACAGGGTCGATAACGAGAGCGGGAATGGGCAGGTTGAAGGAGAAATCGCAGCAGTAGGTGCGTTATGTGCTTTGTACCTTTGTCAGAGCCCACAAGGTCAGCTCTGAGCAGTGCCGGGATGTAATACAATACAATGGCCGGCATTACTGCTATATACCAGACCTCATACCTCTGTGGGTCAACAGGCACGACTCCCTGACCTTGCCCCGCTTTCTGCCTTAATATTATTTCAGTTAATTTAAACAAAAAGTATATATAAACGAACCGGGACTAGAGAAAGTAAAGACCTTTTTTAGTTTCATGGTTCACTTTCCTCTCTGGGTGGCCAAAGGACGGAGGAGCACTGGGGGGAGGGAATATAGGAAAATTGTCTTCTTCGCTTGCTTGAGGGCTGGATTTATTTTTCGGATGTCCAGTGAGCGATTCAACAAGTGCATTGTTATGAACTGCTGCTACCACTCGGCACTCCCTATAGCTACATCTATAAGGTAGGTACTAACTGCATCGAATGTCTACGAGTATATACCTACTTCCTTATCCCTTCTGTTAAGACCTTCGCAGTCCCGTCCCGCTATAAAGTTCAAATCCTGGCGGGGAGGCCCTTGTAGCTTGTAGGACGGCACTTCCCCGAGTCCGCTGCAGGGGGCCCTTACGGCAGTTACGCCAGTACTTACTAACTACTCATCTTTTACCCTATTCCCAGGCAGTAAATTCTAATTTTTGGCCCCTCCAAAAAAATCCTAGATCCCGTTACGCCATCGGTTTATCGAGAATAAAATCGAAAACTATAGATCGGATCACTACATTCTCCGATAGGATCACTATGTCCTCCAACTTTTTTAAATGTGGGACAACCAGTAGATAGAATATAAGTGCATACCTATTTGTTGACAGGTGAGAGTAAGGGATCACGGCACAATAAGTCCGGAAAATATGTTCATATGTAAATGTATATTATTCAGTAGATCAGGTACTATAAGGGAAATAATTGATGTTATGTTAAGTTTCGACACCTTTTTTGGAACCTTTCTGAAACATCAGAATCTCGAGACTAAGTTCTTAAAAGAACCGTGGAATTATAAGTCTTTAAAAAGACATTAGGTGTGGATGTCCCTGGGTTTCCTCGCTGAGGTAGTGACAAGTCGGCTGTTGGATGGTAAGTGAGTGCTTTCGTATAATGACATGGTATTTATAGACAGCCAGCAGCCAATTTTTTATGCTTTGCTCTGATTGGCTGCTGGAAAATTTTCTCGTTTCCCATTGGTTGATTGTTTTCTTACAATTCCAAGTTGACCTAGGGTCAGAATAATTATTATTTTACAATTAAAAGGGCTTTACTGCCTACTTTATTTATCTTTTGCTTATTATTTACGTTTCTAATAAGTTAGTTTACAAAATATGGAAAGTTTACATAGGAAAATCGAGTTTTTAGATCGGAGCAGAATGCTCGTCTGTGATTGGCTGAAATTAGATCTGCGTTCTTATGTTCGGGAAATGCGACCTTCTTGCTAGGGAAAGCGTTCCTGAACATTCCGGCCGCCTTGAACTTTGTTCAAAAAGAAAAATTAAAATGACTAGATAGATATGTACATTTTTTAACTATTTTTACGTGACTGATTTCTTGTCTTGGTACTGGAACCTGGATGAAGACGTGGACTTCGCCGTGGACCACTGGGAGGCTCCGCCGACCGCCTTGGCTCATCATCCATTTCGTTCTTCACCCAAGATTCTGGTATTGCCAGCCGTTTGGGCGTTGCCTCGTCCCCGCCGCCCTCAAGGGGTATGATGGCCCCAAGAGGTGTGCTGCTCGCCGCCCTCGGAAGCCGAGGTGTGACTTTGGCTCGAACCGATTTTGGCACGTTACTGGATTTGGCACGAACTGACTTTGGCACGTTACTGGATTTGGCACGAACTGACTTTGGCACGTTACTGGATTTTTCACGAGGTGAACAGGGTGGCAACTCGGCCCCGTCCTGATGTTGCAGTTGATCATTATTAGATTGAGACGAGCCAGGCTCAGTCCCAACTGAAGTTTCTATTGTTGCGTCGAGAGGTAAGACACAGATTTTGGTGATGGGCCTACTGAGGCAGCCGAACTGTGTTTTTACTGTGACAGCGCGGACATAGCCGTCATCTCCCTCGTGCACTTGCGATATCCGTCCCAGCTTCCATCTGAGCGGTGGTAGATTTTCATCCTTGATGAGGACCAGCAGGCCTGGAACTAAATTTGGTGCGGGACTGCACCATTTCGGTCGCTGTTGGAGCCGTGTTAGGTATTCTGACGACCATCTCTTCCAAAAATGTTGGGCCATGCGCTGGACCAGTTGCCAACGTTGTTTGGGGAGTAGTTTTTCGTCGCTTTTTTCTTCTGGTGGGGCGGTGAGTGGACCACCGACCAGGAAATGTGCAGGCGTAAGAGGCTGATAGTCATCCTCGTAAGACGTGAGCTCTGTCAGAGGCCTGGAGTTGAGAACAGCTTCAATTCTGCAGAGCACTGTCGTCATTTCTTCGTAAGTTAAAGTTTGATTTTTGACAATATTTGCCATATGGTACTTGGTACTTTTTACTCCTGCTTCCCAGCTCCCTCCCCAATGAGGTGCATTGCCTGGTGTGAATTGCCACTTGACTTCTTTTGAGGCAATCTGTGACTGTAGGATTTCATCTTCTCGTAGTGATTTGAAGAATTTTGATGCTGCCGTGAAATTTGTTCCACGGTCGCTGTACATTGTGTCTGGAGTCGATCTTCGTGCACAAAACCGAGCAAATCCCGCCAGAAAAGCTTCTGATGATAGACTGGAGAGTAGTTCAAGGTGCACAGCTCTTGTTGCCATGCAGATGAATAAGCATACCCATGCTTTATAGTGTCTTGTTCCCCTTGCTAGTTCCGTTTTCAGGTTGAACGGACCCGCTAAGTCCACCCCTGTTCTGTGAAAAGGGCGTGACGGGTTGATTCTTGCTTCTGGTAGGTCTGCCATCAGCTGAGTTTGAGTTTTTGCTCGAATTCTTGTGCATTGCACACACAATCTGGTTATTTTTCGCACCACGTTGCGTAGGTTGGTTACGAAATATTCTCTTTGCACTATTGCCATGAGTAGTTGCGGTCCTGCATGCTCGTGACTCTGATGCAGATTTCGAATTATGCTCGTTGTGACGTTCCCATGTTTAGGTAGGACTATAGGGTGTTTCACCTCTTCTGGTAAGTCTGCTCGACGGAGGCGACCACCAATTCGTAATATTCCATTGTTATCCAGAATTGGGTTCAGTTTCTGCAATGGAGAATTTTTCTTTAAGGGCAGTCCCTTGTGAATAGCTTTTAATTCTTCTGGGAAAGCTTCGTGCTGCACCAGTTTGTAAACGAGGTTTTTTGCATCTTTGATTTCCTCGGCTGTGATTGGTCCCTTTTCAGTGGACCGATTTCTGCATTTTTTAATGAATCTTTGGACATATGACATTACACGTGCCAATTTTTTGAAATTTGACACTTTCTCCAGAACTGGCCAGTTTGGATTTTCTTCATTCGTGGTCAGAACTTGACTTGGTCTTTCTTCCGGTAACTGATGATTGATTTCCTCTGGCATCTCTTGCGCTGCAAAGTTTTCATCAGTCAGCCATGACGGACCAGACCACCACAGTGGGTGATCAATTAGTTCTTCAGCCGTAATCCCGCGACTCGCACAGTCAGCTGGGTTTTCTTCTCCCGGGACGTGGCGCCAGCAGTCAGGAGGCAGAATTTCTTGAATCTGAGCTACTCTATTTGCCACAAAGGTTTTCCACTTGCTTGGGTGTGCTTGTATCCATCCCAGGGCGATAGTGGAGTCCGTGTAAGCCACACACGGTAGATTTTCTTTAAAACTGTGTTGCACTGTTGCTACTAGCTGCGAGAGAAGCTCTGCTCCACACAGTTCTAGACGGGGAAGAGTTGATGGATTTGATGGAGCCACCTTTGTTTTGGACGCCACCAATTGTACGTGAACTTCGTTGTCCGATGTTTCTGTCCGCAGGTACACAACAGCTGCGTAAGCTTTTTCCGATGCGTCGCAGAAGCCGCAGAGTGTGAGTCCCACTGCATGTGAAGGCACTATACATCTCGGGATGTTTATTTGTTGCAACAGTTGTAAATTTTCTAGAAATGATTTCCAATTTTGCTTGATTTTTGGAGGTAGCTCTGCATCCCACGCCAGTACTCCATCTCGCCACAGTCTTTGTATCTGCAGCTTTGCATTTAACATGACTGGTGTCAGCCAGCCCAGAGGGTCGAACACTCTTCCAGCATCACTCAGTACTGTCCTTTTTGTGACTTTTTTGTGATGAACTGCCTCCCCGAACTTGAAGGAGAAAGCATCGGTCCTTGTGTTCCATTTGATTCCCAGGGTACTGGTTTCTGGTTGCGCGATTAACGTTTCCGACGCTTGGTCGTCCCTGGGTATTTTCTGCACCACTTCGGGTTCATTTGACGCCCATTTATGGAGATTGAAGCCCGCTGACTGGAATACCTCCGTTAGTTTTTGCTGAAGCAGCTGTGCCTTTTCCACTGTGTCTGCCCCGCTTAATGCATCATCAACATAGAAATCATTTTTCATTTTCTCTGCCACATCTGGCCATTGAGAATTTCTTTCTGCTATATCATTCAGGACTCTCGTCGCGAGAAATGGCGCTGACTTGGTGCCCCATGTCACTGTTGTTAGCTTATAGTCTCTGATTGGACTATCTTCATTTTCCCGCCATACAATTCGTTGCAGATCTTGGTCTACTTCTCGAACCAGGATTTGCTGGTACATTTTTTCTATATCCGCTGTCAATGCCACTTGGTATGTTCGGAAGCGAATCAGAATGTTGATGAGATCGGGCTGAGTTTTTGGTCCGCTCATCATTTCGTCATTTAATGACTTGTTATTTGTTGTTGGGCTACTTGCATCAAAAACTATCCGAAGCTTAGTCGTTCTGCTTTGCGACATCACTCCATGATGAGGTAAATATACAGCTCGCTGACACATTGCTTCTGCTGGGATCAGGTAGCCATTCCTCAGGTATTGCCCGATGGTTTCGGAATAGAGGGTTCTGTAGTCCTCTTCCTTGTTGAACCTCTTCTCCAGAGATAACAGTCTTGCTATCGCATGACGGCGACTTTCCCCCAAATCTGGAGGGTCATTTTTCATTGGAATTTTTACGCAGTACCGCCCATTTGACAGTATCTCGGTGGTTTCACGAAAACATTTTTCTGCAGCTGCTTCCTCTGGTGTAAGGATTTTTCTTGCTGGCAGTTGTTCTAGCTCCCAGAATTTTGACAGGTCTGGCTTCATCTCAGCTACATGGAGAACTTGATCATCATTGTGATTCTCAACTGGCATCGGACCAGCAATAATCCATCCTAGATGGCTGTTCTGAGCTGCAGGGCCATTTCCTTTCTTGATAAATTCTGGAAGTATGATGTCATAATAGACATCCATTCCTAGTAGTATGTCCACGTTGGCTGGACAGTTGAAGTCTGGATCTGCCAGGATTAACTCACGAATGTGGTCCCAGGAGTTTTGAATTGGTAGGTTGGTTGCTGGACTTTTCGCCATTATTCGCGGCATTACCGTTGCTGTAACTGGCAACATAAACTCCTTGATGGTGGAGTGCACCTTTAACTTAGTCCTTTTGAACACGTTTTGCTTGACGGCACCAACTCCAGAAATCTTTTTGTTAATTCTTTCCATTGGCAGGTCGAGTTTCTTTGCGGCTGCTTCTGTTATCATTGAAAGTGTAGCTCCCCCATCGAGGAAAGCTCGCATTTTGTGAAAGCCTCCGTGCTTGTCTTGTACATTGACGATTGCTGTTGCAAGCATAATCGGAGGCTCCTTTTCTTGATAAGCGCAGGTAACGGGCTGCGCTGCTGGAGGTGCCTTGTGGAGCGTTATGTGATGCAGCTTGCCGCAGTTTCTGCATCCAGGCCGGCGACACTCCTTTGTCACGTGGTTTGTATTGAAACAATTCGAACACGCCTTGTGTTTCTTCAGAATTGTCCACTTGTCATGTATCTCCGCCTTATTTAAGACGGGACATCGCGCCAGGTAATGTTCCAGTTTGCATTCAGGGCAGGTTTGGCTTCTAAATGGCTTCTGCGGCGCTGATTGGTTCCCTGGCGCGTTTTGTTTTTCCTGCTGTTGAGGCTCTGCTGTTTTTTGTTCGAAGTATGGTTTCCGGAAGAATGGCTTCTGGCTATTCCCCGAAACTTCCGAAAATATTTTTGATTGCGCACGTTGTTGGAGAAAATTCAGTAGCGTCTCAGTCTTTGGTATCGAGTCGTCTGCATGCATGTTCTCCCATGCTGTATTAATTTCTTCATCACATTTTTCTAGAATCATTGGATTCCAAAAGTGAGCGGAGTCTTCCTGGCTGATGCCCATCAACGCCAAAGCAGCTCTTGCAGCTCGTATGTCGTCGATAAATTTTTCAAAGCTTCGCCTATCTGTTGGCGGTCGCAGAGTTTTGAATTTCTTAACAATGCCATAAATTGTATGACGCTTATTCTTGTATCGCTTCTCGAGGTAATCCCATGCCTCTTTGAAGGAATTTCCCCCTCCTGGGGCAATGAAAGAAATTATGTCTTTAGCTCTTTCCTTCATTGCTGATTTCAGGTAGTGGAGCCGGTCTTCGTCTGATAATTCGGGAAAACGATTCATCATATTCTGGAAGTTTGCCGAAAATGCGGGCCAGTGCACCTGCTCCCCGTCAAAGGTAGGCAAGTCCATTTTTGGCAGCTTGAAAGCAGGGCCGGCCGCCGTTCGCACTGTTGCTGTTGACATTGGAGACTCCGATCCCTCCTGTCGAGGCGTAGCCCCATTTGAGAAAAGCGTTACTAGAAGCATTGCGCTGTCTAGCATTCTCTCATAAATTGTTCTATGCTCCTCTTGAGCTTGAACTGGACATGTTTTTAAGATGTCCATGATATTATCATTAATATCATCTACCAGTCTTATTGCTGCTGGTTTGTAAGTGATAGCCTGCTCTCTGGTCAAACCATCAACTTTGTGGTTGTAGTTTTCTATCAGCCACTCTAGTTGTTTCCTTCTTAGAAGAAATCCCTCCATTTCGTCGGAGTTTTCGGAACTTGTATCCGTGTAATTGCTGGAACTTCGGTCCAGTGATTTAGCAACTTGGTGCTTGGTTTGTTGGAACTGTTGTCCAAGATTTGAGTCTATTAGTCGACTCGGATTGCTGGAGCTTGAGTCCAGTCTTTCAGCAACTTGGTGCTTGGTCTGTTGGAACTGTTGTCCAAGATTTGAGTCTATTAGTCGACTCGGATTGCTGGTACTTGAGTCCAGTCTTTCTGCAACTTGGTGCTTGAATTGTTGGAACTGTGGTCCAAAATTTGAGTCAATTAGTCGACTCGGATTGCTGGAACTTCTTGAGTCCAGTCTTTCAGCAACTTGGTGCTTGGTTTGTTGGAGCTGTGCTCCAAAATTTGAGTCTATTAGTCGACTCGAATTGCTGGAACTTCCTGAGTCCAGTCTTTCATCATCTTGGTGCTTCTTGTTCTGAGAACTTGGCTTTGACGACGGTGCCGGTTGGCCCGTTCTTTTCTTCCGTGATGGGGCCGTGTTGACGACTCCTGGAAATATTTCTTCTTACTTTGTAGTCGTCCACTTGGATAGTACTCGTGTACCAACGCGGATGACCGATTGACAACGCATGTGTCCCCGACCGTTCGCTATTCTTGACGCGAGTAGTAGTCGAAATCCAGCCACCCGCACTTGGCCAACTCTGTAGACGGACGCCTGGACGCGTTTAGTGCACGCGGCACATAGGTATAAAACGCCACCGGGGCGCCAACCATTTAACGAGGTTAGTGGATTGTCTCCCACGCAACCCACCGTGCAATGTGGTAGCGCTAACCTGCCTCTCCCACCACCGACCCAAGAGTTTTGGGCGGTGGCCGAGGTCGTAGGACCCCCTGTCACGCAGAGGCCGAAATACACACCCGGCCACGCTGGCCAGGAGGTAAGACTCCCCGTGGATGAGCTGAAGCCCGATTTTCTTATTTCTTGGAAACTGCTGCCCGCAGCTTGGCTTGCTTGAGAGCTGTCTTGATTTTTGGTATCTGGGCCGATCCGGCTCGAAGGACCATGTTGGGGCGCTGGGTACACAGAATTCCAAGACTTCAGAATCTCGAGACTAAGTTCTTAAAAGAACCGTGGAATTATAAGTCTTTAAAAAGACATTAGGTGTGGATGTCCCTGGGTTTCCTCGCTGAGGTAGTGACAAGTCGGCTGTTGGATGGTAAGTGAGTGCTTTCGTATAATGACATGGTATTTATAGACAGCCAGCAGCCAATTTTTTATGCTTTGCTCTGATTGGCTGCTGGAAAATTTTCTCGTTTCCCATTGGTTGATTGTTTTCTTACAATTCCAAGTTGACCTAGGGTCAGAATAATTATTATTTTACAATTAAAAGGGCTTTACTGCCTACTTTATTTATCTTTTGCTTATTATTTACGTTTCTAATAAGTTAGTTTACAAAATATGGAAAGTTTACATAGGAAAATCGAGTTTTTAGATCGGAGCAGAATGCTCGTCTGTGATTGGCTGAAATTAGATCTGCGTTCTTATGTTCGGGAAATGCGACCTTCTTGCTAGGGAAAGCGTTCCTGAACAATTTGTGACCCATATGGTGAAAAGGGAAATTCTTGAAAAAGCCTTGACCCAAATACCGAAACAAAATCCCATTTATTTACAAAACGCAACATCCCTTGAATGTGACGACAAATGTGGACGTTTCAACAATAGTAGGTATAGGGACTTTATGGTGCATGGCAACAATGCAGCACAGGCTGGTGCTATACCTACCTCGTACTCTTCCATGGTTCCTGGAGTAGAGTCCGAGTCCATCAGGCACAAGCGCGGTTCCAGGCTTCCGTGGCTAATCTGATTTATCCAGGCAAGCACCTTGAACAATTCATAAATGCAGTTGTTCCATGCATTATTTCCAGTCTACGTTCACTGCTCCACTATGTTCTTTCCCCCAAGACTTTTTCGTGACTCTTTTACGAAACAGAAGAGGTTTTTAATAATCCTGAAGAAAATTTATCGGTTTTCTGTGAAAATTTACAGCTAGAATCATGCATGATCATCATCTGTCATGAAGGTGCCTATAAAATCTCCCATCATAAAATAGAAACTTTCTGAGACTCAGACATGAAGGGAAGTAGCTTGAAATGACTGAGAAAAGACGTGTGATAATTAAAATAATAAAAAATGAATTGGAAGAGGTGACATTTATGTATACCTTCATTTCTATGGTATAAGAAAAAGTACTGTGTTTCAATAGCAGGCAACAAAAATGTAATATTACAACACACTTGAATTTCCTATAAAACTCAATAGAAGGTGTAGAGTTGAATTTGATTCGATCAATTGTCTCAGAGGAATTATACGAGAAATAGTTGGCAGCAAGAGGAATGAAACTTTTGCTATTGCTTTTCCTTTTTGGCAGAGTTGCAAGGTATGGAGGGGGGGGGGGGCTCCCTTCCTTCGTAAACTTTGGACTATATATATGTCCTACTGGATTTTTGAATCTACATAAATCTTCTTATGGCGCTCAGATTTTAGGAACCCTGCGCTATTACTGGAATCTATTGAAAATGACTGAAAAGTAGAATCCGAGGGGTTAACCACTCCAGGAATCTCGTTGGGAATCTTGTTGGAAATCAGGGAATCTTGGAAATTTCTAGAGTAGTTAACCCTTTGGGGTGCATCTTTCCAAGAATCTCGTTGAGAATCTCAGGAAATCTTTGGAAATCTTCATGTAATCTCAAGCAATCTCCTGAGTGGTTACCCCCTCGGTAGAATCTGAAAAGGAAAAAAAAATTCAAGGTTGGAAGCTACCTGTAGGTATGTTTCTAGTCCTCCCCCTCTACCATGCAGGATCTTCCCAATCGCCAAGAATTAAAAAGGCCTTAACGATCGCTCCTCTAACGACCAATAAAACGGTAATCATGGTACAAATTGGTAGGAAAATGATGCTGATGTCAGGGTTTAGTGAGGATGGGGGCTGTATCAACAACCATGTAGCCAATAAAGGGTTATGGCAGTTTTTACGGGACGAAGAGAATAAACAGCTGATAGGATGCAGCAACGGCAGCGGCAGCGGTCTGACCTAGTTCACGCTGTACAGATTGCCTATTGACTATTCAGCCAGACTGCCTATACCAATAGTTTTCTAGCTTTCTTCAATATTTTCTTATTTCCGACGAACGTGAAAATTAATGCATGGGCCGAAGCAAAGTGTCACATGGTGAAAAGCGGGAGTACGCCATGTGACGTCACCTCACATTATCTTGATGTATTAACGGCCACCATACATTCTCGACGAACTCCGCCAAAACCACTGTGCGAAAGTAAATATTCGACAAAACTAATGTTTACAAATTAGTACAACCGGAGACTGGTAATTGCAATATCGTATAGATTGTGTCTACTCTAAAAGCTAAACATAGTGTGCTATTTGAACGCGAAACGAACGAGTAAAAGTAGGACACTATGTTTAGCTTTTACAGGAGAAAAGTAGAGAAATGGTGTTGCAATTACCCACTTCCGTAAGTGAAATAAAAATTGCCAAAATGCAACATGGCTACGGTAAATAGTACAAACATTTATCAAGCTTTTCTACTAAATGTGACGATAAAATCATACATTTTTTAGTCCGAAAATTTTCAAAAAAATATTCCGCATGAGGTAGTGTTGTGTTTTCGCGATCTGTCAAAAAAACATGTGGACTGGTAGTTGACTGTTTAAAATCGCTCCTGTGGGCTTATTATACTCCATTTCATGCAAAAATACAACACTACCTCACGACAAAGAGTCTCAGGTTTATATCCCCCTATAAACACTTTCCACTCGCCCTGTATCTTCGGAGTAGGGCTTGAAGTACTTAGCATTGCGAATCAAGTACGTGTAATCGAAAATTGCGAATGTATATTCAGCCTTAAGAGATTAATATGTCCGCATTTATTGGTATCCCCAAGTCAGTGGTAAGGAGTACCATACGGAGTATGGTGATAATTTTCGGTTTAGGTATACACCAACTTATACAATGCTTACGAGAGTTGAGAGTTACATACCATGTGCGATAAGGTAAATCCGAAACAGATAAATGAAATTCTTCAATTACCTTTGAGGTAGACAGTAATGGAAATGCTCAAAACACGCGGTGTATACGTTTTGGAACTTCAGGGGAGAGGTAACTCATGACGATCATTTCGCATATAGCCTGTTCAAAGCTTGAAAAGGCACCTGAGTCTCTAGGAATGATCGCCCCGCCTAGGTCCTAGGTCGTCATCTTGTCTAGAACCTGACATGACGTAGACATGGACCACGGACCCATAGTAGGTGGTCCAGCCAGCGCTACAAGTCCTGGCAGATACCTACCTAATGTAGGTACCGTTCACAGGACCAAAAATGGCATAGACATTTAGCCTGCTCACCAAGGCCGTTGCGTGAAATTGAAGAATTAATAAACGAACTTGTTTTTCGAAGTTGACTCGAAACAAAGCTAATCGTTGAGATATGGCTCCCCATAAATAGTCCAAGTAAGAAGGCTTGGGTTTTCAATTAACGGACTATGACTTTCTCATTAGGAGCCTCGTTCGCTCTCACAGACCCACACACACTTTTTAGGTGTGCTTCCCATAATGAGTCACTCTGACTGGTCAGTATCGTGATTGATTGCTGCTCTCAAGCCATTACAGGCATTCGGAGGTGCATGCTCTAAACTTACATGTACCTGAGCATTTAACGAAAAAATATATGGTACCCCTAGACGGTATCTCAATTTTCTGTATGGACGGTGCAATGCAAAGCTTTCAAATACCTATAATCAACCAAGTAATCGGAACTTGGCTGTGCGGAATTAAGATATCTGGAAGATTCCCCCATGTAGCCTTTCTCTATGACAGTGACTTGATCAAAGCAACACTCCGGAGGCCGTGTGGCCGGACGACTGGACTTGTTTACCATACTTTAAAATACGCATGTGGGAACCGCCATCGCCATTGCGCATGCCATTCAAATGGAGCAGGTAGACTGTTTTGGGCAGATAGCTGATTCCTCAATAGATGTCCCGAAGTAAGCCCCATAGCTATGCCGACCCTATTTCCATAGCAGCATACCTCCATATATGGCCCGTGTCCCGTCAATCTGCGGACATCAAAACTATTTCAAAGTGTTAAGGATGCCTTGTTTTAACTGACATGTGAAAAGAATCCTTCGAAACATTTTGCATTTTCTCCGTTTGTTTCCTTTTCTTTGAATGCCTCGTGAATTTTTTGGAGTATTCACTAACATCAATCTGGCGTTGATGGTTTTCTCTTTTTTGTTATGTAAATTTTTATTCAGGGATTGAATTTTTATCGTCAAGTTGTATTTCAACAGGCAATGGCTACTTTTATCCATTTTTATCCAACTCAACGGGTATTTTATTCATCATGCAAACTAACAAACAGAGCCTACAGGCCTACAGACCATTGTGTTGTAGTTGCGGGATCGAACCAGTCACAAATTGTTGTCTTCAGTGTAATGGGTTCGGGGGTAAAGGATAAGAAATTTATTGATCTGCTTTCTTCACTGTTGTTCCGACATAGTTTCTTTTCGATCGAAACCCCTTTGAAATGTTACTCGTATAGAATTGCTTTTCTCCAGCGGTTTTGTAAGAAAGAGCTAACGGTAACCGAACGGTAGGTAGGTATATAACGAACGTTTCCATATGAGTTCGGAAGTAGGAAAGTAACTAAAAAACTGTAGGTACCTACTGTCCAGGTAATGTAATGTTTTCATTTATCATAAATTACCAGCTGTATGTTATTTCTCTAAGGGCAATAAATCTGTTCCAGCAGAAGCAGTTTCCATGTTCCCTATCATTGTTATCAAAATTCACCTCGTTGGGCTTGTCCTTGATTCACTTAAGAGTTCCGCCAACCAGGAAGATGCAAGATATGACTTTCCCAAACTTTGAGAATAACTGCGTCCTTAACGAGAATTCCAGTGAAGAGGTAAATTGTGCGTGGGGCGTGAGAGTCGCACGCACCTTCACCTTGTAAACTATTCACAATCTCATTAGTGCATTCCAGTCCTGGGGTAAGCAGGCAGGTAAGCAGCCCAGGAACACGTCCCAAGAAAAGGGCAACTTCAATTAAGGGTCGAGTGCACTGAATCATTGCTCAAATTGCTCGTAATTGCCCCAATACAATGTAGAACGACAAAATCGACAAAAAAGAGTATGAAAGGCTTAGAAATAAACGCCCTTCGTTCTCAATTCTGTCAAAATATTATTATCGTTCGTTTCCGGCTTCCCTGTGTTTTCTTTCAGGCCTTTTTTTCACATCCGCATAGTGCCTTGTCATGCAGTGTAAGGGTCTCCGTCATTGAAGCGCATAGCTAGATAGACTGCCGGTGTGATCTATACCTCCGCCCGAGTTTTTTCGGGGTTTTAATTTCGCGCCTCCCGATTTCTTTCCCGTGTCCTCCGTTTTCTCAGAAACCGCACAAGAAGCGTGCCTGATTCTGCTGTGAGAGATTCGAAGTACCTACGACATTCTTAAAGGCAGTCGGAATCAAAGTTTGTTTGCCTTTACGCATAATATTTTCTTTTATTTTTTATGCAATCATATAGCGGTAGGTAGTAAGTATTTATTTCTAACGAAAGCAAGCAATTTTGTACGTGTACCTACTTAATTATTTGGCCAGATATCTCTCAATATTTAAAATGAATGGCGCACGACGCAGAATTTTTCCAAGAAAAAAATCAAATTCCTCTATGTTGACATTCTTCTCTTCTCTTTTGACGTAAATCTGGCGGATGACAGTCGATTGAATTCGCCTGGAGGAAGTAAAGTAGAAGATTGCTTCAATACTTGTGAAATTGGAGACTGGATTACGGATGGTTCAGGTAAATTTTGGTACGATATTGCTACCATCATTCGATAGTTGGGTTATTTCATTTCTTCTCCTCAAAATTTTGAAAGCTTATTGTGCCTGCTTGCGGGATGAACCGAATTATGAATAGAAGCAAGAGGACGCAGATTCGAGTCCTGATATATCAAGACTTTTTTTGTTATGATAAATATCTTTTGCCTCCTTCTGAGTCTAGGATGACCGAGCCCCGGTCGGGGATGAGGGTGGCTTATTTAAGGCTGTAAACGAGGGGGTAACCATTCCAGAGATTCCTTGAGATTCCACTGAGATTTCATAAAGATTTAAAAAGATTCCCAACGATATTCATAGAAAGATGAACCCCGAAGGATAACCACTCCAAAAAAAATTCCAAGATTCCCGGAGATTTCATAAAGATTTCCAATGATTCCCAACGAGATTCCCAACGAGCGGTTAACCTCTCGGCTGTAAATCTGTACTGTCAATGAGCTTTTTCTACTTGAGAGGTTGTGCCTCCACCCCAGACTCACCTATGCACCTACTTTGGACAGTAGGTATACAGAATAGTGAATGATGAAGGCATATCTCACATGTACCGCTGCAGGGTTTAAATGTCGGAAAATTGGAAAATTATCCCCATTAAACGTCAACAAATAATTTGTTATTCGGCATAAAAAGGAAATGGGTTATTTTTTTGTGAACTAGGGGTGAAAAATGATGAACCAGATTAATGAAGTTTGGGGTAATCATGCTTTCCTTTATTTGGGTACTTGAGTTGCACAAGGGGCTACGTTTGCTTCCATTGCGTGGATTCCTATTTCTTAGTGTTCGTGGAGAGTACCTATACCCGCATTTTGACATCTGGCCACAATTTGCTGAGGGAGCTGATAGTTTTTACTTTAAGTAGGTATTTTTTATATTTTAGGTATGTATTTGTATAACAAAGAATAAAACCTTATTAGCGAGAAATTGAGAGTGGGTAAAGAACATGCTTTTGGTAAATGGTCAGCTCTTTGTAACTTGAATTTCTCTATCCCGATCATGAACCTGTTGACAACGAACTGAAGCAGTGAACCAAAATGAACCTGAGCGCTTAACTATCGAGGCTTGTATCCCTTTTGCCCGCTTGGAAGTCTCACTCCTAGAATGGGTAATGTGGGTTCACGAGCCCAATGGTTTTTGCGCCTCCACCCCCGCAGGTCGAATTAGTCGGGGAGCAGCTGCTGCCTAATGCCCTTCTCCCCTTTGGCCCATTGCGACCCTCTCAGGGTAGGTCGGGTCTGTGGTAGACCTCACCTGCTTTAACCCTTCGCCCCTGCTCAGGTGTTCTGTACTGAACCTATTCAGTTACCTAAGTTTAGTTCACGTGAAACTGTCATAGCAAAATCATGAGGGAAAAACCTACGTGACTTTTGACTTTGACGTTGCTTCTGTCATTACTGCTTTAGTAGTTTTACAGAAAAGCCTATATGATTACCTAGAGAGCTGCCTACCTACTTGTTGTTTGATATGTATCGAACTTTTGTCCCGCGATGAGGTGAATGCTGAGCTACAGAGCTCAAATTGCGAGGGGTTAACCACTCGTTGGTAATCTCGTTGGGAATCATTGGAATCATGGGTTCAATCTCAATGAAATCTCAGGGAATCTTGGAATTTTTTGGAGTCGTTACTTACCCATTCGGGGTTCATCTTTCTATGAATATCGTTGGGAATCTTTGAAAATCTTTATGGAATCTCAGTGAAATCTGAAGGAATAACTGGAATCTCAAGGAATCTCCGGAGTGGTTACCCCGTCGTCATCTCGTCAAACTCTGACTAGGTACACTCTGTTCTGCAAATTTGTCACGATATTGACAGAAAATTAGAAGCTCTGCACATACATTTATAAGTTTTCAAATAAGTAGGGCAATCGAGAAACAGACAAAGGTTGTAGGTATAGTAATGAATTCCCATAACCTGGAATATGTAAAGATGGAGTTTATATTCGCCGCACAGCAATGCCTCTGCTGTGCGACACTCCCATGTTTGTATAATGCTCAAACTTTTATTATATGCCGGCTTCACCGCAAGTTGCTTCAAACTCGCCTCAAACTTACCCACCACTTTCAAAACTTAACTACTCACACATCCACAAGGAGCCATCACGGGACCACAGAAATGTCACAGCAACAGCAACAGAATCTAATGTACCGTACAATCATTATTGAAGAATGGGGAGAAATTCAGCAGACAAGCTGTAATGATTGCTAACTGAAAATATTAACTGCCACTAACTTCTGGTTATTTCCTAGACAAAAATGTGCAAATGTTATGACTCGGCCATTCTTCGTGCTTCGGGGTAGACCCTCCCAATAACGACCGTTTAATACACCATGTATAAATTTTACACTATAAACAGAGTTCGTTATAGAGAGGGTTCTTCAAGGGATCGTTGCGTTCCCTCGTTATAGAGAGGTTTTTGTTTATGGAGATTATTGTTATAGAGAGTGACCATAATGTAATTACCTACTCTCTATGTAAGTACCTATGCTAGTACAATCTGCAGGTATGTACCTAAGGTGTATCCCATATAAAAGAATTAAAAAATCATCAAAAATGACATGAGGGATAAAAAATGAAATACCAATATAGGATGGGCCCAACCGACCGGTGCAGCTTTTACCTACTAACTTTGTTGTAATTGAATTCCATAGAGATGGAAGAACCACAAAAGCGGATGACCTGGTTTTGATATTAGGTAGCTAGTCTAAACCAGACCTCACCAGCGGATCATTTTCATCCTCAACGTTTGATCATCGTCCCGCTGAAATAACTCACTGGAAAAATAGATCCCCTCAAAATTATTTTTGTCATTCAACCGTGGACCGCATTTGGGATGCGCTTTTCAGCTAAAAATAATTACAAAATGTATAAAGCTGCTCGCTTCACAAAGAACCTTCTGGAAAATTGAAAATTCCGCTGAGCGAATTGATTGAATATCTGTTAGCTCAAATATAAAGGCACATTGATTAAAACGAAAGCAGCAGCATGGCAGCGTCTGTCGCCAGCAGGTGCTTCTCCATTTCAATTCGTAATTCTCAGCAAATTATTAATATTGCTGAGCAACTTTAATTTTAAATTATTTTGGATCATGGGCTGTACAATGGATATTCCACAATCTGGCAACACTTATTAATCTTGATCTTCCTCTTCTTACCTGCTGGTACCAACCCTTTGCATTCTTGTCCGTTACAATACGGTGGCGCACACTCTGGACAACAACCGTCATCCCCTCTAACAAAAGTAATCTAATGAATGGCCGTGTGTTGTATTGCAAATAATAACGACACATTACAAATAGAAGATTTCTTTTAAACAGAGGAGCATCTACAAAATATCGTTAACGAAGTGACCACGCAGTGACTCCTGACACCAGACTCCTGTCTCCTGAAATAAGTATCCATTGTATAATACTACACCTCCAGTTTTTAGTTGGTCCATGAACGTGAGAAACTTTTAACATTACTGAATTTATTCCTGTTGCCACTCCAACAACCCCTTCACGATCTCCCCAAATATTAAAATAACTTCTCCCCTAGACACCAAGGAAGAGAAGAGGAGAAGAAATGGCGGTCAGACAAAGAAACCACGGGGCCGTCATTATCCTTGACATCGGACAAATTGTCCTAATCATCGCTGTCACTTTTATTATTTTACTCTCCTACTCGTGCCCCATACCTCCACAACCTTCAGGTATACAAGCAGCCTCCTTTTTCTTACTTTTAGGTGTAATTAGATTATAAAACATTTTTATGTTTTCACGTCCCATTTTTACTGCTTTGTTCGTTAGAAAATCATTTTATTGCACCACGGACCATCAGAGTTTTGTTTAATTTATGATTTGGGAACTCGATCTAGCTTGTTATGGACCTCACTGAGGTCATGTTATAAAGCTGCATGATTCCACACAAAAAGCCAAGATACGAGCCCAATATTCGTCAGAACGGACAAAAAAATGTTACTACATGAATGAATTTGGTTTCCGAGAGAGTATTTTCGTCGTTGTTCCAATTCTTTAAATTCACTTAAACTTAAATATCCCATTTGTGAAGGGTAGAAGTTTGAAAGGGAGATGCATCCTATATATTCCACATTTCCACCTAACTAAGTAGTCGTAAAAACTTTTGAGAGAATGAGTTTTAGGGGTAAGCTGGCTGATCTTGTATACAACCCTGGGCGAGTGAATTTGGTGGGAAAAACCCAGCGTTGGACTTTAAATTTCAGCTCTATACATACCCTCTACTGTTTCAACTGGATAATAATTGTTGTCATACCAATGCCAATTTTTTGGTCAGCAACTCAGGTACGTAAAGCGTAATAAAATGTAAGTAAATCGTGAAGGCTCAAAAAGGGAAATTGCCCCCTCGCGGAGTAAGAAAGTGAAATTTTCTAAATGACAAGGAGGGAAAGGTTTGGGGCTATGGTTATGGGTCATCCAATCAAGCAGCCTTGCTGATGAGTTTGAGAGCTGAGGAAGCAACTCTACTTCGGACTTGGGCAGCAAGGTTGAAATTGTTGATGATTGCTCAACCGCATCCTCTTCGGGTTTGGCCTGGGTTGAATTCGTGGATGATCGCCCGATGCCTGCTGAAGCTTATCGCCGACCCTTGGGGACTGTAAGCTCTCAGCTTTTGAGAAAGCCAAAGGAAAATAAATCCAGCTTTCTGTTTTTGAGAGAAAATGTTTAGAAAAAATAGCAACAAACAGAGAAAACCAGTTTTTTTTTCTACTGTTGGTTTATAGGTCCTGAAAAGGATTGTTTTGTACGTCAAAAATCGTAAAATTTACGAACAAAAATTTCTCAAGAGGAAATTTTTAGAATGACGCCCACGTACCGTCCATTGACGAGCAGAGTGCAAGTCTGCGGAGAAAGAAGCCGCCGCGACCAAACAAAAAATAATAATTACGAGACTGGATTCAAGGCTATTGATTAGCTTTGTTTTTGATTAGAAAAACTAATAAATACATTAATTACCACGCAAGATGATTAATACTCGCAGTTGCCTCAGCTCCCGTACAAATTTTACCTCCTCAATTTGTGGCATATACCGTTTACAAAATAATTCCAGCATACCGATCATTGATCTTCTTTTAGTGTTTCTTCCAAGTAGGAATTAACCACTATTGTATTATTTCTTGCAATAATACAAAATGGAAATGCAAAGGAATTAGAGATCCGAGATAAAATGTAGTTCACCAGTGATTCCTGATACAATGATCACATCCCGAAAATCCTGTGGGAAATTTTCGAAATTTCAGAAATCAGCAAAAATCAGAAAGGTCAACGGGGGAACCGCAATAACTTTCAGCTGAATGAGTTTTAATACAATACACGCAACCCTAATTCATTGAGAGATATGAACGTTAATAAAATTAGAGTAGCGATTCGCAAAATCAATTGGGGATTGAACGAATTTGTACGGATGTGGGGCGGTCAGCTCTGCTTACAGCGACCAATGCAATTAGCTCAGTTCTGAGCCGAATACTTGCTCACACCCACCACGAATCATCAGCACCGCTGATTCTCACTTTGCTCAATTGATAGACTCACTCCAAAAGTTATGCTTTGAACCAATCAATAGTAGAACAACTATCGTTTCAGGTAAGCGATTAACTTTATCTCCCAGACCACTCTCCGCCTCCTGGGCCCTCTCGATGGAGCATTCGACTCCGAATAAAGACTTCGACAATGGTTACATTTAACTTTCTCGCAGTACGAAAGTTCTTTCGATTTTTCCTCTAACGCATGTAACTTCCAATTACCGAATTTGAATGGCTCAATTGGATTGTATCATATACATCCCCGATTTTGAGGACGTCATGTTATCGATGAAAAAAGCGGTGTATTTTTTATGGATCGTCGTCAGAAAAGCAAAGAGTGCCTCAGCCACATCAATTTATCAGAAGTAATTGGCACCCCTGTGGGGAGGGTTGGTAAGGGAAACTGCAGCGTTTAAGCCGGTAATGAGTAAATGGCAGGGTGCTGGCGGTGCTGGCACGCACTGCGCCGTCTATTTCTGACACCGCTGTTCTGTCCTACTATTTTTTGGTTGAAATCGGACAATAGATGACATTAGAAGGTGATCTGCGTGACGAAGGTAGAATTTTTTGTACCTGTAATCGAAGGGAAATAGGTTCTAAGTATAGGTAGGTACGGAGGAGCTAGGAGAAGTAGTCACAATCTAAGGTCTACCAAATATTCAGTTGATAGATTGTTAGCAGGGGTTGTTAAATACGCAAGGTACTCTTTAGGGTTCTAGTTGAAAATCAAAATCAATTTCAATAAAGGGTCCGACAACGGTCCGACATTTCCCTCATTGAGAAGGTAAATACGGACCCATATCTAACTTAATTGGAGTGATCTGAAGTACCAACAGTAAGGTTTGGAAAGGTGAACGGGTGAATGAAGTATTGTATCTTCTAGCTCGAGGAAATTTCTAAACGGGGAGCTTCTGCAGATTGTGGCGTCAGAAGGAAGGATATAAGGTCTCAGCACGCACCCGATAACGATATGGAGGCAGGGAGGCAGGGGAGACTTGATACGGTCTAACGGCTTGTCGATACCAAATCCCGCTCGAGAAAATGGGAAAATGCATCTTGCGCTGCTTACGTCACGTTTTTTTCTAGGCTCCAGATTCAAGACGACCTAGAAACTTTCAAAGACCGTTCCAATACAGTTTTACAATATAGTGATACCGAAATTTTACAACTACTGAAATTTGAATCTGGTTTTGGCGATAAAACAGTTACTTTGCTATAGGTAATTTGAGTACATAAGGTAGCTTGAAAATCGAACCTCAACCCTCTTCTACAACTCTTTTGTATAAGTATAAGTGATGTTTTCTTCAGCTATTGATTGGTTTCATTAAGTTATCTTCAAAACTCAAAAAAGGCACAGTCGGGGAAATTTGAAAATAAACGACTGCGTGCCTTGTAAATTCTACGCACTCTTTTAATAGCTACAGAAATTCCAGAAATTATCTGTATGTATCTATCCTGATTTTACAAATTGCCACTAATCTGAACTCGATATACCTCTGGCCTCTGGCTGTTTGCCTTTCCGTACCTACTTATCTCATGTTTACACGATTAGACTTTAATGATGCTTAAGCGAAAAACCAGTTGAAATTACTCGATTCTGTAGTTGAAAAGTGAAATCCACAAAACTCATTTGTCGAGAGTCCAGAGCGGGAGTGAGTATTGTTTTTTGCTCTCATTACGTAGGAAGGACCATTAAAGGTGAAGCGCATGAAATGTAATATATTCCGAAAGCTAGGAGGGGAACGATTCTACGTTCGTCCGTTGGTCCCGAAACCATATTTCAATTTGCTACTTGAACTAATTGCAGCCAGAGAGGTTCGCTACGCCTCCCACGTCCACTGCTGTACAAACACCGAACACGATACCTATACCTATATTTATCCAGTCACATGCAGCCAAAAAACTATCTACTAACTAACATTTAGTTGATCCAATCCGAATGTTGCTTGAAAATAGGGAAGCAGGTTAGATGGTCAGTTGAGATGGTTCACGAGCGGGTAACCACTCCAGAGATTCCTTGAGATTCCATGAAGATTTCAAAAGATTCCCAACGATATTCATAGAAAGATGAATCCCGAAGGGGTAACCACTCCAAAAAATTCCAAGATTCCCTGAGATTTCATTGAGATTGAAACCATGAATCCAATGATTCCCAACGAGATTTGCAACGAGTGGTTAACCCCTCGGTGCTTCAGAACCGTTGGGGTGACGAGGAACACATCTCAGTAAATAGTCCAACTGTTCTTTAACACAGATTTGTGGGATAAAGTTGTATTGTTTCCGTTCTAATCTCTAATCTCTGCCGCGGTCTTTAACCCTATTAACGGTCAAATATAGGTAGTTAATCAATCAGGTTCAAACATAGTTATTTATGAGTTATGTTATAATCAGCAGTAGACTAATGAGTAGGTATGGGGTATTTGGCTAGGAATTAGAATTTGAACGATTGGGTTGATGGCTGCGTGTGCTGTGCGTGACGGGTAAAGCACGTTGTGGATTACTGCCGTTATTATTAGCATTTGCCGCTGCACATCATGACGCCCGCATTCATACCCCTCCCAATGTAAACAAATATGGCTGCCCATGGGACTCTGCATTCTCCCTCTAATATTTCTCGTAAATTAAGGCTTAGTAACAGCTGATGACGCATTTCTGTTGCCCATAGGATCGCCGTATGTAGCCACGCTGTGGAACTGTCGAGGGAAGGCTGGATGGTTTATATAGCAGGGTCCAACAATCTCAACAGTGTCACGCAATAACAAAATACCGAAACCAAAACACAGGATAGGAGGGATAAAAGGGAGAGAAGGAATTTTAAAAAAAAAACTGTCTCATCGCAGCTCGTCCTTGCTTGGTTTCCCATTACAATGTTCCTTATTTGGGATTATATCTATGCGCTGCTCCAACATAAACAGATGACGAAGAATAAAAAATTACCCACCGACAAACGTACACAAGATTCTTTTGAGAAGTACTGGTATGAAAGGACCAAGATTGACAGTACTAGGGGGAGAAGGCTGTTGGGCGCCGTAAGCTCACTATGGAAAAAAACTTGCCCCTCAGTCCAGGTGCAGAAACTCAACCCCACGTTACGGTTCATTACATGGTGTACGCTTTGTCCGCTTCGGTGAAGCAACCCCAAATATTTGCTCCAAGATGTGGATAGTCCAGAGGTAGCAAACCGTGCAATATTATCCTTTTCTTTTCACCTTCTTCAGTGGGATGCCTTTTCATTGATCTGACTTATATGGCGCTTTGATCATATCCTTGAGTTTAGTTGTTATTTAGTAGCTGGCCGTTACTGCAACTCCGTTTCAATATTTTTACACAAACTTAGGACGCAATCTCAGGTTTTTCCGAGGGATTTCCTAAGATTCCATAAATATTTCCAAAGATTTCCTGAGATTCCCTACGAGATTCTTGAAGAGATTAACCCCGAGTAGTCAACTACTGCAGAAATGTCCAAGATTTCCTGAGATTTCATAAAGATTTCCTAAGATTTCCTACGAGATTCCCGACAAGATTCCTGGAGTTTTTTCAGTAAAGAAGGGAATTAAAAGTCGGTATCAATTTCATTCCTATGGGTTTCAGGTAATTTCAGTTTGGAATATAGGTTGCCAGTCAGTGTAAAATGGCAAAAAAAAAGTCCTTGCACTATGGAGAGTTCTGAAAAAGCAGCTTCCCAAGCTCCAATATGGTCAAACAAAGTCCACGGTGAAGAGCATAATACACAGACTGGATTTTTAATTTCAGGACATTTGAAAAATGGGCTTATTTGTCAATTTGTCTCAACGGGCGCGTTGATGAGAGCCCGGTGATACGCTGCTCATTCGTTTGCTTCACTCCACTCCACTTGCTCATCAGCTCACTCACTGATTTGTTTTTAATTGACATGCGGTTAGTTGGTAGTTATCAATTGGTTAAAACATATCTTCTTATGTAAATTTGGGGGCATTGCCTCGTTTTTGCATTTAATAGATCCCATCGTCCTTGATAATGACATGTTTTCTATCTTTGTCTTTTTTCATTTCCGCACGATGTGTTTCCGCCTTCCATACTGTTATTGCCGAGAAAGAAAAATACAAGGGGAATCTCGTTGGGAATCACAGACAATCACTGGAAATCTTTATGAAATCTCAGGGAATCTTGGAAATTTCTGGAGTAGTTAACTCTTCAGGGTGCATCTTTCCACGAATCTTGTGGAGAATCTCAGGAAATCTATGGAAATCTCAGGCAATCTCAAGCAATCTCTGGAGTGGTTACCCCCTCGGAAATACATGAATTATTTTATTTATCCAAGGCCCATTTTGGGCCAATCTTCAAACTGACCCAGGGTGAGGGTGTACCAACTTTGTGGCAACGCCACAATGTTTTTGACCGGAGTTTTCTACAGTAAATGCTTACTGCTTAGCTCCAAATTTTTTAAGACTCCAGACGCTATACCTATTCACTTCATTCAGAAACCTTTAAACTGAAATTATATTTACAAAGTAGTATAGAAGTGGGAAAAGGGAGTAATCTATACTTTAAAACAACAGCAGAAAATATGAAACTTACTATCTCAAATTTTATAATTATACCCTGTTGCAATTTGAGCACTATCATGAAGATTCTCTAGTCAAATATCTTCCCTTCCCTATCATACCTCTTACGACTTTAGCTAGTTAAATATGGAATGTAAAGTTTAAAAGCCTCTGAAAACTTACCGTAGAATATATAGTTCGCTTTTGCTATGATAAGACCGTCTAAATGATTCAAAGTAGTAGTGACTTATAGCGTTGGGAACCAATACGTTTATAACTCAGCAAACTTAATCAGCTTACTCGGAAAGCCTAACGATGAACATAATAATTTCGAATGAGGTTCTTAATTTTCTCAAATCGGATCAACTCGAAAAATCTTTCCGTTTAAATGCAGCAAATAATTTAAAATAGAATTTTTAATCTCAATGAAAAGTCAATTATGAAATGAAAGGCAGCCTTTTGGGCTTTCCCCTTCATTTCACCTTCAATAAGTTTTCCCGGGAAGACGCTCTTCTGTTCTTCTGTTCTTCTCAATTCCGGCGAAATTAAAACGCTTTGGGTACACCTTGTACCTACACCTTTCTTCAACATCAGGCCTGAAGTGGGCACTGACTTCGAAGTTTGTTTCGGCATTTCTGTGTTATTTCCATAGAAGTTCCCGCAGTTTTTCTCCAAAGTCGGATTCGTAAGTACCTACTCACCATATTTGCCTGACCGAACAGTAAATATGACCGATACTAAAATTAACTAAAATAAAATAGTTAGATATTTAATATTTGAGAAAATTGACTATACCACCCACACCTCTAGGAAGTAACTGAGCAGTTCCGAAGTAGGCTCATAACTCGATTTTCTGGAAATCAGAGACGTACGTAGGTATACTTTGCCAACATCTCAATGCCAATAGTCACAATTTCGATCCTCAGACTGGAAACCCCTTCATTGTTTAAACAAAGGCAAAAAACTAGATTTTTATGAAATTAGGAAAGCAGTAAATAAACACCAAAATATTGTCAACGACATTCTGTTTGTCAACAGCTCCCCTCTTCTAGAATTAGCAAGTAGAGTGTAAATTTTAGTGGCTCCTCCCAGGACCACCCCCACCCCCAGTCCTTTAGTATATAAGTCCAGGTCAGTCCGTCTTAAGCAGCACAGATCAACTTACTTCGGGCCGGCTAACACCCAAGTAGGTTTATATGTCTCTTCCCTTCTTGTACCCCTCTGATGATGACCGTCTAGGTCGAAAGCGCTTAGGATTTATTATTACTTTTTCGTGGGTTTTGACTAAGTTATTTTTGACAGTTTTTCGGTGGTGGTTCCTAATACTAACTCTGGTTGAGGCGGTGCTGGGTCCACTAACGTTATTAACTAAACATTTTTTGAAGTTTTTATGAGATATGTCCCTGAGACGATGGTCAGAGCACTAATGAAATAAGTACCTATAGTCCCCAGACCACTAACCTCATCAGAAATTCCAAACCTGGGCTCTACCTATATAGCCAGGTTTCTGTTCTCTGAAGCCTTCAGAGGTATTAAATAGGTGGATTGTCAAGGAATTATTTCACATTTCTCATCTTGCTTGGATCAACGGGATCCGCTTCCTCCTTTCTTTCTGTCGTTTAATTTTTGAACCTTATTTAACTAAACCCAAAGCTCAACAGAGAGCCGGAAATTGGAATCGCACGAGGTAGGAAGGAAGGAAGCCTCTTTGGTGCCCTCTGGTGCCTTGCTGTTTCCTTTTCAGCAAAACCACGCTAATTATTCAGCAAGATTCAGGGTAGGATTCATCTGCCAGACCACCCAACCCACAATGGGTCGATCAACTGAAAGACGGCATTGAAGCGTTCCCTCTGGGTGCATGGCAGCATGGCCCAGTGGACTCAACATGTGACTGAGACACAAAGGGTGTGTGATCTAGACATGTGTGGGGCCCTCTGGCGATGGGAGGATGGGGAGGGGGCGCAGCCCTCTTTTGGGCTTTTGGGCACTTGTCGACCTCCAAACAATCATTAAATTCGCCACGGGCATGATCTCCCTTGTTTACGTATAAATGTGTCCCTTTTCGGAAGTGCCAGACAATAGAATTTAAATACGATTCGGCATCCGGGTTCCCGATCAAAACAAAATAAGGCCAACATTTCCATATCTAGCAGCTGACGGGGTTCCTAATTTTGATAGGAAGCTTTTCTGTGCTGTAGTTTGGAAAGTAATTGATAAAAATACCTACTTTAGATGTCACTCCGTGCTGTTTTGAGGCATGCAGGACACTGCCTTCCCCAGAATTCGAATTTCAGAGCGAGAAATTTTTCTCTTAGTTGAAATGTTATATTCTCACTTTGGTGTTAGCTATGCAGTCAACTTAAATCTGTCAAGTTACAAAACTATATATTTTTTTAAGACAGTACTTCATTCCAGAAAAATTTACATGGGATTCTCTCCAGTATGTCTGCAAATTTTCATTAGCTGCCACTTCTTCAGCTTGCGTGCCTAGCGAGAGAAGGCCCCTCAAGTCAACCAATCTAGAAATCTCGTACCAATTAAATAGGTAACGGCAACACAAATCGTGAACCACATCCCAGGTTTTCATGAATGTTCCCATAGCGTATACGGTAGAGAAAATAAAAAAAAAACATCGAAGGGGAGGGCAGGCATGAATAATTTGCTTGGAGGGGGGAAACTCCGTGCCATCGTGTATAAAAATTGCAGCTTGCGTGCTGGCACGTGTTGTGTCCATTAGATAGCTGATTGCTGATTTCCCGTGATGGGACCGTCGCCGTGTATTTTGTGTTTTTGCGTAGACTTGCTGAAATTTCTTTAGTAGTAAAAAAAAGTAAAACACCTGATCCAGTTGGGAAGTCTAACTGAGTTGGGAGTTTTCTAACTGAAGGAAAAAATATCAAATTGAAAATCTGGGTCTGAAGAGTTAAGGGCAACCTTCAGTCCGTCCAGAGGGTTTTCCCACAAAAGGACATGAACTGTTGTGGAGGAGAGCCCTGGTGACACAAAATCAAAGACTATTGTGCGGAAGGACCCCTTTTGTGCAAATGTGGTGGCCGTGAAGGCTGTGGAGGCCTCGCACAATGGGAAGACTCGGATAGGCGACACAATTACTCACAATGTCCCCAATTGCTGCACAAAAAGCAAAAAGCTCCTCAACATCTGACATTTTTTCCTGCGGTTTCAGTTTCAATAGATGTCATGCAAGGCTTACTAAAGCTCGATTGGTTTGCTCCCCTCTTCTTGATAATTTTCTTTTTGTAAATGAACCTTGAAATAATTTCCGAGTCGCAATACGGGAGAAGTTTGAGCACCGCCGACGCGGTGTGTTTGTCCAAGGTATTAAGAATTTCCATTTTGTATAAAATCTTTCCACCCCAAAGTTAAAGTAAATATTCACGGCCAGTGTTGTGGATGCGCTAAATCAACTCTGAATTGTTTATTTTAGGAAGTGATTCGGAAAAATTGTTGGCTCATCTTCTTACTGAGCGGCTACCTCAATCTGACCAATCAATACCTCGCCTCCTTGCTGGAAAATATAATTGCACTGAAATGCAGAAATTACGTCAGAAATTACCTACTAGGTACTACTACCTATTATTACTATCTTGGTAAGTAAGTGTGAGTGGAATGCATGATTCTCCATTCTCCTTTCTGAATATCAAGTTCGTAATACCGAGAAGTAGTGAGAGTATTAAGTATGCCACAGGGCAGCAACAGCAACAGAGGGCTATTTACAGATTTTGGAGAGCTCCTATCATTGTTAGCAAAGTTAGCAAACTTGAACTGAGGCTGATGATCGCTTCGGGTGTCTGCATCCCCATTACGTCTGTGGGATCCACCATTACAGATTATAGATCAAAACACTTACGAAATATTTCAGAAAGCTCAAAAACCTAGGTACTTAGCTACAAGAACGTTTTTTTTTTTTTTTTTTACTAATTCAGTATGAAAGTATATTTTCTCTTCTATTTTTAGTAATTAAACCTAAATATTGTCAATGGAAGGAAAAATATGATCCGGGAAAAAGTGAGTCTGTCAGTAATTTTGCCAACCTTTTGTTTAATAAGCAAACTGATGTACTAAATTAGTATTATATAAAATTAATAATAAAACAATTTGCGAGGGGTTAACCACTCGTTGGGAATCTCGTTGGGAATCATTGGAAAATCTTTATGAAATCTCAGGGAATCTTGGAATTTTATGGAGTGTTTACCCCAGTTACCCCTTCAGGGTTCATCTTTCTATGAATATCGTTGGGAATCTTTGGAAATCTTTATGGAATCTCAGGGAATCTCAAGGAATCCCTGGAGTGGTTACCCCCTCGGAACAACCCTAAATAATTTCCCAACTAATAAATGAGCCTGAGAGGACAGGTTGAGATCCTCACATTACTTTCCCTCCCAGTTGGCTAGCGAGAAAGGAAAAACATGGTAGTCGTTACGCTTTAGGTGTCGACGTTGTTCTTTTGTCGTTGCTTGGCCCACACTGAATAGGGGATGGTGAACGGCTGACTGGTGAGGGTGTTAAGTGCGGGGCGGGCTGTAGGACAGCGAAGGGGTGGTCCTGGACCCTTCTGTGCGAACCATCCTGTGTAAATCACTCATGAAGAAATGCTCATGACGTTTACAATACTGTTCCATCGATTGTCCAACTAAGTCTGTCTCGTTGCTTCAAACCTTTCTTTGAATTCACTACTTCTGACTGAAGTATCATTCTGGTTGAATATAGAAGTGACACTTTGAGTGGGTATATAAAGTATATACCTAAGTAGAAATCAGTATCAGTGGATTAGATAAAATGGTTACTATATCTAATAAAAAATATTATATCTATAATGAGATTATCTGCTGCTCTTGATTTTGTTTTCATAGCAGAAGAAATGGTGATGAAGGTTTTCCTCATTATCTGAGGATTACCATTAGAGGGACTCCAAAACACAGTGAGGAAAGAGGGGAGACCCTAACTCCTCACTCCTCACTAGTGCCTCCGCAGATTTCAGATAAACCAGGCTAACGGTTTTATACAATTTTTTCCTTTCAAAATTTTTGTGCTGAAGCTTAGGGAAAATCCCGTTAAGTTTCAGCCATCCGCATTCCGGACGTACCTACGTTTTTTTCGTGCCCAGACAAAATAAATAATGATTGACCGTGAAAGGTCAAGGCTCAAGAAGGGCTGCTTAAACAATCTAACCTAGAAAATACATTAGAAATCCAGTCGAAATGGGAAACCAAAAATGGCTTTTCCAGGAAGGTGTGAAGGTCACGTCTTGCGTTCAACACGCCGGCATGCATAACGAATATGTACAAACTAATATGTACCTACAACCTTATGCCCCAATTACAAACTTTTTCCGAAAAAAACTCATATCATTGTCTTCTATCAGAGGTAGCAACTATAGGTCTCCCCCGATTAAGAGGAGTGAATTGATAAACTTGCTTCGGCGAAAAAAAGGTATTTTTACGATAAAATAAAACTTCTCTCTTTAAAAACTTTTCTGTCATTTCCATAATTTTCCGGGGTATAGGAAAATGACACCCCCGTAAGTACTCAACAATTTTTATCTACCCTTTTTATTTGAACAATGCTTTTGAAATCCAATCATATGAATAAATAATTTGAGGTATATAGGGGAGGGGACGATCGTACTCAGCCAGTAATTTGACTCCCACTCGAACCCTGCATCTCCCATTACATCTACACAACATTTGTCCCCATTTCCATAATTAGAACAAGTTGCCATGTCCTTTTTATTCTAAAAAAAATTATTTCAGCAAAATTGCTTGTTCATGAATAAAACATAAATGAACTGATAAGTATTGCTACTCTTTAGATCGATGAGTTGCGCACTTAAAAACAGCGACTACAGAGTGTGCCAAGTTTATTCTCCAGTCTGAAATATAAGTTAGAAGATCATTTACTTATATCAAGGAAAAATTAAAAAAGCAAAGTTATTTTAAGCTTAGCCAAGACTGCAGTGGACCTGAAATGGTACCTGTAGGACTGGCAATTAAATTTGATTCTACCAACAAGTCGTTGAGTATGCAAGCCCCGAACCCGCCGCCTTCATAAACCAACTCCATCGCCAACTATGCAGCCGATGGAGATTATCAAATTTTTATTAATAAAGACTCGAGAGTTGAACAATCAATCTAAGGAGCACGTCAAACATAAGAAATGGATATAAGCCAAGATTTATTATTGATATAATTATCCATATTAATTAGTAGCAGCGTTTCATTAAGGGAACCGTTACTGTCATGGGACTGCAGCACCTTCTTGGGATATATACCTATACCTGTACCTATAGAGTAGTAGAGTGCATGTCGGTGCCTTCCGGCACAGGCTACAAGTCTATAACGGTACTCAATCCTTTTTATTTCCATCTCTATATAGGTACATGTCTCGTATAGGGACAAGGTTAGGTTGGCAGAACGATCGTAGTCGGCAGCGTGTTGCTTGATTTCCGAGGGGAAGCCACTCCAGGAATCTTGTTGGGAATCTCAGGAAATCATTGGAAATCTTTATGAAATTTCAGGAAATTATGGAAATTTCCGGAGTGGTTAACCCTTTGGTGCTAATTTCAACAGGAATTTCGTTAGGAATCTCATGCAGATGCAGAAAACCTTTGGAAATCTTTACGAAATCTCAGGAAATCTTAGGAGTGGTTACCCCCTGTAGTTGATTTCTATATGGAGCATATTTTTTTATTGAGTAAATATAGCAATTAATATTAGGTACTTACTAGATAGGTATTACTTCAATAACTAGGTAGAATACAAATAGGTTGATCAGCTGCCGAAATTGATGATGCTTGTGCCAACAATTTCCACTGGTAGCGACACTGATTTTACAAGCGATCTGACATGAAAGCTCCTACTAATATGGACCAATCACCTGACTTTATTTCATAATTAAAGATAAGTTGTAACAAATAATGGGAGCAACATCTCCAAAGCATACTATTACATTTGCTACCTGAATGCTCGGACGCTATAGGAGTCAACGCACCGACAGACAGGTGTTCAGGCTCTCCGAACATAACAACATGCTATTACTGCCTTCCCCCAGAAACAGGCTCTCAACCTTTGTCAGTTGTCGTCTGACTCTCTTCTGCAATGAAATGTTCAATATCTGGCATTGTGTGAGGACAATGCCCTCTAACGGTAGTAGGGGGTGTTGACCACTGTCTCCCCTAGGGAAGTAACGGGTTCGTTGTTATGCTGGCCCATTTCTTGGTGTCTTCTTACTGTTTTGTTATTTTAAAGAGAGATTTTTGGTGTCGGGTTTGGGTTATACTTACATTTGAAGGTATTTTTGGATCAGTTTGGCCACTATCTACATGTTACAAAATTATTTGACACTTGAATGTCACAAGAGCTACTTTTTCAAAAATTGAAGAGAGCTGAAACAGCACCAGTAGATGAAATAACCCTTTGTCTACGGCTTCAACTAAAAAGTAATTCTCTGACAAAAGACGTAAGGAACAACTAACGACTATCAGGCAATAAAAAGAACGTTATAACATTCCATATCATCGCTGAGAATTAAAAATATTATTATTGCTCGAATAATTCACATTTTATCTTTTTATTAAAATTTACAAGAACGCTGCGTAACGTCTGGAATCGGCCCCCGGCTCGGGTGTTCCTTTTGAATTTCACGGCTCACGCGCTCGTGACAAAAGGGTTTTGTATTTTCCTCTGTGAAACTACGAGCTCCAGCTTTACTCTCAAGGAAATGAAATTCTAACACGTCCGGACTGGTTTTCAAGCGTTTTTCAAGCAGCTAAAGGGTGACAAACATCTTGAAGGTTTTTTCTTCTTTTCCAACTTCCAGGAACAACTGGAAACAGTTGAAAAATTAACAGAAATGGACGTTGTAGTAGGACACTGAACAGTGAAGGAAGGGGGCAGCGGAGAACACTTGTAAGGTTGTAACTTCTGTAACTCTAACTATTTTCAGATATTTTTCCAGACTTTGACCTCTAAAAGGCTGTAGCTGTAGGGGTGCACCTTCAATAATTTTTTTCATCGTTTGATACTAAAATAAGGATATGACGATAAGGTGGTGAACAGAAACGCAAAGATATTCAAACACACCCAACTAGAAGATGGCCCTGTAATTGAATCACCCGCCTGTTTAATGGCATGAAAATACGAAAAGTTATATTCTCCCTTTACACTAGGGGAAGTCAGAAAAGGAAGAATTATCGGAATATGTCATGCAACAACTTTGGATTTCAGCTCAGACCCACCCTCTCAACTGCAGCCACATTTTTTAGCAAATTTTCTCCAGCGCGTAAAGTAAGAATTTTGTTCATCTCTCCATAACCAGTGCCAGTCCCTATAGGTAAGCAATAATCTCCTAATTTTTTAACTCAGGTAAAATGTTGCCTTTCCCTTCGAAATTTTTAAATAGTTTTACAGGTACTGTCAAAATTGTAGTTCATAAAACTTATTTTACACCTGCCAAAGGGCTGTTGCCATTGACCAATAAGAAAATAAATGCGATGGAAGTGCTTCTAATTTCTTCCCTTCACCACGTATCGGGTGTTGACTTCTATTCCTTAACAGCAAGGTTTAGGTAGCACCTGACAATTAACATATACCTGTTTCGAAGGAAGATGTGCAGTTTAATAATAATTGCCTGAGACTCCATGAGCGCCTGCGTGTTCCAGATGAATGATGTCACCGTTCGGGTCATATTTCTTTCAATAACATAAAATACACAGATTCCTAATTGTACTCGTCTATCCAATTAATATTCATATGAGATAAATTATTGTGGCTGAGATATGCAAAAGATGGAACGCAGGCTGTCGACTGGGAAGGTATAGGTACACTGCGGCCGCTTCCACGCTTACTTACGATCTGTAGTTCTGCTATCTTTGGCCCGCAGGCTAGACATGGCCATTTGATCAGTCCAAACGAAGCTGACTGAGTGCCCACCAGGGTTTTTTCATGATATACCTACTACGTACCTATCTGCTGAAGAGAACAAGTAAGAAAAATAAAATCTCTTTTATATAATATGGTGCTAAATTTACTTTGTGTGTGTTCATAATCTGTAAATAAAAGTGCTGGATTGATTTTATTTTCAGAAGGTAATCATTACACTTAATACGCACTGCTGAATCAGTCATTTGTAAAAATCGAAACAACAAACAAACTTTTTAGTAAAAGGATAAGGTATTTCTGAAAAAAACCTTGGAAGCATGGAATCGAAGGGCGGAGGGTGGAAGTGATCGCGGTATCAGAAGAGTGCTGACTTAGAGAACGTGGGTTGTCAGCGTCAGCGTCAGATAGTTCCATCTGCGAGAGGCATAAACCCAAGATGAAGCCGAGTCCCAAGGCATGCCTGAGAGGAGGAAAACCAACAAAAGGTGGCCAGATGAGATGGGCAGTAAAACGCCCCTGCACTTTTTATATCAAATTTAGCCGTAGAAAATTTTATAGTTTGCACTCAATTTAAAGTCCAGTCGTAAAAGTATTGGGATAGGAGTTCAATGAAAACCGCGACCCTTTTGTTTCGGTCAAATTTTGAATCTATAAAAACAGCAATTCCATATTTGCTCCCTAGCCTTGCTGTTGACGAGAAGGAAAGGTTTGATGTTTACAATATGTCTTGTTTTACATTCACTTCTGTCCCTATCCCTCTACCAGCTAAGTTTTTATAGGGCATACTGTGTGCCTTATTCTTCTAGTCAAAAAACAGAAGCGCATGATACTGCGTTACAGGAAAATTAGAATGATACTTGATGTCCCATAAAAATTTAAATAAAATACCCCATTATCCCAGCCTAGACAATTTAAATTCATAACGATCATAGTAAGAGATGTACCCGAATGTGTAGGTATAGCATCCAGGTACACTTGGATAGCGATCTTAAGTGGCTTCAACCTATAAATAACCGCATACAACTGGAAACGACAGCAAAATAGGAAGAAGATGAATAGCACGTCAAGTGCAGGAAATAGGCCTGACTAAATAGTAAATAGTAGACTATCTTACCCGCAGTTGTTAAAAAACATTAGCAAAAGATTACTTCAATTAGAGACCACGTAAGTTCTAATTGTTAATTGGTTAGTTTCGCACAGGTTCCTAATACAGATCTCATCGTTAGTTGAAAGACATTAGCAAAGCAACGTAACCACCTGCCACTGCCACGCCACACAGGCTAACGTCCACAACTAAGGAATTGCTCTTGATCATCTCAAAGTAAAACTCCTACTCCATAAATAGAAGACCGTTTGAACAAAGCTCAGAAACAGCGAGCGGCAAGCGTACACAAACTCAGCTGAACTTAGGACCTAATACAAGTATTATAGGTTACATAACGGAATATAAAATCTTCTTCCCTTGCTGCCAAGATGTCGGCATCGGGAAAATAAAGGTTTGTGGATTGAGCCGCAGTAATTAGGAGCCGGCCCTAATTACAATTGTTTACGACAAACAAAAGTTGTTAATTAATAATTAAGAATGGGTAAGTAGTTAATACAGCACGGTCGTATAATAGTACCTCACATGACGAGGCCCCTATATTTCTAATTGTTCTGTGATGCGTCATCCATATTAATCTGGAGCAATAATGCGCTACAGCGAAGATGAGGCTGCCAGCTTCCTGTACCATTTTTAACTAACTTTTTGCGCTAAATTTAGAACCGACTTCTTTATGGCGTGTGTTTATACCTAAAGGGTTTGAGGTCCGCATTATAGCTACATCACAAGCCCAAGCCACATTTAATCCGCATAACTAGTTTTACTATTAGATGGGCTCTTCAGGCACGTTTTACGGAAGAGGTGAAGGTACAAAGAAAAGAAGAAGGGGAGAAATGTGTTTGAGAAAAGCAAGGCATAGGTACAGCGGGCATGGGCCTGAGGCAGGTCCGCGGTGGGCGGCGCCGTGAAATGGAAAACATAATTTGAGAGTTGAGAGGATGGCTAAGGGAGTGGGTGGCAGAGCCAGCCGGTGCGAATCTCGATCACCAACTTCCATTCCGCCATTTTTATCTTGTTTTATTACGCCTGACTCGAAGCTGTAATTAATTCATTTATAATAACTAATTTTGAGACACGTCGCCTTTGGGTGTGAACCAATGGCACTTATTTTTCATAGGTTCTACTTTTTTAGTGCTTGCAACAAGCAATTGCCGTTTAGTGGTAGGTACGATTGCTTTTCTTAGGAGTTTAACATTCAATAAAAGGCAACCTATCATTACAGGTCATTTTTTTCTTAGCATATCTGATTTTATACTTTAGTTCCTTTAAAAGAAAAGTCCCTTATAACAATATTCCTTACAGGCATAACCTGTCTCTCCGGAAAGGAAGGGAAGTATAGCATCTGCTAAACAGAGGTTAATGCTAAACCTACGGGATATTCTTCGTTACTTTCATTTGTCTCCAATAGAAAGCAGAGTGCAATGCAGTGTTACTCTTCTTTCCTGACCATATCTATCAATACCTACATTCAAACTTTATAGCTATCCAATAACCTTTTGTTAATTTCCCCTGGCCTGGCCTGGGCGTAAGGTAGAGGCTTCTGTGCCACAGGCGAATCGAACAGGTGAAGCCAACGGATGAGTTTCTTCCATCCTTCTTCCATTCGACAGATACTTCCCTACTTTAACATTTTTTGTCGTGAAGCCTTTCAAAAAAAATTTCATGGTGGAATATTTTTTCGGTAGATATAGCCTGCAGTCGTCACAACTCACAAGGCATCTGCTTCTGCTAGGCTTGAGAACAATTCCTATACGAGTTATAAAAACTAATCTGGCCTTGATGAAAGTCCAGTACCGAAGAAATGCAGTTCAGGTACAGCTGCCTTTATAACTGCTATTTTATTTAACTTCGATGGTTGAAAATATAACTAGTTATATTTGATCGATATGTACCTATTCGTATTCTCAAAACTGCCTAAAACCCCACGAGCACCGAGCATCATTTATTGGACTTCTTCTTCATTGAAGTTCAAGGAGCCATGACTTTTGGTATTAACTAAGGTGAAATAAAAAATGAAACAGTAAATAAAAATTATGCTGACTATAGGCAATTTTCAAAGGTATAGCGATGAAAAACTGCTGTCTAGAATAATGCGGAATAAATATGACTTTCAACACTGGAGTCGAAAAAAACCCAGGGGAGAACAAAAAATAATACTTTGGCAGCGGGGGGTGAAATAAATCAAACACTACGACAGGCCCATTCATCGCTTACGCGTTTTGTCCCAACACCACTCAAATTTTGCTTACAAGTTGGGAATTACTTTAGGGGTACATAAGGATAAGGACACTAACCTTAAGATGGTTTTTAAACTTAATTTGTTTTCACAAGAAGTGAAAGTAATGTATAAAAATTAAGAGCTGTATGACATGACAAATTCATGAAAATTACTACTGTTTCCTATTAATGGAAGATTAGGATTAGAATGAACTGAAAGTCCCATTTACATTGGCAAAGAAACCGTAATCTGTAATGTGTTAAATTGGTGACTCATTTCTGGTATATATACTCAGAAACAGAAAATACCTAAGGGAGTAACCCAGAATAGAAAATTTGAGAACACCTGGCCACGAAGTAGGGTTTGAACCTATAGAATAGCCTGCACGCTACACTTGATCGTTTACACGAACATGCGCTATTCAATTAAGAGTCGATGATATCTCGAGCCATGACAGATCGGTGGGTTCAGTGGGGTCGATCGGGATGTACCTGTATGCGGAGGGTACCACTGCACTGGTCAGTGGCCACCAGCCGGACCTGAAACCTGACCGACTGTGCTTCTTTGCCTTCCACCGTGCCTACGTCTATTAGACTAATCTTCCTACTTTCTTACCAACTGTTGTAAATTGGCATGAGAAGTACTGCTGATTTTCCTTGGAGGTTACTGTCTAAGAAACATTGCCATGGACCATGCAGTGATCGTTTGATGGGGTAGGAATAGATCAGGCAATACTCTTGAGTTATAAGTGAAAACTCGCGTCCCTTTATGTAAGTGCCTGCCTTCTTCTCGAACACTTGTTTTTCAGGCATGATAACGGTACCATCTTCAAAGTGCCTGTCGAATTTCCAACAAGGTGACGCACGCCTGTAAGTTATTTTGTTGATTTGGGTAAGGGGTGAGTCAGAGCCGTCAGGGCTGTCAAGGCTTCAGCTTTTTGATGTGTTCGCCAGGGGGGTCCAGGGAGCGCAGTCGCGCGGAATCCGAACAACAGGTACCCATGAACCTCAAAATAGACCTGCCACTCACCACATGACCCTGTCATTGTGCCTTTTGTGCCGATAACATTTGGGGCACTGAACTTTGCTTTAAAATAAATATAGAATACAATGCGAACATGCATTAGCTATGACTGGAGATATTACTGCCTGACGTGCATTTCACTTTGTGGTGAAAATTTTTCCAACCATGACAGTGAGTGGTGTAGTAGTTTTGCCATACACTAAAAATTTGTAGGCATGAAGGCATGTATCTATACAATCTAAGGACCGGAAATCGACTGGAGAAGAAGAAGGAATAGCTGGATTGATCCGGACACGTGTTCCAAGTGTACCTACAGGCTCCAGCTCCAGCGTCCAGCTCGTGTGAGCAATGAGGAATGAGGACTGACCCCGATGTCCGATCCATACTGACAGTCTCTATTTTCTCTCCTTTCTTTCCTTTGGTGACCTTCAGGGTGTAAATGTCACTTCCGACCCATGTCCGTTTATGTTGCTTTTATTTTCCAGTGGCATGGACTTCCCAACTCCAGGGACCACGTGTAGGTACAGGGAGATATACAGATGGATAGAAAATAACTAAGTGTTGCGTTTTTATTTTATTTGTTTTATCTTTTTATGTAGTTTCCACGTTCCCACCGGGAGGTATGACGAGGAAGTACTGGAATTATAAGAAAATTTGTCAGTGGGAGTTCAGTTATCCCCTGAGCCTGAGCTTATGCTTTTTTTAGTGACTCCAGAATATTCTTGTGCTTATAAATAAACCTTACTTATTCTAATGAATTTTAAATATTCATCTATCGTTATCGTCGAAGGAAAATCTTAAAGCAAAATGGAAAGCAATTGTTTTGAAAAAGGTGTGAGAATGTAAAATTAGACAAGAAGGCCATAATCAATGTTATTGTTGGGAAAAATAGCAGATAACCACAAAACTAATTAATATCCTATGATAAAATTTTGACCGAAATTCGGGGGGAGATTAAGAAATAACATGTAAAGGCACTTAACAGCGGTTTGGTCGCGGGTTGTAAATGCAGGCTCATAAAAGGTGGCCATTCTACCAGAGTAGCTATACCTATGGTTCACTTCTGGTGCTACAGACGGCTTCAAGCTATTTCTAATGGGAAACCCTCGTATTTCAAGTTGGAGGCTAACCGCCGTCGAGGTCTTTACCATAAAAGACAAAGACAAAAATGTTTTGAGACTGATATACATTCGTTGATGATGTTGGAATGTTGCTGAAGGAATTTATCTGCATTGTTATCTCTTGCGGTTTTCACTCTGTCATTTTACTTTTTCAGAGTTAGAAATGAAACGACACAACTTGATCTGTCTGAACGACAGGTGTACCAAGTAGGTACGTAACCCTACGTCCCTCAAGCCTATGAACCGTCGACAATCTAGAAACTGCAGCTTCTTCTAAATCTAAGTACTTAGGTAAAGCACCACCAACAATATTATTATTTATTCGAATTCACTTTTATTTATTCTCTCATGTCTGCACGACGTCACCTAAATTCAGCACGAAATGGCCGGAATGGCCAATAACCATGTTATAACAACACCGTGACAGCACCACACCCTTCCTTTGAAGCAATTAAAAAAAGTAGAAGTTATGAAGTCATTAGCAAAAATAACCATGAAAATATCCGTGGAAATGTGGTAAAGTAACAGCTTCAGCTTCGCCTTGTGTATAGAAGCCGATCGTGTACCCAGGGCTGGGCAATCCCTCATCAGCTGCCTTATTAATTGCAATGCTCGTAATTCTTGGGAACAATTTGGGAAGAGACCAGCGCCCTTTTCTCCTGGGGAGAAAAAAGTTAAAGAAGGAAAAAAATGAAAGGAAATTGCATTTGTCCTTAGTTTTTGATACAGTTCTACAGTTCATGTTAGGTCTGCACTCTGTGGCAAGGAAATGGCTATATGGCCGCCTTGCGCGTGGCATGCAAGGTCTTACAGAGTGTTCAAATTTCACCGTTCCCAAGGACTATAGGAGACTTTAAAGCTGTGTTAAAATTCAAATCCCAAAAACATACCCTTTTGAACGAAGTCAGCACTGAAAGGTAGATGTAATAACGTGAACTTACCGCACATGTACCACTTTAGAAAATGTAGTTAAGTACCTAGTTCCATTTTCTAGTCGGTCAAGAGATTGATTTGTTACTTAAACTTCAAAGAATTTGGTGACGTTCCAAAGTGGTATCTCTCAAGAGATGGGCGAATATACACCACAAGAAGCAGGAGAGAAGGAGGAGGTATAAAATAAAGTAACGTTCTAGTTACAGTAAGGGAGGAAAACGATGGGTCCTTTCATTTCAAGTCAAAAATTTATTGCAATTAACTAGTTATTTAATGAAGAGAAAAGTTAACGCAACTTGTTATGAATTACTTCCATTTTTTGTGTGTAATTTGCCTAACCCTGCAGGACCTTGCGGCGTAGGGCGCTGCAAGAAGCGCCATGAATTTCCGATATCATCGAACGTTAATTAAAAAAATTGGTGTAAATTAATTAGTAAGTCAGGTTGCGTGCAGGCTACCTGAACTCGAGTGGGCATTTCATGTACCTGGCCCTATACGAGATACAGGTTCGTCCAAGTTCACGGGCACAGTGCTACCTGACCGTTACTGGGAGGACATTATCTCCACGTCATGAATAAAAATTTCTTCTTAGTGCAATTTCTATAGCTGTTGAGAATTAGGTTGCAATAATTACTGTAAGCCAGGAAAAATTGAAATCAACCTGAAGAAAGCTAAATAAGTAGTTGCTGTTGCAATTTCGAGACGTTAGAGTGCACCTCTGAAATAAAGTAGTAAGAGCGCTGAAGTGTGACCATGCATGATTTGGGACAGTAAGAAGGCTTACTCAAGTATTTACCTATATAGGCTGATCAGAAGCGAGTGTAAGCACTAAGCAGTAAGCAGTGAGCTTGAAGGTAGCACACTGCTGCTAACGAGGCCCTTCAATTTCCTCGCCCTCATCCGCAATCTCGTTTGCTCCAGATCTCTCTTCGGTGAATCTGTCGCATCAGCAGTTCCATTCTATTCCATACCTGATTTCAGTTCTGCAGGTACGTCCGCACTCCACCAGTTAGTTACCTTGATTCAATAGAACTTAGAGCCAATTCCACTCAAGTTTTCAGTTTAAGCATGCACAAACTTAACTAATGTTCGACGGACGAAGTTCAAGTTCTGATTCAGAAGTAGTTAGCTTCGAGCTATGGCCTTCCTGACACAATAGGAGACTGAAGAGTCTAACCGTTCTGGAAGGTAAAGTGCATATTCAACTTATGTCCATGGCGCTTTATATTATCATTGATGATGGTGAAACTTAGAAGGCGCACTTAGTAGTGACAAGTTTACTCCTTTCCTGGTTTGTCCACAATTGCACGTTTTTTTTAAGTGTATATCTATGTTGGATATTTCTCCGAAATATAACGGTTTCCTTGTTTCAGAAACTATAGTAATATGGTGATTTCTTCATGTTCGTGCGCTGACTACTTTGAAGCAAAAAAAACTCGCGGTGCACTTATACGATGCAATTTTCGTTTTATTATTTCACACTAAAACAAGACTTGTTACAAGTGACTGTAATAGTGGTCGGCTTAATAGGCAATTTCAATGAAATTGCAAGACGTATTACCGCATTATAATCTCGCACACCTAATCATAAAAATATTAACTAGGTATAGAAGTTTTTCACTTTCTTGTTGCCTTATTGAGCTTGAAAATTCCCTCAGTTCGACATTTATGTGGTAAAAAAAATAGGAGGCACTGACCTTACGAAATGATATGAATGGAAGAACATGTGACATCGGTTGATATATTTTCTAAGAAAGGTAGATAACGAACATGACTGAAGAAAGCATTTGAGTTGGTTCAGTCGTGCGGAAAGTTCAAATTTAAGAGTGCGTTCATTTCGGAGCCTATTTCGATAGTCCTTTGAGTCGTAAGCCGGTTTTCCTGAAAAACTAATCGTCAAAAAACGGAATTAACCAGTTCAGAAGAATCTGAAGTCTTTCCAAGAGCGAAGAACCGGTTTTTAAGATTTTATTTAGTTATGCTGTAGTTCAATGTAGAAATAAGAATCTCTCCTTTGCAAGGATTTCTAGGTCTATAGTTAAGTTGCTGAATTGTAGCTACTCTAATAAAATGGTCAGAAATTTTCGATAGTCGTGTAAAAAAAGTCGTTCTCGTTTTCCATCGCGAAAAACTAAAACCAGATGATAGACCCAAACCCAGAGTGACCTAGTACGTAAATAAATAATCACACAATATATGGGTACGGTCACACGGGTGGTTACTTCCGAAACTTTCATACCTCACAAGTCATAAAAAACACAATAATAAAGTTGGAAGTTGTAGCTTTGAGTCAGAAGCAAACACTTCACGGTTGCTGCTTCCTCTCAAAAGTCAGTCAGCAGTGGAATATTGAATATTTGATAGGGAGACTGGGGAGAAAGGGGTATGGCTCCATTTGAAAATGTAAACTGAATGGGGGTTGGCTGAATTGTGTACCAACAAGTCACGTCATAACATCTGCCTGTCGAGTGGGTTGCCTGTTTTTGTGCACAAGCCGTGGAAGCTGTCGAAACTCGATTATTAGTCAGTCGACAGGAAAGTTCACTGTTGAGGAAAAAAGGCACATACATAGTATATCCATACACTGTCTGGAACATGGATTTGGTTGAAACTTTTTCATCTTCCTTATTCGAATTTGAAAATGGGCGCTGTCACAACTATCAAGTGAAAAAGGGATCAGTGAGGCAGCAGAGGTTGTTCATAAAGGGTTCTTATATGCAAAGTTTCCTCTCCTCTTCGAAGAAGTTATCAGAGACCAGAAAAACCTGAAAAACCCTTATCCCTGTTCTCAGTGTTCTCCTAGGTGAGAAAAATATTTTGTATTTTGGGCTATTGCGAGTGTAATTTGATAGGCCAAAGGGATTTTTTAAATCTGGCACTAGTTATTGTAAGAAAACTGTGTGGCTCACCCTTAGTGGAACACCCAGGATACATTACAGAAGGCTAAAGCAACTCACTGAAAATGGAGATAACTATTATGCGGCGAAGTTGTCTCCTATAAAATATTCAAAAATAGCAAGTATAGACGGCCTTTAGGCCATATCTAATTTGGCAGAGATTTTTGCATAAAAGCAGGACGTGAGACGTGAGGACATGCAGATTTCAAGGAGAGGAGGGGACGTCGCATGTCCATATATGGTCCAATGCCATCAGGTTCAGTACACCTTCAGGCCTTACTCACTCATGGATGGCCCTGAAAGTACCTGGTGGAGGTACCTACCCTCGAGCCTCGAGCCCTCGAACAGACAAAAGATCTAAACTCAGTGTATTAATTATTAGGCGGTATAGAAGGAACACTAGGAACAGTGTGCTGGTGTGCTGGAACGTAGTTGTAAATGCCCTGCCACGTTTTAGACAAATGGGTCAAGTCTTCGTGGAGCTCCTTTATGTTTTTATAGCTGCCCCACATGAAACCTTTGGCTGATATACATTCACTTTTTAGCCAGATTCTTTTTTTGTGTTTACATGAATAAGTGTACAACCCGAATTATTTATTAGCACTACAAGAAACCCCCTAAAATTTCCTCTGCTGTTCAGTTAGATAGAAATGATAAAGCGATATCTATTTCAACTTAACAGTCAAGTGCATCACGGAGAGTGTTGTACTTACGTCTTCGCCGCACCCGAGTACCAAAGACAGATTTATGGAGGATGTTCCTCTGAGGCAGATCCTGACTGGTCCAGAACCTCAGGGGGGCGTATCCCGCCCTCGGATCCCACCTTAACCCCTCAGAGGTTATTTATGGGTTGGACACCACGATACGTTAATATCTTTATTATTCAGGGGCCCTATGGCCCCATACGGCTGCTGTACATCAAACCCTTTCAACCGTTTATTAAAGAAAAATAAGAAGTTTTAAAGGCCTTGAGTTCTGATCCCGCACAAGCGGCTTGTACTTCCAGCAGCCCACACGTCTTCTCAGAAAGCTCGTGAGTACCAAGCAATGTCCCTGGCACCCAAAATTCTGGAGGAAGGTATACTTGTAGCTGTAGCTACTGAGAGGAAAGTATGCAACTGGTATGTCACGCATGACATGTTCCCATCTCACGTTCGCTGAGTCAGATCGAAGCTATATTCTCATCACAAGAACATCTCGTATTATTACTCACCCATTTTGCTGACAAGTAAATTGGTGTGATGATAGTATTAGAATAGCTGATGCGCTAGTCAGCAGAAGTACCTAGTATAGTGTTTCTCACGTACAGTCACTTGATAACTAATGAGGAGATATCCGACACTGACACGAGTAGGTATGTACCAACGGGCGCCACTAGGGATCCTGTACCATCCGAGGTATCCGATGATTCCGATGCTATGGAAAATAGGAGAGTTGTAATGTAATATCAGCCATCACGCTGAGATCCGCAGACCTTAAATCCCATGAATTACACATCAGGCTACTTACAGCTTAACAAGCCCCAGGCTGATACAGGATCTTCCAGGCCTAACATTACAACTGGGCTTTATTTCTCGCTTCATCTTTTGCCAGCCCTTTTCACAATTCCGGATCACATTACTTTTTAGACTGTGGAACTTCTCCTCAACTGCAGTGATGGTTCCCTATAGCACTTTATAGAAAAAAAGGGTTTTAAATTATTCATTTTAGGCTGAATTTCACAACTTACCGATAGTGTCTATAACGAGAGGATTTAACGAACGGATTTCCGTTATCGTATGTTTAGCTTACGACAAGTGCGATCGCAGAGAAACAAGTGCAAGCGCATGCAATGCATTTGTCGTAAGCTAAATTCACGATAACGTAAATCCCCTCGTTAAAAGACACTATCGGAAAGTTTAGGCAGTAGGTACCTACACATGTTCAAAAACCTAGTTTTAAACAATGTTTGATAAACATTGCTTCAATCGACCAAAAAGAACCACATCTCGATTTGTAGGAAATTACCAAGTTAACCGCGTGAACCCGGTAGTTCTGTAAAACCCTGTACTGTGGGAGCCAGCCTAAAATACCTCATTTTCCTACTACAGTTTATGACTTTTTCGTGTTCAGCAGACACTGAGCGCCAGTTTCAAACATTTGAAGTTGTCAGTAGTAAATTGAAACTGGTTGGAGAACTCCCGGGGGGTCGACGACTGATGAGCCCCCAAAACTTATGTATCTTTTTAGATGTTTCAACATGTATAGAGAAGTGCATAGGTAATTCGTATGTCTCTATTTATGGAAAAATACCCAGTTTAAGCACTGTACACGTATATGTAAGATTAGGTGTATGTACAGTTGGTACCGACTTCAACAACTACCTAATTAAGTAATTAAATTCATTTAAATTTTCATGCATGGAGTTGTTTTGTTTAGGAACAGTTCTACCTACCCGCTTATGTGGGTGCATGCAGGTATAAATACTTCATTGGCCATCCTGGATTTTGAAGGGAAAAACAGAAGTAGCCAAGCTCGCAGTTTAGTTTTTTTCATTTCAGTACGAACAAATTTCTCAAATATCGAGGGTTTCTTTTGCTACATTCCTGCTCTTCACTGTGAATATCCATTCTCAAAAGAAATCTAACTAAATCAGGTGAAGAGACTGACAACGTCGTTTTTATTACCGTTTCCTACGCCTAAAAAGGATACGAGCTCTCGTTCGATCAATTTTCTCTTGTTACGACTGAATAGGTTTTCAAAGTTCTGGATGGGAGAACACTATGATCTCTGGGCTGTTCTCTACGCCTCGTTTGTAGGAAAGCAATTTTGAAAATAGGAAACAGCGCTGAAAAAAGCAGAAGCTGGAAAAATATCCACGAATCTTCCGCCGGTGTTCGGCATGGCCCCATGGACAGTTCTCCCGAGACTTTACTTCAGTAGATGGTAATTCTAGTGGATGTATTTAGGTCTTCCTGACGATGCATTTTGTGCCGCCCATAAGATTAACATTGCGAGCGGCGATTCATTTTCAAGGTTTACCCTTGGTTGGAAAGACACAAAATTTTGCCTGTACCTAGCCCTAACAATGTTGTAGGTCGTCATCGAAGCAGATTTCCTAATTTCTCACTGCTTTCTTTTATTGCAACTGTTTTGCAAATGCTAGCATACCTCAATTTTTTAAGGGGAAAAGTGCTGTATCTCGAAAACCAGTAAAAAATTGGGAAATCTGCTTCGATGACGACCTACAACATTGTTAGGGCTAGGTATAGGGTATAGGCAAAATTTTGTTGTCTTTCCAAGCAAGGGTAAACCTTGAAAATGAATCGCCGCTCGCAATGTTAATCTTATGGGCGGCAAAAAATTCATCGTCAGGTTAAGCGGACCCTTAAGTCACTAGCTTGAATAATAGAAGTGCTGAAGTAGTCTACCTAGTACCTTACACCTACCTATTCCAAGTTAAGAATCGCGAGTTTCCTTAAACTCCGTTGATCCAATGATCCGTATGTAAATTTAATTAAAGTGTTGAAGTTTTGGGCTCCTGAATTAAAGGCAACCGAACTGGATGACATGCAGGATCGGCGGATCCGTTGCCCCTTGTGGACGAGCTTCGTTTGCGCATAATTTGTACGCCTGTGCGCCTTATGGCGCTTTCCTCAACAAACCTATAGTTATTTCAATTGCAGTATGGGTATACACGCCTAGCACTCACGCACACTCGCATCGTTTTCCTTCACTTCTCAACGGTCAGAGTACCATCACTCAGCGAGAGGAACAGACAAATGTAGTGCTCTAATTCAGCGAAGTTCTGACGATTTTGAACCTAATTTTTTTTCCTCCACCGAGTAATTTATTTACATATCCACTTAAGGGTCTTTTGAGAGAACGAGAAAACTTGTATTTGAGGTTTAAAAACAGACCTATATAGAACCCGAGGGGTTAAGCACTCCAGGAATCTCGTTGGGAATCTCAGGCAATCATTGGAAATCTTTATGAAATCTTCATGTAATCTTGGAAATTTCTGGAGTATTTAATCCTTCGGTGTGCATCTTTCCACGAATCTCAGGAAATCTTTGGAAATCTTCATGCAATCTCATGCAATCTCAAGAGGGGTTAACCCCTCGATGGAACCATACTTTCTGGATGGAAAATGAATGGAGGAACTTATGGTGGTTCATAATTCAGAGCAAACCTATTTTTCAATTGTGGTATATTTTACAATTTTCAAATAATCACAGAATTATAATGAAGGATTTCTTTGGCATTATCAATTTATCATTATTTTATAAAAATAACATTAGGCTTAGTAAAAAAGAAAGGAAAATGGAACTGTACAAACAAATTTACAGCATAGTGTACAATAATGTAACGGATTTTTAGTGTGCTACAATACAATATACAATACAAATTCGGATTTCACAAGTTTTGCTTCGTTGACAAATTCCACAATAGCATAGCGTCTCAATCGTTAATACTAACAATAACTCCACCAAAATAACTCCAAATAATAGTAAAAAAAAAGTTAGCAACCTTGCGATTAATAACTTGAAGAGGATGTACCTAAACTCAGCACTGCTGTTTTTACCAATTCGGTGAACTCTGGAGTCGAACTGTCATGGAATATTGGTAAAAATGGCAATGCAGGTGGCCATAGTGCTTCTGAATGACTAGTCATGTTGTTAAAACGACCAAACTATTGTAGGCACATCTTCTCCAAGTTACAACCTCTCAATATCTTTACAAATAAAATACAGTCATTCAAAGCCTTATACATAGAAAATTATTAGCCGCTTTTATAAGAGCCTGCAACCGTCAATGGGACAGTCATGAACTAAACAAAAATTAAAAGTTAGCTCTGTGATTCTTATTTGCCCCTCACAAATTTTAATAAAATTTACAGGAAATAACAAAAACTTAGAAAAGAGGGGATCCTTTCAGCAGCCTCCAAATGGAGATGAATCATCTTTTCTCAGTCGTTTGTTACTTCTAATAAATTATACCTTGTAATCTCTGGAACACAACCTAAGAATAAACAAATGTCACAGAGCAAAGTTCCAGTTTTTGCTTTTATGTTGAGAAAAACAGCGAACGTGAACGTGAACCACCTGATACGAAAATACAACCCACTGAAACTGTATTGTTAGTTTGTAACTACTCGTTTATTTGTATACCTTTTGAAAAAATTGGGGACCATTCAGAATTATTCAGATACACCTTTGGCGATGGAGGGCTATTTGCCGTGCAACAATACAAGTAGGCATAACCAACATGACGAACTATAGCCCCGTGGTTTTAGCAAGGTAAGACGGAAATAAAAGTCAATGCAGACTCACTCAATTGACGATAAAGACGTTTGGTTTGGTGAAGGAAGAACTTGAAGGAGAAAACGAGGTCCATCATAATTGAAAAAAGAAAGAGAAATAATGAAAAGCATCAATTGGTGCGCAGTGTTTGTACCTTGAGGGGTCAAGAGCTAGATGCTCTGAAAACCCAAACGAGACGAGAGAGAGCCCAGGTATGCAGGGGCACCCAACTAGCAGAATGGTACTCGTCAGGAACAAAGCAAGTGTTTGCACGGGGGCTCTTCGAACCCTAGGTACCGGCACAACACGGAAAAACCTATTCAAGTCCGTCGAGTACTCCCGATGAAAAAATACATGTCCCTTTTGTTTTTATTTCGTCGTGTTGTTCCAAGTATACTGAAAGGTCACGTTTCACCGTTACCTTTCCACCGTTGATGAACAAGTCCAAGAGAGCTGTTGGAAAAGAAGAAGCCAAACCATTTTCTGTGTCACGTAAAGACCAGATATTGCATTACCGAGAGAAAGCACGAAAAAGCCATGAATGAAACTAAATGAAGTGGGGAGTCTGAGTCTAAGTGGAGTGGAATCTGTTTTCTGAGAACTGAATAGATCAATGAAAAATTCGGCCAAACGAACACTAATAATTATCTTATGTAACCCACAGCGTAGCTATACCCAACTCAGTTGGATAGACGTCACTAAAACTCCCACTGCTGAGTTGAACAGAAATTAATAGGACAGGGGGAGAATAACTCAGCCACCATCACCACCGTGGATAAATAATAAATAATCAGCGTGTTAGTTGTGGAAGACGGAAATGGGGTGGATACTACAAGGGGAGCGAAAATAAAAGAAGCTACCGGAAATTAAGCATTCATAACTGAATTTCGCTATCTTATAATAGCTGTGGGCTCTTCTACTTCCGCTGCTTCTTTTATCGTGGACGCTACGCTTCCCTTTCGACAGACAAACGAAAATAAACACAGCTCACTTCTGCTCATCCCATAACAAGCAACTTGCCACTTTAGGTAAAGTTACGAAAGTTTGTTATTTTAAAACAAATTTATACTGAGGCTGTGGGGATGTGGAAAGGTGTAAATAAACATTCTTCAAGTCACACTATTATTACGAAAGCAAAAAATTGGAGCTTTGCTCAAAGTTGTCGTTGACCTTCAGAAGAGGAAAGAAACAACATAAACAACTTTTAGGTATAGCTTTCAACAACACTCAACGAGCGAAATACCGTATTTTTTTCAGTTTTTTGTGGTTTCCTGTGAATTATTTTCCTCTGAGATAAATGTTGAAGAATTATAAAGAACAAATTTTTTAATTTTTCCTTTGCTAGCGCCAAGAGAGTGGCTTCGTTATCTCAACGACTTTCCCACCTCGTTAAACGCCGTGAAAAACAATACTGTTCAGTGAAAATATAAATTTTTGAAGTCAAAAAACCAATAAGCACCAAGCGCTAGCCCCTATAGATAAAATAGCCGATACGCATTTTCATTGGAAACATAACGTCATCAAGGCAGGTCCCTAAACTTTATCTATGACGTCATGGAGTCGTGGGGTACTTATGGCTGGCATTTCATCTGTCAGACTCTGATCAGACGTTATTTTTTTTCTGTCACTTGTGTCAAAGGCTCATGCAAAAGTCAACAGAAGTGTTTTGTATAAGCGAGTGGGCGCGGAGGAAACTTCCGATTTAATAGTGGACATAGCTAAAGAGTTCCCTACTGCTGAGTCTACCTGAAAAAAATATTTTAATGCAATTAAATCTATGAAGAAGGGTGAAAAAATTATTTGCAGAAAGCAAAAGATATTTCAATGAATCGCAACAAATATGGCTGGCGGCCATATTGTCGCCATTAAGTGACGGCTCGTCTTCGGCAGGTTATAGAGCTGGAAGCCCATCAATGTCATAGGAACGACCGACCATAACGACTTATCAAATAATATATTCGCAGTTGTTTAATCGTAATTGCAATGCGTGGGGCTTTGTGACTCAATCTGGCATCTTGCTCCTCCAGCAGCCGCTTAAGTGCCTTCAACCATCAAGACTAGTTTTCCTGCCATCAAAAAAGTGGAATTGATAAAAAGGTGGAGTTGCAGCGGCTAGTTTGCGCATAAACGTGCAGTACCTGAGTGCAAGTGCATATAACACTCTACTTATGTACGTAGGTAGTTCGTTACGAGGACATAGAGATACAGCTGGAGGCGTAATTGCCTAGTTGTTCGTAAGAAGAGGGGCACAAGTAATTAAATAAGTCTCCTGTCAGGGAATAACCATAAGGCGGATTCACTTCAAACATAGACAAGGATAAGGATAGTGCGTCATACCTTTACCGCGGTACCAATACAATACGGAATTCGACCCTGAATAAACTTAGACGAAATGTGTGTGAGTAAATGCACAATTCAGTAGTCCCTATTTAGAAAGCTATCATCACGGCCTGCTGTCAAATGGCGAGCATTCATGAATTCACGTGGTGATCAAAGTGGAAAACAATGAAATGAGACTCCGAAACAAGGAAAAGGACGAATGATGAATCAACTGGAATGTAAAACAAAGCACTTTGAATATTCACAATTTACTCCCGAAATCCCTGTATAACTCATCACTAGGCAGCTATTATTCTGAATGGTCCCCACATTTAGCATCTAGCAATCATATGCCAGTTGTTTATGCTCCATTCACACATCGCTATTATGCAGTATGCACCAGAAAGTCATTTCGATTATCGCCCACCGGAATATGGATTATAAAATAATGAATCAAATGTGAAACAAAATTAAATTTTAATTTTCCTTTAAATAGAAATTTGCAAGAAAGTTGTGGTAATAAAAAATATATTATGTGGACATTATTTTGCGAACAAAATTTCGGCAGCCAGGGGTGGGGGGGTTCCTACAACTGGTTAGTTAGTGTGACGCTGTTACAAACTGGATGATGGCTTGCGAGGATGGTTTTGGCAAGAAACAATAAACGAAAAATCTTAATGCTCTGAGGACAGTTTAACGCCGACCTTTTAGTCAGTAGCCGACCAAATGTTTTGTTGCTAGCACCCATCCCATGACTGAACAGTTGAGTTGCATAAAACAGATAGTAATGAAGTCTCATAAAAATTGAAGAGGACATTAGTCACTACTTATTTTATGTATCAATGAACTTTCCAAAAAAAACTATTGGACAATTTTTCTGTTCTGAAATATATTTGCCACTTTATCGTCGAAACGATTTTTCACAAAAATCCCTCGATTTTATCAGTCCATGCACACTACACTAAAAATATCATACTATATTTCAGAACAATAAAATAACCAACAGTTTCCTTGGAAAGTTGTCAGCAAGAGACACTGAGGTGTCACGAGTGCTTTCAGAAAGAAGAAAAAGCAAGACTGTCCCTAAGCTGAAAACTTGGCGTCGGCGAGCTAAACAGCCATCCATAACATACCTCTGGAGTGTTGTTAAGCACAACAATAACTCCCACATTAAGGTCGCATTACAAACATAGAAATAGTAAACGTCAAGACATTAGAGAGCTGATAGTAAAATGTGTTAGATGGATCCACTATAATAACGGCTATAAGGAGAAGGTCGTGAAATCTATTCTCGTGTTCCGATAAAAGATCAATTTACCTTATTTTTCATTGCCGGATGGAGGACATTAATTTTGTCTACCTTTATTTGGCTCCAAGAGACAGGCCAGTTTCACTTCAAGTGGGCCTGAGTGTCGGACTGGTTAATCTAACTTGTGATGCGATAGGACTGAATATTATTCTACTTTTTCTTCGAGGATGTGTTAGGTATTAAATATACCTGAATGTTACTCAAAGCGGCACAAGTTTCCGTTTTCTTTGTCTCAATTCCTTAATTTGGGATCCTAAGAAGATAAAATGAAAGTTGGATTCTGCAGAAAAATACCTGTCTCGTCCAGTTATTAAACTATTATTGAATGAATGGATGTTAAGTAGAAATGAAGACGTGCATGGTAGGGCAGTCTGTTTCTTAAGTAAATTTTTTAGCTAGTCAGCTACTGTATTAAGTTTGAATACCTGTACTTAGATTATGGCAGAAAAAATTATTAGAAATATGAAGTACGAGAATTTGTACGAACCTTAAGAACTTAAGCGAACACAAATTGACAAAAATAAGGTGAAGGTTCATATTTCACTATGGAAGACCTGAGACTGGTTGCGCCTGAGCCACAACCATCTGTAACAACCCTATAGAACCATCAATAACTATTACAAAATTAAAATAAATAAACTACTCCTTTCAAGGGATCAGGTTCCTCAGGTAATGAGCACTTCAAATCAAGGTACTCGTAACTTAAGTTTATGACACGATCAATATTCTTCCATGACTTTGGTCCACAATTCAACGATACTTCAAAAATAGCTACGTGTATCTCATGTTTGTAAGTGCTCACTCACTCAAGTCTTTCGGACATTCAAGGGGCCTATTAGCTCAGTCAACATCACTCACTTAGTAGAGTCAGTCGGGTTGAGGGAGTTGTGACTGGCGGGGACGAAGATCAGTCTTCAGCTTCAGTTTCTTCAAACGTCTCGACTGGAAAAAGAAAAAACAGAAAGAATTAGGCTAGGCATGGAAATTTTGGGTCAGGTCCGAAGCATCAATATTGAGATTAATTTTTGACAAGCCTGCAATAGCGTTAGGAGTGAGGGAGGCTAAACATCAGCAAGGCAGCTGATACCTGACCTCCACAAGCTTTACCAACTATTCAATTGTTGCGCTGCAGATTCAGGAAAAGCCGACGGGTTAACCACTCGTTGGGAATCTCGTTGGGAATCATTAGAAATCTTTATGAAATCTGAGAGAATCTTGGAATATTTAGAGCGGTTACCCCTTCGCGGTTCATCTTTCTTTGAATATCGTTTGGAATCTTTGGAAATCATTATGGAAACTCAGTGGAATCTCAAGGAATCTCTAGAGTGGTTACCCCCTCGGGAAAAGCTTTCTCTTCATAGTAATTTGTCCCTCTTCATCAATTTATGACCCTCATGGGCTCATTGGTTTTAAAATAGAGTGAGGTGCCTGTCCGTGGCCGAGTGGTCAAGGGGACCGCTGTGTGTCCTGAGAGGTCCGGGTTGAAATCCTGGTGGAACGGAAAAATTTTCCGCTTCCGACATGGATGTATTGGCTTCGAACCACTACTAAACTGGCTTCGGCCCACTCATATTCGGCTTCGGCCAAAAAAATCTAACAAAACCAACTCATCGGCGCATAATATGTTCTCTGAACGTCACGCGTAAAAAAAAAAAAAAATAGAAAGAGATGATTAACCTGAGAAGTGCTGCCAAAATATTCAATTTACTTATATCCAAACGGTGAAAAAAGGAGTGACACCCGAAAAGAATGAAAAGAGTTTGAAAGCTGTGAAGAAAGCAAGAAAGGGGGCCAGAGAGAAAGTTGTAATAAGACAGGAAGGATGAGGGGGCTTGTGCTTTCTCTGCTTTCGTCCCAAAACAAACTTGGAAAGCTGACTTGCTGAGAAATCGACAGCCCCCAAAACTTTTCATATTCTCTTCTTTACATGATAATGCCAAATTCTGCGTTTCACGATTACCCCTCCCCTCTTTCCCCGAAGAAAGGGGAAATGAAGCGAACAGACACAGATGTCCTTTTCATCGTGCTCCCCACAAAGGCGAAAGGTGATTCTCCGTATAAGATATCGACTCGCCTCCCTCAAAAAAAGGTCTTGTCAAACGGTTTTCCCCACATATCGTATACCTTTCGCTGCCAGCCATGAAGAAGACTCATCTTTTCCAACGTTGAATGCATATAAAAGTATACCTGTATTGTGCGGGTTCAGTGAGGGGGAAAGAGAGGTTGTCAGTGATGTACGAGCATCGGATCGTATCTTGCGTCACTAAATTTTGTTTTCCAAGATAAAATGAAAAATTCATGAAACACAATATTTTTTGACTCGGATCAATTTGTTTATTTTATTTCCTCACTTGCTACGTCTTCACTTTATGGCAATGGCGTTACGTTTGACTACAAAGTACAAAGAATAGAATCGAAAGCTATTAGATAAAGGACAAGATCTATATTCCAGGCAGGCGATTGTGATGCAATGCCTCGTGCAATGCCTTTTGAATCGAAGAGTGCTAAAGAACAAAAAAGTCCGCTCGCATTTTTCTCTTTATGAATGAGCTCACCTAAATTGACTCATTTCATAGGCATTCATCGGAACAAAAGTAGGGAAATTGCCATATTGAAAAATTGATGAGTTGGATCAAAGTATGAAAGGAAGAAAGGAGGTTCCATGGGGCAGAGGTCAGCATTCTCTGCTGTCGGGGAGGGACGGTTAAAGCTAAAGGTTCTCATCAAGGCTATTACAATATTGACCTTCACCCTTCCGCAACCTATCCAGGCTCAAGAGCTGAAGGAATCGTTTGCTTCATTTCCACAAGAGGGGTGAAGTTTACCGTCAGCAAAATTATCAAACCCCCTAATCGGTTTATTAACATCCCACCGCCACGCGCTCCTTGTTCTTCGCTCTAAGTCGGTCCATCTTTCAAGGCTACATGAAAGACTCTGGGTACCTGAGGTTGAATCGCCTACTTTCATTTTAGGTAGATGGTCATTCGTCAAATTTAACTGGAGGTTAGTCAGTTACTTTAATACAACATATGTTGCTCCTCTGATACTGGGAAGGGGGGAAACCAGAACTTGGCATATCTTGGCATCAACAACAAATATCTAGCAATTGGCCACTAGGTTAATTTTTTTTTTTAAGACTTAGGTACTAAATTGACAATTGCCGAACTACCTACATTCGAAACAATAATCCCAAATGTAATATCTTAATTCCAGAGGTCGCTAATTCGACAATGGCCAACAGTGAGGAGTAGAGTCTTTTACCCCCGTGAAGGCGCCTTTAGACTCGTAATAAGGAGAATACTTGGGCGCTGACATATGCAAAAACATTACACACCACTAACGCCAAAACACAGTCACGCCACTATGGTTTTGCTTTGAAATGAGTCACAGATGGCATGTTTTCTGCGAATCCGGCCGTGTGTGAAATACCGCAGATGTTTTGCAGAATCACCAAGATGTGGTCGAGATAGCCAGCAGTGACGTGACCATTCCTTCTAACACACAAGTCAATAATCTGTTGTTCTGTTGTTCTTTGTGACTGTCAGCACAAATATGACAGATCGTTACACTCCGAGTGGAGAAAAAAATAAGGATAGTTTTTATCAGCACTGTGAAAATCAGTGAAATGAAGCAAAATCATTCACTTCAACTAATAACATAGGTTTTGTGACCTGAAAAGATGATTTTGGCGGTTAGTAGTCCAGTACGTGCAGGTCATCGTAATTCCACAGGCAAAATTCAATGGGCAACATTACAACTGCATGAAATGAGCTGAGAGTGGTCCAAGACTCCAAATGCACACGTTCCCATGTTCACAAGTAATAAGACAGTGATTGCAGGTTCCCGGACCTTCAACAGCTACGCCGCTCCGACGGTGAGACTACCACCAACTTTACGACCTGTCTGGGTAAACCGGACGATCAGCCTGAGAATAGTGGCACTCAAATTATTCAACCCTCAAACACTACACAGACTCAGTACCCAAATCGCTGGAAAACTGTCAGCAATGGAGAAACTTACCACTCAGAGTAAAGAGGGAAGTTATTTAAAAGACAGTGCATGATGATGATAATAATAAAGGACGTAGGTGTATAAACAATGTTCCTATACATCTCTCATTATTTTTACCGAGAACTTATAGTAGTCAAGAAAATGAAAATAACATCTCTATCTGATTTTGTATGACTTCGGGCAAAAGAACAGCTTGGCTGTGCCGCTCCCGGAGTCTAGGAACATAACTCTGGCTCTGGGCATTGGGCATTATCGTCATCGTGCTCAATTGCCTTCAATAGACGTCTTGCTGCGTTGAAGATGAACTGGCAATGTGGGCGTAGGACGCCGTGTATCTTCATATCCACTCTAAGTTCATTTGCCTGAGAGTGTGACACAACTAGCTCACTTACTCCTATTTAAAGGGATAAACTTAAAGCCTGCACCATTACTCATCCCAGCTCTGACGTTGAGACTTAACACGAAACTAACTGAAGGTGAAATAGGGGGAGATGAAAGGCGAGACTCGACTACTTTGAGCCTTCTCCAGCTCTCCAGCTCTCCAAGGATATCAAAATACCGCAAGAAATTATCATCGTGTGGAAACTGAATAAGAATGGCGGGTAAGGTGGTGAGCAAGATGTGAATAATATCGTGCCAAGACATAAATTATTATAGGATTAGACGATTCTTAGCCCTTGCACGAAATGTGGGCCCCCACCTTGACTTAGGTAGTTAGGTACTGAACATACTTACCATAAGCTAGACATATTTAGGTACATAAATATAAGAGAATGACTAGCAGGTGTCATGAACAGCGCAAAAATTATACCAACCGTCAGAACGAATGCTTATAACTCACAATTTGCAGGGACCAGTGTACTGGCATATCAAATGCGAAATAGGCCATAACACAGCATCAACGGCTTCATCGCTTGAAAATATCTACTTGGCTGCATGTCAAGAAAAAATATAATCAGTCGACGATCACTGGTTTTGAACTTCTGGACAGCTACCTGTGCATACACCTTATCAAAACAGTCGATTCATCAATTGAAACGTCAGATCGGTCCGTCGCATGGACGCCACCGGTAAAATCCCTGGGCGAAAGGAGCGCGAAACCCATACCCGATACATAAATTATCATTTGGCGACCGCGATCATGGCGTCGAAAATCAAAGGTGTGACCTCTAATCAATCGGATTGTTTATAGCCAGGTGTTGCCATAATTTTTCCACTTTATGGACACTACTGATGACTTTTATATTTCGTAGGTTTTGATATTATTACAACTAAGACCCATTTTTATGAAATGGGTGCATAATCTTAAGTTGTAAATATCTGTTTTATTTTCTTGTTTCGCCCACTTGGACTGTTCTTATTATTTGCTGTCCTATGCTACCTTATGGCTAGCCTGTGTGGCTACTTTTTTCAGGTAAAAAGTCACTGCCTATCAGTCAATAGGTTTGATGCACTATACTATGTAACTGGAATAATATAGAAGTTCCTACATGAGTTGATTCGTCACAAAAGATACAAACAAGAAGGTTGATTTGAAACAGTAGAGACCGTCACAAGATAAATTCCAAATGCAAATTGGAGAAACAAAACGATACGAGTTTGAAACTCCGCGGGTTCTCAGACGAAATATCCGAGCCAAGCCCCACGAGATTTAACTGACGGATAGAGCCGGAGACCCTATCAGTACCCAAAGTTTCCAAAGAGCGCTTGGGGGCGCACTTGAGAGACTCAGCATCATTAATGATGGCCCTGCATCCCCGGACACGTCCTCCTGCGAGCCAAGAGTCTGGTCCTGGACGATCTATAATTGACAACCTGAATGCCTTGACAGCCGACGGCCGGTGTCCGCCTGGGGCATGTCTTCCAATAGAATGTCATCGGCCAGGTCATCGCGGACAAGTCGACAGTACCTATACCTACTCTTTACTCCACCAGTGTCGGTTATGCACAGGAGCTATGAGATCTATTGGTTACACTGATTGTCGCTAGGGAACAATTATCTATCCTCCCCATCGTGAATGAGCCGCCGCACCCCCTGCATGCAAGGTATGACTATACTCAAGATCGAGCGCAACAAACTCATTGACAATAGGCTACAATGACTTCACACCATAAAATACAATTAGCATGGTTAAAACCCTGCGTTCCGTAGTTAAGTGCGAGTATAATACAACGATAAGCGTCCGGTAATCATACAATATGACTTGTCGGACCAGAGTGACGAATTCCGCCACAGTTCATTCAGCTGCGCCAGACGACTCATCAGCCATAAAGCACAGCATAACTCACATTTCTACCTAAAACTCTAGTAGGTAAAGGCTATCAGGATCCCGCGTTCTGGTGGAATAACGAGTGGATCAGACCCTTAGGTCCGGCTAGACAAACAACCCAGGAAGCTCTCAGCTCGACTTGTAAATAACCCGATTTATTGGCCTAGAGCCGTCTTATCACAGTCAAACCACTTTAATAGCGACGTTAAGACTTTTCTGCCCCACATAGAAATGCTTGGAAGATTCCGTATATAGGAAGGGAAGTATCTAGGAGCCTTCAGAACATAGGAAAGGAAATAACCGACGGAAAAAATCAACACACTATAGTCGCAACACGTACAGGCCCACGTACCCATGTGAGGCCAAACTATACCTGCGATTGTGACCTCCCCGAAGTATGAAAACAGAAGAAATGCTCCAGCTGAAATAGCCCCACGGAGCCATCTTTAATTTCAGGGGAAAGAAGGATTGAAGATGGCGTGAGACATAGCATGACAAGACAAGTGACATCACCGCTAGGCAGGATCGGGCGGTTAGGTGTTTGGTCCTTTGTTGGCCGCAGTTGGCCTAAGGGGCGGGCCGCCTAATTAAGGGTCCTCCAAAGGTATCATTAAGCGCCAACCAGGCTGCTAACTGCGCTTCCTTTGCTCTACTACGGTATGGGACCTCGAACCTGTACCGAGGCACCTAGTAGTTTGGGAAAAATCAGCGTATTATTCGTAAAGGTGAGGATTTCATTGGGTACTATTTTCATTTTTGGCCACACGTGAAGGAGCACCTTTAGTCGGCGAATACCGCATAATTTTCCAAGTTTCAAGGAAGTAGCGGCAACATAAAAGCCTCTGAGGGGGGCTTTAAAGGAGTGGACACTTCAAAGCACCCATAATACATCAAACGTGTCAAGAATGAAAAATGCGAGAAGCTGAAAAATAAAAGAAGGTGTGGATAGAGGTTAATGAAGACTGCAACACCACCGGAATTTACTCCGCACGGGATGCGAAAAGATTCTCCAAAGTTTTAAAAAACATCCCAGCTGGCGTTGCGAAAATCCAACAGCTGAAAATAATAAATCTCCTGGCGTGAAACTAACTTAAAATATTTTGGTATCCTTGGGGGGAAACTTTTGAACCCGAGCAATGAGGCTTTATCAGACTTGCTTCTCCCCCAACCCCACCTCACCCCTATAAAGAATAATTCGCGGCCTACGTCACACCCCTTTAATTCTTTGCGGTTTTTACCTTCTTTAAGAGGCAGCTACTTTTCACTTTTTATTCAGCTTACAGCCTCATATTTCCCTCAGGTGACGTCCACTCTTTTATACATATTATACTGAATAGTATATGGCTATGTATAATAATAGTAATAGTATGTGGCCATCCGGCCACAATTTGAACTTCTTCTAGTCTCTGCATGGGGGGGTTGAGTTCATTTTTTCAGTCTATATATGTATAGATAATGTATGAATAGTCGTTAACAGTTAGCACTCGATAATGGTTTGCAACGACTCTGGTAAAACATTCCCTGTCAGAAACTAATGAAGGGGGACAAAACTCAATATGAATTAACGTAATTCATTAGATATTCAAGTCATATTTTGTGTCATGAACGATAATTTATGAGGCAGCAAGTGTGGGAAATAATGAACAAAATGGAATCATATTACATGCATTAGCGAGTGTCAAAAGAATTAAACTGAAAGTCATAAAGTTCAATTTTGAAGGCAACCGGCCAAATTGTGAGCGGTAAATTAGAAGAGAAAATGGGAGGGACGGCATGTGACGAGGCAGCGGCAGCGGCAGGGTTTGGGGTAGTTTCTCTTCTAGGTCACAGTCAGGTCAAATTAACGGGAGAACGTGACCTGTAACTTTAACCATTCCCCAACTTTTTCAAGAATCATTCGCTTAACCTGATTTCCCAAATTTCCCCTTTACCACCTATGAGACAAGTTTTATTTTCCTACAAATATTGTTGTAATTTTTAGTTCCTCTGAGTTTCAAGACATGAAACTTGGCAGAGCACTTTATTCAGTCTCCGCTGTTTACAGGTAGCGAACCTCGAGTCAAACTTAGTGATTACTGATTACCTACTCTTTTATTGCCTCTATGAAAAATACATCGAACGATATCTGGATCAAATCTCTTTCCGATTGGCTGAATTCTAAGTCAGCAGAAGCCAAATGTCCCCAAAGAAATGTGCTGCTGAATCGAACCATCTCGTAGATGAAATAAAATAGGTAACTAGCAATTTTTTCACAGTTATGGGCATCTTAGCTTTTACTTATCCTACCGTCCCTTATCAAGTCAAATGGTCGGTGCCGAGAGTTGCAAGAGGGAGTGGGGGGTGAGGGGCACGCGACGCCCTTCACTAACCTTTTTCTACCCCCACCCTTTTCCCCTTTCCTCGCTGCCTTCACCGACTCCTTCAATTTGAATACATTTCCTAATGCTCCTTCCGTTTGCGATTTCCCGGTAAACAGGGGGAGTTCCTGGAAAATTGAGTTTCCGAAGAAGACGGACGGTGGATGAATTTAAAAAATCCACACTAGTCTTGTCTGGTTTCAGTTTTTGTTTTGTCTTTATTTTTCCCGAGTTTTCGGCTGCGGAAGGAATGAAATGGAATTATTTCTGTTTTATCAGCCAAATTTGAGCTTAAGTTATCACAAAAGTATTTATGTAAACGATATTCCAATATAAAATTTTCTGCCAGCGTTCCCAGAAGAGTAATAATGGTCTGCTTTACTCACAGCACAAAGTACAATAATTCTTCAAGTTTGCCTGATTTAGAGCAGTAATTAAGCACTAAAATGAGATAAAACACAGAAATCAGTAAGAAAAAGGGCCACAAATAGAGCGCCATTAAAAACTTTTCAACTGTGATCCGAGAATAGCTCTGGCACTCAACGCTAAATGCTGGAAAACCGGGATCGCTGACTCCGCGAAAAATGGGAAACTGCTCACTATGAATTATTACGTAAATTATCAAAAGCTATTACGAGAGTAAAATAAAATTTTCTAGTTATTCTCGGGAAACCCCGAGCCTTTCAAGTTCATGCTGCTGCTCGGGAAAATAGAACTCATTTCAGCGTGTGCAAAAGGGGTAGATAGTAGTATCTATACGTACATGTATATGGGTGGTGGTGGGAGAGGAAAGAAATACCTCCTCACTCTCCTCAGGCAGGAAACGGGGGAAGGACAACTGACCTGGAAGCCCCTCTCCTCCTCTCCCCTCCTACAACATGGCAGGAAAGGAGAAGGAGATCTTTTTCTCGAGCAAATCAATCCTTGGTCGACATAAGGGCCAGGATCCCAATCCTTCAAAATGACCGTCATTTACTATTTTTTGTTAGGAATAAAAGAAAGGTTGATTCACGCGATTTATCAACTCACCAAGGTGTTGGAACCGGGAACACTGGGAAGTATTTCAGAAAAATCCTGGAGGGTCACCTTCTTAATGTCAGGGTACACCCTATAGCGTAGGTTTGGAATAGGTTACGGATGGTGTAAGGTGTAAATTTTAATTTTATACGGTTTGAATTGTATAATAATAAAATTTAATTATTTATATTTATTTACAGTGTAAATTTTACACATATGTATATTCATTGTATTTGTATCCTTGTAACGCAAATTTTCCGAAAATTATACGTAAAATCCTGTAGTACCTGTGTAAACCAGTAAAATACTATTACTTCAGGGTGCTCGGCACCTTATCCTTTACCATAATATGGTCAGTTTAGGTGGTGAAGAGTGACGAGTGACGACGTGCAAAGCCATGTCATTAACCGGCGCGTTAATTGAGCTGTCATTACTCATTAGGGTTCAGTACAAGCACTTCCTTTGCCACTTAATAGCAAAACTACGTAATTCTCATCAAGTATCACAACGCTGGATGGTGTAGAGTGTATTTTCAAGTCTATTCGAGAAGAAGTCAACTTCTGAAGGTTTCGCTAGCATTTCTGCACACCATAAGATTTACTGCGTGCGGCAAAATATTTTTTTAAATTATTTCCCCTAGCTTGGACTTGGCAATTTCTAAGTTCCTTTCACGTTCTCCCATTTCTCCACTTCAAAATTTGAGCTACTGAGCAAAAAAGTGGAAATCGAAAAAAATTACTAGGAAATTGGGACATCTGAGTAGGGCAACAGTAGTAAGGGAAATTTTTAAAAATAACTGCAATATTGAAATTGAATGGGAAGAAAGGTAAGCTACATAATGCAAAAGAATCGGGTGAATAACTGAAAACTGAAAGGACAAATTCACGTTTTCACATTCTGCAGGAAAGTCATTTTCTGAATCAAAACACCAACAAGCCAAATAATTCAGAAGCTTTCTATAACTGTAACGGGGGGAGGGGGACACACGATCAAATGATCGCTGGCTTCCAGGAGGAACTATCGCGTGCCGCTGACCAGGGGAAATTGTTGGTTGATGGTTTTTGAAACGGGCGCCGGTGTAATTTGCTTACTTCGTGCAAGTCTGTAGCGCCATGTTGTAAATGACGGATGTTCTGAGCAATGTCAAACACAGGGCTGGGTCTGTAGATACCCTCCTTTTCGAGTTCAAAAGTTAGTCAGCAGGTCTGACCTAGAACACGAAGGATCGATACGAGCAAGGGTAGGATAAAGAGTGAGGAAAATGCCAAACGCATTCCCAACAGAAAAGTTTTGAAAACTATTCGAGGTATGTGAGGAGAACAACTCTGGCATGATAACTCGCCGAGGCGATCGCAGCCCCAGAACCACACCTGAACCGCAGGAGCCAGAGCCTGCCCCCACCCCACTCCTCTCTTCCCTACCGATTTATGGCTCGAGGGGCAAAAACTTACGCCCCCCCCCCCACCGCTACGCCAAGCGAGAATAAAAGGGACCGTTGAGAACCATTGTCTGTGCCCTATAAATCTGGACTGAAAACGGCTCGGGTAGAGTTAGTCACTAAGTCACCAACGGCTACTGCATGGAAGAGAGGAATACAGTGCTGCTGTGCTGCCACCGAAATTTCTACGGATACAGACACGAGGTAGAAAATTTGACAGGGACGACAGAACGACACTTTCAGTCTTATCTCCATCCAACGATGATGTCAGGCGAGGGGGTAACCACTCCAGAGATTCCTTGAGATTCCATAAAGATTTCCAAAGATTCCCAACGATATTCATAGAAAGATGAACCCCGATGGGGTAACCACTCCAAAAAAATTCCAAGATTCCCTGAGATTTCATAAAGATTTCCAATGATTCCCAACGAGATTCCCGACGAGTGGTTAACCCCTCGATGTCAGGTGACTTTAAAATGACTGATTTTCAAAGCTGTTATACCCATATTATGTCAACGAGTTGCCATCTGTGGGAAAATTTCCGTTCCACTAATTAAAAAGTACACCAACAGAAAAGTCACAAACGAAATGTTCGATACAAAGCGACAAATAACATGTACGAATGCATGTTCACTGAGCTGTAAGCCAGTTTCTATAGAGCTCAACAAATGGAAACAATGCAGCACCGCATTCCATTGGTAAACTTGCAGCAAAGTTGGTATTAATGCCCTTTGGAGCGCAGGGCAAATCCCCATGTGACCTTCCCCATCACACACGAACAGCCCAACTGCACAGGAAATCACAACTATTGCACTTGGCAATATGGGTACTCCTTTAGGTGATTCGATATCGATCAATACCTAAAGAACATAAATTACATGCAGTATGCGTTTATAGCACCTTTATGTGACTTCACGCCAAGTCTACTAAGCATTTTCTATACCATTTTCCTTCACGTGCCAATCCCGCCAAAGAGATTTGAATATTTCAAATGTCGTAGTGTCTGATTCAACAAAATATCCGGCTTCACGATACAAAAAGGAAAGCGCTGCGGAAAGGCCTCAACAGCAGTCAGCATGGCCGGAAGCTGGTTGCAAGCTGACGGGTGTGGATGCCCGCATGGCAGCAGCAGTCAGCAGTCACCCTAAAAAGCTGCCCGATATAGTTCCCCTCATGCAAATAAGAAAGAAAGCTAAAGCGACTGTTATTGATTACATACGGGTGCTGCGATGACACTCATGCTATACTGCGTAATCATGATGTTGCCTATAGTGCGCTACACTTGACCACTATACGCTCCTAAAAAGCTTGAAGTGAAAATATAAATGTAAACTGCCTCAAGTTCCGAACAACCAATGATTCAGACAAGGTGCAAATGAAAAGCAAGAAGAAGCAATATGATGAACGGTCCCGCCAAGGGCAACCTCACGGGTGGCAGACCGCCTCATGGTGCGATATGCATACGTCAGATGCCGAACCTGGCTAAATCACCAGCAAAAACCATACACTCCCATTAACGGTCGATCAAAAGCAATAAACGGAGGAGCAAAAACGAACGGCAAAAAGGAGGAATGAGATCAACAATGAATTCAACGGCCCGGTGGGATTTGAGTAATTAGTCGGTTTCAAACACAGAGACAAATTAAAACATAAAATTTGGTAATTAACGCAAGTTCCGGGAAAGAGCATCAGACCATTACCTACTGTTTGCCATGAGAATGATCATTCTCCAAAAAGAAGAAACCAGTTTTGGTCATTCTTTAAGTTCCATTGGAGATTTAAGGAGCAGTGTAATTACAATAGCATGTTTTCCTTTGTTAAGGGCTAATCTTGTTATAGGGCAAAGCGTTCGTATGTATGTAGGCATGTATGCAGGTATGTATAATGTACCAACCTCATTCATGTAAAAAAATATCATGTCTCTTTTATACAAACGAGACTACTGAATGAAATGTATCTACATAGGAATGATATAAATTATGTGATATCAAGCAACAGTCAGAATGAAAAATGTAGCAGCCTTATTTCTTCCCAGAAGTTTCTGTAAACTCTTTATAAAGTTTGGAAAAAACTTCAGCCCGAATTGAAATCATTTTCCAAATATTTTTAAAATGAAATAGAAGAAATGAAAGCACAGAAAGTAGAACTCTGGGAAGAATCCCAAAACTTAATACTCCTCGTCACATAATTGCAAAAATATTCAAAGAAACAATTTTGTAGAAGGGGAAATCCTTTAAAAGGGATGATTACAAAAAAGAAGGAAGAGGATGACGACGTCGGAAAATAGAATTTGAGAATATTGAACAAGATTTAGCCATCATGCCCAAGTTGGAGTTTATCAAATAAAATGTTGGAGCGCAGCCAGTCTGGCGAGCATTGAACACTGGTATAGGCATGGCGAACAGATGTTTTCATCGTTCCCATGCTCTTCGTCTTCGACAGCTCCGCTCAGTAAAATACCCTCTTTTTCCACGTCAGCAATTTGTAAAATAAAAGCACTGCACGTAGCGTGTTCACCGTTTTCATCGAAGAACACCACAGGCTATACTGAAAGTGGTCTTTTTCCATTCCCAGTTTTCAACTTTTCTACTCGTAATTTCCAAATGTTTTTACTTCAAATAATATACGATCCCTTTTTCCACTGAGAATTCGTCTTACATGGGTAAAACGATCGCAAATCCAGACCTACCTATCTACACCTCGGGCGTAGCACTACCAAAACCTGGGGGGGGGGGGGGGGGGGTTCAGCCCTCACAGGCCTTCTCCTCATTCATAGCTTTATGTGACGTTAGGTCAGAAAAATTCTGGGGGTGGCCAAACGGTTTCTGGGGTGGGTTAAGCCCCCCAGCCCCCCCTTGATACGCCTATGATCTACACTTCCAAGTATTATCTTGAGAAAATTGGTTCGTTTTACTGAAATTAAGGGAAGTCTCGCCATTGCGTGAAAACACTACTCTCCCATTTCCTGTTAATACAAACAAACCATCGAAGCTATCTTTTGTCTACCCCTCTCGAAAGCACATTTCGGAACTGGACCCTAACCCGATGTCGTACGGCCTCAACCTTCGTAGTGGGCAGCTCCATGTTCTGACCTGAGGTAAAATGGTGAGGGTGGATAGTTGGATAGTCGAAGGCGAGAGTGGAGGGAGTGGGGGTGGGGGTGGGGGGCACCCAGGGAGCCATAACTTGTGCGAATGTGCGAGAATGTGTCCCAGAGGGGCTGTTGCTGCTTTCCCGGTCCGACGGATTGATATACTGGTCCTGTGCTAATTATACGGGAAACAGCTCAATCTGCGACACATCGTCATCAATATCATCGTTTTTAAAACTCCTGTTGGTGGACATCAGGAAATAGGTCAAACTGTTCACTCTTTATACAAAAATTTGTAAAAATTTAAAGTAGATCCCGTTAACGAGGTACCGTCACTCTTTCGAAGGGTCAGCTGAAAGATTGTAGCTATAGTCCAAGTCAGGCTAGGAGCGTACCGATTAGTCATAATTTCTTGAAGATTTTCAGTTGACGCCGATCCGGATTTGGGTTCCATACGCTAAAAATGCCAATCCGACCCTGAGCAGATATTTCCCTGATCAAGAAGAAAATTTGATCAGCCCTAGATTTGCAATAAACTATGAGTAATCGGTACGCTCCCAGCCTAACTTGGACTATAGAAACCTGTATGTATAGCATTTGAATGTACCTGCACATAACTGCACATGTGGGGGAAATGGTTGGTAACAGAGTGGCTCTGTCAGTGCTCAAGTCTGAAAATATGACACCTAATAATACGGCCCAGCCATGGAGAAAAGAAAACCACGCAAAAACCACAAGGGTGTTCTGAATGGAACGGAGCAGAGCGGAGGTGAAGTCAGGTACGAGTTTGATCAGATCAGGTGCGGCCGGTCAGAATCCGGTTGAAGACGAGGCATGTGGGGAGCAGGCGGATCCCCAATTTAATAATGTGTCATTCATTTTGAAATCTGACGGATTTGTGAGCCCCCTAGAGGCTACCTACCACCTCAACCAGTCACTTCCAGCTTCCCATGACAACCATTTCTATTACTTTTTGTAATCAGCTGCCTTAAAAAAACTCTCTGTTGCGAGAAATTTCATCCAGTGCCTCTAAATTAATTCGGCACAAAGTAATAGACCACTTGTGGACCGGTACCTGCCTACTTATCACAGCTGAAGTCTAAGGTTCGTGATACAGCGATTCTCAATTTAGTACCAGTTAGTGTGTAATCTCTGATTACAGTTCGTATGGCCAGTACAACAACCTTTAACCCTTAAAATCACTGTTTTGACGTGGACGTCCCAGAATTGTTTCACCACACCACCACGTGTGCTATTGTAGGTATATGAAAAAGGGTAAGAAGTGAAAATGGTAATAAAAAGAAAATTAATGCGAGTGCCGACAAAGAATTTCGCGAAACCTTGGCCAGACTTTTGGCGACAGCAACCAACCGATTTTGCTTCGATTCAGACGGGAGATTTCGTCCGTAAAGTACATAGAATAAGAAAGGGGCGGGTGGGGATTAAAAATTTACTATGGCTCGCGTGACTGCAGTATACACAGCTATACACAGGCCACCGAATATTTCATGAAACCAGAGGCGCTCAAGAGATCACACACTTGTTTTGCTTTATGACCTTTTCTCACTGCCGTCGTACGAAGCCAAGTCAAGGATGTGTCCGAAACGTATTTACTTAAAAATTAGAACCAACTGAGGGGTAATAACGTTGAGCGAAGCTGTAAAATAAGGATAATTTTTGAAATCAGCTAAGGAGTTACTCAGACCTCTTCAGAAGTATTCGCCCTATTGGTATTTTAATTTTTCAAGTGCAGTAAATAATGAGGCATCTAGCGTTCCTGCACGACAATGCAAGGTGTTAAATCATGTGTTTATCCATAACCATGCAGGTTTTTCTCCACTGCCATTACCTATGTACAGGCACGATAGATACATAAATAAATCAGCTTGATATGAAAGACCCTGCATTACGCATAAAGTGCCGGGCGTACATCGTTAAGTGCAACGTTTATTAAGTCGTTGGGAGGTGTCGTGGTAGCCGGAGACGGGCTGGACTAAGTCTGACGTATGGTCGCACACACTCCGTAATCACCTGTTTTTATGGGGGTTCGGGGGGCAACCGCAACTACAATAAATAACCCAAGAATTTCAAAAAAGAAAAAAAAAGTCGTATTATGTCCGAGTCCGGGGTTCGCGGGCAGCAAGGGGTTGGGGGTTAACCCTACCGTATTTTATCCCTGACTTCAAATATTTCTCAGGTCATAACTCAAGCTTTTCGATTTTTGAACCCTTTGTTCAATCGGCCTTTACATCCTTACATATCCCAACCATGTCGGACCCTGCTTGGAATTTTTAATATTGAAGAAATGTGATGAAATTTTGCTTCTGAGGTCTAAGAAGGTTTTTAGAGGGGAACATTTCTGGCTTTTTCCATCCATCAACTTTTGACACAAAGTGGAGAGGACGATAGGCATAAAATGTTTTCTATGAAGAACTGTAGGGCTCCTGTAAACTTGCTCATCCTACTCAACTATACCAAAACCGCAATAAATCTACTATTGTGATATAATTTAGGAATGCGCAAAATCTGCAGGGAAAGTTGCACCCTGGGGACGAGGAGACGTGCAAAACTGCCAATCAAGTCTCTGTTTAATAATCCCTCATGATATTATGGTTCATTGATGGTGGCAATGTAGGTCATGTCATATGGTCATACTGGGGCGAAATCATTATCCTAGCGTTAATCTAGCTATGCTTTGTGTTCTGTTCTGTTCTGTCAGCCCCTTTGTCTGCCAAGTCCCTTTCGAGAGTGACCCGGTTAGCGCCCGTTTGTATCTCTCAATGAATATGCAGTTTAGTTGTTAACAGCCCCAGTAACTACCAAACTTATAACGACTCGTCAAACTTGGAGACACGATTATGGATCAGGCTGACTGGGCAATATCGTGAAAGAATTCTTGCTGTTAAAACTGAAAAAGAATAAATTTTGAAAGTTTGAAAGACGGCAAAAATGAAGTAGATACCCATTCACCTTGAAACCTGCTTTCAAAGTCCTGTATTATTTTAATCAAGCGTCTGCTTTTCTTCCGAACTAAGAGTCGGGAGAGCAAATGAAATCGGATGATGATCTCTTAAATCTTCCCTTTTTAGTTTAGCTGCTTAATTAGGTACATAAATAGGAAAAACTAGGTCAAGAATTACAGACAAGGCCGATAGCCTATTTATTTGAATTTTTTTTAATAGTTTTCTACAATATATACTTAGGTACTTTCACCATTTCAGGGCCAACAAATTATTCGCACACGTATTTTATACTTTAGATGCATTTCTCAATAAGTGGTGTGCCTAACTGGAAGGCTGGACGTTTTATATTTTCAAGAGGGACACCGAAGAAGAACAACAAAGCGATTACAAAAGACATTATAGGTGGCAAAAAGGAAGGTAGAGGAAAATTCTGTCAACCAGATTTAACACAGGACTGGCCCAAAGGAAGATGCTCTTCATATACTTTCGCTTTATTGGTTATTGCAGAATGGTTCACGGCAAGCTTCATAATATCAGCACACATCGGTAGCAATGTCCATTTTAATGATAACGTACCTCCTCACGCATCAGGTATGTGAGGCTGTAGGTAGGATCGGAGAACACAACTGGTCGGACATGTCATTCTTCGTCAATCGCCAGGTATGACACGTTGTCCGATGCTTTTAATTTTGAACGACAGCCACCTCATTAGTGGTGAGCTGCCTCTTTGTTCAGCCTCGCTGAGCCTTTTGTACCTAGCCTGAAAATATTTTCTCCAATTACGGGACTGCTTTTAGACGTGTGTCTCACTAGTTAGACCACTTTGTACCTGAACAATGACGGTGCGTCCGAGAGCAATTTGACCGTGATCAAGGTCCGCCTATAGGTTGAGCGTGTCTATCTATGGTTTGGGGCTACTCTTGCGGTCTCAGCATGAGATTTTACATTCTCGATCGATTCAAGGGATACGCATACCCTGAAGAAACTATAGACACTTTCTTCAGGTTAGGCCAGTCAGTAACAGAGTTGGGGGGAGAAAAAAGTGGCTATAGGAGTCTCCCCAAAGCTTGTCCACCTAATTGTAGTCAAGGGCAGGAATAGCCCAGTCAAAAAAAAAAAATCCCCATGCAGCATATTATCCAGGGGAAACACTAGAACCTTATTCGTACAGCTTTCTTCCATGATAGAAAGGACCAGAATACATGCACTGTTTACGTGCCCCCTTCACTCATAAAATGCAATCTCTGACACCTACGCAGCAAAAATTAGCGAAATTGCACCGTTTATATCAAAGAACATCAATTATTGTACCTTTCTATCCATTACATTATCTTAGGTTCACGGAGAATAGCGCAGCAGAGTACCACACAGGTCGCGGAGGATCTAATAGGCCACTGAAAGTCCAGAGCCCATCAAGTCCAGTAGGCCAAAGAGCAGGTACTTAGCTCACACCCACAGAACCATTACTGGGCCTGAACTCGAACCCGGGGTCGTTGCGTGGTCCGACCGCAAAGAAGGATATCTAAGGTGTATTATGGTCCGGTCAATACGGAAATTAGGTGCTAGTACCAGTGCTAGTGCCAGTGCTAGTGCCAGTGCTAGTGCCAGTGCTAGTACCAGTGCTAGTACCAGTGCTAGTGCCAGTGCTAGTACCAGTGCTAGTGCCAGTGCTAGTACCAGTGCTAGTACCAGTGCTAGTGCCAGTGCTAGTGCCAGTGCTAGTACCAGTGCTAGTGCCAGTGCTAGTACCAGTGCTAGTGCCAGTGCTAGTGCCAGTGCTAGTGCCAGTGCTAGTACCAGTGCTAGTGCCAGTGCTAGTGCCAGTGCTAGTGCCAGTGCTAGTGCCAGTGCTAGTGCCAGTGCTAGTACCAGTGCTAGTGCCAGTGCTAGTACCAGTGCTAGTGCCAGTGCTAGTACCAGTGCTAGTGCCAGTGCTAGTGCCAGTGCTAGTGCCAGTGCTAGTGCCAGTGCTAGTGCCAGTGCTAGTGCCAGTGCTAGTACCAGTGCTAGTGCCAGTGCTAGTGCCAGTGCTAGTGCCAGTGCTAGTACCAGTGCTAGTGCCAGTGCCGTTCTGAGTCGAAATACCGGCCACGGCCAAGAGTTCCGTTCAAGAGATTGAAAGGAGCGGTTTAGTAGCTCTGGCCTCCACCTACGGTAGGTAGGTATAAATTACTTCGCCATAAGTTCAAGGATCACTGCATGATTCACTATATTGATACTGCGCGTAGCCAGCTACCACACCCAGGCAACATACATCTTTTACATTAGCGGTTACCGTACTCTTGGGAAAAAAAAGGAAATACAACTTCCAGTATATCTTCATAGGTACTCCATTGTTGGTATATTACGACAACACCCATTTTGCAAACTAACGGGCCACCAATACCCTCCTTGATCCACTGTTTCACGTTCACTAACACCATTTTCAAAGTTCAACTCAGCCGACCGCACGAATATTTTCCGTACTCATGGGTTTTTGTTGGAACGACGGCAAGGGTTCTTGTGAAACGTGACAAACCATCAGTATTTATTACAAATAGAAGCACTTAATAATTCCTGAGCACCGAGAATAGAACTTTTCAAAGCGTGATGAACGTAAACCACAAAAATATCTGAGTCGTCAAGATGTGTAATATAACAACTCAGTATCAAAATGCAAAAGAATCAATCGAGCAGAATGGCTCGGCCTAGTGACCACCACGGAAGGTATCATTACCAAAAATACCCTCAACCCACAGACCAAAAAGGGCTCAATATTGATGCCTTCGGGACGGCTATGGGGGAAAAATAATGAAAAGAATGGGCTATTAACTGCTAGTCAACCTTCTGCATTCCTCTTCAATGGCTAGGTAGAAGGTTCAGCTGGGTATAGGGGCCTTGCTTCGCCCCAGGAGGCACAGCCCTTGCTAGTCGGGACAGAGGGGACCACCACCTCACTGGAGCACAACAATCGTACCTGGCAACCACAGGGACAATTTTGATCACACACCACTGCGTCCAAGGGCCGCCCGCCCCATGCCCATTCAAACACAGCATGGGAGGACCCGGTAGATGGCTTCCCTCATATCACACAACTGTCGTGGATATGCGAGGTACACAGGGCCGAACCTAGCTTTACGAGCTGCACGCCAAACCTTCTTCAAGTCAGCACAAACTGGGAAACCTAAATAATGTACGACATAGTAAGTAGTAAGCACGATAGTCTCGCCACAGCAAGACGCTCATACCCAACCCAACTACACAAATATTCCTCCCATGAAATTAGCAACGGTCAGACAACAAAATATGCAGGCACCAGACCTGAACCCGAAATTCGGTAGTACCTACTTAACTACAATCAAAGTATAGTGTTCAACACAATTGTATAACCAAACTTCTCAGACAACTGCCGCATGAACACGCAATAAGCTCCGCAGGTGACTCGAACGTATGAGAGTACATTATGCGCAAAATTAAGGCTACACTTGCGTGCGGTAAACCCTTTTGTGTTCATTGGTGCAAAAAGTTAGCCACAGGAGCAGCTGGTGTAGCAGTAGTGATTGCAAGACGCAGCGAACAAACTCTAGCTTTTTAACGGAATTTTAAAACTCAAAAAATTTGATAAGGGAACTCGTCACATTGAAAGCCTTTTACGGCTTTAAGTAAACCTCTCCCTCCAAGCGTTAACGGCCCCAAAAATCAATGTGATAACGAGCGATGGAATTCGGCAGGCGGGTCCGAGGGCAGGGGCAGCTTTCAATCACGGGATTGTGTATTACTGGTGACTGCGGGCGGTTCCCGCGCCCCTACTTTGTTTCTATAATTAAAAACCTGCCTTGTAAACCCTCCAGCCATAAGAGGGTGCCAACCCTGAACCCTGAACCTTTCATTTTCAGGCTTATCTATATGAAATCATTTTAGCTTCAATAATATTTCAGTTCCCGACAGTAAGTGAACTTTTCTGCTAAAATGATGGATAATTATGTATGTTGCATATCTTTCCGGTATTCAAATCTAGGTAGGACTCCCTCATTATTATTTTGTGTTTTCACCGATTATAGGCACGTAATTATTCTTTATCTACATATCACTTGAATACTCCTGTATAATTGTAGCCAGACCAATCAACCCAAAAATTTCTTGTCCTGCATAATTTGTAACTTATAAAATTCCTCTATATGATCTAAATTTTAAGTGTGTGTGAAGGTTCCCAAAAAGCTCAAAAGTAATTAACTACCTCCTCTAATATAGTAGAACTACCTTCCAAAATGTAAAGAAGTCGTCCAGATGAGGTTATTGAATGGTGTGCGCGCAAACCTATAATTATTCCCTTCCTCCCGGGCTTTTTAATCTTTCAGCCTTTGATTTATCCCAGCAGGGCGCGGAGCTCGCCTGTGACACCCCGAGCCATCAGGTGCGCACACCCATAGGTACCTCCTACTTTCGAAAAATTTTAAAAAAATAAACAGGTGAGGTAAAGTTCCATAACACGCGGATTTGGTCTAGTCGCACTGTCAACACATCAACGGACAACTGCAGGAAAGTGCTCAATGCAGTGTCTATCGGTGAACGAAGATTCATTTTAGTTTTTATGAATGAAAGCCGTAATTTTTGAGTAATCCAAAAGCAAAGTTGGAAACATCCCGAAGACCACTACCGTCAATTGATGACTTTCGTCATTAGTATTACGCTCCAGTCATTGAACAGAATGGTGCTCTCGGTATTGCTGAATTTTTGCAGGTGTGGAAATATTGGTCAGCCCGACCTCAAACTATCGATTTCCTAGAGCTAACGCATTCCTGTACGTGCCCCCAAAAAGTTTCTCTATGGTGAGTAAAGTTTGTTCATGGGCGGGGGACTTCTTTCTCTCTCCCACACTACCGCTGAATAAAAACTTTCAGTTTATCGGGTTCGCCCACTCCCGAGGAACTTTTGCCTTACTTCAACACGACTTGTATCTCACTTACCCAGTAACGCAGAGCCATTTTGATGGATTACTCCTTACTCCACAACCGATCGTCTATACATCACAGTACGACAAAAAAAAAACGGTGAGAGTTTTTGTGCTGATTACGCGGCTTAAAAAGAGTTATTTCCACCCCGGACCAACGAACTGTTTACTGTTTAACAAAAACAAAACAATAAACAGAAACAAAAAATTAGAACGTGGTGCACATGGATTTTCCCAAAAATGCCGTGCCACAAATGGAAGTAGTATTGTACTATGGAAACTTGCAGGTGTTCCTACATAACACTGTTCTAGTTTTAGCCAAAACTGTATCACCAGGTGTGGTTTGAAATTTGATGAGTTTCGAGTGACTCTCAGTATGGATGGACCGCAACAACATTCCATGGTGCGGGTTGCGGAGATAGTGTAAGGTCGTGCACCAAGAATAGCCATAGCCTCAGCTTCTTATGTGGAGATGTCGGGTGTACCGCAACGTGGGAGCACCCGAGCACACATATATAGGAGGATATTGCCCTCTCACTCACGAACAACATAAAAATTGGTAAATAATGTCCCACATCATCTGATATCCCATTAACCAACTGTTTTCTAAAAGCCACAATTACGGCAGCTGATAATTGAACAACTGTTGGCCCGAGAACGCCACAAAGACGTTTTTCCCTGAGGTTAAAGATGTAATCATGGGAACATTGTCACCGTATATTTCCAGCAATTTACATGTTTGCCTAATGGACACTGGAGAAAAGGACTCGGGGGCTATCAGGCTGAGCCGAGATAGCCCCATCTAGCACTTAGCACACTCGGAACAAAGACTATGGACGGTAATGAACCTGGCCGAGGCGAAACTAGGTACGGGCAGGGTTTAGGGTAATGATAGGGCCAGAGCTAGGTGGGTGTCACCGTTTGGTCCATCCTGGTTCCCATATCCGTGCCACAAGTCGAAACCCCATACATTCCACGGTCCAAGCCTATAGGTATCTCTCCTCTCAATATTTAGTCATGTCAGTCGTGCGTTTATGATCCATGAACTAACTATCAATGGAATCGGCCCACGCCTGCACTTTCATTCAAGCCAAATACACACTGCCCACATTGCCCCAATTGTTTGCTTCTCACTCACGGCAAGTGGTACAGGCTGTACTGGTATAGTACCCACGGCGTGCAAACTCAAGTCAGGTGCTACAATCCAACGTAAATGATGTCAATAGTCGCAGAGAAAACAAAGGAAAGCAGATAAATCATCAGGGACCGGGTCGGAACTATACTCGGAACCTCCGTCAAGCTAATATGAAATTGAGTCAAATTAGTCACGACTCGGTCTTCCAACGCAGGAGGGAGTCGGCTAGGCACCGATTGAAAACAGGTACCATAAATGGGATGCAACTGGTAGAGAGGTATAGGATTGTATCACGTACGATGCCCTACCTTTAAGTGTTGGGCTACGCTCCCCCACGGCCACTACGAACGGGCCACCCTCGGAATGGCCCTTAATAAGCGGTTTTGCCACAAACGGTCAGATTGAGGACGAATGATATTCACCCCTCGATTACAGGGCCAGCTGCCTTAATGCAAATGTCAACGTATACTCTAGTGCCACGTACTTACTTCATATGTGATATGATTATAGGGTGGCATTCTCACTGTACCTTCAAACGTATTTAATGTTCTCTTATACTGGCCATTTGTTCACGGCAATCTGCACGGTGAAACTTCTAACTGCGATGTTTCAATATTATTTGAAATGTGCTTTGTTAAAGGGCATATTTTAGTAGTCCCGTATACAGGAAAATTTTCTATTCATTCGGATATGCATTTAAATGCATCTCATTTTGAGATTTTTAAGGAAATACCCGTCTGTCTTATAAGGCTGTTAGAATGCCACTCATTTGTGGGGAAAATTTATTTGCTCTGCTATGCAGAACGTCTTTTCACGTAAGAAACTAGTCGACTAATTTTCCATTACAATCGAGTAATTATTGAACCAACACATCGACTATCAAACTAAAACTTAGTCTTATAGTTCCTGACCTTCACGAGATATCATTTTCGAACATTGAGTTCTGCCCAATAGGTACGAAAAAAGAGACACTCACCTATAATGCCGCCGGTCACACGAGGTAGGCGGGGGCTCCACTCTGGTCCACGATGTGGTCGGCAGGCCGCCAGACTCCATTCCTCGGTAGACCACCGTTCCGCCGCGAGTTCCTCTCAAGGGTGGAGTAGTCCGAGTCAATAGAGGAGTAGATGTGGTCTGAGTTGGGGCGGGAGTCAGGGTGGTGACGATGCGAGGGCTTGGGTGAGGGGGTGGCGGTAGTGGCAGAGGAGTAGTTGGCCTCATCCACTTCGTGAGCGGGCGGGTGCGACGTGTACGCGGGAGGCGCCGCATCACCGTTTGTCGCTTTGAACAAGGGATGACTGTTGACATGGTTCTGGAGGGAGGGGGAGGAAGGGTGCGGCCGCTTGCTCTTCTCTGGGTATGCGTGTTGGGTAGCTCGCGAAGAGTCCAGCGTATAGTTATTTATATTGCGCCGATAGTTTGTGCTCTTGGAGTGGCGGTCGCGCCGGTCGCCGTTGGGCATGGCGTACCGTAGCCGCTCCCAGAACCGCTTCTCCCCCCACCGCACTCGCGCGCCCGTCTTCAGATACAACTTGAGATCTGGATCCAGCTCCGCCTCGGGCAAGCTACTTCCCTCCTCCACGAGGACGAGTTTAAAGATGCGTCCTTTGAGGGCCTCGTGAAGGGCATGACGGAATTCATACCGCGACCACTCAGTCTGGAGGAAGTTCCTCGAAAGGACGACAATAACCCGGCGACTAGCCTCAGCAGCCTCCACCACTACAGGTAGTGAGCTGCTCATGTAGGGTGACTGTTGAGGCAGGTCACGATAGTGGAGGCACAATTGGAAAGAGGGCGAACCGTGCTCGAGCTCGGCCACAATACTCTGCAGAACGAACTCCTCGTCCTTCGGGCTATAACACACGTAGCCATCGTACAATTTCTCTTTGTCTTCATATGCACCCGCGGCATTCAGATTCCACAGCCTCACACCATATCTTGAATACACCCACACTTTTAAAGATTCTCTAAATATGAATATCACGAGAACGAGGAACAGGATCAGGACGAGTGCGGCGAGGGTAATGACCACCATGGGCCAGTAGTCGGACACCATGATGCTCTGGATGACGGAACCACCCAAAAAGTCGCTGCAGGCCGAGCTGTTCAGGTGCAATCGGCGCTGCGTACGGCCCCCGTCCACGCAACTCATTTCTGCGCTGTCGGACACCTTGTGCCTGTTGTCTGCTAGCCATGCTTGTAACTCCTGAAGGAACTTGCACCTGCAAGACCACTCGTTGTTGCTGAGGGTCACCTCCACCAAGTACGTGTTGAGAGTGAGCTGCCACACAGGAAACGTGACCAGCCTGTTTCCATCCAATTTCAAAATTTCCAGCGAACGCAGTGGTAACAGAGTCATGTTACCGATGTGTGCGATCCTATTATTCTGCAGGTACAACTCTCGAAGGTTTGCGAGATGGTCAAATTCAAAGCCTTTTAATGCACCTAGTTCATTGTCTTCAAGATGTAAAATTTGTAGGGCATGAAGACCATTGAAGGTTCTATTCTGAATTGACTGGATGTGGCTATTGTTTACGTAAAGTACTCGCATGTTTTTGCGGCCAATGAAGACATGGTTCTGAAGTTCAATGAGGGTATTTCCGTCGAGGTAGACTTCATTGGCATCCATGGGGATGCGGCTGGGGATAGTGGAAGAGTTGCGGCCCGAGCAGTCGACGATATTTGTGCTCCAGGCCTGATCATGATAGCAGGAGCAGTTGCGGGGGCAAGTCATCTCACAGTCACAGGCATCAAAGTCACAGCAGTGGCACAGGGCAAAGCAGTGGGTCTCGTATTTGCAAAGGAAATCGGAAGACTTGGTTTCGGGAGCTAGAATGTGAGAAGCTCCTCGAGAATAGGTCATCTTGCACAACACGTTCTGGAGATCCATGACCCGCGGGTACTGCCTAGTGCTTCCCATCGTGTTGATTTGAGCCAGCCATTCCATCGTGCAGTCGCAGTGGAAAGGGTTGCCCCCTACGTAAAATTCGGGGAGTGTGCGATTTTCTGGGACCTGTTTCAGTCTCAGTGCATTCAGATCGAGCTGGGCAATTTGGTTTTCATACATATCCACCCGGGCTAGGTTTGGTTTGTCATGAAAAGTGTTTGGGTGAACAGTAGTCATGAGATTATTGTTTATAAACACAATTTCCACACTGTTAGGAATACTTAAGGGTGATATTTCACCGATTCGGTTGTAACTCACGTCCAGTGTCCTTATATGAAGGGCTTCTTGAAGCCTATAGTAATTGTCTAACTTCTCAATAAAATTACCTCGAACATCCAGCCACTCCAGGTTGAGGGGAACGAAGGCATAGTCGAACCAGGCGATGTGGTTTTCAGACAAATTTAGCCACAATAAGCTCTGCAGTGTGGAGAACACCCCATTGATGTCGGTTATGAAATTAGCATCCAGTCTGATTGCCTCCAGCTCGTTGTTAAAGTCAAATGTGCCCCTTTCAATCTGTTGGATTTTGTTTTTGGCCAGGTTCAGGATTCGGAGGCTGGGCAAATCCCAGAACATTCCCTTGGTCAGGTTCCCGATGCTGTTCTCGATTAGTCTCAGTCCCGTCAACTGGGATAATCCTTTGAATGACCCGTTGCGAAATCCGCTAATTTGGTTTTCACCCAAATCCAACGTTTTCAGAAAGGATAACTCGCTGAGTGCCACGGGGACCTCGGTGATCGCATTTGAATTCAAATCCAATTCCTTCAGGTCCGAGCAGTTTCTGAACGCTTGCGGGTGGATGCTAGCAATCAGGTTATTGCTCAAACTAAGCTTACTCAGCACAAATAGCCCATTGAACAGCTGAGCTTCGATCGCATGTAGTCGGTTATTTGCAAGATTCAGAGTGTGCAGGTTATATAAAGGATAAAATGCATTTTCTTGAATGAAGCCAATAGAATTATTGTTCAGCTCCAATATTTGGAGAAAATAAAGGTCCTTAAATGTTTTTTCGTCGATTCTTGTTAGAGCATTGTTAGACAGGTTGAGTACGATCAGTCTAATGAGCCCGATGAATGTTTCGTCGTCGACGTGGGTGCTTGACAACTGATTGCTGGAGAGATCCAGCACGAGTAACTGCTCCAGGTTGTGAAAAATGCCTTTGGAAAGCTCATAGAGAGCGTTGTTGTGCAGGTACACTTCTCGCAACTCACGGGAACTGGTGAAGAGTCCAGCCGGCAGCTTCTCCAGGCGGTTGTAGGACATATTGAAGACACGGAGAGAGGTCAGGCCAGTGAGAGATGCACCTCCAAGTTCTGAAATATCGTTGTTTTGTAGCAGAAGGAACTGTAACCTCTTCAGCTTGGCCACGTCCGACCCGTTCCGAAGCGCCCGAAGCTCGTTATAGGACAAGTCCAAGTTCCTGATATCGACGCCACCGGAACAGTCGATGGGTTTCTCTCTGGAACGTGACCCGAAACCTGCCTTGTCAACGTCACGGATTCGGTTTCTCGTTAGGTTGAGGGTTTGAAGATTTGATAACGAGCAGTAGGTGTCATCGGGAACTGCTCGAATGTTGCTAGAACCCAAGTCCAAAGTTTGAAGTTCCTTCAGTCCTGACAAAGCGCCGAAAATGAGATCCAGGTTTCTGGTATTGCCCCATTCCGCGTTGAACGTGTTAATGGCCAGCTTTTTCAGTTCCCGTAGCCCATCAAACGATAGTGGTGACAGTTTTAACACTTTACACTTCTGAATGATCAATTCTTCAAGCTGAATAAGCCGGTTTAGCGACGGCGGCACGGAGCTCTCCACCATGGTATCACCGCTGCATACAATGGTAAGGCGTGAGGTGCCATCCTGCTGCAGCTGACTCAAGTTTGAACCTTCAGAATCGAGGAGCCGCAAATTGCATGACACGGTCGCTTTATTGGCTGTATCATTCGTAGAAATACGCACACAGCTGGTGGTGGGCTCGTAACGCGCTAGGGTAGGTATCACGAAGCACAGGAGGGGAGCCACGAACAGCAATGTTCGTTTGAAACGTGATCTTGACATTGCAGAAAGAAAACTTTGTACACTAAACTCGAATCAAATTAAAAATAAAATAATTTTTAAGTTAGTAAAACACACGAAGGGTTTCCCATGGTGTCACTAATATAGAACATTGTTGATTTCACACACTACGTAGCTAATCACTGTGTGGGTGTTAATCCAGAGCGATATCCAGCGTAATCCAGCGACACGGCACGACACACCCAACTATCTGAAGCGCAGTCCCGCGACGACTGGCGCGGCTCGGGAGCAACTGGCAGAGCGGGCGCTCGGGGAGGCTAGTTCCTCCATCCGCCACCGCGCGCACCACACTCCAGGGCGCATGACTCCAGCACTCCAGCACTCCAGTTCCACTCTACACCAGCAGCCCAGCAGCTTCCATCAAATTCAGTTGATGATAATTTGTTTTACACTTATGAGTAAATGGGTTATAGGTATAACCGCGCCTGCAGGTTACTAAACTACCTATCCAACCTGAAAGTGTCATCTTAAAAACTTTGCCTGGAAAGGTATATCAGTTGTCCCCAATTAGTCTTGTAAAATACGAAAGAATAGGTACCTACATAAAGCCGAAGTGGCTGACCTACCTTATGTACCTATTATATTGTGGTATACGTTAAGTAAGTAGTTAGGTATTACCTACCTACAGGGCGAGAGTGCTGGAGTCACCCTCTCTTCTACCCCCTATATGAGTCTTCCTTAGCAGAAAAATTATATTTCGCCGCTCTCATAGTACAGGTACACTTTACATCGTAGTAATTTTTCATAATGACCAGACATATAGATAGAAACTTAGATGGAATACCACGAACGCTGATGCAGTCTATAGGTAACCTCTGTCAGCCTAACCGGAAAGGCAATTAAGTGAGGAACAGAGTAGTTAAGCCATGCAGGAGGAAGAGGATATGAAAGACGGGCTGCTAAGAAGAGCGTATTATATAGAAGTAGAAGTAGGTATTATAGGCCTGCTCTGCTCCGTCAAATAACTTGGATGTTTCACATACACAGTGCGGATGTTTCTGTTTCTGTGAGACATTTCCCGTAATTAATACGAAGGGGTGGAACAAGAAGTTAACTGTCGGAAAAGTACCAACACCGAGACTTTAGAAGCAACAGTAATAGATAAAAAGTTAAAAGCTCGTGTAGACCTTGGCCGGCTTATCAGTCACACAGGTGAGATAGGTACATCAATGAATTCTGAGGATGACAAAAGTAAGTATTAAAGATTAGACAAATATCAGGGTTAACGATACGATATTTATATCGGTGAGGAATTTTATTTAAATCGCGGTATCTTTTCTGCGATGCCAAAATCCATTTCAGCATAAGAAAATCCTTATGTCACTCTACTGTGAAAAACATTAAATCCAAAAAAAAGTGAAAGCCCTTAGACTTGAAGGTATGGGAGTGAGATGAAAGCTGTGCCTGTGTCGGTACCAGAAAGGATTGACCCTCATCACACCCAAAATCTTAGCTGTCACTTCCACCGAATAGTGACACCCATCATTACCAAGGTCACGCAACTGATAGACAGTTTAAAAAATTGATAAATATTAATAGGCAAAGGAAACAAAGACGGTTCGGTGGGCATTGTCTCGCGTTGGTTTGCGTCTTCGCTGGTGATGGATGTACCTAGATGCGCCGCAGATTCCCATGTCAAAGTTCACTTCTGCTGAGGAGGTCCGACTTAAGATGGTCACGTACCCGATGTCTACCATGCTTCCTGAACATCCTTCTAAGTCTGAGAGGAATGCGCGAGTTCAATTAAGTGAAGAGAATCGAGAAATTATAGATAAATCGCCGTCCCAGTGATTGGGCCATGGACCAAACCCTGCGGCATGCTCCATATCAGATTAAGGTCGATTCCACCAACAGCAACTGATTGATCAGTACTTAATTGATTTCAATTGCATTTTATTTTATTGTCAATTGTTCTTCTTCAGGGGAGAAGGGAGGTGAGGAGGGATATTCGCCGAAGTCATGAGGTGCATGCAGTTGGTCTATCCCAGTATGTAAAATGCTCAGACAACACTAATCACGGCAAAAGTACCGAAAGTTTTTCAGAAATATTTTATTCTTCCCCACTTGTATGAGTTGTATGCCTCTACCAGATAAAACTGATATTTCTTTCCAGGAAAATTTCCCATTAACGAGATATATAATATGATATATATAAGGTACACTCGATGATGACATATATTATGTCATCAGTCATGTTCCAGTAGGTATACATTTCCATGTGGTATTTACATTCCTCAGGTTTTGGTTTAAATAACTCCTTCCTAATCTGAAGATAGTTTAACAGTATTTTTCAAAAATCCTGTTTATTGGAAAAACAAATATAAGTATATTTCACATCAATTTATCTGTTGTTTTATGTACATATAGTTATTTAAGAAGGGACAACGCACAAGGTATAAACAAAACGTACATAAAAAGAAATGATTATAGTAGGACTCGAACCCAGGCTATATTGCTCATTTTGGGGACAGTTACGCTGCTGCATTCCGCTTCCTTCGTTATCAACATCAGCTGTTTATCAAGATTCTAGATATTTATATAATGACGCGCAGCAGGTGATTCTGCCACATGTGATTCTGCAGTTGTTATCTGCTGCTATACTGTCAATTTGTCACTGGGTCACTCACACCTTGGTCGTCTGAGTCGTTATCTTATGGTTCCGGTATCTGATAAGTGTGCAGTGACTTTTAGCGGATATGACACTATCTCAATTATTATTATCTGAATTAATACTGTTTAGTGTTTACCCACAGAAATGTTATCCAACATCCAACCACAAAAAGAAAAATTCTCTTCAACATGAATTTCCTACTTTTTAATGTACCTATGTCCAAAAATATCCCTCTCAAGAAGCAGTAACAATTTAGGATGGCAACAGTTAAAATCTACGAAAATACACAAGCTAAAGTAACAAAGGAGCAAAAAGAAAATTCAAGTTGTAAAAACGTTGGTTTTGATCACAACAGCTCACGCGATAGAGACAAAGACAAAGATAGAGAACCCTAGGGATGGAGGCTGGCAAGTTTGCAATGAAATCTTTAAATACATTGGTTAGCGTTAAAAGTTAGTGAAACTTTGTAACTGTTTTATGTGTTTCTCTTTGTGACATCGCCCCTTTGATGTCTTCCACTCCGCTTCTCTAACGTCTTTGCGGGGACTTTTGATTTGGAAAAGAGCAGGGAGGGAGACCCAACCTCTGGTCAAGATGCGGACCCGGCTCACCTCCTGGGTCAAAACCTAACCCTCTTATACGTAGGTATTTCCCATTTCTTTTTTTTTACACTTAAGAGGACGCTATACCTGACGATGCATTTTTTGCCGCCCATAAGATTAACATTGCGAGCGGTGATTCATTTTCAAGGTTTACCCTTGGTTGGAAAGACACTAAATTTTGCCTGCACCTAGCCCTAACAATGTTCTAGGGAGTGTTCAAAGCAGATTTCCCAATTTCTCACTGGTTTCTTATATCGCAACTGTTTTGCAAATGCTAGTATCGCATACCTCAAGAAAACTGCTTTATCTCGAAAACCAGTAAAAAAAATGGGAAATCTGCTTCAAACACTCCCTAGAACATTGTTAGGGCTAGGTACAGGCAAAATTTTGTGTCTTTCCAACCAAGGGTAAACCTTGAAAATGAATCGCCGCTCGCAATGTTAATCTTATGGGCGGCAAAAAATGCACCGTCAGGTATAGCGGACCCTTAAGGTGCGTCCCACCATACTCGGTTAACGGTTTAACTCCAGTTAAAGTCAGTTTTTACCGTGCAATATTTGAAATTTAACTGGAGTTTATCGTTAACTGAGTATGGTGGGACGTGGGACGCACCCTTAGTGAACCAATTTTAGAATCTTAAAAATAATGTTACAACACCTCCATTTTTTGAGTTATACTATTATAGTTACATGTCTGTTAGAAGGAAAACTAACCATTATCTCACAGAATTGTTGTTCTGAAGTTGTAGAACAGTTTAAGCTAGGTAGGATGCATTATCCCATAAAACGTGAAGCTTCAATTTAACTTAGGAACTTGGAAAACACTACGTAGACTTCACTGAATTCCAAAGTGTGCTTTGTTAAGTTACACACACTCTACTTGTCTTCAACTAAGTTCTGATGCGGTGTGCGTATTGGTTTCTTCGTATAGTCTACCGTTGAATCTTCTAAGCCAAAGGCTGCGTTGTGTGCCTTTACTCTCAACTATGCACTATTTTCAGAAGCCACCATCAAGATGAATGATATAAGTAATAAGAATGAATGAATGCGCAAGTAAGTTTCTGGTATCGGGACCTATCGGTTATTTGGGGCGTAAGTCATCTTCAGTAGTTTATCTGTATTCTTCATGAGACTCTCGCAACAAGAGAGTAGTTTCCAAGATGGCACCTACGATACAGAACTTTGGACTCCCAAGCCACACATTCTGGACAAAATAGAGGTAATTCACGTCGGAGGCGGTGGCGTCGGCGGCGCCTCCAGGATCGCATTTTGGTCTTATCACACTCCGGCTCCTGCATGTCTCTGTGACTCCACAAATAGAAAGCAATAACAGAAGTGTTGCAAACTATGGTTATTTCCAGCGATGCATCTTTTTTATTTTCTCTAACGGCTCACCCCGTTATCTTGTTCATATCTCTATGTTATTGTTCGTATAGGGGATGTTAGTGCTATATAAAAAAGATACGAATTATTTTCTGGGAATAAAAAAGAGTCTAAGAGAGCCTTGCGCAGCCAGATAAGCAATGAATCGCATTGATACTGTACCTGATTTGTCACTTTTTGAACTGTAGGAAGATGATTCAGTGGACTCTACGCTATTTTTAGATTAATTGTAGAAATGACTGCTTTTAGTGGCTTGAATTATCAGAACCGTTTTTTTCCTCAACACAAAATTGTAAATACCCATGACTCTCATGAGTGCACTAAAAAACTAAAATCAACATCCCTGCTTAGGTTGCTTAGGTTGTTTGCAAAATCTGTGGTGCTATATTTCGTAAATCCTTATTTCCGAAGTAGGTATAGTTACTAAACTTGTCCACCTCCCAAAGGAAAAATAAAAATGAATAGCGGTAGTAAGCAGATCTTCCATTGCGTCCCATGGGAAAACGGTCATGAAATTGATGAATGCTGCTTTGTTTATAGTTGCCTGTGCTTATCCGCGGGATGAACCCCTTCCTTATTCTCCTCCTCTCCCTCTCTTCACGCTGTGAATAGCTAATCAGCCTCAAGATGAAACATCTGCACATTCTCCCATCAAACCGCACACTTTCTGCAATAAATAAATAAACAACCGCCTTCGCAAGAAATTGCGCAGTTCATGGCATAGACCTAAGGGAATGAAAGGGGTGCTTAATCTCATCTTGCAGCTACCCCGCACGTAGAAGTACCTACAAATCCTACAACCCATGATTTCATTTGGTTTTAATTTGCGGTCCGAGATGATAAAGTACCTACGTAACCGATGTTGAGGTTTTGGATGGGCAAGAAAGAAAATTTAATCCTCCTGCGGTCCTGACATTGAAAATTTTTTTCATGTTGTTCTTGGCGTTTATTTTTAACATGATGAGAAAGAGTTTTCAGCTATTTTCAGAGATGCCCCTCTACTTCACCTTCCTCAATAGGTAATCGCCTCTGAGTATTAGCCTGTAGCAGCACTATTATATTATAGGGAGATATAGGTACCTACACAACAGATGTAGGGCCCTATTTATTTCCTTTATTTTTAGGCTCTCAAGTGAAGCTCCTTTCACGTTTGAAAGTCACTTTTGCTTCAAGGATGTTTGTCAGATAAAATACCTCCCCCACAAAAGTCAGGTAGGCAAGATCCTAGCAGTGGCGTATGTTCCTACTAAAAATTTATGGTTGTAGACGGTGGAGTTCCTGGCTGGGCGCCAATGTGCTTTAATAAGATTACTGAAACCATTATCTATACCGAATTTACCCTCGGGGGTGGGAGCCCCAGGCTCCCCCTTCCAGACTGATTTAAGATGCCAAGTCACACGGTCCCCCCCCCCCCCCCGCCCCCCCCCCTATTTTCATTTCAGACACCAAGACGAAGGGGTGAATTGTAACGTCTTATTGTTGCAGAACTTATATCATTTTTGATAAACAACTTCATTGAATATTCGAATGAGATTTGGAGCCTACTACTAGAGTAAATAAGTCGTATAAGGTGGCACCCTTAACTTGTACACTAATCTTACCGACAACGAAACATACTAATTTTTTAAAAACATTACTACCTATTTTTTAGTTTAGGTGTTTCATTAAGTTGAGTAAAAGAGCCTCCTTTCTGCACCTGCACAGAGCAGTAAAGGCTTAATTTCCTGAGTCAGAAAAGTGAACCTATCCCCTCACTTCCAGTACCTACCTATATACACTGGAACTGGGACATAAAATTTGCAACCCCTGCAGCGAGAGCAAAATGAATCCTGATATTTATGAGTTTTCATCCTTCTATACCTAGTCTTCCTCTTCTTATAATTATTTGCACCTCCATGTAGTGCCCCAACCTATACAGTAGGGTCAACAAACAACTGAGAGAATTTTTGCTGAATGAAATATTACAGCTGAATAATTAAAATAGTTTAAATCAGAGTGTATGTTTGGCAGATAACATTCACTCGTGTACACTCGTGTACTTTTCACCGTCAGCAATGAATTTAAATTATCCCATAAGTAAGCGGAAAATTTTCCTCTGGCATTTGAAACAGTAAAATGCTGAAATATTTATGAAAATAATGGAGGTTACCCGTAGTTGGCTCGTGCATTGGGAGCTGTCAGCTGTCTATCCCCCCCTTCAACGTGAAATTATCCAGGCTGGACCGCTGGAAACCTTCTCCCCAGTTCAAAAGGGGTGATGCCTGTGGGGCTGTTATTAGAGGCCACTGGCTTGAGAATTTCCAGGCTGGCGGTTTATTGAGCTGTTGTGTAAACAAATATTAATATGGAGTCGAGTATCTGAAACCTGTAGGGCTGTAGGTTTTAGATTTGGATTTATAATTTGACTACTAGGAAATATATTTCCAAAAGCTACACTACTATACTGGAAAGGAGCACAGAAATATCGTTCTCAGCAAGTAGGTAGGTAGGTACCTGAAATTTTTCTTGCTGAATAGCCTGAATACCCAACAATGTTTAAGTAGGTCCACTCAATGTTCCATAGCGACATAGTTGTGGCTGAATAATCATTTGTCTATGGCGTGAATTCAATAAGGGATCGATTCCAGTAAGATTTAATTTTCGTAGCCCTTCCGCCCCAATAACCGTGCGGCTCACCAACCCCTTGCAGTATACTTAATCACTTTAGCCAACATTCCGGGTCGAGGGACCGAGCCCTAGATCAGACCATAGACAAATATTAGACTACGGTGAGGCTGAGGAAGCGATTTAGACGCTGACTCGGTTTACCTGTAAAACTGCGCTCACCCTCAAAATCCGTTTATTTTTCTACTACACATTGGATTCGTTTAAGGCTTGGCATTATTGACACCCCTAAGAGTGACATTGCCTCGGTTTAAGAGGCTCAAATTTGACCTAGACGAAGTGTCAATAACGTCCTAGATAGATAAATATAGTGAGAGAAAATTATATACTACTAGAATACTATAGGAAACATCACAGTCGGAGGGGCCTGAACACAATCGTGCCTCTCTTCTGCAAGGGAAATTAAAAAAATATTGAATCAATACGAAAACACATATGTATACGCGTACACCCTCAAATGAAGAGGGGACAGCACAATAGCTCGATAAATAACTAATAATACAACGCAATGATGATTGACACATTCCTTTAATTAGTTTCAATAGAAATCAAAGACCAGCAGTCAACACACACACAGTTTTGACAGTTCTAAACCAGAGGGAAGTTTTATCAGTGATGGAGCTAGACTTATTTTACAGGGGGAAGGGAAGAGTATGTCAACATTAGAGGGTAACGTATTCCTATTTAGAGTAATCACTCAGTAAACTTCCTATACAACAATGGTTGTCAGCCTTTTGGAGCTAGTGGACCCCTTGAACACATTCCGCTAGCCCGTGAGGGACGGGGGGGGGGGGGGGGGGGGGGGGTGATTTCCTAACAGAACTTGGTAGATGGGTAGGTAGAAGCTTGTTCAATCGAGAAGACCTTCATTTCAATCCGAAAAATGATTTAAAAAAATAAGAGTCAATCGAGCGAGGCGAACGAGAAGAAAGCAATATGACAGTTTGTCCCGCCCTTTTCAAAACGTTACCCCCACGAACCCCCACATAGGTAACTGTCCCCTGTGAGGTCACAGACACGAGGTTAGGAACGATTGGTGAACATGGACTGAACTACGCCTGATAAAGCATGATTATGTAATTGAATAGTAGGTGTACACTGATTGCACTACCCCTGCGAAAAACATGATTATGTAATTGCAAAGTTGGTATACACCCATTATAAAATGTTTGAGAAACATTGATGACGTAAATGTAATGTTGGTGTACACGTACTTTACCACGGCTACAGAAAGCATGGATATGTAATTTCAAGATTACAAAAACAAAAAAAAACGGATGTTGCCAATAGTTTGTGGACCGTTCAGTGTCACTGACTCCTATAGTCGTTTTTATCAGGTAATGGTTACCATAACTATAACTCGTGTGAAAAAATAAAAGTAAATGTATCTTTGGGCACACGTGTGAAATATTTGAGGTAAAAGTAGCGCTTAGTTTCGAGTTATTATAGCACCATGCACCCTATGGCTGGAATGTCCAGGAACGTGCTGGCATGTCCTTAACTCCCTTCACCCCAGCTCCTGCTGCTTAAGAAAATATTTGCCCTTTCCCAGGTTTCTTTCATTTCCTGATTGGCGACTCCCCAGCGTCAAAATCAAACCAATCGAAATAATATTTGGTAGCCGCAAGAAAGATGGATTACTGCGAACTCTTTCTTCTATTTACCTTTCATTTTGACTCCTTATTGGAGAGCCCTTTTATTGCATTGCGCTATAACACCAGCCTGGATTGAAGCTTTAGGCTATCTTGATCCACATAACAACGTTATAGAACATGGTTTTATTTTGAAGTTCTGAAGTTCAGAAGTTTCATTGTTAGTTAGATTTTCTGAACTAGTTGGGTGCTTTAAAAAAAAACTCAGAAGAATTTGTGTGTACTAAAGTGTCAGGGAAATACTGACATATTATACGTATAGTTACCTGGCCATGCACCACTCAACTTACCTACTTAAAAGTTATCTCCATAACTTGAACGGCAATCCCTATAACGGTACATAAACTAGGTATTGACTCCAAGTAAAGTGTTCACGTAAAACTTCCACAGTCTAAAGCAATTTGAAGAACTTAAAAGTTTGCTTGGAAAGTAAACGGTAACAAACTGGGAAGTCATGAAGTAACGCTAACGATTCCGTAAATGCGCCATTCCGTCGAACAAGTGTTAAAAATGAAAAAGCAACGACTTTCAAACGACAGCGAACATAAACGGACGGTGCCCTTAACAAATTTAAAATGCTACCAACATTGCAATGAGAAAAGGAAAGTATCCAGAATATAAAAAATAAATACAAGACAGGAGGGAGGGAAAAAAGCATTAAAGGAACAGACTAAAAGAACGTGGGGTCGTAAAAAAGACAATAAAAATTTGGAATGAGGCGGAAAAAAAATAATTTGGGAGGGTTGGCTCTGCATTGAAGTCACGTGGGGGTGAAACGGAACAGTGTGGAACATTGAAGAGCTTCCCGTTTTTAAGACCAAGCATAGCACCCTCACCCATAACCTATAGCACCCAATGCAGGTGTCGGTCATTTTCCATCAAATTTCTAGCATAAAGTCTTATGAACGTGCTTCTATTCGCTTTCAGCGGTAAGTATATTTAAACCCGGCTTCTATCAGGATGACGAGCCTTATCTGCTTGGACAATGAATTACTTCAACGAAAGAATAATTACATTCTCCGTTGATGGAAGCTGACTGCTTCTTCGAGTATACAAAAAGTCTGAGAAATTTAATTTGTTATTGTGCTAGAAGGAGGTATTTTTTGATTCGTCCTCTAAGACAAATCTCTTTTGTAAAAAGACAGAAAGGAATGCAATTTTGAAAACAATCCATGCTAAATTTTCTTAAATCTTACAATTTTATAAAAAATTAGCTGACGCTCAGCACTGCATCACGTTTTTAAGAACTTTACGCGCGTTTCGGACCCTTCAAATCCCTAGTCCAGTACTTTAATCATAGATTTGTCAGAATCTTCGCTGGTAACGACTGGCTGAGGTATTGCCTTGAAACTTCCCGCATAATATTTGTCAGATAAGTACGATATAGACTTATACTAGCGATGCCATCACCCTACATGCGCCTAACCTGAGCACTGAAACACCTCAACTAGGAGTGTTAAAAACAAAATCTTCATACGGACCCATGTATCTTTTCCAGCAGGAAATCAAAGCGGCAACATTTAAATTCAATTTAAAAGTAATTTTTCTTGGTTTATCGTCGTCGTATGGAGTCAAAAGAAAAAATCTGTTCGCCCTCTTTGAGATCCAGCCAACCGCAGACGTAGAGAAACACTCTCAGGCGAGCTTTGTAAGAGGGCAGAGTGCTGAATGAGGGAAGCGAAGCCAGACGAGATTTCCATGACTTTTGGGATGCGATTACGAACCTCTGACCCCTCCGCGCTCCGCGGCTACGAGTTTATTGCGGAAACACCATCTATCACGGAAGGTCCCATCCCTTACGCCCTGTTGGCCTGCCTTCGACGAGTCACTGCTTCGTTTCACACTCTGTTTCACTGGAGTTTCGATACCCCACATCACCAAAAGTTATATATATGGAATATCTGTGTTTACGTCCTAAGTCAAGCTTAGATTAGTCAGGATTTTACTTAACCCATACTGTACGAGTTATCTCATAGGTGGGCAGTACTGCCCATCGTTTTTCATGATCGTGCACAAAGGGGGAACTTCGAGCACCATTTTTCGCGTACTACAATAGGCGGGGAAAGGGGAACAAGTGTTGATGAGGACTTGTCATAACCCATTTGGAATCTGGTTTAATCCTGAGCCTTGGAATTTGAATGGCGTCTGGGATTTCCTCTTTTAAGGCAATAAAAGTGGTTAAGGAACAGAACTAAGCAATAAAGTGATGATTCAATTCGTAAACTACCCTATTTCAAGTTTCCGTACCATAAAGTTAGAACGGGACGTCAATGTTAATACCCTTTTAAACAATATTTAAATGCCGTTTTCAAACGTTGCAATGTGAACTGGATTTCTGAGGGTTTCTGTTGTTTTCTATGTAAGATAAGGGGTTGCGGGTTGCGAGACTTGCAAGGTTTCTTTATAAATACCTCGAATTAATTTTTTAGGCGTATGACACAATTTTTCACACTATAAAATATTCCTTAACTCAGAAGCAGAGCTCGGATTCGGACCCCAATTCAGGGAAGACTGGTGCCCGTTCCAGATACCCAAGTTTAGGTCGATGTGAGTCTCATCCACGTATTTCTTATACGTGTGAAGATACTTCTCAAGTCGCTGGAAACTTTAAACGCATTAGGGAAAGAGTTGGATAGATTTTGGTGATCAGCAATTTCTGTCACGTTTAGAAGTTGAACAGTAGGCCGCGTGCAACGCCGTTACAGTCTGCACCATTTATCTCAGCCCATTCGCGTTTAAGTGCTCATTTGGAAACCAGCGTGCAACTAAGGAAACAATTACCAAGACTTTACAATTTACATTTTAAGAATTTGAAACAGGGAGTGCTGATTTGTGGATTTCCACTTTTCTCTCAGATTTACTCGACCTCAAGTTCCCCACGTACATATTAATTTTCAGTTAGCTGTTCCTATTTTACGCCTGACCCCATGCAAGCTCAATTTGAAATTAGCAATATTTTATCCTTGATCGGAAACATGGCACACCAGTGTCCTTCAAAAGCAAGGAAGGAAAAATCGATTTGCATGTACTTAACAGCAAACTGAATTTAGGAAGGTACCTAAGTTTTCGTGTGAACCTTGCGGCACCGAGCACACACCCTTGTCATCTAATCTCGCCGTGAGGTAGGGGTTGGATTTATATCAAGTTATTTGTTTTGGGGTGGGAAGACGAACTGATAAAAGCCTCCCCCACCGCCCCTAGGGAGCTGATAGCGGGGCAGCTATGATAATTTGTAGCTGGTCCGAAGCCCAAGGCCCATAAACTAATAATGGATCGCCTGTCCTGGCTCTACTTACCCCCTCCCCCCTTCTCTGTGCATCTCTTCCTTCCGGGCAGGCATGCCCCAAAGGCAACGTGCGTTACATTTATATATATCTCCCTTAATTCGACCCTTTGGCCTTTCAATACTCCTGCAGAAATGGGTGGCCTACCTCCACTCCCTACGCTATTCCGTTACCTCTATCCAAGCTTTCCTACTAAACGCTAGATCCACCGTATAGGTACATATTGTATTGTATGTATGCACATATTATTAGGTAAGTAGTTGGAAGGTACCTAACTAGGGAGATATGTTCATAACTGAATGTCTAATAAGGGCTTCATATTTTGAATGAAGTACCTACCTATTTATTTTCAATTGGTTCTATGCAAGGCCGCGTACCTCGGAAAATATTTCGGGGAGGGGGGGGGGGTTAGGTACCCAGATAGCAAGAAACTACATTTTCTCCTTCAAAACTTAATTCTCTCTAGTGTTAAGCCGTGTAGTTTTCGGGGGGTGGGGGGGTTGAACCCCCCTAACCCCCCCCCCCCCCCCCCCTGGGTACGGCCTTGGTTCCATGGTTCCAGTTATTTAACACTGGAGCAATAGTGTCCCCACTTGTAGTAGGTATGAGTATTATGATTGGATGAATGGAAAATTGCTGATTTACTTCCATATTTCAAAAATATACCATAAAACACAGAGACGGAGAAAAGTTTTTCAATGATTTTTATTTTCGTTGAAATTCGTTCAATAACTGAACTCGCGCTGAAAAATCAAAGCATTCTGGAAGTTGTGCTGGTGAACAGCACATATGTGTATTTTTGTCTTGCGGCAAAAATATAGCATATATCAATTTCTACATCTTTCTTCTCGTAGACCTCCGTAAGGTGCAGCTTTCTGGTGGAGATTAATCAAACTAAATAAAGCATGCGAGCACAGATTTGAACAGCGGAACTACTGTGTTTTCCTGCCAGATTGCCTGAGACCAGCCACTCCTTATCATCGTGTTTTCGTTCCTTTTTCTCATTTTAACAAATTTGTGACCTCCCTTGGTAAGTTCAGATTTCATTAATATAATAGGTTAGATAAAGTTTAAAGTTCCATATATTTGAGTAGTGACTAAGTAATTGGATTCCATTTAGGTGGAGGTTGCAGTTGCAGTAGTTGCAGTTGCAGTACCCAGTTTCCAGAATTGCAGTTTTAGTACGAGGTTCATATACGGCAGAGAAGAGAGTTCCTACCATATCCTGGAGCATAGAGTACCAATCGTAACCTGGAGCCGTACTGCAATGCCTGCATGTTCCAAGGTGACCTTAGATGTACTTGAGATGATGGAGGGCTAAACTGCAAACTTCGAGGGAAATCCTAGCCTAAGTAACTTCGATGGAGTTTTACAAGGTCGGTGGTGTACTGTTATGATAGTTGGCGATGACATAGGAAGATGTAGAAGTACCTATTTTTGTGGAGATTGGAGCCGATCATCATGTTGAAACATTAATTTAATTACCTACATTACCTAAAGTTTATAAGATATTTGCAAGCTCAAAGTTGAAGCGGTGTAATTTCAGCAATTCTAAGTATGTTCTGACTAGTCGTAGCTACAGTTAACCTTTATCTACTTACAATCTTGGTTCATTCGTTAATATTAGCTATACAATCGATAGGAGCAAATCGATGTAGCATAACGTTTCTATAATTAAGTATCTATTGCTTCTGGCGTCCAAATTTAGTACCGGATCTCATATTTGATTTTTTTACATCCAATTTAACTTTAATTTAACTTCAATTTAGTACATGATAGACAATAGTAAGGACTTTCCTATATATAAATTTACTTTGGTTTAGGGGAGCTCCCAATTTATAGTGTAACTTATAGTTCACTTTCTTCACTTTTCATTCTTTTACCTAATAGCACTGTATATTATAATGATGAGTTTAACCTTAATTGTGTTGTTGCTGTAGGATTCAAACTATTTATTCATTCTATAGATTATCCAAAGTAATTTGACACTACCTTTCTTGAACCCACAAAAAGCTAGCCAGGGTAGTTCGTAGGTTACTATAAATACCTATATTATCAAATAGCTGTGCCTGCTGAGTGTTTTTATACCTAGTTGGTACAGTTAAATGGCGCACAACGGTGGAGCTGAATAATTAGCTGAATAATTATCTGATTGATTATCTGAATAAGTAAATTGAGTAAATTGTCGCAGTTTTTTACTGAAAGTGTCAAAATTACGTTTGGATAACCTAGTTTTTTTAGTTATTGTTTATTTTCTGGTTTGAATCTACAGTAAACACAATCCGCTTCAGCAGACTTCAACGATTATTCTACTTGTGTAATATTCAACTTCGAGCTTGATTTTTATTAGGAAATTTAACTTAAAAATTTTCAGGATTTGGATGGATTTATTTCCATGTTTTGACATGTCTTCGAGATAAGCAGCTTTTAGTGGATTCGCTTGTGTCCGTTTGTGTTGTTTGTGCAAATCTTCACGGTGTCTACTACTCATCAGCTGGTTGTCGACTTTTTTCGCTATTTAGGTACAATGTAGGTATAATTCCGGTTATAATTTTGGAGTTGGATTTAGAGGGACTTTTTGCAATTTTACTTTGGAAAATCGTTCTTCAGGTTCAATATCCTTGAGTTTAGATTACTCATTGGTGGGATTGGAAGTTCAGTTCGGTGATAGGTCGTGATGTTTGGAGCGTCTATTACATAGGGCTGGAGTGATGATTCTACCGCAGCATCTTTTTTAGTGATTGGTTCCTAGAGGTTGTGTTTGTTGTTCGAGACCTGTGTGCTTCGTTGTTGTTTATGTTGGCGTAGTGGTTTCCCTCGGTATGCTTATTGGAAATTGAACAGTCAGTTTTGAGATTTTTTAATTTTGTGGATTTTATTTCATTTTGAAAAATGGCAGAGAATCGGAATCGAGTTAACGACCGGAATGAGAATGTGAATGATGATTTTGAAAATGAGAGTGATGAGGAGGTAATAATTAATCAAGAGTTAAGACATCAGGAGGAGCGAGATAATGAAGCTAGGATTATTGGTCAGGCGATTTTGCGACAGATTGGTAATGCGAATGGTGGTCCAAGTCCTACTACTTCATCTGTCGAAGGTTCGAAGTTTACTAAGTTCCTGAAGCATTGTCGCATGATTAAGCTTACCTATGCTGGAGCAAGAGGAGAGTCGCTTAAGATTTTCCTGGAAGACATCGAGAGTCAACTAGACAGTTTTGAATTGACTGATATTGAAAGGATCAAAGTTTGTAGACATTTATTTACTGGAGATGCTCTACAATGGTGGAATGGACGTGCTCATCAGTTCAATGAATGGCCTAAGTTCAAACAGGAGCTGATTGATAGATTTTTACCTGAATATGCTGAACGTGGTTTGAGGTATAAGATACTGAATGCATGTATGAAGCCTGATCAAACGCTGATGTCCTTCGTAAATGACTTGTTAGCTGACAATCAACTACTTTTGCATCCCGTTGACGAGAAAGAACTTCTGCACATTATCTTATCGAGAATGACCATGGAGTATAAGGCGCATCTTGCAACAAGCGTGACTAATTTTAAGTCGATAAAGGAGATTGAAGTAGCAGCAATTAAAGCGGATGAAGATTTTCGTCAGGAAAGATCACGTTTTGAGGAGATGTCTCGTATGAATAAAGGTCAAAATTCTCGAATGCAGGACCAGAGTCGAAACCAAAGTCAGAGTCGTTATCATGGAAATTATCAATCTTCCAGAAATCAGATACAGACAAATACAATGAATGTTGGTCAGTCATCAAGCAGAAGTGAATTTAGGTGCTACAACTGTGATGAAGTTGGTCATAAGGCATCGAATTGTGGAAAACCCAAGCGTGTGATTTGTTATAATTGTAAGAAGACAGGCCATTTCCAGAGTCAATGTCGTGAAAGGACAAACACTGTACGCAATGAGGTTCAGCCAAGTGTCAGTGGAATGCAGCTTTCTCCGTCAGTTATCTCAAAAATAGCTGAAGAAGTTACGAGGATGATGCTTGCAGCAAATCAGAAAAGTGGTGAAACTTCAAAGAGTTCTTCAAATAAGGGAAACTAGAGACTCGTGATGATAGTCCGGTGAAGTCGCGAGTGAAGGATGTTCATCCGGATATGCAACGGAAGAACAACTGTTCTGTTGTAAATTTACCTCCTATTGATGTCGTCCCATGTTCTGATGAAGAAAATGTTATGTCACGTGGTCCAGAACATGAAGTATCCTTACTAACTTGTGAAGATCAAGCAAATAATCAGCCAATTGAGGAAGATGTTGAGATTATCGATGAAGTGGTAAAAGTCAGCGATTTAAATTGTGAGATATTCGATGATAGACCATATGTACCTATTCATGTTGGCGAGGAACCATTTCTAGCACTTGTAGATACAGGAGCAACTGCATCTTGTATAAGATCGAACTACTGGGACATACTTAAGGTAAAAGGATACAGAGTCAGACCTGCTAAGTTAAGTGGAAGAGCAGCCAACAATTCAGCGATTGAGATATCTGGAGTATGTGATATTAATTTTCAATTGGGTACAAAGGTGTTTGCATTGAAATGCTATCTTGTTAAACATCTGAATGTTTCATTCATACTTGGAAATGACGCACTGAAAGGTATAAATGCGAGATTAGACTATGCTGAAGATAAGTTGATCTATTCAGATATAAATGGTTCAGAAAGTATTAATTTTGTGTTAAAACCTGCAATCAACGATCCAGCTATAATAAATTACATATCTACCTATTTTCTAAATGACGTGATTGAGTTACCCGATGGATCCTTACTTGGAATTGAGAGAGAAGATGACGCAATGGAAGATTTTCGTACAGCTCAACAGATATGGGGAGATACAGATAAGAAAAGCTTTGAGAATGTTCCACTGGAGTTTACTCACCCGGATTTGACAAAAAAGGACAAGATAAGGTTGAGAGAATTTGTTGATAAATGGTATAAGAAATTTGAAGATTCTCCTGGATTCCTTAACAATTATGAAGCTGATGTGTATCTAAAAGATAACCAAGTACCTATCCGAAGTAAACCATTCAGATTGCCACCCAACGAGTTGACTTACGTTCATCGTGAAGTTCAACGTCTCAAAGAAGCAGGGAAGCTTGTGGACAGTGATGGTTATTGGTCAAGTCCAGCGTTTACTATCAAGAAGCCAGATTCTGATGAAAGAAGATTTCTTGTCTCATACTGTAAGTTGAATGAATGCATCAAGCCGATGACGTCACCTATACCTAGAGGAGAGGACATTTTGTTGAGTCTAAGATCTTGTAGATGGAGAACACGTCTGGACATGAAGAACAGCTTTTTCCAGATCCCTTTAAATAAGAAGTCACAAGAGATTATGTCTATTATACTACCTGGAGGAGGGATATATGCACCAACAGCATTAATGCAAGGAATGATCAATAGTAGTGCAATATTCATCCAAGCAATGCGAAGTGTTCTAGCTGAAGTTATTAGAGAAGGCTGGTGTACCCTGTTTGTTGATGATATTTACATCTACTCGAATGACAGCTTAGAAGATCACCTACAGAAAGTTGAAAGAGTTCTTACTATCATGAGGAAGAGAGATCTTCAGTTGAATTGGAAGAAACTTCAACTAATCCCAGCAAAAATGAGAATTTTAGGACATGTGTTAGAATCGAATCGTTGTATGCCTGATCCTGGAAAAATTGCAGCAATCAAGAACTTTAGACGTCCTAGAAACCTGAGAGATGTTAGGAGTGTCCTAGGAATGATAAACTTTTATAGAAGATTTCTGAAAGACATTGCAAGCACGCTTGAGCCATTGTATAACCTATTGAAGAAAGACCAAGAATTTAGATGGGGAAAAGACCAAGAGAAAGCTTTGGAGAGCATCAAAAAAGCGCTGTCGGAGACACCTATACTTACCTTACCCGATTTAAATGGCAAATTTAGAATAGAGGTAGATGCATCCGATGAAGGTATTGGAGCAGTGCTGTATGCTGAAGACAGTGAGAACGAACAAAACGCCGGAGTTGTGGAATTTTATTCCAGTAGATTCAGTAAATATGAGAGCCAACAACATACAAGCTACAAAGAAATTACTGCATTGATAAAAGCTCTTGAAGCATTCGAAATGTACATAAAAGCGTCACCACATCCCGTCACTGTGATCACAGATCATCTAGCCTTGAAGTGGATCTTTAATTCAGATCATACAGTAAGCAAGTTGAACAGATATCGTTGCCGTCTAAGTCAGTATAACCTTAAAATTGAACATCGAAAGGGAAAGCAAAATATTGTTCCTGACTTTCTTAGTCGATCTATTGCTGAAGAATCGTGTGAGCCTGTGATTAATACTATAGAGATTGATGAAGTGATACTACCTGAAATCCAAGACACAAATTGCACGTGGTATAGAGGACTAAGGAGGAAGATTCTAAATAAGCCTGAAGATTACCCTTTGTTTGAAGTCAAAGATGATGTAATCTACAAAAAAGTGAGAGATCAGCCATTGGACGATCCTGTATTTCGTGTCGTAGTACCATCTGACTGCCGAGACATGATATTTCAAAAATTTCATGATTCAGAGTTTGCAACGCATAAAGGAATTAAGAGGACAGTATACCGTATACAGAAAGGTGGATTTTACTGGCCATGTATGCAAGCCCAAGTGCGAAAGTACATAAACAGTTGTGATGTCTGTGCGAGGAATAAGAGCCTAAGTGCAGGAAAGGTTGGTCTTATGAAGGTGAGACCAGCAAACCTACGGCCGTTCAGTCTTATTTACATTGACATTGTAGGTCAATTGTCTAAGAGTAACAACTATCGCTACATCCTAACTATACTTGATGATGCTACACGCTATCTAGTGGCAAGACCTATGAGATCAGCAACAGCAGAAGCTGTAACGAAGATTCTAATGAATGATTTAGTACTTGTACATGGAGCACCAGAGATTATTGTATCAGACAACGGAAGTGTATTTAAAAGTAAGGTCTACGCTAATTTCTGTGAGTCAATTGGAGCGATACCATCGTACATACCTACTTACAGCCCAGCGAGAAATGCCGTCGAAAGGATACACTCAGGACTTAAAGCTAGTATTCGTTGTTTGTGTAAGTCACAGAACGAATGGTCGAAGTACCTACCTTATTGTGTCTTGTCATATAACAATTCAGTTCATGAAACATTGGGAGTCGCACCTTCTCAGTTAGCAATTGGTCGAATTGCAAGATCACCATTTGATGTTGGAACAGGTATCAAGAGAGGAGAGATAGAACCATTTGACCCTGAAGTGGAGATCAAAGAGTTGAAGGGGAGACAGAAGAAGATATGGGAGTTTGTGAAAGAGTCTGTGAAGAAAGGTCGTGAAGCGCAAGCAAAGAGGTACAATTTGAGGAGGAGAGAATTGAAGTATTCGGTTGGAGATCTAGTATATCGAAAGGCGTTTGTGAAATCGAGTGCAGCTGACAACTTCTGCAGCTCACTAGCTGAAAGATACGTTGGTCCATACAGAATAAGCAAAGTTCTATCTAATACACAGTATGAAATAGCAACGCTTGATGGGAAAGTCAGTGGCACACACTGCATAGAGAATTTAAAGCCGTTCATCAGCAGAAATCCTCCTTGAAGTCATGATCATAACTACGCATGAGACTCTTCACAAAAAGGTCGTGGATTCGAGCCCGTTGATCTACCACGTCTATCTCTTCATGACGACTGTAATTTTACATGTGTTTGTTTCACGAAGACTACATTAGGTCAAATTTCTTTGTTATGTGTTTCGTTTAGGCCGGACTTTTATTTCTAACTTAGATGGAGATGTGCTGGTGAACAGCACATATGTGTATTTTTGTCTTGCGGCAAAAATATAGCATATATCAATTTCTACATCTTTCTTCTCGTAGACCTCCGTAAGGTGCAGCTTTCTGGTGGAGATTAATCAAACTAAATAAAGCATGCGAGCACAGATTTGAACAGCGGAACTACTGTGTTTTCCTGCCAGATTGCCTGAGACCAGCCACTCCTTATCATCGTGTTTTCGTTCCTTTTTCTCATTTTAACAAATTTGTGACCTCCCTTGGTAAGTTCAGATTTCATTAATATAATAGGTTAGATAAAGTTTAAAGTTCCGTATATTTGAGTAGTGACTAAGTAATTGGATTCCATTTAGGTGGAGGTTGCAGTTGCAGTAGTTGCAGTTGCAGTACCCAGTTTCCAGAATTGCAGTTTTAGTACGAGGTTCATATACGGCAGAGAAGAGAGTTCCTACCATATCCTGGAGCATAGAGTACCAATCGTAACCTGGAGCCGTACTGCAATGCCTGCATGTTCCAAGGTGACCTTAGATGTACTTGAGATGATGGAGGGCTAAACTGCAAACTTCGAGGGAAATCCTAGCCTAAGTAACTTCGATGGAGTTTTACAAGGTCGGTGGTGTACTGTTATGATAGTTGGCGATGACATAGGAAGATGTAGAAGTACCTATTTTTGTGGAGATTGGAGCCGATCATCATGTTGAAACATTAATTTAATTACCTACATTACCTAAAGTTTATAAGATATTTGCAAGCTCAAAGTTGAAGCGGTGTAATTTCAGCAATTCTAAGTATGTTCTGACTAGTCGTAGCTACAGTTAACCTTTATCTACTTACAATCTTGGTTCATTCGTTAATATTAGCTATACAATCGATAGGAGCAAATCGATGTAGCATAACGTTTCTATAATTAAGTATCTATTGCTTCTGGCGTCCAAATTTAGTACCGGATCTCATATTTGATTTTTTTACATCCAATTTAACTTTAATTTAACTTCAATTTAGTACATGATAGACAATAGTAAGGACTTTCCTATATATAAATTTACTTTGGTTTAGGGGAGCTCCCAATTTATAGTGTAACTTATAGTTCACTTTCTTCACTTTTCATTCTTTTACCTAATAGCACTGTATATTATAATGATGAGTTTAACCTTAATTGTGTTGTTGCTGTAGGATTCAAACTATTTATTCATTCTATAGATTATCCAAAGTAATTTGACACTACCTTTCTTGAACCCACAAAAAGCTAGCCAGGGTAGTTCGTAGGTTACTATAAATACCTATATTATCAAATAGCTGTGCCTGCTGAGTGTTTTTATACCTAGTTGGTACAAAGTCTATACACAAGTTTGAAAATAAATAAAAGTTTCATTGAAATTTCATTTAATATTGGTACTGCCTCCTATTTTCCCCGCACTGTTGCTTTATTTATGTAAAAATACTGAACCGGGAGTAATAAAAAGCTAATTTGGAGGGAAACTTAGCGTAAGTAAGACAACATCGTAAATTTACCAAGTTTCAACACTCGAAACTTTCTACTGTTTGCTTACCCTAAATTCAATATAAAACCAGTTTAAAAATCCTCTCTTACTCAGGCAAAATAGAGATTGTCAGGTTATGTTTTTTTATTCAGAAGTTTTACTGTGCTACTGTGTATAGTTTTCTGAAAAATGGGAGAATAGTCTGTATCCACCCTCTTTTTCTTCTAACCTAACCTTCCCCTTTCCGAGTGTAAAAGTTCATAATATACGAGACTTATAGGTACAAAGTTTGTGACGTATTAGGTACTGGAGTAGATCACTCCTTGATATCAAGTTAGTGATTTTTGCCGTGTTTGTAAGCGACAAAACGGTTTAAGGTTCCAAAATATTTAATTTGTGTATCTAGGTAGGTATATTGTTGAAAATAAGAAATATCCAAATGTTTACTTAGAAAAACGTCATGAGACACTTATGATCAATCACGAGACATCCATCTTATAGTGCAAGTTGGTCTTTTTGCCTAATTTTCGGGCCATCCATCAGGTATAAGAAGGACTCTTCAGTGCAGAAGGCACGGCAAGGCTATCATCTGGCACAGACATGTCATTTGAGGGAATCAGGAGAAATTTCCACATGAGCTGCCGCTGCCGCTGTAAGCTGGAAATCCAACTGTCTCAGCTGCTGACAGAAATCTCCGCTCACAGTCAAGCACTTCTTCGTCTGCGGGCGAGGAAAACCCAGTAAGAAAAATCAAAAAACATTTTGGCATTATTATCGATGAATTATTTTTTATTTTATTTTTAAAACATATTAATGAGAATGATCCCTGAAAATTGCCTTGGAGGTTTTTCTTATATTTTGAGCTACAATTTGTTTTGAATTCCTGAACGATAGTCAAGGATGCTTCTAGCATGAAAGCTACTTCTTTGCTAAATGGCTAGGGAGAAATTAAAAAGTATTAGATTAAGGATTAGGAGAGATATAAACAGTAATGAATGTAGGTATAGGGCTGAGAAGGAACAGTACAATACGTTTTAAGTCTTTGACGTGTTTAGTACAGGCGGAAGTCACTAATCGCCGGAGGGGAGAGCTTAGAAATTAAGAGATAAAGATGTCTTTCGGTCCAGGGAGGAAAATTTAGTATCGTGGTCAGGAGGGGTGTATGGCGCTTGTGTTGTTTTTAGCTAAACTCACTTTGGGGAAGGATTTTGCAATTAAACATACCAAATAATATTTTCCACTCGATTGTGCTGAGGTTGGTAAATTTAGCCTCTGGCGGCTAGCGCCCCTACCGCTATTATGTTGTGAAATGTCCAATGGATTTACTCTTATTGGTAGAAAATAAAAGGAAAAATTTCAAATGAAACACTTTTTTTGGGGGAAAAACTGCTTTAGGTAGGAATTACGGCATATCATATTAACTCTTCATGTAACAAGGGAAAGCATTTCAGAAATGTTTTCCACTGAAAAGAGAAGGCTGATCTCATTGCAAGTTAAATATCAGGCAGCCCAAGTTTGGCAACTTGAGTTAAGTGATGGACAAGGGGGCTCAAGTGGTCTGCTGAACCCCCCTTCTCAGCTAATCCGCCCTTTATCGATCCCAGTACCGGACTGGGCTCAAACTGGCAACTTTCGCTAATCTTTTAATTTGGTTTCCAACCACGACCCACCTGAAGCAGCTGCCAATGATCCTCTTCAACGACTTTGTGAGTCAGACCGATAACCATTTTATCCAAGCACGCACTAGCACTTCGTCCTACCAGTGGTCCTACGTTCATCTTATACATTCTATAAAGTGGAATTTAAAGAGTAATAAGTGACACTTGCAGTTAGAAGCTGACGTTAACAATATGAGGTGGCGATAGTTCATATTTCCTCGAGGAGGTAACCACTCCAGAGATTCCTTGAGATTCCACTGAGATTCCATAAAGATTTCCAAAGATTCCCAACGATGTTCATAGAAAGATGAAACCCGAAGGGGTAACCACACCAAAAAATTCCAAGATTCCCTGAGATTTCATAAAGATTTCCAGTGATTTCCAACGAGATTCCCAAAGAGTGGTTAACCCCTCGTATTTCCTCTTTACTCTTACAGGTGTGCATGCATGGAGAAGGCATGTTGGTTGAGGGAGTTTGTAACAAGGGTTTGCAAAATTTCTTACCCGGTAAGAGCCTTATGCCAAGGTGTGGCCAAGATTTCTCAGTAAATTTTGTCTTTCCATGAAAGAAAGTACATTTGCACACTTGTGCACCCCATGCCGCAGGTTGTCTCTGTGTGCTGTGGGTCATTTCCTGTCTTGGCACCTGACAGGATGGAGGATCAGACTTGCGAGCCAAAAGTTATGACCTACGACCTCCGTCACCGTCACTCCCGAATGAAGCTACTTTATGAAGTACTTGAATACAGTACTTGAATGTATGCTGAGTTAGTTGAGTTTCGTAATAGAGCTGCACAGTAATTTGAGGAAGTTAGCCAAGAACATGTAACACGATTTATTTGCTCCCAGGAGAGCTGGAGGAGAGTCGTGAATTCATATGACCGTCTGAGGAAGTCACTCCATTGATTACGGTGCTGCGCATTCACTGTGGGAGCGATTAGTAATGGGGCTGATTATCAAGGGCCAACTTCTCAAAACTCGCAACTCAGGCCGGCAACGCATCCGGGTGGACTTGCTAATTTCTAGGTACGACGAATTCGCCTGACGAGAGCCATCAAAGTTGAGCAGTCTGTCAAACTGCGTGCTTCTTGGCCTCACCCCAAGGAGGGTGGAAGGGGACTTCACCCTATCGCACCCCTCACTCCGACTTCATTAAACCGTCTACCCAAGTTGAAGACTCGTCAGATCTGGGAAATTCGGCGTCTCATCTCGCCCCCAGTGTAAGCAGCCGCAAGTTTCTCGTTGCCTAAGCTCCCAGGCACACGCTGACACGAAATTTCCTTCATTTTTTCTTGAAAACTTTCAGTGGTTTCAGATGCTGCTTTCCCAAGGCAAGCCGCGCCCGAGAGGGGTGAGTCAGCTCTCAGCTCCTACGAAAGCTCAGTAAGGCTCTTCAGTTTTAATCACGTTTTATTTTATGGAGACTCCACTTATTTTCGCAACATATTTCGCCGGCCGCAATGAAGGCGGCGTTTAATGCGCTATTTCGCCTCCAGCTGGGAGTTTATAAAAAAGTTAGACAATGCAAATGAGGGGACTTGGTCTTAACTAAATGAAATGGTGAGTTCCTGAGGGGTTGTGACGTTATACAAGAGACACGCGCCTTGTGCCTTTCCACTTCCAAGCTGCCTCTGTTAAGTCAAAATGGGCGAGGTAGCAAATGAAACCCCTTGAAAAAATTCTGTGTCTTACCACCCCCTTCTTCCCTAATAAAATCTGGAATGACGCCCCTGTATACGTACGTGGTGTGCTGTGAGCTACAAAATGTACCTATGCATTCAGACTGCGGATGTAGGTACGAATAAATCTCAGGTATCGAAAGGGTTGCGGAGATAAACTAATTGGGGTAATCAAATGACCTTGAGCTGGCCGAAAGTACCGCGGTCCCTCAATGGGTCAATCATCCCCTAAGTATGTACCCATCTATTTTGATTTTCATATTGTACGGGACTGGAGGGGCTGACGCCAAGGGGCGCTAATGTTATTCCGCGAAGCTTTGAGCGGTAATCAGGTTTCAAACCACTGGAACCGTCATTCACGTCTGAATATCACCTTCAACCTTCGCATAGCTTAATATTCTGATATGATCTCTTTTCCTTTTGGCTCTTTCCTTCCATTCAATATCCAATATGTTCACCAGAACCACTTTGTTCAACGGAAATACCCTAGGTTTATTTTTTTGGTTGCATAGTCGTCGAGACAGTGAAAAAGATTTGAAGGTACGTCCCAGTAAGAATACTTTAATTAAATTAACGGTAGTAAATTTTTAATCAATTAAATGTACGTTTATTGTAGGGAGGTGCCCGCTATAGACGATTGACTGGAAAATGTATTTTTACAATCCCTTCTACAGAAAAGTTGGTGTGAGCTCAACACGCTGGACCACTTCTTGTGATATGGGCTTATTCACAATTTTTTTTTGTTTTTTGATTGAATATGGACGATATTCGGCCAGGGAACATAGAACTATAGGTGCAACATACAACGTGAAATGTACAACAACACGGAACATGCAGGGTACAGGGGTCCTCGTCACTTCACGGGGAGCGGACGGCCTGCACTCGACACCTCCATTCTGCTCAGCCTCGACAAACGACAAATAAATTGATATTTTTGAATAGATGTAACACTCTGCCCCTGTTCACGTCACCAGCAACGTTCGTTTCTGTCGTCTGCTGTGTTGTGGGGGGGGGGGGGGGGGAACAGCAGACCTATGGTCGTAGCACGTCCAAAACTTTTCCTAACATCACGTTCCAAAATTTGTTGAACGATTTAAATCGTTCGTGCCTAAATAAGTTTCATTATTGTTTGTGGGAGAGTTATAGCTTTATCATTTTCAAATTGTAAATAAAAGTTTCTGTAACATGAATAATGATGACACCAGACAAAATGGGATGAGTAATATTGTTGTGTAGACAGAACTCCCCAAATCGGCGTGATCTTACATTTCTGACATTTCTCTGTCAAATTGTGGGAACCTCGGCCCTCGACCCGCCGGAGTTCGAGCCCACACTAGTCCGACAGCGCTCCCCTTGCTGAATAGCCAGGACTCTTCTTCGCAGTACACGATACTCAAAAGTCAAAAGCTGAAGGATGCAAATAGTGCCGAGTTATTGAAATGCGCATGATCACGGGGAATGAGACAATAGTGAATTCATAAACAAAGCTTTCGTAGTGAAGTTCGTTAAGTAGGTAACACTTATCGTCAGTTGGCGGATATTGTACTGCGGCGTTGGCGACAGGATTAAGCAGCAGAATTACGCACGGGAAACTTAGAAACAAACTTGGGAAGGGGAAGGGTGTCTTTGTTTCGAACCGGAGGCAATGTAGCGAATAAGAACAGATGCATTGTATCAAGGCATAGAGAGGGGTCCCAAGTAGCAGATAAGGGGACCCACCGAACACCAACTTAAGGGAGAACGTGGCCTAAGACTCATCCCTTACCTAATTACCCCGCGAATTATGCTTCATTAATTCTCCATTGGAACAGGCTCAAGTTGCAAGAGGGTTGGAAAATCAAGCGGAAAATTTGAAGGGAAACTTCGGAAAGAAATAAGGTATAAGCAGCACGTGTGGAGGAACTCCGTCAAGAATGACAAGACGGATCATGCGTGTGATGAATGCGATTGTATAGGCGCGATAGGTGTTGCCAACTTTAGCTATTTACTCCTTATCAACTCGCAACTTTTCTTTCACGAAGCTCAATCAAGTTAGATCCCCTACAGCGCTGTCATGCGTCAATAATCGACTTGTCTGGCTCTTGCTTCAAGTTGGTGAGTTATCGTGGAGCAAGAGCTCATTTCTTGGCGTGTCGACGTGTCGTTCATTTACAAATGGAACCTTTACCAAGTTTCACATAACAATAACAATGTGCCTCGTGCTTTCACTCGAATTTCTAACTTCACGAGATTGTTTCAACCTATATTAACTATCTTCTGACTAGGTCCATTCTTCTCCTTGCTTCTTCTTCTTACGGGCGTTTTTATAAGAGTGATATACTGGTGATTTTGTTTTCTCAAAAATGTGGGGAATGTTTATCAAAAAACCAGTGTCATGTCACAGTGTCATGTCACTGTCAACAATAGAGAACGTGCACCAACCAGTTTCATTCAGTATCGATGGCAGTTGCCGGTAAAATAAACAAACAATAGTATGTCGTATGGAAAGGCTACCTACACCCGTATCCCGTATCAGAGAATGCCTAAAGGTTTTGCTCCAAAGAAACCTAACACATTTCTCCGAGATTTTAAATTTTTTGTGTATACCTACTATAGGAATATATAGGTACGCATTATTGTTCATTCAAAACTCGAAATCCCTCGCGCTCTTGTGATGCAGAACGCTGCAATTTTGATGGAAGTATGAGATAAGACGGCATTATTTTCTTTATATCATCCCCGGTAAACATTTTCAAGAAATTTTCCCATTATCAAGCCTTGTTGGTATGGAACATTCTATATGAGGAAGAGTTTCTTTTAGGATGATTACACTGAGGCAGTGATTCTAAAATCATGCAACTTTCCCGGGGTCATGAATAAATATTTCTAAAAAAAAGAAGGTATGAACTTAATTTTAAGGCATGGTAAATATGTAATTTAGGTACTATAATTTTCACGTCCCAAAATAAAGACTTGCCTGCCTGTACCTATATTAATTTATTGGATGGAAATACAGAGAAAAATTCTACAGGAATGGTCCTATCTAAGGGTAGGTATAGGTACCAGTTTTTACAATTTATGATCCCAGTAGCCCTCTGAGGATAAAGTAGAAACACTGCCTCAGTGTTGAAATTGCCCTATTCTGATCCATACCATCTTTCGTAGCGTAGTTTTCTGATGGGGAAAATTATCGCAATGCAGCCTGGTTCCGTATGAGCTGAAAATAAAATGCTCGCTCGCTTTGGTAAGGTATATTGAATTTTCACTTTGGTCTTTGATCCTGATGTACGACGCAGTAAATCAACACTGCACATTCCGTGTGGGTGAAAGATGAAGGGAAATTGGGCTGGCTACAATTTATTCTGTTTTTAACCTACCATTTTTATAGCATGTTTATCCAGTTCATTAAAATATTTATTCTCCGAATTCTCTGCTTGCAAGTTTTTCTGTAGGTGTTTTTCTTACTATCCATCAAAGACCAAGAATTTTGGATGTAGTTTTTGGTTTAAATACCAATACAACAATATTGCTTGTCTAGAACCTCTTGTTACAAGGGTGGAGGAGGAACTTTCTCAAAGCTTCCAAATCCCTTGCAAAAAAGTGAAAGTGAAAATAATGCACGTGTAGGCACGTGCAATAAAATACAGGTATGCAGGCGCAAAGAAACGATAAGAAAGTGCGCACGTGTAAAAGTGCATGTGCTGCAAGAAGAAAAGTGCACGTGCAACTGGTTATACGACACTCCTCTAACTTTCGGAATGTTGACGTTTAGGCTAAGCTTCAATAAATAAATCTAAAGCAGTCTTGTATATGTAAATTCCACCAGGTCCTTTGTGACGTCAAAAAAGAACTGCGCTGAAAACGATGAAAAGAAAGTGGGGGTGGGTGTGCACGGGGGGTGGGTGTGCACTGGCAGTGAGACGTAATGGAATAATTAAAGATTTTCGCGGGATGTGGAAAAGTCAACCCTTGAGCGCAGAGTGTCAAGAGGCGGAAGCAGGCGAGCAAGCTGGGCCCGATCAATATTACCATAGGGAAGCCAAGTGCACCAAGAGTGCTCAACCCCACTTTGCAGGGCCCTTCAATCACTCCAGCGGCGTACACTGGGGGGATATCATGCCTGGTGCCTGGAGGAAAGGCGTACACGGGAGGGACATCGTACCTGGTGACTGCATGGAGGGATATCATGCCTGGTGCCTGGAGGAAAGGCGTACACGGGAGGGACATCGTACCTGGTGACTGCATGGAGGGACATCATGCCCGGTGTCTGGAGAAAAGGCGTAGACGGGAGGGACATCATGCCCGGTGCCTGGAAGTAAAACGTAGACAGGAGGAATATCATGCCTAAACCAGAGCCCCAGCCAGAGGGAGTCGAGATCTTGCCTATAGTTGCTGCTGCAGCTACTATTGTCCAGGTACACCTTAGTGCCTTACAGCCAGGCTTTATTTGAAGTATTGGACGAAACACCCCCATGTACCCCTATGACCACAAACTCAGAAAGGACACAATGAATGTTTACATGTATGATTTTACCCCCCCCCCCCCCCCCCCCCTTAGGATATAGGATATTACTAGGATATTACTGAGGTTACATCTGTAGGCATTGGTAAAATTCCAATTTAAAAAAAAATTAATACTAAAAAAATCACCAGATGAAACGTACCTTGCTTCATGAGCTGAAGTCACCCCTTAAGAATTAATATCCTTCAGTTTCTACCTGCAATGTTTTTTTCCAGGCCTTAATCAGGAAATAGTAGGAATATTCTGTAGTAAAGTCGCAGCCAGAGACATGAACCAATATTTCAGTGGACCTCCCTGTGCGTGTTCGCTTTACGAATGCATTGTCGCGAGGGGATGAGCCGGGCTATTTTTACTTTTGTTCCTCCCCTGATTTACCATGACGTCCAGGGCCCAAATGGCCCAAGCCCCCAACCCCACTCTTGGCTCCCTCCCCTAATTGCCCGAATTACTTATACTCTTTTCGGGGTCCCACTGGGCGTTGCTCTTTTCGCTTTTTATCTCGTCTGGGGAATCGTTTGTCACAGGAAGGGGAGGGCGGCTGCTATTCCAAAAAACCATTTGACATTTCGTTAGCCGTGATTCGTATTCCTGCCGTGTCCACTTCTTGAGTCCAGGGTCATCTTTAATTTTTAATTTTCCATAAATGGTGTAGGTATTGCAATTTTGAGACTTCGGGTTTCCCGCGACATGAGTAAAAATATCGCAGATTAGTTTTCACGCTCACTTTTTCCCTGACTCAAGGTTTTAGTGCAAGTGAAAGTTGTACCTACTTATTCAAGCCCTCACAGAAGAAGGAAGCCGGTCTTCTGTTGATGAGGAGGTCCCACGCTGAAGGCCTGGAGAAGTAAGCAAGTAAACTGGCTGTCCCGCCCCCTACCAGCACGCCAACTTATTTTATGGCCCTACACACCTCATAAACCACCAGTGTCCTTGACCTCTTTCTCCTTTCTTTAGGCACCCTTCACTGCTCCGAACGGATTTTGGAGATATCGCTGGTATAGCTACAGAAAACCATAATTCTGTCGTATTTGCTATAGCCATTTTATAAGATTTATTCGAGTGGCTTTATCCTTCAGGGCAAGACATCAGACCCTATTCAAAGTACCTATACCAGTGCACGCGTCCCTACCCTAATCATGTTCGGTGCTCGGCTAGTTTTCTTGTTACAATATATGTATAGCTAGACGTGTAGTAGACACGTAGCGTAATCTGAATGTCAACACAACCCAGTTCATAAGGCATAGAAAAAACTCTGACTCACTAAAATGACTCAGCTTTTGGCTTGCTTGGACATTGAAATGGGTAGGGTGCATATTAACGAGGTTGATAAGAAAACACAGCGGCAGCGGCAGCGGCAGTGGTACAAGTGACTGCACTTATTCGAGTCGACACTTCCGCCTTATTTTCCGCCATATTCATCAGTCTGACGGAAGGTTGAAAAGGGTTGACGAGCTTGGGGGGTGAATGTTACTACAATATAGCGAAGTTCAAGATACAGCTCAGAGAACATATGCGCCGATGAGTGGGTATGTTAGTTCTTTTTGGCCGAAGCCGAAGACAATGTGGCCGAAGCCGAATATGAGTGGGCCGAAGCCAGTTTAGTAGTGGGCCGAAGCCAATACATCCATGTCAGAAGCGGAAAATTTTTCCGTTCCGCCGGGATTCGAACCCGGACCTCTCAGATCACAAAGCGGACCCCTTGACCACTCGGCCACTGAGAGGCACAAGATACAGTGGTGTAAAATTATAAGGAATGAGATAATTATGAAATTATGAAATTTTTTCGTGTACGTATACAACTCTTCTGGTTGGACTTAAATCCAGACAAACCACTAAGTGGCTACGTCAGTAAAAGAAAATTTCCTAGGATTGATACCATTAATGGGCTTAAATCATAAAACTCCAGCTTAACGTTCTGAGATTGTTGTAGCTGCCTATAAGCTGCCTAAACCTATATCAGTTCAAAACAGCCTATATCGAAGCGTTCTTACTCAAACGAAGTATTACGGGTAGTGCCAGACCCTGAAAAAAACGTTTTTAACACGTTGTTTATGTGTGTGTGTATGTACGGAGAGCCAGGGCCCAAACCGTCCGGCCGATTTTGTTCAAATTTGGTCCACAGGTGTAAACAAATAATGCGCAGACTCACTGTTTTCCGATCTTCCATTGGAGAAAATTGGGGGGCGCAGCCGCACAAAAACCTCAAAAAAACAGGTTTTTAATTTTTTTCTCAAAATTGGCTGCTACGATTTCCTTCGTTTTCTCAGGAGAAATAGTGCATATTATGAGATAAAATACCCCATTAGCGGCATATCTGGGAAAACTCGAACTTGGGAGATACGACAACTTAAAAGGTCAGTTTTTTATGTTCACAAAATATGCCATGTGGGCATCAAAATACTCAGGGAGACTTCCTCAACCGAGTTATGTGGTCAGAAAAATTCACAAAGCATTTCCGACCCCGTCATCTGCACTGGGTTGAGTTATTGAAGGTTTGCGAAATATGTCATGTGAGTCATATTCGGTAAGACTTCCTCGTGCTAGTTAAAAAAATTTCCGAGCTTTTCGAACGGAGGGCACTATTTCAGGAAGTAAAAATACTAACTAAGAGAGAAATTGTGTTGCAATTACCGGTCTCTATATACGTAGTATAAAGTAAAGTACCTATTGTCATCGTGCAGATAATTTATTTTAAGTTTTTCATTGCAAATAATATGCCAATTAGATTAGATATTCACGAAACTTAAACAGGAAACAACAGGGAAGTGTAGGAAAGTATGCCCTGTCCACTTCCCCCCTTCACTGCCCCCCTTCTCTGCCCCCCTTCACTGCCCCCTGTGGCAGATCACTACTAATGAAGCCAGCAGCCCCACGTACGCACCATTATGAGTGATGGAATTCAGCTATATAGGTGTGAGAGGAGGGGGGTGACAGATGCCTCTCTTTGTCTACTCCGACCTTCATTTTTCAACCTCATGTTTAATTTATATGAAAGGCACTAGACGAAAGCTTTTAATGAACAGACCCTTTCTTTCTCTACCTCTGCAGCGTGACACCGCGGGATTCCTTCTCTCCCAAATGTTCGTACAGTAAAACGTGGTAAAACGTATAATCTTGTGACAATGTGTGTCGAATAAATTGCCAGCAACTGTTACCTTTTTAAGACCCTGGGTAATTTTCATTTCCGTTTCACGTGACACTAATTATTCTGGTCGCACGTAAAATCTTACAGACACTCGTTATTGAAGCTCTGTCTGATCTTTTTCACTTTATGTATTATGTGGTAATTTTCCATTTGGTTAAAAATTTTAGAATACTGAACATTTCCGGCGTAGCATAGGTAGGTATATAGAAGGTTAGTATTTACTGCGAAATAGTGACAATCCATTGTGTTTTACAGTGATTGTTGAACTTTTTTAGGATATTTTAGTATTTTCGAATGAGCTCTCACTCACCGAGCCCGTTCGCATCAGCAATATTACATCAGTAACATTTCTATGATTATAAAACTTCGTAGGGATACCTTCTGGATTTTTCATTCAATTTTCAGAAAAAGGAAGATCAAAGCATTCACTGCGACAAGTGCAGCTGTCTTCATGTCAAAGCGAATTTTGAGAGTCAGACGAAATCATGCATCACAAAGGATTCTGAGAATTGTGAAACGGAAGCGGAAGCCCGGAATCGTTCAACCGCCATAATTTAGGCTTAGGACCCAACTCACCCCCAAGGGGGACATAGAGGAAGTTCCCCTACAGAACAGAAATAGGAAAAGCATGCGAGTGGCATACCCTTGCCATCGGCAACTCGGCTCGCCCACGCAGGTGACTTTCAGGGGAAGTTAGCAACATACAGAAGAGTGAGGGGTGGGTTGCTCATTTCCTGTGATCACAACAGCCACGTTCAATTCACCTGGAGCCATTAACAGATATCCCTGCTTCAGGGCAGCCAACCAAAGTTCCAGGAGCTTCATCAACCAGCAGGCCCGGGAGAGGATATTAGCTGATGTGCAAAAGTGCAAATGTGCACATTCAATCACTTACTTACTACTACTGTTCACAGTAAGCATAGCCAAGTGTTCAGCAAATTACAAACATGCATTACAATTACAAATTACTTATATGAGTAAGAAAGTGCTACTCTCTTTTCCACTTTTTATATTTAAGTGAAAACAATTTGTAATTTTAATTACATAACTTGAAAACGCGATCTACTTAATGAGAAGTATTTCGGCTTAGGTTTAGGTCAGGCCAAAATAGTTAACTCATATGCAAATTAGTTTAACCCTTTAAATTAGGAAAATACCTTTATTTTGGCGCTAAATCTGATTCAGTCAGGAACAGCTTTTAAGCATTATACTGTGACATCACCATGGCCTTTTGTTAGTTAGGAACGCAATATTTAAAGCAGATTGTTCGAAACCAGCAAAGGTGACGTGTTGTGTATACCTAAACCGATCGGACTGGACATAATAAGATTCGGTGGCGGTACCTGAGAGCCTGAAAGCACGTTTCACCGTTCCAGCTCGGGAGGTCCAGCAGGTGACCCATATAACCAACACAATTACCGAGCACCCCTGGGCGGCATCGGCAGTCCGCTATCTGGGCCAGAACGTGCGCGTAAACAGAGTTTCGCCCTGATCCCAAAACGCCGTCAGCACTTCATGCACGTGATGATTGTCTCACCAAGTATAGCTGGGAGCTTAAGTACGAGTATGTATAAATAAGTTTCGCAAAAATCAGATCAAAAATCAAAATTAAAAAAATTCACAAATCGTTCAAAAATATGGAAATTGTCATATAATAATGACATAAATACCTAGGTAATTTTTTAAGTAAGTACCTACAAGAAAATACGAGTATAATATGTACATCAGATAAATGTATAGATACTCTAAACAGATTTCGTATATCATTTTGCAGTTGTTAGGGAAGTATTTCCAAACGCCATATCCACGCAGGTCAATTTTCGAATTTCTCGTACTTCTGAGAGCGGTTGAACTGAAAACCTAACTCCATTTCAGTGACAATCATGTTTTAGATTTGAACAAGGTTTGAGGGAATGTATACGCACGTTCTACCTACTATGAACACAAACGTAAGCTATTGTGTAAGGGAATGAAGGAAAGGGTTTATTTTGCCAGGACGCGAAGACTTGGAAATGGCAGTTAGTTGACGGAGCTTAATAAATACCCTGTACAATAGATCAACACTTGACACATAGCAGAATAGTCAGAGACAGTGACAGCGACGTGAATTTGTAGGTACAATACATCTAGCAGTGTGTACAAACCTATTATCAAATAACAAACGAAATGCTAAACTGAGACGTCCTTGTTAATTCTCACCATTACGTTATCTCGGCAACAGTTTGCTGGGCTAGGGACCGGGGGAGTCCCAAATTTGTTTGTCTGTCTACAAGAGTGTGAAATTTCACCATAATTGCCTCGTGCCCTCGTGTTTTGGGTTGTTTTGCTTAGCTTATGTGTTGCTGCTTGTTTGGGGAGTTTCCTGCTTTCCGAGCCCGTTACGAGGTTTTTCAGATTAAAATGACACTTTGGTTGGGCAAATAAATCGGATACTGTGTCGCCGGCGCCGGGCGCTGAGTGCTCGGGACGCCTCTACCTGTGACCTGATATTTTCATGGAAGTTTATGTAACTAGGGTGGGGTGGGGTATCAGTTTCACAGGGTGGGGGTTGTGCCCCTGGTGGCCTGGCTTTCATTACAGCTTTCACACCCACTTCCCTTCCCTCTTCAGCCATCTACCTCATCATCACGCCTTATCTAAAAGCGAAGCCCAACAAGCGAATACCTCAGAGATACCTTCTATAAAGCCAAATTGGAGTAGGGTCAAGGTTTGGGATTATAACAACTCAGACTTACTTCAGTGTATAGTCCCTTGTCCCACTTGTCCCACGATATAATAAGCGTTGAATGTTCCCGAATGTTCGAGGAAACGTCCCGTTTGGTGGTTTCGCAATAAATTTGGCATTAGAACACAAAACGCTTCCGCACCTCACGTTACGGTTAGTAAAAAAGTTCACCCCTGAAAGGAGTGGTTACATTGTTCAATATGTACAAAGAGTATGTGATACAGCGCTGGTGTACAGTTTGAATAGGCCATCATTCAGGGGGAGATGAGGCCACTGATAACGGCCAAAGCATTTGTAAAGCAAACTGGGGGCAAGAAGGCGGGGGAGAGCGAAATGTGAGGGGGGCTGAGGGGTGACTCGAGAGAAAAGGGTGGTGTGTCATGAAAAGAACCAGCTTGCAAATTCTTGAAGCAGCTCAGTGATGGAGATAGGGTCGAGATGGGGCGTAAGAGGTGCTTGCTAACACAAACAAGGCTCGAACAATAGACCTTCCCCATTGACGATAAGTAGTGTGTATACTGGCTCCTTTTCATCTTTCGTACCTACACGGTAGCCGTCGTTAAAAATTCAATATTTTAATCGGGGCGTTTTGTTTGGGTATCTTATGTTGACATGCGACCACTTCCATTCAAACTTGCATTCAAACTAAGATATTAAATAACGAAATTTTAATCTTTTACATTTCCAAATCGCAAAAATTGGGGCTACCCCCGTTACGTTCATTATTAGGTTATAGGTCTGCTATTGACTTCAATAGGGTAGGTACGTAGGTATCCAATCTGTGTAGCAACCGGTTTCTTAAGTAATGCTGAATATCAAATAATGCGAAGATAAACTTAAGTAAATAGCTGCGGAGTCTGTTTGCTGCCACTGAAAATCTACAAAATGTGCCTCACCGCGTAGCGAAGAAAGTTATAATAGCGTTGAAAATGCTGAATAAACAGAAGCCGCAAGGGAGAATGACTCAATTAATGGAAGGTGAATTCAAAAATAAGCCCAGAAAGGCGGCTCCCCCTCTATCGATCAATTAATGTATTCAACGTGGGGTTTATGTAATAAGAAAAGGAATTTAAAATGCAGCAAGATAAACAGCAGTAAACAACGTGGGAGCAGCGACGTGCAAGACGTGGCTACAGTGCGGCACCAACCGTCGTGGGAATGTCAAATAAGGGGGCGCCATCTTAGTAACGCCACTTCATTTTTCTTACCCCCCCCCCCCCCCCCCCGCCCCCCCCCCTCACTCCCCCTTCCCTACTCCTACCCTTACAACCCCCTTTCCCCAGCCGCGGTCTTGTACATAGACTAGCAGCAGTTGTTATGAAAAGGGGAAACCTAATGAGATAAGATGCATTTTTTATGGCTTTTCTTCCCATCGTTGGGGGAGTATGAGCAGGTTTATCCACTTTCATTCATTTTGCACTAATTAAAATTGCCGGGAAAGAGTTCACTACTATTTTTTGTAAAATGTAAACACTCGGAGAGCCAAGAACAAAAACACAGAAGCAAAGTCCATATAAAAAACAAAATGGCCTCAGGCTGATTATCACAGACCATTTCCAAGCCTTCAATAATATTCCACAAAAACTGAAACAAAGTTCTGAAATTTCAAACGAAAACTCTACAGAAATGAGAGCTAGACCCTTCTCTGGCAATCCTTCCTTCTGGCGGTTCTCCTCAAACCCATTCATACCGGCACCACCACCCCATTTATAAGGTTTTAAAAAAACGAAAGTACCCTATCTGGAAATAACATAGCATGGCAGAATTTTTTACTGTACATATTTGGTCTTAACTTGTACCTACAAGAGTTAAACCAAAAATTTATTTTTTATGGATTCTGAGATGCTCATCTGCGTTGAGCCAGCGTGACGAGCTGTCTCGTGGCTTGAAGGGAGATACTCTCATCTCTAATCCCACCTCACTTCCATATTTCAAGGAAATTCCACGGAAATATCCATTTTTTCACGCTACTTCTGACACTTCTTGGATGACTCGTAAACTGTGATACTATAGCGTAGGTATATAGAGCATGGAAACCTTCTTGAAACTCTACCAGAATGACTTATATTTGATATTTCTGATCTTCCTGCCATCAATCTGAATGACACCTTGGCTACGCCTGAAGATTCATGATTATGTAATTGCAAAGTCGGTGTACACGTTTGACTGTCATGTAGGCTACGCCTGAAGATTCATGATTATGTAATTGCAAAGTCCGTGTACATGCAGACTAGTCATTTTACGCAATATTTGAATGGCATAGTATGCCTGCTTTATAAGGACCTACTATTATACCTACTATAGATATCAGCAGCTCCCACCTACTTTTAAGTTTCTGAGAAACTGAATGGCTCATTACGAACTGAAAACAAGAGAATCCTATAATCCTCTGACACAAAACAGTTTTCTTAATGACTCCCTGTAGATCCTATATCGAATTACTACAGTGACCATTTACTTATTTGTTAATAAAAAGAAATTGCAATTTACTCCCAAGTTCTTAACAACCTGTTTACGTTCAACAGTTTGCTTGAACTCTCTTTAGGAAGATTAACGATAAGTTGGTGAGGAGCAGCGCTTGAGTGATGACCGGAGTTGCCAAGTAACTGCTAAAGCCCCCACCCATGAATATTCCCGACGTACATTCAAGGGGAAATAGGTAAATAAAGGAAGTAACGTGTCATTGTCAGTCAATATGACGTAATTGTATTCCGAATAAGGTGGTAAGGTGGTATATGGCTATCACATGATATTTGCTGACAAACATGGCTACCAATCTCTAAAGCTCACTACCTTCCTCAGCTGTCAATCAGTTTGGCTAAGGGTTGCTGTAGCTGACAGTACAGGTTGTTTGTTCAAAGCTAAGGGTATTGTATCTACATTATGGATAATGCATGACTTGATATTTTAGGGCTGAGTGTACTTGAGTGCAGGTGCGGTAGAATTTAGTTAGAAATGAAAGGTGTCAAGCGTGCAAAGTATTGTCTTAAAGTTTACGCCTAACGGACGCGTCCTGAGTCCCTATACAGTGGCCACTGAATTAAACCCACTTTTCGGAAAAAACATATATACCTATCCAGTTGAAAGGGAAGCAATATCCTAAGTAGGTACGAAGCCATGAAAGACCCACGCTGAGTGGAATGGAGATCACAGACAGTGGTGAAGCGACTGCTATTGCAAACATCAAAGCAAACATCAAAAAAGACGTTGAGTTGTCGGAAAGGCAAAGAAACCCTAGTTTGGGCTGGAGTGCCCACAAAACCATCACATAAAGGAAACTCTAGCCCTTCGAAAATAGAACCGCTTCCTATAGTCAGTATTTCAAAAGGGAAAGCGCAGAGTCCTAATACAAAACAACTGAAACAACAAAAAGGTTTTAAATTCCAGCCCAGCCAAACAAATATAGAGCCTGAATACCCCCCCCCCCCCCCCCCCCCTGATGGGATTGATTTTTGTTTACAAGCGGACAGACGTAGGGACCTATAGTGGGGGCTCTCTACCCCCCGATAAATGAGTTCATCTATCAAGTTAATTGATTAAAGCCACGGGTTGGTATAACGGCATTTGCACCACAATATGTCTTACAGGCCCCTTCCGCCCGTTTTTCATCCCCGACAGCGGGACGTTAAGACTTTTCCTATTTCAAGAAAACTTTATTTTATTCTATTTGTCATGATGGGATTTCCTATCCATAACGGACATTGTCAGCGATTTCACTTTTTGTTTCTCAACGAGACAATCACATAAATTCGCGAAGAATTGTGAGTGAAGTGGGTCGGAAGAATTCTTGTCGCTTTTGGATCCCTGAAAAGATACCCTTTTTGGTCCCTGTGCTTTCGATGAGAATTTTTATATATTTTCTATAAACAATACAAATAGGCCTCCTTGGGAACCTTCCCCGTGATAGTAGTGACATGCAGATGGTTCGGGGGGTGTTATAGTAATGACCTGTTTAAGAAAATGCCGAGGGGTTAACCACTCGTTGGGAATCTCGTTGGGAATCATTGGAAATCTTTATGAAATCTCAGGGAATGTTGGAATTTTTTTGAGTGGTTACCCCTTCGGGGTTCATCTTTCTATGAATATCGTTGGGAATCCTTGGAAATCTTTATGGAATCTCAGGGAATCTCAAGGAATCTCTGGAGTGGTTACCTCCTCGAAAAATGCGTATACAGTGTGTCTACTGTCGATCACATTATTGTTCCTATCCAGGGATTTTTTCACAAGCAAGCTATAGGTGGGTTGTCAAATGCGATTGAGACTTCAATATTTCATATACCGAATTTCCTTTTGATTGAGGAAGATAGGTATTGGGGGAAGATACCTTGTGTGTTGTGTGCCCCTCCTGAGTATTTGCAGAAGTCCAATATCCCACTATAATACCTTTTTGTTCTATGGTTGAGGGCCAACAGCCTTTCCTAATATTAAAGATTCCCCCTTGTCAGGGTATAGCAGCTTCACCTTCGTTTCCCGCACAATCTTCAGTTTGATTCTCAATATAACTATCAGACTCCGAGAAGTTACCCCAAAAGTTACCCCATTTCTCATATTTTACTTTTATATTGTTCTCGGTATTGAAGTTTTCAGATCTATGATGTAAACAGCTAGTCAATATTCTCTTTCTTTCAGCAAATGCCACAAAAGACACGGGGCAGGCGTTGGAGCATATTTTCTTCTTCTTCATATTGAAACCCTTCAGGCATTTTCCAGCGAAGTAAGAAACTCATTCCCAATATTGTTTCCTCAAGAAATGGTGGCAACCTTCTTCAAAAACCTCTGTTAAAATTGCCTGGAGTGCGTAGGGGAGGAATTTTACGGTATTAAATTGTAATATTGTGTTTCTAAAAAATGTTCATTGTCGCCTCTGGGAGGAAATTTTGAACCTTGTTATGAAAAGATTTTGAATTTTAGGTTTGTATTTTCTTAATATTGAATCTTTTCAATATTGTATATATGTTCACTGCACATGGCGGTCATTAATCTGCCCTAACAAATCTATATAGCGCAAAGATGCACGTGCTTGGACTCATGCAAATAATGCCAACTGATTATTTACTGAATTCATACTGAAATTGACATTCCGGCGGTGAAGTAACAAAATTTTAATATACCTGTGCTGAGTTTAACTATAACCTGATTGGTCAGTGAGCCCCTCCTTTCTACCCTTAAGCCTGTTGGTTAGTCATTGTACCGACTTCTAAATGGGACAATCTCTAGGAAGGTACAACCAAAGCTTAGATTGAAGCAGGAGGGAGGTACGTGACTGACCTAGTTCTTGCTGAAATTAAAAAGAAGTGTTCTGTCAACGTGAGGTATGTTATCTTGTTTACAAACAAGTGGCCTTGTCTTTTCAGCTGACGCAGACATAAAAAATTCACATGACCTTTGTACTGCTAACTCGTGCTGGCTACAAATCTAACTTAAAATCTCATTCAGCCAGAGCACTTCAATCAGTCCAGGCTATTGTCCGTATCCTCACGGAAAATTTACCTACTTTGATTTGGTAGGTTACCTAAATAGGTACTACAGAGGAGATAAAGTCTGTTTTAAAAGAACAGACACTTTTTTCTAGGTCCCTTCTAAGTACCTACATTGCTTACTTTACTGATATCAGTGATATATTTGTTATAATCAAACTGATTTCAGAGGGCTGTTTTTTATTTCCTTCTAAGGTTTATCTATAGATAAATACTGGTAGATCTCTAACCGACAAAACAGCATGAGTTCCCCTGCATTATTTTCAATATGCCGCAAAATCCCTACCCTGTACATTAAATACTTGTTATACCTATAAGGTTGGATTATTGGGGGACTATACGAGTATCTTACAGGTGCGATTACAATAAGAATCTATGGGCAGTAAACAAATGAGAATTTAGCTAGGGGAAAAGGTGGAGTAAGGTATTTTGAATGTTGCTGTAGCTGCTGTGAGAGACGGGAAGAATACTTGATGCAGCCAGCACCTTCAGAGGAAGGAAACTACCTCCCAGATCAAGAGAATTCTATTCTACCACAGCGCGGACCTTATACCTTGTTTATATGCCAGACACGGGCGCGGTATATGTATAGTAGCCCTGCTGGAGCTCATTCATCATATTCTACTGCATAGGTACTTTCATTTCACCATTGGGAAATACTCTAATGTCTTGTGTAAGTACCTTAATATCTGTGGGAGTAGAGTGATGCACGATGCAAGAACAAGAACCAGAAACGGCATTTCTTGTTCTTGTTCTCGCAAAGCGACTCTTGCTCTTGTTCTTGCAGTGAAAATCCTATATTGTTCTTGCAGTAGAAATCATTTCTTGCTCTTGTTCTTTCAGCCAAAATCAACTCTTGTTCTTGTTCTTGCATTCTTGTTTTTGCATGCAAGAAATGCAAGAACAAAAGCAAGACAAGAAATTTTCGTTCATCACTAAGTAGAGAGTAGAGCAATAATGGATGGAGAGCTTAAAAGGTGGATGGAATACTGTGAAATAAGAGGAATCAACTTCAACTTTGTTGACAACTTCATCATCATCACAACAGTCCATCATTTACCTACTTGTGTGGGTGTGCCTGAGTACCTAAAAATTTTGCTGGAATTACCAGAAGGACACTTCTGCTGCCTGAGGCACTGGCCTGGTGAACATAGAAGAGGAGATATGTGACAATAAATAGACACGATCACATCTGCACCCATTCTCAAAGGCAATCAAATTCAATGGAGGGAGGCTGATTACAGCTTTTGTCATTCCCTTCCAAGGCGAAACAATGGCGAAGTCTGTAAACTTGTCACGGGGGTTGCGGTCTTTGCGGGGTTTGCAGACGATGTGCTGCACTTCACAGTCGACAACTTCATTATCGGGAAAATCTTGGCGCATCCTCAACTGCACTATACCCAAGTGTTTGAATTACCTAGCCCGCCTCATTGCGGGGAGTTGTCTACCTTGCACTGTTATACGACAGGCAGGGTTCGAGTCCTAACTCATTTATTTTGGCTATCAGGCCTTTCGTTCTACCATCCGTTCACCACTTCTTGCGTAGCGTAAATGGCTGCTGTACCCTTTCAATTTAGTTTAGTTCATATTTCATTTCGGTATTTTCTCGAGGAATGGCTGAGTTAGCATTAATAACCATCATCGATAAGTTTCTGGTGCTGCATGAAAAGACATGATCATGATCCGACTGCAAAACTTCACAAAAACTCTTACGCTTACTCTGTATTTAATATTTTTTTTTTTCTTCAAAGAACCCTCTATAAATATAATGATCCTTCTATACAGCAACCTAACCTTTTTAACGATTCATCACCCCTCAGTGCCCTCAGATCCTGAATACCTTTTCTGTCTATAAATATTTGATACCGTTTAACCCACCACTCAAGTCGAAAAATGTTGATTATGGGAGAGTTTAGATCCCGTTGTGTATTCCCCAGGTCTCAGACATCAAGGGATGAGCAATCTGGAGTTAGCATAAATGAGCAAGACGAGATGAATAACGTATGACGTAAAGACTCGGACGAAGTCCCTGAGCGTGCCAGCAATCCGGCGTTCCGCAATTTGGGGAGAATATTTGTAGTTAGGTTGTGCATGATTTATAAGGTAGAAGATTGGTTTAGGCCATGCAGGGAGGAGGGACCTCGTCAGGATCTATAGGAGACATCATTTCTACCCTCTCAGTATATCTTCAATAAACCCCTTTACGGGTTTCCTCCTAACTTTATGGGATGGTACGTGATGCCTTGTAGAATGGTTCTTGCTTCTCCTATCCCTTTATAGACCCCCTACCCCCCTCATCCTAGCTAACCCCAAACTCAGCGAAAATTATGCACTGCTGTTGGCGTAACCGTCTAACCCTCATTACTTTGCTGTACAACCTTCATTATTTCTACAGAAATGTGAAATGCGTAATGCAACATGTAAAGCGCCCGTCTTCTGACACTCCCTATCGCCAGCAGCAAAGCCAGGTACTGTGGAGATTCAAGTCTACAATACAAGTAGACGAGGGGGTAACCACTCCAGAGATTCCTTGAGATTCCAATGAGATTCCATAAAGATTTCCAATGATTCCAAACGATATTCATAGAAACATGAACCCCGAAGGGGTAACCACTCAAAAAAATTCCAAGACTCCCTGAGATTTCATAAAGATTTCCAATGATTCCCAACGAGATTCCCAACGAGTGGTTAACCCCTCGCAAGTAGTTATCTTCCACTGAGTGTCAATTTCATTTTAATTTCTGATGGTTTTCTTTTCAATATGTGTATCTTCGTTGTATCGTTGTAAAGCTGGTAACAGAACTGGAACCAATACCAATTCAATATAATGGTGCGAACCCATGTACTAAAAGCTTGAAGCCAGTTTGAGGCATATCATTTCAGGCTGAGTTACTCATTTACATCTCGGTGAAAATTTTCTTTGAGCACACTTTTTGTTTTCCTGTTCCCCTTTTCATGTCAATGATGATAGCATTCACTCCTCTCTTTTCTGCAAATTCATGAATAATGAATTTGCGCAGTAAGGTTTGGCTTGTTGGTTGTTCCAGAATGGCGTTACCAGTTCGCAGTTACCCGGCAGTTGGCTCCCGGCATGTTTACCTTCCCTCTCCTCCCTGACGATTTGCCAGCACTCTCTTGCAAGTTTTATCAGTCGCTTATTTTCAAGCTGAAGTAAATGTCAGCATTTTAAACCAGCAGAAACATGCCTTAAAATCAAGCGCTCTTTACGGGCTTGTTGATAGGTATTCAGAAAACTTCTCTATTGCAACAGGTTTTCCGCTTAGCTGATTTTTCAAATTTGCACTCGGAGAGAGCGGAGATTTCATGTAGAAATTGCGACACGGTAAAAATAAATGAAATGAATAGGTCAATCCATCGAATTAGGTAAGTAAAACGTTTCAATGACTCGGTAGCTCTTCGTGTACAAAATAAACAAGCATCCGTTGACATGAAAAGCTGTGGCTGCAATAGTTAATCACAGCTGGAATGCTTTTGCTGCTGAAATAACTCTGATTGTGCCTATACCACCCACAAATATGTCGGATACGTACCACATATACAATATCAAGCAAATAGTCTGTTTGTATGATAGAAGTAATGAATTCAGTATCATATCTACACTGAATCGAAACCTAAATTTCATAATTAGTCGATCAAACTGTGCTGTCAAAATGAATATCTAATGTCACCAGATCCATGGCATGTAATATGTATATCATAGGATGGATATCATAGCATAGCATAGAGTAGATACGTTAGGCAAACTTGTAGCCGACCTTTGCTTACAGAACATCTGCGCCAGGTATTTTGTGCCCCATATCTGTTTACATTATTCCATAGGCGTAGCAAGGGGGGGGGGGGCTAGGGGAGGGCTTAGCCCCCCCAGAAACCGTTTAGCCACCCCAAGGATTTTTCTGACCTACACATAAAGCCATGCATGAGGAGAAGGCCTGGGGGGGAGGGGGGGGGGGTGAGCCGTGAGCCCCCCCCCCCAGGTTTTTGGTCCTGCTACGCCCATGCTTTATTCATTGAAATAAATTAGAAAACAGCACGTTACGTGTGAGAGTGAAGACGATCAAATACAAATCGAGTAAATAGGAAATAGATTGAAGACAAAAGGGAACCGTGGAAATGAATGAGAGCCTTTTACCCATCGCATTGTTCGCGTTTGTGTGAAAACTATGTTGTACAAAGCGAATCGTGAATTCGTAATTTGAGATGCGGCTTCAGACCCTTTCTCGTAATTAAAGACGCATGTGATCAACAACCAACTTTTCGAATCACTTTTCCTATTTTATCAGTCAACAAGAGATGGGATAGAGAAGCAATTTAAGTGGATGAGTTCCTAACACAAGGTCGGAAATTTCTACAGGTGCACTCGCTTCAGTAGCAAGTAATGTCTCACCATGACTTCCAACCTCACCGACCAATCAGGGCTCTTACCCTCCACGGTGCTTAACAAACAGACCGGACGGACTGTTTTGACGTCACCGTGAGACCGTACTTGTAATTCAAAGAACATAACGTCCAAAATTTAAAGATCTTATTTTTAGCTTCAGAACAAAATGCAAAGGGATCTGTAAACAGAGCGAATTAATTGAATTCCGGTCGTTATATCCACCCCAAATGCAAACCACACGCTTTCGTCTATCCTCCTAGAACCTAGAATTTATAATTTGGAAACCCCGAAGCTTTTCCACCTGCCGGGCTTTGAGAAGTGGTATAGGCACGTCAGGTCCAACGGCCGCGGCGCTGTCAATTTCTTCCTCTATTATTGTCCATCCATTGGGGTAGTCTGTATAATATACCTCTTTTCGGGCATGCATAGAACTACGTCAGCGAAATTGTGATTATGTATTATGCAAAACTTGGATGAAGTATCAATCATTAGTGCTGGTAGTAATAAACGGAAGCCGAGGGGTTAACCACTCGTTGGGAATCTCGTTGAGAATTTGACAATCATTGGAAATCTTTATGAAATCTCAGGGAATCTTGGAATTTTTTTTGGAGTGATTACCCCCTCGACGGAAGCGTTCAACAAAACTCATACTGCTAAATACTTAATAAATTGAAAATAAAATTCCGATTTCCTGAGTTGATTTGTTACTTACAACGTATCGGTAAAATCAAGGGTCAAGACTGAAGCTACAGTTTTGTTTACAAATGAAGGCGATTCGATCTAAGTTTATTGTAAGTCCACAATACAAGGGTAGGACGGAATTTGCAGCCTTTGCCTTTATTTCCAGTAATGTTCCATACTTCGACTACGCGCGATGAGATCATTGTACGCTTCGCCAGTTCGCTGACTAATTTTTTCTTTGGAAGTAAAGGAATTCAATATACTCCCCAGACCAGACCGGGCTCGCAACCCCTACCGCTACCCACCCCTGCTGACTCTTGGGTTCAAGTCAAAAGAATTCACCCTAGTAGAAGCATTGCGGCCAGATGCTGCACCCTACCAAAAGTTATGTCTTTCATCTTTGCCTGATATTTTTAAGTTTAAGTTAAGTTAAAACTTTCTTTTTCTATTCTGTATATTCTAGCAACAAGAATAAGGTAAAATTTTTTGGGCCATTAACATCCCTTCTTCACTGTGAAATGGAATTTAGAAAGGACAGTTAAATTTGGCTTGTACCATGCAATAATCTGAATTTAACTGGAGTTTAACGTTAACCGAGTATGGTGGGACCCACCCATAGTATTGTATAACTGCGGTAAAGCATCCAGAATAACTTGAATTATAGTAGTTTCTATTCAAAGTTGAATTTGTTTTTGCATTTATCATGGCAATTAGGAAAGGCACCCTGAGGAGCCATCCTGCAAGCTTTTACGCTGCTTAACCTACTTCTATGATTTACATCCCTATATTTTCTTTGCCTCTGTTCAATGGAATAGTGATACTATCTTGGGGCTTGCCAGCAAGAAATACCTACTCTGTTTATGTTAATTTATGACACTGCTTTAACTTATCTTGGGGCTCTAATTTTATAGGATTTTTGAAACTGAAAATAAACAGCTTTCTCTCTTATAGCAAAATATTTCTTATGAAAGTCACCTCACCTTAAGTGGTTTTTGGATCCCTGCTTAGTCTAAATGTACAATACGCATTACTTCTGCTTCTTCCTTCTACACAGCCCCCTGTCGTATGATTTTTTTCTTTTAATTTCTAACGAGCCTTGGGCAAAATCCTTAAAAGTGAAAATTTACGATCGTTATCACGGTAGACTGGCCTTATTTAATTAGGCAACATGAAACTTGAGAAGCTCCGTAATTGGAAAAACTTGTTCACAAGATCCTGCATTGTGAAGCTTTTCCGCCCCGTCAGCTGAACCTCGTGCTTCCACAGCTATTACCCACTTCAATTCTATATGTTTCACTTCATATGCAACCAGCTTTTCCAGTAGATATATGATATATCAAATTATAGCGGAAGATTGACTTACAATACCTGCTTCTACTTCTGTATAACATGCTTTCATATTTTACTCCAGAGGTTCCTTGAGATTCCCTGAGATTCCATAAAGATTTCCAAGGATTCCCAACGATATTCATAGAAAGATGAACCCCCAAGGGGTAACCATTCCAAAATATTCCAAGATTCCCTGAGATATCATAAAGATTTCCAATGATTCCCAACGAGATTCCTGGAGTGGTTAACCCCTCGTGTATACCTATAAATGCACGGTTAGCATCTTGCACTTCGAGGTTCAGGTGCATCATTGTAGAAACTTATAAATGAATTAGCTTTTATCGAGTTTTCTAGTTTCGACCAGAGGTTGCAGTGTGCTATAAGAAAAGTAAGAAAATAGCTTTCCATACTGAAACATCACAGGAGAAACTTTCTTCCCTCCTAGTTGACGAACTCGATCATCACTTATGTAATTTAAACTTTTCTTTGATTCGATTTTGTTCAACATTTATTTCCATTGGCTTTATTGCCTTCATCAAGTTCCTTTTCTCTCAGAAATACCTTTTTCATTCAAGTGGTTAAGCTGCGTTCCGCAATGTTACATTAAATTACTAAATTCTCCTTACCGCCTCCATAGTAAATATTAATTCAGCAGGGGGTTTTTTATAGACAAATCCTGTACCTTAGGATTCCCTATCCTTTGAATTTAAATTGAGGTGAGCACCTACTGCTAAGGTGCTGTGATAGGTACAATAAAACGTGCACAACATTTCGTCATCTGTTACTTCCTATAAAACCGTAAACCATGTTATACGTACGACTCTACTAAACAAAAAACTTGGAGAAAATTCCTTGGCCGATGGCGCACTTATTCCTTTATTTCATCACACACTCTTTCAAGCAAAGATTTCTTTTTTTCCTTTTTTTCGGACATGGAAATTGAATTTTGGAGGAAAAATCCAGGTATAGCCTTGCGACAGTCGACATCGCTAATTATCAATATCCGTTTTCCCTGATCAAAACTCAGCGGATAATGGATATTAATTTGTACGAGCTAAAGCGCAGGCTCCGCCTGCCCTTCACCTCGCCACTGCGTGGGGCTAGACACCTCGGCCTTCGGCCTCGTGTTTTCTTCTGATTTTCAACGGTGGAGGAGTCCGTCCATCTAGCCGTGGCGCACCGCACCCCTAGACATTACCGAACAAACGGCGGTAGAGCCGCACTTAACTTTCTTGCCCCGTATCAAATTTGCGTTTTTTGTGTGATTTTTTAATGATTTGGTTTTATTCATAACGGGGTTATTTTTATGCAATCCAAAATCGGATGAAAATTCCATTAGACCATCTATCTTTAGGTCGTAACCAATCTCATGTCTGTCATCAATCTATTGTTGTAGTGGCAAGTGCGTTCAGACCATAAAAAAACGTGGATTCTCATTTGGAAACATTTTTTGAGAAAAACGGCCGTAATTTTCAAAATAGCGAAATTCTGTTCAACAAAAAATTTTGATAACGTTGTTTTACAGAAACGCAGTAAATTTCGTGGCTATCCGTCAATAAATGGGACTGGCGCCAAATCGATCGAAATTTGATCAAAGACGGCCGTAATTTTCAACTGTTTGAAATTTTATTCCATCAAACCCTCAAGCATCTATTTGCCAACACACTTAAGTATCAGTTTTCAATGTTATAGATTGGAAACTGTGCTTCTCTGACTAAACAAAAACACGAATTTTGAATTATTTTTGCTAGGTTTTAGGCATTCTCTTTCTATAACGAATATTCCGTAACAAAACTCATTTTTCTATTTTTTTTTTGGAATTGGATTTTTTTTTTAAATATCAAGTTTTGCCTAAATTTTTAGAGGTTCATTTCTAAATTGACAAAAATGTATTAGTCCCATCTTAAGTACCTCTACCTTTAAATTTACCTAATAGCCCACATTATGCTGAAAACAAACCACTTCCCACCTTTAAAATCGGACAAATAATTAAAGTGTAGTGTAGTATGATTGTTTTCCTAAATCTCCGTATGGAGTCTATTTTTTGGAATTAGGTTTTTTTTTCAATCATCAAGTTTTGTCTAAATTTTTAGAGATTCATTTCTAATTTGACAAAAATCCAACAGTCCCGTCATTTGCCTAATAGCCCACATTATGCTGAAAACAATCCACTTTTCACCTTTAAAATCGGGCAAATAATTAAAGCGGTATGATCTTTTTCCTAAACCACTGTATGGAGTCTAGGGGTTTTGAATTTTGGCGGCAACCCTCCAGTCGTGGCAGTAGACGGATGGTCGGACATCCGGCTAGTGTGTCCGAATCAAAACATGGCCGTTTTTTGCCGTTTTCTTATATTAAAATATTTTTTTACGTGATATTTCATTATAGTTTCTACATGTGTTGCATATCAAACTTTAGCTAATTTAATGGCATCCATTAATTTGCCATTCTTTTTCTTCCTTCTTTCGAATCCGATTTTTTAATGCAGTTTCTGTAGCACTTTTTGTGGGATTTTTGACCAATACTTGTCTTTGAACGAAAAAAAAACTGATACATCTTCACATTTGGCAACTAAAATTTGGTTCACCTGGAAGCCCATTTCATTCTGAATAAAACCAGTATAGAAAGGTACAATGTCACTGACTCTAGCTATGTTTAAAATGTGAAACTAAAGAGGAAGAAAACCCAAGATTGTTTCATGGCTAATTTTCCTCACCCAAAAAGACCCTTATAAACTTAAATGGAAACGTTTTCTTTATATTCGTCTTGTAGCACATCTCATGAGGAGTAAAATGAACCATTTAGATCACGTCTAGCCTCAAAGGTAAAAAATCGCCCCACTAAAAACCGACAGTACTACACTACCCCTTTTTCTTACAGTGCGTCCGCTTATAGGAATCGTACACTAAACCACTGGTCTGCCGCACTCTAACCTGACATAGGAAATAGCGCCATATACGGGACCCTAAACCTTTTTGAGGGCGAGACAATTTTAATATATAGACGAGCTAAAGCGCAGGCTCCGCCTGCTCTTCACCTCGCCACTGCGTGGGGCTAGACACCTCGGCCTTCGGCCTCGTGTTTTCTTCTGATTTTCAACGGTGGAGGAGTCCGTCCATCTAGCCGTGGCGCACCGCACCCCTAGACATTACCGAACAAACGGTGGTATAACCGCACTTGACTTCCTTGCCCTTGCCCCTTGCCCAGTATCAAATTTGCGTTTTTTGTGTGATTTTTTAATGATTTGGTTTTATTCATAACGGGGTTATTTTTATGCAATCCAAAATCGGTTGAAAATTCCCTTAAACCATCTATCTTTAGCTCATAACCAATCTCATGCCTGTCATCAATCTATTGTTGTAGTGGCAATAAGTGCGTTCAGACCATAAAAAAACGTGGATTCTCATTTGGAAACATTTTTTGAGGAAAACAGCCGTAATTTCCAAAATAGCGAAATTCTGTTCAACAAATGTTGGTAACGTTGTGTTACAGAAACGCGGCAAATTTCGTGGCAATCCACTGCGTGGGGCAAGACAACTGGGCGGGAATGTTCGTTATAGAGAGGTACCTCGTTATAGAGAGAGTGTTGTAGATTATAAAGTGGGGGTGTTCGTTATAGAGAGACACCTCGTTATAGAGAGTGTTTTAGATTATAAAGTGGGAGTGTTCGTTATAGAGAGACACCTCGTTATAGAGAGAATGTTGTAGATTATAAAGTGGGGGTGTTCGTTATAGAGAGACACCTCGTTATAGAGAGAGTGTTGTAGATTATAAAGTGGCGTGTTCGTTATAGAGAGACACCTCGTTATAGAGAGAGTGTTGTAGATTATAAAGTGGGGGTGTTCGTTATAGAGAGACACCTCGTTATAGAGAGAGTGTTGTAGATTATAAAGTGGGGGTGTTCGTTATAGAGAGGGGCCTCGTTATAGAGAGAGTGTTGTAGATTATAAAGTGGCGTGTTCGTTATAGAGAGACACCTCGTTATAGAGAGAGTGTTGTAGATTATAAAGTGGGGGTGTTCGTTATAGAGAGACACCTCGTTATAGAGAGAGTGTTGTAGATTATAAAGTGGGGGTGTTCGTTATAGAGAGGGGCCTCGTTATAGAGAGAGTGTTGTAGATTATAAAGTGGCGTGTTCGTTATAGAGAGACACCTCGTTATAGAGAGAGTGTTGTAGATTATAAAGTGGGGGTGTTCGTTATAGAGAGGGGCCTCGTTATAGAGAGAGTGATGTAGATTATATAGTGGGGGTGTTCGTTATAGAGAGGGGCCTCGTTATAGAGAGAGTGTTGTAGATTATAAAGTGGGAATGTTCGTTATAGATAAGGACCTCGTTTAGAGTGTTGCAGATTATAAAGTGCGAGTGTTCGTTATAGAGAGGGACCTCGTTATAGAGAGTGTTGTAGATTACAAAGTGGGCGTGTTCGTTATAGAGAGGGGCCTCGTTATAGAGAGAGTGTTGTAGATTATAAAATGGGAAACATCGTTATAGAGAGGGACCTCGTTATAGAGAGTGTTGTAGATTATAAAGTGCGAATGTTCGTTATAGATTAAGACTTCGTTATAAAGAGAAGGTTGAAGATTATAAAGTGGTAAGTAATGTTTGTTATAGAGAGGGACCTCGTTATAGAGGAAGAGTTGGATTATAAAGTGGGAATGTTCGTTATAAAGAGGGACCTCGTTATAGAGAGTGTTGTAGATTATAAAGTGGAAGTGTTCGTTATAGATTAGGACTTCGTTATAAAGAGAAGGTTGTAAATTATAAAGAGGGAATGTTCGTTATAGGGAGTGAGTGTTTGTTATAGAGAGAGTGATCGCCAGGACTTCCTTACCGTATATACTTACCTAATACTTATCGGTGAAAAAGAAAAAAATGAAATATAAAAAAAAAAAGTCCCGTCAGTATTCGATCCCTGACCCCCACACATGATAGGCTACTGTTCGAACCGCTGCACCAAAACCACATAACTGAGTGTGGAAGCTACAGTCCCATATAACCAATAGCTTACGTTTTTTGTAATCTCTGTCTCATCTGTAAGTGAAGTGAATCAAGTGTCTGTATCCACTCCTATAATGAAATAGAACTGAGATCTCGAAGCTTGCCCGACTAATGAAAAGCACGAATTTTGAATTATTTTTAAGAAATTTTCTACCTATCGAAAAATACTTTAAACTTAAAAGGATCCCTCGGTCATGATCTTAGACAGGTGCACATCAAATTTCATCAAAAAAGGATCATCAATATACCTAAGTACCTACTTGTATAAGTATAGAGGCTGTGTGTTTGTTATAGAGAATATTCGTTATAGAGAGTTTGTTACATGTTAAAGTGAATGTTCGTTATAGAGAGGGACCTCGTTATAGAGAGAGTGTTGTAGATTATAAAGTGGGAATGTTCGTTATAGAGAGGGACCTCGTTATAGAGAGAGTGTTGTAGATTATAAAGTGGGAATGTTCGTTATAGAGAGGGACCTCGTTATAAAGAGTGTTGTAGATTATAAAGTGCGAGTGTTCGTTATAGATTAGGACTTCGTTATAAAGAGAAGGTTGTAGATTATACAGTGGTAATGTTCGTTATAGAGAGGGACCTCGTACTTATCGGTGAAAAAGAAAAAAATGAATTAAAAAAAAAAAGTCCCGCCAGGATTCGATCCCTGGCTCCCACACATGATAGGCTACTGTTGCAACCACTGCTCTAAAACCACACAGCTGAGTTTGGAAGCCACAGTCCCATATAACCAATAGTCTCTGTCTCATCTGTAACAAACTCACTTTTCTATGACAAATTTTGAAAAGGTTAATTTCTAAATCGTCAAAAATTCAATAGTTTCATCTTTAGTAGCTTTATTTAATTAAATAATATAAAAAATTAAATAGTTTTTATTTTTATATAATTCTACGTTTTTCCAAATTCCTTTGGCATTCCTTTGACCGCCCTTGGCGTCTGCTAGAAATGGCGCGAAATCAAATATCCGAAAATAAATCAGTTTTTTTATTATTTTTTAAATTATTTTTTTTTCTGTATTTTCTCAAAACATTTTATGCATGTATTGTCTATCAAATTGTAGCTTAAACCATGACATCCATTAATATACCTTTTTATTTCGTTCATCTTTAGAATTCGGTGTGATATGTTAGTTTCTGTAGAATTTTTTTAGTGGTTTTCAACGTATGATGGTCAATGATGCGCTTAGAAATGGATATTTCTTCATAGTTTGAGGTAAACTTTGCTGTGTCTTAAAGCCTGATTCATTCCGAATAAGAAATGTATAAAAAAATACAATGTTATCGGTTTGGCGTGTGTTTAAATTGTAAAACTAAACATCGCTACAAACAAAAAAATTTCCGAAAATCATTTTCCTCAATCAAAAAGTCGTTTATTTCGTTAGCTGGCACGGTTTAGTTTGTGTTTATCTTGTAGTGCATTTCATGAGGAATAAAATGAGCTATTCAGATCAACTGTAGCTCGAAAGATGCAAAAAGCCACAAAGAAACCCCGAAACCCTACACTACCCCATTTTCTTAGAGTTCCGCAACTCGTTACTTTTGCACGGCCTCTTAGGGCTCAGCGATTTTACGTTTATTATAACTTGACATGCGGAATCTCTGTAGTGGCAAACACAATTTTGGGACACCGAGAGGATTTTAATATAGTGGGACGAGCTAAAGCGCAGGCTCCGCCTGCTCTTCACCTCGCCACTGCGTGGGGCTAGACACCTGGGCCTTCGGCCTTATGGTTTGTTTTGATTATCTATGAAGGTCGTCCATTTAGCCGCGGCGCGCTGCGGCTAGATTGACGACCTTTAAACTTTTATTAAACGAACGGCGATAGAGCTCAAATTTACCTCACCATACCTACCTACTTTTTAGTAAAAAAAAAAAGAAAAAAAAAAAAATCAAGGGTCCTACAATATCCGCAATTAATCTTCTCACTCAGTATCAAATTTTCGTTCTTTTTTTGTGATTTTATTAAAATTCATTTTGCAAAATGCGTTCCGAGTTTCGACCATTCACAAACGTGGTTTCTCATTTGGAGCACTTTTTTAAAAAGAACGGCCATAGGTAATTACGAAATTCTACTCTACAAAAAATGTTTAAGTACCTAATGTTGTTTTAAACAAAAGTATAATTAAATTTCAGAATAATCCGTCTGTAACTGGGATTGGAGCCAAATCGATCGAAATTCAGTCAAAGACTGCTGTAATTTTCTACTAATTGTAATTTTATTCCAAAGAACCCTCAAAGATCTATTTGCCAACATACTTATCAATTCCTAATGTTATAGATTGAAAACTGAGCTCTTGAATTTTGAATAATTATTCTACCCATCAAAAAATACTTTAAACTTAAAAGGATCCCTCGCGGCCATGATCTTAGACTGGTACACATCAAATTTCATCAAAATTGGGTCATCAAAATACTTATATAGGCTGTGTGTTTGTTATAGAGAATATTCGTTATAGAGAGTTTGTTACATATTAAAGAGAATGTTCGATATAGAGAGCGACCTCGTTATAGAGAGAATGTTGTAGATTATAAAGTGGGGGTGTTCGTTATAGAGAGGGACCTCGTTATAGAGAGAGTGTTGCAGATTATAAATTGGTAATGTTCGTTATAGAGAGGGACCTCATTATAGAGAGTGTTGTAGATTATAAATTGGTAATGTTCGTTATAGAGAGGGACCTCGTTATAGAGAGAATATTGTAGATTATAAAGTGGGGTGTTCGTTATAGAGAGGGACCTCGTTATAGAGAGTGTTGTAGATTATAAATTGGTAATGTTCGTTATAGAGAGGGACCTCGTTATAGAGAGTGTTGTAGATTATAAACTGGTAATGTTCGTTATAGAGAGGGACCTCGTTATAGAGAGAATGTTGTAGATTATAAAGTGGGAATGTTCGTTATAGAGAGGGACCTCGTTATAGAGAGAATATTGTAGATTATAATGTGGGAATGTTCGTTATAGAGAGAGAGAGATGTAGATTATAAAGTGGGAATGTTCGTTATAGAGAGGGACCTCGTTATAGAGAGTGTTGTAGATTATAAATTGGGAGTGTTCGTTATAGATTGTTCGTTATAGAGCGGGACCTCGTTATAGAGAGAATGTTGTAGATTATAAAGTGGGGGTGTTCGTTATAGAGAAACCTCGTTATAGAGAGAGTGTTGTAGATTATAATGTGGGGGTGTTCGTTATAGAGAGGGACTTCGTTATAGAGAGAATGTTGTAGATTATAAAGTGGGGGTGTTCGTTATAGAGAGACACCTCGTTATAGAGAGAGTGTTGTAGATTATAAAGTGGGGGTGTTCGTTCTAGAGAGACACCTTGTTATAGAGAGAGTGTTGTAGATTATAAAGTGGGGGTGTTCGTTATAGAGAGACACCTCGTTATAGAGAGAGTGTTGTAGATTATAAAGTGGGAATGTTCGTTATAGAGAGGGACCTCGTTATAGAGGGAGAATTGTAGATTATAAAGTGGGAATGTTCGTTATAGAGAGGGACCTCGTTATAAAGAGTGTTGTAGATTATAAAGTGCGAGTGTTCGTTATAGATTAGGACTTCGTTATAAAGAGAAGGTTGTAGATAATAAAATGGTAATGTTCGTTATAGAGAGAGACCTCGTTATAGGGGGAGAGTTGTAGATTATAAAGTGGGAATGTTCGTTACAGAGAGGGACCTTGTTATAGAGAGAATGTTGTAGATTATAAAGTGGGGGTGTTCGTTATAGAGAGACACCTCTTATAGAGAGAGTGTTGTAGATTATAAAGTGGGGGTGTTCGTTATAGAGAGACACCTCGTTATAGAGAGTGTTTAAGATTATAAAGTGGGGGTGTTCGTTATAGAGAGACACCTCGTTATAGAGAGTGTTGTAGATTATAAAGTGCGAGTGTTCGTTATAGATTAGGACTTCGTTATAAAGAGAAGGTTGTAGATTATAAAGTGGTAATATTCGTTATAGAGAGAGACCTCGTTATAGAGGGAGAGTTGTAGATTATAAAGTGGGAATGTTCGTTATAGAGAGTGTTGTAGATTATAAAGTGGGAGTGTTCTTTATAAATTAGGACATCGTTATAAAGAGAAGGTTGTAGATATGTAGATTATAAAGAGGGAATGTTCGTTATAGGGAGTGAGTGTTTGTTATAGAGAGAGTGATCGCCAGGACTTCCTTACCGTATATACTTACCTACTTATCGGTGAAAAAGAAAAAATGAAATAAAAAAAAAAAGTCCCGCCAGTATTTGATCCCTGACCCCCTCACATGATAGGCTACTGTTGGAACCACTGCACCAAAACCACATAGCTGAGTTTGGAAGCCACAGTCCCATATAACCAATAGTCTCTGCGTCATCTGTAACAAACTCACTTTTCTATGACAAATTTTGAAAGGTTAATTTCTAAATCGTCAAAAATTCAATAGTTTCATCTTTAGTAGCCTTATTTAATTAAATTTAATTAAATAATATAAAAAATTAAATAAGTAGTTTTTATTTTAATATAATTCAAGGTTTCCAAATTCCTTTGGCATTTCCTTTGACCGCGCTTGGCGTCTGCTAGAAATGGCGCGAAATCAAATATCCGAAAATAAATCCGTTTATTTTTTTATTTTTTAAATATTTTTTTTTCTGTACTTTCTCAAAACATTTTATGCATGTATTGCATATCAAATTGTAGCTTAAACAATGACATCCATTAATATACCTTTTTATTTCGTACATCTTTATAATTCGGTGTGATATGTTAGTTTCTGTAGAATTTTTTTAGTGGTTTTCAACGTATGATGGTCAATGATGCGCTTAGAAATGGATATTTCTTCATAGTTTGGGGTAAGCTTTGCTGTGTCTTAAAGCCTGATTCATTCCGAATAAGAAATGTATAAAAAACTACAATGTTATCGGTTTGGCGTGTGTTTAAATTGTAAAACTAAACAGCGCTACAAACAAAAAAATTTCCGAAAATCATTTTCCTCAATCAAAAAGTCGTTTATTTCGTTAGCTGGCACGGTTTAATTTGTGTTTATCTTGTAGTGCATTTCATGAGGAATAAAATGAGCTATTCAGATCAACTGTAGCTCGAAAGATGCAAAAAGCCACAAAGAAACCCCGAAACCCTACACTACCCCATTTTCTTAGAGTTCCGCAACTCGTAACTTTTGCACGGCCTCTTAAGGCTCAGCGATTTTACGTTTATTATAACTTGACATGCGGAATCTCTGTAGTGGCAAACACATTTTTGGGACACCGAGAGGATTTTAATATAGTGGGATTCTGATTCTGACGAGATTATCCCTTCACTCTCCTGATTGAGTCCCATTCATTCTTGGCTTATACAGAAATAAATTACTGCATTTTGTATAGAATATTTTGTGAAGAATATTTACACCAACCATGATTAAAGATGCCATTACATGTGAAGGGTTTTTTGATCTCGGTTCCTAAGCGCAGCTGCCAAAAAGGTGTTCCGACGTCCAGCAAATTTTCCCACTAAATATGGCTGCCTGACTCTGGAGTCAGTGGAGCCCTGATCCCTGGTGGTTCTAAAGGAAGCAGTTTTTCTCTATTGCTCCCTTGGTGCAATAATGTTACTGTTTTAATTTACGCTATGAAAGTAAGGTAGAAACGATGGCAGTTAGCAATTTTCCCACAACAAGCAAACGACTCCCAACATGCTCGTTATTATGATTATCATCATCTTCAAACAACTCTGGCCACTAGCCTTATAGCCACTGATACTGATTCTTTCAATCCTACTGCTGGATTTTCGTTTAAGGGTCCGCTATACCTGACGATGCATTTTTTGCCACCCATAAGATTAACATTGGGAGCGGCGATTCATTTTCAAGGTTTACCCTTGGTTGGAAAGACACAAAATTTTGCCTGTACCTAGCCCTAACAATGTTCTAGGTCGTGATCGAAGCAGATTTCCCAATTTTTTTTACTGGTTTTCGAGATACAGCACTTTTCTTGAGGTATGCGATGCTAGCATTTGCAAAACAGTTGCAATAAAAGAAACCAGTGAGAAATTGGGAAATCTGCTTCGATCACGACCTACAACATTGTTAGGGCTAGGTACAGGCAAAAGTTTGTGTCTTTCCAACCAAGGGTAAACCCTGAAAACGAATCAACGCTCGCAATGTTAATCTTATGGGCGGCAAAAAATGCATCGTCAGGTATAGCGTCCTCTTAAATTCGTAGTAGAAGTGAAAATCAAGTTTACAGTGAAAATCAATGGGAAATCCGTTTGTATTGAAATAAGATGAAAACAAGTTGGAAAGCAATATTATGTGTTTATAGGCTTAGGGTTACACTAGCTCGGTCTCACTCTGAAAGTCACGAAATCTATTTAGCCCGTCAGCAAATATCAGGGGTGCACAAAGCACGAAATTTCCCCGGGGGTTGAGCTTGCTCCCCCACCCCGACAGGAAACACATATACAGGTCCCCCTCTTGCACGCTCTGGGAACCTATTGATGGCTTCACTAATTGATCGACGCTCGGCGGGGGGCTGCGGATTATTGGCCACGGCTCTACGCCTAAGAATTCAATATAGGTATATATGCAGGTTCCATACAATTGTATACTGCAGTACATCTGTACAAACAGTATACGCAATCTTAACTGCAAGCAGTAGTCGACACCTAAAAGTGTGCAACTTGCCATTTTGTTCAAAAATATGAGTCATAAGGAAATATTAATTACCGACAATAAATATTGTAAAATGTTGAGTGCAAATCATCACGACCCCTAGGTACAAAGAGCCCAAGTCAAATGTAGCCCAGTAAATCACATTTACTACCTTAATTTCACATGGCAAGAATTTTTTTCTTACAATAATGATGTAAAACTGGTACATGACTTTACAACTCAGTGTAAAATATCAACGAAAAAGAATGAATGAAAAAGTGCGAATGAGTAATATTTTAGCAAGGCTGTATGTCCCCCATTTGGAAAGGCGAAGCTCGACTTGGCTCCATGATTTGTTAGCTGACCAACTTTTGTGAGCTGGGGCCAAAGATAAGTCACATCAGATAACAAGTCCGGAAACCAAATTTTTCTCCCAGCTTCTGCTTCCGAATATTTTCATCGAATTAAATGTTGCTACACTTATTTTATGGCAACAATATCTGCGGACTCAATGCTGCAGCTGTAGTCACTACCGGACTATTGTTTATTTACTTACTACTCTCTCAGAAGTTAACTGGAGAAATATTTTTAGCGTTTTTACGTCTAGGTGAAATTTGGAGTCTTTTTCAACCAATGAAGAAAAATAAAAAAATGCACCGCCCTCAATATTAATCTTAAGTGCACTATACTATCAACGAAGGCCAACCTGGAACAATCGTCAAAGGATAATTTTTTAAATAACTCAGTCATGGTGATGAGTTTGGATAATTCACTCACAATCAATTTTTATAAACGCGAATGATTAAAAAGCAAAATGTTATGATTTGGTTTTGCTCACGAAAAGAGTGTGAGCAGGAATTTTGAATTAATTCATATGGCAGTTTATTGGTGACTTATAAAATCCACCCTAACAATAATTGGTTAAATCCCCTTTTACTGGGGAAATTGACAAAGGGGTAAGATCTGTCGCAGTTCAGGATAAAGCAGCCAAAATAAACGTACAATATGAAACTTTTCTCTTTCGTTTCGATAAAACAGAAGACAAAAATATAGTGGAAAGAAGCGTCTTTGGAGGGTCTTTCGAGTTTCACATTCCCTATCTGAGGGTCTTAAAAGCAGAGGGATCAAGAGAGGCCAGCAAAAACAAGGCCGCTTCCAACTGTCTAGAGAATTAAGACGTTCTTCAAAAGGGGCGAGTCGGGGGAGTTCTAGCCCTCCCTGCTTTCTGCTCGGGTGTCACAACTACTTCATGTTTTCCTATTTGAATTTATCAAAATACAAAAGCAACGGTAATCAGTTGCAATTTTTGTGGAATCAAATGATTTTTCATCGTGTACTATTACGGAAAATATGTAGAATAGCTGGTCAAGGAGTTGTCTGTACCTAAAAATCGATTTCAATAAGATTTTGAGATGAAAGTGTTTCATTTCTCAAAAGACCAGGTGAAAAAAAAAGATAAAAAAGATAAAAACAGTTTATTTTTAGTCAGTTGGTTATTCTCACAGTCCTAAAATCGCCACTAGGTACCTGAACGTGGAGGAAGGAAGAATTTCTAGTTCCCCCTTTGAAATATAATGGCAAGAGGTACTCATCAAACTAATGAAAACACAAAATATCTAACGGAATTTCTATCGTATTTCCAATAATTACGGAAAAACTGGGCTCGCTCGCTACTTTCAACAGCTACACTCCAGGCTTCAGACAGGGATTATTAAATTCTTGTTAAATGAAACACGAATTATTATTAATTTGACGACTTATTCCCCTGATAATAAAGTATCTCAACTTTCATTTAATATGCAATTTTTCACATAGAAAATAAAATAAAACAATCCCGTAATCTTTTCCCCTTATTATTTTGAAAGAATTAACTGACAAAATAATAGCGAATTAGCGTACCTAGCTGAATGAGAATGAATGAATCAACCTATCCAAGGTGCAAATTCTAGAGGATGTCTCGTTTTAATTTGAAGTCAAGTCTCACAGTGACGTGAAATCACGTTTACCAAACAGAGCCCTTCGCCTTCCAGTGGCAGCGCTCAAACACTCTGGTCAACGTGATTTAACATCACCTTGAGGAACTACTTAGTCACAGTCTCTATACAGAATTTCCAGACCAGGTTAACAACCTTCAATACCTATCAAAATACCAACAGCTACAGAGAATAGAACTTCCAAAATTCACCCAAAAATGCCATTTGGGAACAAAGGAATGGAGTGGTTGGGTGCTCCGTGTGTTGGGAACGCTTGCGACAAGAGACAAGATCCCTCGAGGAGTCGAGGGGGAGAGGGTAGATGGAGCCCCTACAGTAGGATGGCCCTGAGCCAGTAGGAATAATAAGCCTTAGGACGTATTTAATAATGGGCTCGGAAGGACGTGATCCATCACTGTCAGGGGCGGCCTTTCCGCAAAGGGATTCCCAGTCTTTGACGGGCTATTTCCATAGACACTTGCCCACCTATATAGCCCCACATTATCTTCCTTGTTGAAAATACAGAGAAGAAAGCTAAAAATTGATGAAAGAGTGAGGAAAATCTCCTTTGGGTCTTTTATAGCTTCGGTTTTCTTAGCCTTTCCTTCAAAGTAAAATAGGTACTTCATATAACACAGTAGGTACTTCATATGATTTAACATTTTATCCCAAAAGTGGCTTCCCCGGAAAAAATCTAGCTTTTTGTCTAGCGAGGGGAAGGGGGTCTCCTTTACTGACCCCAAAATCAGACTGGTCAAATTATAGCGGGAGCACATTATTTGGTTGGAAGACAATCGAACAAAAATTAATCACACAGCTTAGTAGATAGGTGAGTTATGCGAGGGATGGATGGGTGGGAATGGTCCATCTGAGCATCATCACGGAGAAAACAATTATTGAAGCTCATTCAGCCATAGCACAGATCACACCAAAAAATGCCGTCTTACTTGTGCATGTTAATGATAAATTTATAGTATCAAATGTTGGCCAACAATTGCCCTATCGCCATATTTTCATAGGTTAAAAGATTTTTGTACCTAAAAAAAAAAAAGTAAGAAATCGTGGGCCCAGAAAAAATTTCGTCAATTCATACGTCAAATTCCCCCCTCCCCCCTCTAGAATCTATTAATTTTGCATCCATGACCCACAGCTTGGCCACCCCTGATAAAATAACTGGATTTCCATTTCACGACGGTTACAAAGTGGGTAGCGAGCTCGTTCCGGAAAGGGACTGATGGGTTTTAAAGATTAACCCGATATCTCTTTCGCGTTTTTTCCTCGTTAATTTTTAGAATAGAATTTATTCTATTTTGATTTTTTACAGCAAATATTCGCAACTTCAGCTGATTTCATCTGCACATCAGGAAGTCCAACTTAGTGCGAACTAGGCCATTACATTATGCACTACTTGCACTTTTTTGCGCCATCACTCACATACTGAAGCCTATTTCAACATTGAAGAATACTCAGGTACATACTGATATTCGGAGTACCAGACGAAATTAAGAGAATCAGAGATGGAAAAAAGCGTGCCAAAGTTCGTAATGTTTACGTGCACTGGGAGCGCTGGGAGTAACATACTCAGGTAAGCTTCCGACACGCTTCCGAGAACTGAGATGGGAAACGCCTGTGAAACTATGATTATGCAACTTATATAAGTGGGTGTACACGAATTTCTCTGCGCCTGCGAAGACTATGATTATGCAAATTCTAAAAGTGGGTGTACACGAATTTCTCCGCGCCTGCGAAGGCTGTGATCATGAAATTTATATAAAGTGATATTGGCGCTTTTTTCGATTCCCCCATGCTCGGTTTCCATGACCTGTCTGCAGACACTTAAGTACGCATTTTCAATCTGGAGGAGGGAAAGGGGGTGAGTGGCGGGAGGCATACTACTTGACCCCCCCCCCCCCCCCCCCCCAATTTGCACCCCTGCGAAGTAGATACCTACCATCTATTACCTAGGTAGCTGAAGATTTTGAAATAATGAAACTGGGGAGTTTATTAACAAAACCACTCAGCATCGAAAATAGTTAGGCATCGTATGATATAGCAGGTAGGTCAATAAATTCTGCACCCTAAGAAATAATACATGAGACCCAAGTCGGTGTGATTTATTTATGCATCCTGCTTCTTAATTCACCCTTCGTGGGTTCTCTTACCTCAGACGCACCCCCACGAGGATCTGCGGGGGTCGATCTACCTGGACCCTTCTACGGTCGGTAAAGGGTACGATTCTCCTGCAAGTAAAGTCCAGTAGGTATTTGGAGTTGAATAATTGATTTACCGTCTTCGTTTGTAGAACTTTGGCATCTTAAATAAAGTATAGCTGCTATGAACTATCTCGAACTCATCGCACGCACCTCGTTCCGTCCGAAGGGGCTAAGGCAGGCTTTGAGCCCCTATTTTTCAACTAGTAATTTTCATAAAGAGGAAAGACGTCACATTACCCCGAAAATTTGAGGTGTTCGTACAAGTGCGCCTTGAACCGACATTTCAAGATAACAAGATAACAGATAAACTTTCACCCCAAACAAACAAACATCATGTCTTAAGCACACACAACATAATATCTGCGTAGTTACCGAACAATTTCTCAGAATCTATGAGTAATGACTAATGACTCAGATGATTCGCGTCAAAGAACTTGTTCTAGATTTTGCATGCTATTGATCCCCCATCATCACGCTCAACTTGACGCAGCGGTTTGGAAGAAAAACAAGGCGGAATGAAAATTTCATTGAAAGACATTTGCATTTCACCTTCAGTGAAATGAACCGGAGAAAACTCAACAAGACCGAGCCGGAGGAGGCGCCACTGCCGGAGGAGGCGCCACTGCCGGAGGAGGCGCCACTGCCGGAGGAGGCGCCACTGCCGGAGGAGGCGCCACTGCGGTCCTCAAATATTCTGCGGCTTGTAAAAGAACTGCAGAAAGAAGGTTGGAAAATTGCAGTTTCACAAATATGTCCTTTCGTTAAGCTATGCTTGTGGGAAAGTAAAAATTGTGGTTAGTGAGGAGTGAGGTACAGGACAGGTACAGTGTGTAATTTATTCATTATTTTCTTATAGTGCATGATTTTCTTTAAGGTCGACTACACGTACTTGGTTCGTAATGCTAAGTACTTCAAGCCCTACTCCGAAGTTACAGGGCGAGTGGAAAGTGTTTATAGGGGGATGTAAACCTGAGACTCTTTGTCGTGAGATAGTGTTGTATTTTTGCATGAAATGGAGTAATAAGCCCACAGGAGCGATTTTAAACAGTCAACTACCAGTCCACATGTTTTTTTGACAGATCGCGAAAACACAACTCTACCTACCTCATACGGAATATTTTTTTGAAAATTTTCGGACTAAAAAATGTATGATTTTATCGTCACATTTAGCAGAAAAGCTTGATAAATGTTTGTACTATTTACCGTCGCCATGTTGCATTTTGGCAATTTTTATTTCACTTATACGGAAGTGGGTAATTTCAACAGCATTTCTCTACTTTTCTCATCTAAAGGCTAAACATAGTGTCGTACTTTTACTCGTTCGTTTCGCGTTCAAATAGCACATTATGTTTAGCTTTTAGAGTAGACACAATCAATACGATATTGCAATTACCAGTCTCCGGTTGTACTAATATGTAAACATTAGTTTTGTCGAATATTTACTTTCGCACAGTGGTTTTGGCGGAGTTCGTCGAGAATGTATGGTGGCCCTTAATGATCTGTCTTTAGAATTACAAATCAGTTTCTACTGAAAATTTCTCCCTTTTACAGGATAAAATAATTAATCTATTATTTCATCTTGAAGTAGTATTTTAAAGCACAATTATTAAATAATACCTATACGAATACTTTAAAAAAATTAAGTAATATTCCATTATTAGAACATGTGCCTCCCTCTATTTGGATCTTTATTAAAATAACATAAGAGTGAATTGACTTACTGAGACACAGACAACAGTAGGCAGACTTAATCACTGACTCACTGACTGAACGATTAATATCATAATTCTACAGCTTCTCTCCTAATTGACGTACAGCAACGAAACGTTTTGCGTACGGTCGCACAAAATACAACTCATCTGAGGGTAAGCGGTCTCGGCCATGCACCAATTGAGGATTGAGGAGTCAGAAAAAAAAACTGAATGAGAATCTTGAGACATTTTATTTAGGTACTGATTTTCACACGATATTTTTCGCAAGAATAAATTTATCATAAATATTTTTAGGTTATTTCATATGAAGTTTTGCTGGGTAAATTTTGCACAAGATCCGAAAAAGTAATAAGGTTCGGCTCCGGTGCCTTTGGCTACGAAACTAATTTAAATATGAAACATAAGCCTTTGATATCAAATGGAAATTTATTTACTGAAATTGCTTCCGTGCGCGAGAGCAAACTGACTGAGCCCTCTACACTGCTTTCCATGTCACTTCATTTTTACGTTTATTATACATATATTTGATTGACTACTATAATTTCGGTAGTGCTGTAACATTTTCGAAATACTAATTCTAGGAGACTTTTTGAGTCGACTTCGTCCAGGGAACAGCACTAAATTCAAAATACTCTGAAGTGTGAGATGGCATTGATATAGATTTGACAGTTTTTCACATTTTCACATTTTTCCGCCGGATAGGGGATGGAGTAGGAGGGAGGCATAGGGGAACAGGCAGGGAGTTATAGGGGGAGTCGAAGATGGATTACAGCCCCTGAGCAGGCCCTCGAGGGGTGCTATTCACGGCTCAAGGCAAAAAATCTCCCTTGTGCCCCTTTTTTGCTGGAGCCACGCACTGGAGAGTGTTAAATATGTTTTACATGCTACATTATAAGATTTACCTCAATTGAACTTCCGGGACTGAGTTTGGGAGCGAAAGGAAAGAGAGTGGTGGAATAATTTTGGGAACGATAAAGGAATGGGAAGTCCATTGATATATAGAATTTTATGAGGATGAGGAGCTGAGGCTTTTTCAGCTTCCACCCTACCAAAGAGCGTTATTTTTCCACATGCGGGATTTTATTAGAATCAAAGTCACTCGTCTACGAGATATTTACTTCCAAATATAAGCACTTTCTCGTCTTTTACCATCACAAATTTGACCGATGCCACCGGCTTAAATGTTACATGTGACCACTATCTCCTCCTTCTACCGACATTTTGTAAAAAAATAAAAAATACTCTTTCTTCTAATGATTTTTGTGATTTATAATTTTTTGTTCGTTCCAACTGGCTAGAGACTGAAATTTTTAAGTTACAAACAGGTACCCTAAAATACTGTTTGCATGTGACTTTTGAGTTTCACGTCGTCTTGAAACATGACCGTTCACTATCCGTGGCCACCTAGAACGAAATGAAAGTAGGTACTTAACGAAAACTCGTTTATAGACTTTTTCAGCATATTATTCTGTAAATCTTCGGTGAAATCTGACTCACGTTTTCTGCTGCTTGGATGGAAACAGTATTCTTATCGGTATAGCACCCCGTTTCACGCCGTCCTAGACTGTACCTCTCTCGGTTTCATTTTCATTTTTCTCCATCCGCAGAAGGAGCCAATAACCAAAACCTGAATTAATATTCGATGAGAGGGTCTTCAGTTAATCGTCTGTTGACAGTAATTTTAGTAAATTTTCCCAAAAAATACATAGATAGTTTTAATACCCCTGCCGTTCAAATGATTTAAATTAATACATGTTTGAGTTCGGATTAGTCCATTAGGAGGTATTGAAATGGGAAAAATATGTAAGTTTATAGTACACACACAAGGCAGACACATTATATACCAACCTATATATTTATATGTTATAACATAAAATATTTCTTTTCCGCTTCCGACATGGATGTATTGACTTCGGCCCACTACTAAACTGGCTTCGGCTTCGGCCACTTCATCTTCGGCTTCGGCCAAAAACATCTAATAAACCACATCGGCGATCGGCGCATATGTTCTCTGAACGGCGCGCGTTAAAAAAAATAAAATAAAAAAATATTTCTCGAGAAATCTAGCTCTAATAATCTAGAACTAAAAATGAGTCAATGAAAAAAGTAAGGACCGACAAGCGGACAGCCGGATTGTAAGTATAGTAACGAAGTGGAAGAACAGAAGGAAGTATTGAATGATGAATGAGCGGCTGCGATGCTTTTCCGACATTTGCTCACGCCGGATTAGCGCGGACCTATTTCATCTTATCGGCTTCCATTCTTCCTCGTTTTTTCGCCGAAAACAAATCTTAGTCTCCTCAACGGTAATGCCCTGTTTTTTTTCCTTTCTAACCCGAGCGGGAAATCCAGAGACCTTCGCAAGCTGATTACAACGACTCATCCCATCCTGTTGGGAAAAGGTTTCGCATAGGAGTGTTTTTATTGTAACCGCATTGAGCGTTGCTGTTTCCTTGAAACTCAAAATGTGCGAGTGTTTCCCAGAAATCCGGGCCAAGATCATCTAATAAAATCGAGAAAACGTTAACACTGGCGTAGGCAGGTGGTAAAGATTTCACGCTTTAAGCTTGTCGCTTGTCTGAATACGATATAAATATTTAGTTTTAACAGGCACTTCAACAAAGCGTCTTTAAATAAATAGACATTCCCGAAGGGGTAACCAATCCAGAGATTCCTTGAGATTCCCTGAGATTCCATGAAGATTTCCGAAGATTCCCAACGATATTCTTAGAAAGATGAATCCCGAAGGGGTAACCACTCCCAAAAATTCCAAGATTCCCTGAGATTTCATAAAGATTTCCAATGATTCCCAAAGAGATTCCCAACGAGTTGTTAACCCCTCGGACATTTCGTACATAACACTGTGAAAAGTATACCTATAGTGTTCTGTACTAAAGAATGTATACAGGCATAAAATATTATTCAATCGGGAAATGCAATATTCAAATATTAAATAAAAAATTCCATTAATTTTCCAAATATGGTCCAAGGCTTGAAATGGAAATAAAATAGAAGAAGAAGCAAATGGAATGAATTTTTTTAACTACGAGGTACTTAAAGTAACCCAAAAAGGAATGTTAATGCAGAAAATATTTTTTTTATCTAAAGGATGAATAAAGTTATGTAAAAAGAATAATATTTGTGCTTTTAGAGTAGAGATTCTTAAAGAAAAACCACTCCTACTTCATCACTTTTTCACCCTTTCAGCAAGTTAAATCTAAAGAAGCCGTAATCGCATAAGAGTTATTGATTGAATGACAACTCTATGCTCCTCGCTTACTTGAGTATTTTTTTAAAAAAAGAGGGACCTATCTAATCATGCTGGTTGAAGACAAAAGCATCATTGGTGGAAGCTGTAAGAATTACGTAATGCTTTCCACCAATTTCATCGTAGTTACCTACTAGTTTTCATAGAAACATCATGTTCCTATAGACCAGACCTGACTATGAGATCGTTATGACAATTGCTACTTATGTAATGATAAGTATTTAACATACTTAAGGGCCACCATACATTCTCGACGAACTCCGCCAAAACCACTGTGCGAAAGTAAATATTCGACAAAAGTAATGTTTACATTTTAGTACCACCGGAGACTGGTAATTGCAATATCGTATCGGTTGTGTCTACTCTAAAAGCTAAACATAGTGTGCTATTTGAACGCGAAACGAACGAGTGAAAGTAGGACACTATGTTTAGCTTTTACAGGAGAAAAAGTTGAGAAATGGTGTTGCAATTACGAACTTCCGTAAGTGAAATAAAAATTGTCAACATGTAACATGGCGGCGGTAAATATTACAAACATTTATCAAGCTTTTCTACTAAATGTGACGATAAAATCATACTGTTTTAATCCGAAACGTTACAAAAAAATATTTCGCGTGAGGTAGTGTTGTGTTTTCGCGATCTGTCAAAAAAACATGTGGACTGGTAGTTGACTGTTTAAAATCGCTCCTGTGGGCTTATTACTCCATTTCATGCAAAAATACAACACTACCTCACGACAAAGAGTCTCAGGTTTACATCCCCCTATAAACACTTTTCACTCGCCCTGTAACTTCGGAGTAGGGCTTGAAGTACGTAGCATTGCGAACCAAATGGGTGTATTTCCCCTTAACAGAGCTAACATACGGTAATCACAGAGGCTCTCCCGTGGTCGCGCCCTTCACGCGCACTCAGTCCTCAGCACTCAGCAGTTTTTCTGATTGAAATTGACGGAACCGAAAAATACTCGATTGACGTCATGAAGTTATATTCACAACATATTATATACATATTTGAGGTAGGTACATGTAAATAAGGTATATATTTTTAATACATGAACAACAGCAATGTATTGTTGTTTTATGCGGAGGTTGCCTCATATAAAACCTGTAGGCACATACTCGTAGAACAATATGAAAACTGGGAAATGATACATATTAATGAAATGAACGATAAACGAAATATAGCTGCCAGGCCGTTTCCCTTCACAGCTAACAATAATTAAGGTTAAAAGCAAAATATTTATTTTTAAATCAATTCTGCCTCGCCGTGAAGTGAACGTTAACAAAGCAACGTTTTTTGGCACTAACTCTTCCAGATATTGTATGACATATGACCTGTATGACCTCCTAGATGCTTCTTCAAGGTTCGCATTAAAGGAGAAAAACAATAGAAAAGAGAAATAAGTAACCCCCACCCCACCGCAACAGCCATATTTGGATGACACCACTTCCTCCAAATGATATCTCTACGGCACATTCATGCAACAGAGCAGCACGTGTGAAGTTTTGATGTAACGAGAAAAATATTTGGGTGTGTAGATAGGTATACATATCTAAGTATATATTTTAAAACTGTAGAATCTCCCGGAAGTGAGTAATTTCTACAATTTCACGTAATATTTCGAACTTACGCTGATGGAAGAAAGAAAGGCTGAATGTCGTAAGTCACTAGGCGAGTGTACCGGCTAGGGGACCTATTCGCTGAATTTATGGACCCCATTCGGGGAAATTAAGTCGGTGGTCCTGAGCTGGAGCAACTTCCTCCAGAAATTCCAGGCTAGCAGAGAGGGGGGCAACTGTCAAGGGAGACATCTAAAATAATAAGAAAAAGAGTTTTCTAATAAAGACTCAACTTTGTTTCCACTATTATTCATGGAAGATCGTATTAAACAAAGTTGGCTCGTTGTCTGGATGGTGCTTTATCTCAGTTTTATCATTTTCTGCTCATGTAGCCAGATGGTACCATCTTCTTTTTTTATATTTTCCCATACATTATTTCCTTCAGAATTTCGTTACATCCGAACGTGAGAATTACCTTATAGGTACCGTTCTTTGTGCTTCAAAATGTCATGATGGAAAAGTACAGCATGACGGCTATAGCTATTACCATGCGATGGTAGAAGTTTCTAGTCGTATCTCGTACTGCAGTTGCATGTTTGAAAATAAAAAGAAGGGAAATATATCGAACAACTACAGCAATTTTTTTGCCCTTGAGGAAGTGTCGAATGTCCCTGTTCCATTTTACCATTATGGGGCGTGTACTAAATTTATATTCCCGTGACTGCTGTTGCACCGCCATTACTCTCGAGCAAACATGCTCTGTTTCAAGTTCTGCGAAAATGAACGCCTGGCGTGATCACAGATCAGTAAGCAGACGGCGGATCGAAGTTTTCTTTCTTGAGTTTTAAAAGGTAGGAAAGAATGCAAGTGTAGGGCGAATTTAAACACCGCTCTATTCGTTGGTCGTCTACAAGTATAGGGGGTTTTTCCCGGCCGAAATGAAATTTTTAACTTCCCTTATCCCAAAAAAGTGGTAAATCGAAAATGTCCATTCGTCCGTGATCAAACTCGAAACGCACCTGTTTCAAATCCAAATAAAAGAGATCCTATATGAAGGAATTTTTGACTACCCGAGAAAGACAAGTACGACTATTGACGGACCCTTTATTTTCAGTTGTATACAATAGCACTGACATGACTGAAGGGAAAAGTAGAAAATCAGCAAACGAAATTAGGGGAGAGGATGAACGCACGATTATACTAAGATGGGGAAGAAACGTGGAAGAAAAAAAAAAGAAAAAGGTTGTTTAGAAACAACAAAGAAATGTTGGGGGCCGAGGATGCCGAGGGGAGGTGCGACACAAAACAGAAGAGAGTTTGAGAAAAAGCAGGACGCAGGTGTTTAGGAGGGGCCAGAGTAAAGTGCCAGTAGCAAATGCTCCAACAGAATGGGCGGCCGTGCAAGCAGACGGATGGAATCGAACTGCGGACACGTACCCGTACGTGACTCAGCACTCTTTACCATCACGACACGAGCACTATTCGTGCCCTGTTTCCTATAATATAGCGTTTTTTTGAAAAGGCTATAGCTTTGCAAATGCGTAAATAACGAATTTCGACTTTTTTTTAGCAATAATATATTCGTAATATTCAAGTTAAAGATTTCTTATTTTATACACTACCTGGAGCAAATCCATTCAAACCGGGGCACCTCCAGGATCACGGGAAACAAAAAATCTCAAAATTGAAACTTTCTCCGCCCACTATTAGATACACATGGGCGAGAAAGTAAAAAGTAGCGATGGAAAGGAGAGTTACTCACCCCTAGTGGATGTAGCTACAACTAGATATTAAGTACTTTCATTAAATTATTTGATGTGCAAATAATATCAATGGTACACCAACACATACCCACCTACATGTAAGGAAAATGTCGTACACCCTACCTAACAACTAACTACTTATTTACAGTTGCTGAGATCTTAGCCATAGACAACTTTAGTTGCGGGAGAATATTCAAAGTGCACTTATACTAGTGGAAAATAGACTTCTGGCAAGATCGGCTTTACGCATAGGAACACAGTGTAAAAGTTAAAATAGCAGTTAACCCCCGGCCGCTGAGCTCCTCAACTTGAGCGGAACCAGTCCACCCTCAGCCCCTCAGAGGCTAAAGGTCACCACTTCCCAACTTACCCAACTAACTTACTTTTTCATTTGCCACAACTTGGATTTTAATAGCAAATTATAGACTCCTCGTGGGACACGACCTTCTAATCTTGGTAACAAGTTCATTAGAACTCCCTTCACTGAAATGACCCTCCCAACAACACCCAACTTTGATGTCTCATTAAGAGGACGCTTCTGTTGACGGTGCAAGTCAGCGCTGGCTCCGAGGCGAGATGAAGCGTATATGAGTGAAGAAGGCTATTGTGATTACAGAGACCCTGACTTCTTATGGCTGTAGCAACTGGGTAGGTACGTACAACTGCATGCGGGTTCTGTTATCTTCGCTTACTCTGCATTACGTGACCATACCAGGTCCCCAGTACCTGCTGTCACTTTACTAATACCATTCATAAGGCGATTCACGTCCAGAGTTCAGCCAACCCACAATTTCCCGGGGGGGGGGGGGGGGGGGGGATGGCCGGTATTTTTTTTGTTCAGATCGGGGAAAACCCCCAAAAAACCCGCTCAAAAAATTTTTTTTACTTGACGGTGCACAAGTGGTCTTGGAATTTTTGTCCTTCACTTTGGTAAAGGTTAGTTCCATGATATCGGCTCGGTGCGCGGTGCGGTGCACCATATTTTGGATAGGAAATTATATCAACATCTGGGAGGGCCCGGTGAATCAGTGAAGGCCCTCTGTGTTTCGCTTATGTGTTGTTGTGAAATTATGACCGAATGACCGTTTATTTTTGGTTCAGAGGACGTCCAGTGGCAGTTTAGTAAGTATCCTGCAGGGAAAGTCTGAAATCTTTGTTCGTAAGTAGGTATGGTGCCTACCTAGGCAATTCTATTTTTTCAGATTTATTTCAAATGCAATACTATACGTGATACAATACAAATTACGAGAAAATACAATACATTTCCAAACAACATTATTCATAGACCCAAAATATGTACCAGGTGTGGGTACAGGTGGAGGCAGGTATAGTAGGCAAAACCTACATGTCAGAAATTTGTATTGGAGTAATAGGGAAATGCTGTACAATGTCTGACTTGACTGCCATACAGGAATGTATAGATAATGTGTAAATTTTTATACCTACAATATACTCGGCTGTCGAGGCTTTCTGTTACCTAATAAGTCACACTATACAGAAGAAACTGTTAGGTGCCTAATAGGTCCTACGCCAAATAGGAAAAGATCGGTCTAGGTAGGTAGGTAGGTGCCTACATCCCTCCAGGAGGTAAACAAAACATATACCTAGAAAAATGCACCCCACACCACCACAATAACTACTCTTCATTCAGCGCAGTCATATCTATGGGTAAACAGAACAGCCTCGATAGCCGAGTGGTCGAAATGGTTTTCTATAGAGGAACACTGAACAATCACACCGGTTTCGCAACTGAAATGTTCAACATTTCAAGTGAAATTTATATTGAGGCTGTAGTGGTTCGGAACCCACCTAAAACTGTAGGTCCCCATTGTGTACTGCACGATGGCTGGGGAGCTGGTATTCGGTATTGCGGATAAGGTGTACCTACTCATCGCACTTCCGCCGATACTTGCTTCGGATTGTCGCACGACACTGCGACTTAGTTAGCAGAGGGTTGGGGGGGACAAGCCCAGCAACTAGACCGTTTTCAAGAACTGTCCATTGTGCTCAGCTGGCAGCACTACCAAATACCAGCTCCCCAGCCATCGAGTAAACGATGGGGACCTACAGTTTTAGGTGGGTTCCGAACCACCACAGCCTCGATATAAATTTCACTTGACATGCTGAACATATCAGAACAACTTTTTGGTAGGATTGGGATCGAACCGGTGTGACCAGGCTGTCTCTGCTCCTCAAAAGTCGACCATTTAGACCACTCGGCTATCGAGGCCGTGACACTGCGACTACTTCGGAGTGTACTTCTTACTTGTTCCCAATGTTCGTTGACTGGCGGATGGGGTTCGAATTTTTTATTTTCCAGAATGATTCACCTCTAGCGGCGGCTCACTCTGCCGCTTGGTGCACCTGGTTACGGGTCGCACTGACTGGAGGATATTTTTTTTATATATATGGAACAGCCCTGTGATTCACCTCTAGCGGCGGCTCACTCTGCCGCTTGGTGCACGGAAGTGCGATGAGTAGACCTTTACCGGTATTGCTGCCAGCTGAGCAAAATGGATAATTCTTGTAATGGTCTAGTTGCTGGGCTTGCCCCCCCCCCCCACCAGTCTAACCTAACCTATGGGTAAACAGAAAATTGCGGAATAGGTCCTACCCACACCATAGGAAGGTAGGTACGTGTAATAAACCAATATTAGGTAGGTACCTACCTACGTACCTCCTAGTGATTTGACTGATGTGCGATCCACATTTTATGCAATAGGTGTCCAGCATAACATAAAATCCAAAAATCATTTTTTTAGATAAACCTATGCCCACAGAATGTGGCAGATAGGTAGGTAAGTATACAGCCTACCTATATACCTACCCACGACACGGCAGTCACAGAATAAGGGTCTCTCCTGTATTACAAAATTTAGATAAGTAGGTAGGTACCTACCTAATTGCAAATTGCAACCCATCCCCCAATACAGTAGATGTCATCATAAGTCACCCAATCTATACCTACCTACGAGTCCTGTCCTACGACACCTATGATTCTCAGATGACAGGATGTTACACAAAAGCAGCTCATATCAACCAATCGACATGTCAGACATAAGAAGACAGGTCGTGATGTTCCGGTCGGAGCTAGTACGGCCGAGGGACGTGAGAACCTCTCCCCGCAAGAGCTCAAACGATACTGAGCGGTGACCGCGCGTTTGCTTATTCACCATGACTTTTTTTCAAAATGTGTTTTTCACACATATTTATCATTTATTATTTGCCAACCTAAGGAGAAATTAAAAAAACTGCTTCGGTCACGAACTAAGTTACACCTTCTACATAACAACTGTAATAATTCGAAATTTTTATTCCCAGTCAAATACGCTCCCTATCCGTTTGAAAAAACCGTGTTTCACGATTTTTAATTTACTAAAAAATTAATTTCTAATAATCCGAGAACAAATTCGAAATTCTGCTACGAACGTTCCCTAGACATTTACTGGAGCTACTTCTATACAAAATTTCAAGGCAATCCGTCGGCCCGAAAAAATTAAAAAAAATTCAGAAGATAACATGGTAATCTAATGGGTGAAGCGCAGCCTTAATTTAAACTGCTAAAACATCAAGGCTGTACCTAAAACAGAGAAGGAGCTCTTCTGTTGTTCAGGTCTTCGCTTTAGGGCCTCTGAGCATTTCCTCATATAAGGGTAGTCAGAATTAGCTGTTTCATTATGAGATGGTTACATAATTTTAGGGTGGTTGCATAAATCAGAAAAAATTTGATTATGAGTGGGATTGAACCAATGGTGAGGTTTTTTCCTCCTATCCCAACACAACCACAAAGACCACTGAACTAACGAAGCTATTCTCGTAAGCATATAAAATCTGGCTCCATATTGTAAAGCCTAAATATAAATGACTGAACGGATCAGGCCAACAAAAAATAGCCCAATTTAAACAGAATGATCTATCTGTATGACAGAACATGCAAGAAAAACAGTAAAATAGAAACTGAAATAAAATCCTGAGAAAATACAATGAAAAGCACCACTTATCATAGCGATAGATATGAGAAATCTCCGTCGCTGACTGTCAGCACGTAAACAGGGAACAAAGGTTCTCCATCACGAGAAACAGAAACCATTTCTCAGTGGGGGACGCACAAGACACAAGACTCTGCCAGGGAGATTGAAAACCATCCATGGAAACAAAACATAAATTTACCACACAACAAAAGTTTTTGAATCAGAGTTGGCTGGCGCCAATGCCGGCCCCCTTGGTTTGCGACTTGGAAATGGGTAAACAACACAGGATGATACACCGCGACTCTTGTCTGCCGATGCCGTGTCGCCAAAAACTTTTCTTGGCAGGGAACAGGGAGGATACAGCACAATGGTTCAGCAGTCATCAAATCAGAATGTCACTGAAGAGAATCAGCAGAAATCGCTTCAAGTTTTCTCATTTTTTCACTCTCAGTGAAAGTTAAACTGATGATATACCACTGCACAAAAAAAGCACTGGATGACGATTCCTTTAAAAACTGTATTATTTTCAGACTATCAGCTCCCTACAATTAGCTAGCATGTATTGTGTTTCTGCAGGTCCCTTTAAAATACCAATAGGTACCTATACCCTACCTTTGCTGGTTATAGCAGGATCTAGCTACGCACGAGGGGGTAACCACTCCAGAGATTCCTTGAGATTCCATAGAGATTTCCAAAGATTCCAAACGATATTCATAGAAAGATCAACCCCGAAGGAGTAACCACTCCAAAAATTCCAAGATTCCCTCAGATTTCATAAAGATTTCCAATGGTTCCCAACGGGATTTCCAACGAGTGGTTAACCCCTCGGCTACGCACCTGCCAGCCTGATTAAAATTCTGTTCCTTTAAAAATTCCCTTTTTAATCTCAATTCATAGAAGAAAAAAAGAAGTAAACTTCAAAGTGAAGATGTCCGCCATTTTTTCCGGAAAGACTCAAAAGGGTGGAATGGAACAACCCTTCTACCGCCATAATTTACGGATTTCTTTCTGAAGCGATTATTTTTTCATTCAATATTTGAGTTTCTGCCGGCAAGTTTACCTTCCCTTATCATTACTTTTCTCCCTCTACCAACTCTTTCGCGCACTCAATTTGCTCGGATGCATGAAATATGTGGGAAACTGCTTTCAATTCCCCTCGCCCCAACCTCCTCCCTCTCGTAATTCTAAAAAAGTGAAACGAGAGGAACTTGCTGGTTTTTTAAAGTGTGCGGCTGCTTCTGTGAATAGTCGAAGGTTCTGCTTTTCCTTTAGGATTAGAACAACGCATGCAAAAAGGGGGTACTGACGAATACCCATTTTTTTTTATTTTTAACTCGTACCATATTTATAAGGAGATCCTTATTAAGTATACAAATTGTATATGTAGGTATAAGTAAGTACTGTAAGTATATAAATCTCCTCAGAATCTACTTTACCAATATTCCTTCTCACCGAACGAATTTGGAGCTTTGAGAGTTTTTGCCACTGGAGGTAGCTTTCGAAAATTAGAACTGAGAGATCTATGAATTCCAACTAAACGTATCTTTCCTGACCGATGGTTACTTATAGGAGAAATTAGTGGTTTAGTACCTATTTACTTAGTGGCAAAAAGCTCAGTATGAAAAAGGGTACCACATAATTCTGTTTTCAGGATATATGTAAGATAAAGCCATTTTAAATTTCACAATGGCGCGCTTCCCAAACCACGTAGAATGCCAGTTCAATGTAATTTGTGAGGGACCAGGAGAGGGGTTAGTGTCCCAGCGGTGGTCAGTTCATTTCGGGCCCTGAGACGACAACAGGATCTTCCCAGTCGTATATTCCAATATACCTAAACCCATCCACATTTCCCCGAAACTGACATAACGCAATTACTAGGGGGCTATTGAAATCTTGTTTACCTTTTCGTTCGTGTTTCTTTTATAAAAACACGCCGAAGAAAATAAAGAGTCAACAATGACCTCACACTTCGACGGTACCGCACCAAACTTTACTAAATGGTATTGGTAATGAAATTTTTTGGCGCATTTCAAGTTGAGATTTAATGCTGTTTGGTGCCATCAGTATGAATCATGGTACAGCCGCTTTGTAGTAAGGAGGATAACGATTTTTCTCATCACATATTATCATAAGCCTTTTAAATAAAATAAACCCTCATAAGTATTTGTATTTCCACCCGTGAAAGCATTTCAGCGATTTATTTAGTTGCTCGAAAAGTCGGCTATTATAAATTCAGTATGACTGGGGAGAGCACGTTGCTTTTCGAATATTGTACTTAATACGTTTCACTCACATACCTGTCGATAGCCAGTTCATATAGGTACTAAAGGTGTAGGTGTAGCTTAAATAATACGTAGGAAGCATAAAGTGAAGGGGCGCAAGTCAACCCCGGTCCGGGGGCTGTGAAAAATAATTGAGTGGGACGATTTGTGTTTGTTTTTGGAGAATCCTCCGCAGCTTTCATTTATTTGTGTAATATCAACACGCTCCACATGATTGACGAAAGCAATCGTAATTTAGCTTGTGTAAACTTTGTTGGTAATATTCAAACCCAGTAATGCTTCCAGTAACGAAATTACTGTAGCCCTCTGTTGGCCCGAGATTCTTCGAAGCTGCTCCCTGTACTGTATGTACCGATATATTTTGTTTGCTCGTGTAAAAATAATAAGAAATGAAATTTACTCCTTCCGACTTTTCACAAGAAACAATAACTAAGTGATGTTAAATCAGCAACAGCCTCGCCTAGGCTAGAACGTACGGTATATTATATAGCACAAAAGTCGAACAAGTCGAACGTGAAGATAATTTTTTTTTACGAGGGGAATATTATTTGAATTTTAAAAAGCAATAAAAAAATCAAAATTCTCTTTAAATTAAATCTAGGTACCTAAGGCACTGCTTCAGAAAGCTGAACGCTACATCCTGCTTATTCACAACCGGGCAGCCAGAATACGATTCGTGATTTCCGCAGAAATAATACTCGCTGTTCACCATTCAATAAATGTGCAGCATGGTCCGTACGTTATTATATCTACGGGGACATTTTTCATTACTAACTGGATGCTGCATGCCTATCGCTGAATTTTGGTTAAACAAAAAGCACAGGTATGTTAAGAATGGGTACGTATTTTCGGCATCATGGGTAGATTGTATCTATAGCTGTCACCGAGATTGGATAACTTCACCCCAATACTTGCAAAAATTAAAAACACATTTTACGTTTAAAGATAATTTACAGCTGTGTAGATTACAATGCTAACGAACGGCACAGCATGAAAATAACTTTCTGTTATTGCTATAGTAGTGAAACGCGACAGCCATTAAAATTTGAGAGAAGGGGGGGGGGGGGGGGGAGGTATCGCTCAAATAATTATTATGACTAGGGTGGGGGGGGCATTGAGCACACCCTCACCAGTCACCACCACCCGTTTAATGTTGGAAGGGTGGGGAAGGTGCAGGCGGGCCATGGGTCCGCACCCCCATCTACAGCTTCCCAACACCATTCAGTTATACTGCGATTTTTAAAGGCGATTACTTTCCTTGAAACGTGATTTTACCAACTCAAAACTAATAACTCCTTCATTCGAGGGGAAGATTTTTTCAAAATCTTTCTTTTATGTTTGGATCAGACACCTTAAGAACAAAAAGCTTACTCGTTTAAAAAGCTTCTATTGTCTTTTAGCTGTTTATGCTTTTTGTAACAGTTTGATGAATCATATGTAATTGCTTTTCCATTATATTGTTAGTACAAATTAGGTGCCAACTATGAAATGGGTGGAGAGGAAGATTCTCTTTAACTCTCATACTCTGATAAGTGGACAAGACAAAGTACCTGTACCTATACGTATCTTTTGAGGAAACGGGGAACACTGAAAATTTTTCCAAACCTGACCTTCCTGAACCTCTCTCGAAATTTTAGCGTAAACTGTTGAACCACATCTTCATATTACCCTAGTTAGAACCGTTTTTAGACAAGATGTGTACCTTTGCTTTGTAGCGTACCTAATGGTAGTAATTGGGCCGAATTTTGTGTCACTGACGTACTAAATAAATAGGATGAACAAACATAAATATGTCCTATACGTATGATATGCGCTACCACCACCGCCGGTGGGAATCTCACGGGAGGAAATTAGGCGAAACATTCGAATGGAAACCCAATTTCAACTCTCATACCAAAAACAATAGGAGATTATTGAATTTGCTGCAATGTCAATAAACATTGTAAAATAATAACAAATAATATTTGATATTTGCCTAGCAGTAAAGAGAACCCTTAGGGACGTCATGTCAGGTCCATGTTCATGTTTATGTTTGACTATTTTACGCGCCCAACAGGGACTGCAGTATTTTCCATGGTGATGAAATGCATGGAAAGGCAAGGCACAATAATGCAGCCAGTGGGGGGATCGCTGACTATTTTCCCACCTCACTGCGCCCCTAGATGTATTCCAGGGGGAAAATGTGATTTATTACCGAAGCAACAAGAATATACCCCATTTCATACTTTGGGGAATAAAAAATACGGTTTTGATTTTTTGATTTTTTTCGAGGAATTCTTAGATTCTTCTGACAATTTTCAGTCACGACGTCAACAAGAATCCGGAAGTGTTCAGATGGAAATTTTTAAAACGATGCTCTCCGCACATCTTACAAAATGACGAACACTATTTTAATTTTTATGGTTGTTTTGTGAACGTACGAAACATACACATGCACGTAGTACGTACAGAGATGATTTGAAAAGAAAAAAAAAACAGCGGAACAATTTTGTAAAAGTCATGGAGCATTCAGCCTGGGGAATGGTGGGGGGACTAATGAACGAGCACCATACGGGAGGGGAACAGAAATAATCACCCCCAGCGTAGGGAGAGATGACAAAGCCTACACCAGAAGGGAGAAGGGGGTCCTTTCTAATTAACAGATCTCATGCCATGGCCATGGCCTGTATTTAGGGTCACACCAGACCATTTTTTATTTCTACCCTTAAGAGGGGGAACTGCACAGTAAAAAGCACAGTATAAACATTTTGCGCTGTTGACATGTATAAGCTCAATTCTCAAGTTAAAAAGACCACAAAGCAAGCCTGTCGAATGCTGACGAATCTCGACACCACGGCCAGCAATTACTCAAATTAATCGCACAGCAGGGCCCTCCTTAAATACGCACGAGAGAAATTTGACGTCAAAATCTACCTCAGTCTGTTGCCCGTGATAAAGCTCCTCTTTGAGACTGGACATAAGACAATTTAAACAAATACCACAATCTAGTATGGACATCAAACTATAAAATAACAGAATCCCAGGAGAAAACTTCCGGTCATGTTCTCTGTGAATGTGAGGCCACTCACTAGAGCCTGCTGATATCATTCAGCAGCCTCTAGTAAAAAGTCACGCCTACCTGGAGTCGGCCAGGCTCTTGCAGTAAGGGTAGAAAATGTGGGGTGGCACAAGGGCACCTGCCTAAGTGTTCAGGGGAGCTCAGTATGGACACCTGACGATCAGACTATCAGACACCACATTTCCAGTTTGGCCATCAGACAGAACAATCTTAATATGGGGATCAGATAATCAGACACCACAACCCCGTATGTAGACAGGTAGACATAGATAATCAGACACCACAATCCCATATAGACATGGGATAATCAGACACTACAATCCCAGTGCGGAGCTGACGCAGCCTAAAGTGGAGGGTTTTAAACCCCCGGGCCCTATAATAATTAATGTGCTTACTCAGATTTAGCCAGATTAATGGATAGTCAGGTAATGGGATTTATTGGCTGCGTGATTGACAGAAAGGGGAAGTTGTCAATACGCCTCGCGATTCTAGTATTTATTGAAATACTGATCTAACGCTGGAGATAAACACTTTCCCATTACTGCAGAAGTATGTAGGTATGAGCAGAGCAACCATGATGTACCCCCTGCTGAGGAAGCTACGGTACCGACGGCGACACTCATGCTTCACCTTAGAACCGTCCACTAAGCCAAAATTATATTTACAAAGCTTACGTGTTTGGGCAACACTCAGAAAGAATGGGAAAGCCTCGGAGAGAGCCGTCAGTGTATACAGCTTAGTGTAGACTGTATAGACTATAGAGCTTAATGTAGTGGACAAAGGGTAAACAAGTGCTGTGTCCATTAGTGGTCGTCGTAGCGCCAGACTCGCCAGACTCCTGCAACCCCGTCTCCTCTTAAAAGAGATGTCAGCAACAAATAAACGAAACCGCTTGACGTGAATAGCACGGTCAGTGGCGATATTATTTACGATGAATGGATGTGCACGGGCTACGCTTTATTTATGAAATCTGATCTGTGGGGCGATAGTTGGAGCGATAGGGGGAAATTTGAGGTATCGAATTTATCACGCCCTCCCTTTTACCTCGATCTAGGGTGACACGTCTTCCGTCAACGTCTGCCAGCGATCAGCACTCCTAATGCGGACCTAACGCTGCCGAATTCGCCCCCTCTCATCAACTTTTATCCTCAAACAGTAACGGCGAAAAATAGAAGTTTTCAAGATCTGGATCAGCACTGCCCAACTCTCTTTTTGTGGGTCGAACATGTTTCCCTCGCTTGCAAGAAAAACACGGTCAAGGTATTTTTTGTATGCGAAATTCATATAACGAACACAGGCGGTAAATATACGATAGTATGGGAGGTGGAAGTAGATGTGGGTGCCATGGGACTGTTACGTCATTCAAGCCAGACTTTCAAAAATTGTTCCCGAGCCGGAGTTGAAGCCTTTCAGTTGACCACTGAAAGAGAAAATGAATTGAAACTCATCTAATTGAATGAGTAATTTTGCTTAACTCCTCTTTACAATAATTCAATCTTTCTTTATTCAGCGCCAGCGAATATTTATTTTCCAGTTAATTTTTGAAATAAAAGAAATTGATGGAAAAAGCAAGCTAAGAGCGATTAATAAAGAATGGACGCTATTAAAACCAACATCTTGACGGGAATATTCAAGCAGCAAAGGTTAAACTGCTCGACCAAGTAATACCTACCACTGCAGTTGCCCTACTTTATTTTTATTGGTCCAAACTTGGTACTTCCTTCTAACAGTTTCATTTCAAAAAATTAAATCAGCAGTTGTGAGCAAAATCGTCTGTCTAAAATCAAGTACCCACGGTATACCTAAGGGAAGGAGCTTTTTCTAATGCCTTTCTATGAAGTCGCCCTTCGGGCTATAGGCTCTTTGGAGTTCAGGGAGAAGGTTGTTTACATTTTCATTTTATAGCGCGGATGCTTCCTCTTAAGATGCCCATAACCGAAGCCCCCTTAAATAGCACTTCAACTAAAATCGAGCTCCGACCCCACGTGTCCTCGTTACAGCCCACTTCTATCCACCAAACGAGAAGATTCACTCTCTCACTCTCCTACTCCCTTTTCCTTCCTTTCTTCCCCAAACTCACTTTTACCAACCCCAAGCGCACACTTTGCAAACAGAAAAACCTCGTGTAATATTGAAACGATTTTTCCGCAAGACAAACCCCGTCCTTAACTGTAAAATGGCCAACTTTGCTATATTATTCTATTCCCTCAACCCGTCTTCTAAAGCTCGCAAACAGATGACCAACGTAGCTTACGGATGAGCGCATTTTTTAAATGAGTCACCCGTGTCAGCCATTTGAAAAGCTGCGGTGGAGAGCTGAGTGAGCTGACGGGCCCGAGTGCTGTCACTCCCGCTCTTGGCATTCTTTTCAGACTCCTAAACATTTTCAGAAAGCAAGGAAAGGTACCTCCTTTCTGTCGTGAAGATGGTCGTGGTCAAGTCAGTTAAATAAATGGGGAGCTGGGATCCATGCTAAAGTGATCCTCATCATAATCATGGTATCAACGATTACAATAATTATTGTTCTAAGGTATAATATACCTATGGTGTCTTCAGCGCTGCGGCACACGGGCACAAGCTCACATTTTGCAGTAGAGCATTCCTGTACAATTATTATACATATTTTGAACAGTTAAGTAACTACATATTTATTCAGCATATAAAATCTTACCTTAGTCTGGTCGTAGTTAATATCTCGATCCTTTAGGTCAGGAGTTTAGGTGGGGGGGGGGGGGGCTGCCCCTCTCCTCTTCACGGCGCCCATGGTTGTAAGCTCGAAGCTGTGTCAGCTGGAAAAGTATCAAGTTCCAGAATTAAAAACACACAAAATTTTATTAAGCAAGGCTCTCTAAAAATAAGGGATTTCATTAGACAAATTAACATCTATATTAAGGAAAATGGTTTTTTGACTTCGTTGGCCAGGTTTTGCCTACGCGATGGGGTTGATTTAGATTTGAGAAGTCAGCACCAGTTGTCATTTATGCCACTAACCAGAAACACGGCAATGTAATCCACTTTCATTAAAAGTAATTTCACCAAGATTTTGGAAATATTTTGGAAACTTTCCACAGTCTAGAAATATTTTCTTCACCGAAAATTCCTTTTTACCCATTTATCTCTCTCTCTCCCTTTTCATTTATTTATTATTTTATTATTATATGGTACCTCAAGTCTGAAGACTATTGTAATTTTGAACAAAACTGAGCAAGAAGTTTGGCTGAGCTACGTTTTCAGTGTCAGCCTTTCGGGGGTTAAACTAAATTATATACCTACATGCATGGCACTAAAATGATTTTTATCTTCCATTATTAATCACGAAGGATCTCTCAATAGTTTCCGAGTATTCCTGAATTTTTGCGAAGCGAAATAATACGCAATGTAATTTCCAACCTATGAGGTTTTGAGGCCTGTTTACCCGTAGTAACGGCCATGCAGGTCTACAAATGATAGTATTGTAATTGACGTGGTAAGTTTCCTCCCTCTTTAATTTGATGAGAATAATTTATTTAGGCGGTGGCTGACCACGGAGAGAGGCTTCCGGCTGAAACATTTACATTTAATTGGAAAGCACTGTACCGTTCTGTCGGTATAATCAAAGGCGAGCCCCCCTGCGGCCTACCTCCACGCCCCGCGCCCCCGCCCCCGCCCCCGCACCCCTTCGTCATCTCACTGATATCACCACCATTTTCGCTTCAACTAATTTATACATACTACATATATGACGTATGAGTGGCGCAAAACTATACTTTAACAACTTTATCTGTAAAATAGCAAGCAATCATTATAGTTCATATGGAGTTATACAGCAAACAGAAGGTAACCCAATATTTACTGATTTTACAATCGAGTGGATTTTGTTAATAAATCACTTGATCCTGAAATCGCAAAATATTTAACTACTTAGCTTTAGACGTTAAACACCTTACAATCATTAGGAAAGTGGTTCCCTAGCTATAAAACCTTTCAAATACGACGTTCACGCCATTACCTACTGTACTGTCAGTATTTCCAGTTTCTTATCGGAACTACTTTTTCGAATAGCGGATATGAGGTAGCATATCTACGGAATTCCTTATACCCTTTATTACTGCTTACGAAGGCTGAAAACAAGACAATAACTGAGCCTCCCCTCCTGAGCCGGGATCACGCTTGCACTATACGTCTTCATGCATTCTTCAAGAGTTATAGAGAGGTGGAAGTTTCGTCAAAGCCATCCCGAACAATCCCTAAACAGCAAGAAATCTTAGTTAGATGGAAAGGAATGGGTATGGGCCGCAAAGGAAGCGCATACAGAGGGGATGCCTTGAAATATTGAGCGCCATGTTTTAGTAATACAATCCGCAACGCAGCCCTCACCAACCAATGCCCGGCAATGCTGCACACATCCGAGGAAGTCGGACCTTCTTTCAAAAATTCAATCAAACAAGGTATGTAGAAAATCTTCAAGCATTAATTTATAGATTTATATAGACCTCGTGACGTCTACCTTCGACCCGTGGGAGACCTATTTAATCGTCTGAGGAGCAACTGCACTGACGAGACTTTGAAGAGTTTTCTGATTGACCGTTACCGCTAGTGTTAATAAACACGACGTTACAAGCACCTAAGAACAAGTATAATGAAGAAATTGCAAAAACAGCGACTATGGACATGTAATTTTTAAATAGTTTAACTTACAAACTTCTTATCGCGATCCATCACTGAATCGAAAAAAGGAATTTCTAGAAAGATTCTCTCAATAGGTTCTTTCACAGCTCTGACTGACTTTGGTGTCACTCCAAATGAAAACAAACAATCTTATAGCAGGAAACATAACTGAAAAATCACTGTCATTTGATGGCAAAACGCGGCATTTGGCAACTGGGGTAGCGCCTTTAAGCACGAAAACCATTGGGAATTCGAGGGGCATTTCTCACAAGCAAATTTTCGCAAGTGAAAAGTGAGCGAGCCCTCTGCTCTTCTGTTGTGATATTTCTCCAATGACTACTTAGCTGTTAGCAGTGCTTCTGAGGTGTTCGGAAGTTGTGAAAACGCCAGCGGTCACTACAGAAACAGATGAACGGAGAACATTGCTGAAGACAAACCCTCCAGCCTTTGTTGGCATGTCGGTTTATAATTAATATACGCCCGTTTGATGATGCCGCCAACCCACGCTGATGCCGCAGCCCCTGGCTAATAGGAGGGAGAATACAACCCCATTATAATAGGTACATATGGCCCAACCAAACGCTACGCTATCTTGATGTGGAGGTGTAAACTTGCTGTCGCGTTTTCTGAGAAAAGTCTATATGTGTACCTACGTATGTTCAGAATATATAAGGTTTGCAGTGGTGGTTCCTGCTTTCTTCTGTTTTTCAGATAGATTTACACTGGGATTTCACATTTCATGTAAGACTATAAAAGCAGGGGTTAACTCAAATTTTCAAGGGGACAACAGGGAGATCTCGAGACCCAGTAATACTTTGCTATAAAATTACTTAGCAAATTTCTCAGTCTTTCCGCCTAAAGGGAAAAATTAAAAATAGTTCGCCGGTTGCAGTGGTAATCTTATGAGTTATAGGAGGGTAAATGCACCTTCATCACAAGCCAGATATCAGTATAATTGGTGCCTCTCAGTGGCCGAGTGGTCAAGGGGTCCGCTTTGTGTCCTGAGAGGTCCGGGTTCGAATCCCGGCGGAACGGAAAAATTTTCCGCTTCCTACATGGATGTATTGGCTTCGGCCCACTCCTAAACTGGCTTCGGCCCACTCATATTCGGCTTCGGCTAAAAAAATTAAAAATTAACATCTAGCAAACCAACTTATAGGCCCATATTATGTTCTCTGAACGTCGCGCGTTAAAAAAAAAAAAAAAAAAAAAATCAGTGTAATTACAGATTACAGGTTACTTTACTTAAGGTTCGACTCTTGAGACATGAATATCCCTCTGTTCAATTTCCAAGTAGTGAACACTGTGCACATCATTATAACTGTACAACAATTTAACTGAGTTGGCACCAATGCGAGGAAATTCAGCAGTTCCATACCGAGCAGAACACAATTTGAGCGCATTGATCCAAAAACTTTGCTCCGCTCCTCGCTAGTTTTTCCCGAGTTCATGGAAGTCATGGAACATATTTCGCTGCTTTGCATCGAAACTTTGTCAACAGTATGTATGTATAGTAGTGTATGAAGTTGGAAAAGTTGTATCAACTGTCGTTCCCTGTCGACCATTTCTACTGAATCACAATCAAAACCACCTTGGACCCATGCCAGAAGTTGCCAACGTGTTCAAGTTTCAAGTTTGAAGTTGAAGAAAAGCGGAAAATACGGTTTCTTAGTTATAAAGAAACCTATTCTTGCCTCTGCAATGTATCCCTACAAGAGAAAAGCACGAACACAATATGACTAAAGATTCTGCCTTCTTCCCTTCATAACATGCACCACCTGTGATTATGTCTCACGACATAGCGCTTCACTACAACACAAAACTATAATACAATTTAACTTGTGGAACTAATTGACTAATTGTTCGTTATTCTGTTTGATGGCATCGCTTCGCTTCCTCGGTGGTTGGTGCATGTAGGATGTAGGTTCGCGGCTCCCCCTATGCTGCTGATAATGAATTAATGGGCCTTTGTTTGTGGACGATGTGGACAGCCGAACGCAATTGATAGCCAGAGGGGATGGGGGGGGGGGGGGGGGGGGGGTATGAACACCACTGCAAAAATTCAATCACCGCAATTCAAAGTTTCGAAAACAAGATAAAATGGGGAGCAGCAGGGCCGTTAGCGACACAACGACCCCCCACCTCCGCTCGCCTGTGTATACAGTCGAGCTTTCTGCACCAAACTAAACCGCCTCTTTTATTTTAAAGCGAACCAATAGAATAATCGTACAAAACACACTGATACCTTTCTATATTGACGACAAGGTAGCGAATCTTATAAAGTGTACCTATATAGGTATACACCTACAACATAAAAACCCATGGGGAGAAGAAATCGACTCTACGGCGTCACTCTGTCGTAGAAAAAAAATAATCCAAGACAATGCCTAGAAATGTCAACGATAAATTTGACAGAGGAATAAAATAGGAACGGTCCCCTGCAGTGTTTTGCAAAGGTGACAGAGCCTCGCCCAAGAATATTTATGTGTGTGCGTGCACCCTGCACGTGGCCCTGCCAGGAAAACGCACCAATAAATCAACAAGGGCGAAAATGTGAGTGCGAAATCAAACTGAGAGGGACGTGGACATAACGATGAATAGTTATTTTCCTTCGACGCTCCACCAACAAATCTACTGTACGTTCGCTGACTCAACAAAACTATAGGCAGAATAACTACCAGTCATTGTGGAAGTATTTAAGACTTTCGTCGAATAGTTTAGAGCCAGCATAATGGCCTGAGACGCGACAGTGAGACTGTTTGGGCGCTGATGATGCACTTTTACCACCCGTAAGATATTTTAATTTTTTCCCTTTGGCTTAGCGATGTTCTAATGACCTACGGACGCAGATTGCCCAGTTTTCTAAAAATTCTTTAGATTTCCAATGTTTTGCAAAGTCTCTGAGGTGTCAACCTATATAAAGTAAAAATAAGTATGGAGGCACAAAGTTGTATAAACGTGGAGCAATCCAACCAATTTTTTCGCCGTTCCAAAGATCGCCGTGACGGTATCACTTTGTTTCTGGCTCTTCCCATGTTTTATCAGCATTTATCTCGCACTAACCTTCCATCCCCACAAAAATATAAAGTCGTTACCCTCAAAACGTATCTTTTGGACTTCTCTTTTTACGACATGGGGCTGTGAAAACAGCAAAAGTCACAGTTGGAGGTTCCGAGAAATTCTTCGCTTAATCCAATGGAAGACGTAGGCAAGTTGTTTGACATTTTATTTTACTGCTGCTGACACAAAAGGAACGACTCGATTCCGATTCAACGGGAAATGTCCTCTGCTTTTCCTTTTTTTGTCAAGTTTTATTTTATTTTATTACTACCTATTTTTATGTACCTGAAGTATAAATGCAACATCACAGACAATACGAATAAGATCTAGGCTACGGGTTTGCCAAATGTTGAGATCTAGGTAACCACAAGTAATTTTAATAGATTTTGCGTTCTATTCTTTTAACACATGATAAATTTATGTCTGTTTAACTTCAGTAACTTCAGTTATAGTTATTTACAACGGTGAATGGGTCGAAAAGGAGAAGAAATGAAGCGCAAAGACGCTGATGCATGTTGGTCACACCCCACAGCATATCTATCCCCTTTTGACTTCTCAAAGGGTCGCGGGTCGCGAGTCGAGGGTGACGGTAACGACCTATGCTCCCTCTTCAAGCTCTTTGTATAGATATAGAGAGAATTGAAAAAGGAAAACTTTATGAAGACATCGTGCATGTTGCTCTGCGATGAGGGGACGACAGTTGGTATATAACTTAAGGGTCCGCTATACCTGACGGTGCATTTTTTGCCGCCCATAAGATTAACATTGCGAGCGGCGATTCATTTTCAAGGTTTACCCTCGGTTGGAAAGACACAAAATTTTGCCTGTACCTAGCCCTAACAATGTTCTAGGGCAGTGGTTCTCAAACTTTTTGGCTGACGGAACCAAATTTAGTCGGGAATTCTTTCGTGGAACCTTAAACATTGGATCGTCGATTTCAGAGGTTTTTTAGGAAACAACAACAATACATTTTTCTATTTCAATTTTTCTAAACTAAACTAAAATTGTATTCCCTGAAGCTCGGAGAAGGCTTCGCGGAACCCCGGCAAGGCTTCGCGGAACCAAATGGTTCCGCGGAACACAGTTTGAGAACCACTGTTCTAGGGAGTGTTCGAAGCAGATTTCCCATTTTTTTTTACTGGTTTTCGAGATACAGCACTTTTCTTGAGGTATGCGATGCTAGCATTTGCAAAACAGTTGCAATAAAAGAAACCAGTGAGAAATGGGGAAATCTGCTTCGAACACTCCCTAGAACATTGTTAGGGCTAGGTACAGGCAAAATTTTGTGTCTTTCCAACCAAGAGTAAACCTTGAAAATGAATCGCCGCTCGCAATGTTAATCTTATGGGCGGCAAAAAATGCATCGTCAGTTATAGCGTCCTCTTAAGGCCAAATAATTTTGTAGGAAAAGTTATTGTTACTTTTTTATGAAGATTGGGGATGTATCATGATAATGTAGGTATTACCGCCGGATGAAAATGGGAAATATATAATACAATATATCTTTAGTTACGTAAGCAGGTACATTCATGCAGTATATGTGACAAAGTTTGTTACAAGAGTCAGGTTAGAAAGCGATCATGGGGGCATAGGGCCATGGTAGGAGTTACAATTATATAGGTAAGTATGTAAAAATCAACAATAGGCGCCTCGAATAATTGTATAATTTAGTAAGATGTCATATTTTATAGTTCATAATTCGTATTTGGGAAAATTGAAAGAAACTGGAGTGACACTAAAGTGAGTGCGAAGCAGCTACCCTAATTGCGTTGAAGTACACTGTAATTTCGAAGAAAAGACAAGCAGGCATTTACAAGGAGCCCTATATCTTTAGAAGTTCACAGAACATAGTTTTTGAGAAAAGAACTTGGCAGCAAGGGCTCAAGAGAAAGTTCCTAAAACAATTTTTCAAAACATTCGAAGAATTTGACATGCCTGAATTCTGTTCCCCATATAGAAATTTTATTTAAATCATGTGCAAATGAGAATATATATTCTGACTTTAATATAAAATGCCTGACAGCGCGGGAAAGGGGTGAAGATCGCTCTGGAAAATGCTTACGGAGAACTCAACTCAAACTCACCCCTTGTAATGATAACAATGCACAAAAATACTTCCATCTCCTACCTCCGAGGTGCGAACCCCGATTCTAGACCGGAAAGAATTGACGTTCCGAACAATGCATACAAAAAGCGGGTGACAAAACAGTTTCCACAATAAATCTAAGGGGAAGAGATATAGAAATTAGAATTGCAAAAGTTTTGTTTTCTCTGGAAATGAGTAATGGGTGGCCGGGATGATTTTCCGGGCTGTTTGGCCCGGCTGCAAGAGGCTGCAAGAGGCAAGTAGAACATCTCCGTGCCTGACATTGGAATAATGCTGTCAGCCTGTGTTACCCTATCCTCCCTACTCTCCCACTCCCCCATATATTGCTGCCATCTGAACCTGACTCATTGTAAATACCTTCCGCGATCTTACATTTTTATTTCTTAGTGACACTTCTGCTCGAATCTGAAAATCGGTATCAGTTATCAGTTGCTCTGATGAGTGAGATGTCTGAGAGTAGGTCTACTTAATTTATGGAAGTGAAAGAAAAGAAGACATATCTATAGGTACATAGTAAAATCCTATATTTATTGGAAAATGTTTTATAGTTAGTGTGACTTTCTCAGTATGAGCTTTGTAAGCCAGGAGCTTTTTAAAATTATTGGTCAACAGTCCACGAAGTGGGTGAGGGATGTTTCCATTAATTCGTCTAGTCCTTAATGCGAACACACATTGTGTTTGGGGGATGGGGAGTATTGGGGAGGGGGAGTTAACGATTTTTGATCACTTTTCAGATTTTCATTATTTTTAAAACTACAAATCCGGATTTGTGTAAAAAAAGAGCTACAAATGCAAAGTGGGGACGCAGTTCCTTAATCCCTGGCAGAGATATCGCAGGGTTTCTTTGACCAACACCAGACCTGTCAAATTTTATTTGACGTGTACACCGACTCTTCAATTACATAATCATGAATCTGCAGGCTAACACCTCGAACTGAACCCCCGACGACAATGGACTATGGCATGGCGCATGGCAGAGAAAAAATAATCCTTACTTTATGACTACGGCCCACGGCCAGTGAATTCGAGTGGTTATATTGAGGCTATTGGGTGAAAAAGCCACCGTTATAAACTGATAGACAAAACTTGAATCTGAAATCTAACTTAGTTAACAAGACATGTTGCTGGGGGCAAGATTCCCTATTTTACAATAACTACTCGTAAACGTACCCAACAGGTTTTTTCCTATTTTACAATACTCGATTTTAACACTTACCTACCAGGTTTTTGATGCGTCAGTTTCAAACAATAAACGTTGCCGGTACGCCAGTGCGAAGCTGAGCAAACTGCGGAGAGTAGTTGTATGCGTATGAAGTGGGAACGGTACCACCCAGAGTGTAGTAGGATGCAACAGCAGGTAAAGCACTCGCACGGGATGAGGGGAAGAACGAAGGACCCGTGAAACCAGCGGTTGTGACGAAGGTGGCAGCGCCAGGTACGAGAGTAGCTGCAAACCGTGACGTAGTGGGGAGCACCGTGGGGGTGACCAAACGTGAAGCTGTGACAACAGGTGCCGGAGCCGCGACCAGGCGAGCTGCGGTCACCACAGGGGCAGGCACGACGGGAGGAGCTGCTGGGAGCACGATGCGAGATCCGGGCAGGACCTGAAAATTATAACAAAAGGCACCTGCAGTTTCTGTAATATAATGTAGGTACCTAACAAAAATACTTACTTAAATACTTCCTTTGTAAGTGCAATTTTTTTGGAAGGACTTTTTAAGTTGACAGTAATGTCAATTACTTAAGTACCTAACTATGTAGGTTGGTATATCGGGAGCCATTCGAAGAAGCTGCACCATCTCTGTTAAAAAGTTGATTGTCTTGGAGCTTGTTAAAAGTAAAGCCTACTTCTATGATTGCCTATAAGCACCTATACATACCTATAGTTCGCCTACAAATCTACAAACTATTTCTTGAAAACTAAAATTTGTGAAACGAAGGGTGAAAATCCAAGCGGTACCAGAATGAATACTTTCTGGAGTTAAATACTTTCAGTCTTCACAACTACCTTACAACACCAGATACAAAAATTATTGGGAGTCAGATACCTAGGTAAGGAACCTTGATTATGGTACGTATTTTCTAAAGTATTTTACCTGGGGGGCAGGGACCACAGGAGCAGCAACAGCCGAGGCGGCAGCTCTGTCAACCGCCAGGGGGGCCGTGGCACTCAGCACTCCTCTCAAGGCTTCTGATGCAGAAGCGGCTTCAACAAGCTGAGCTGGGGGCAAGACGGCGGCTACTTTGTTGAGCAGAGGAGGGGGGACGACAGCACGAAGGTAGGGGAGCAGTGGCGCCAGAGCTGCTGCAGGAAGCGCTGACAGGGGAGTTATTATGAACCCTCGCTTGTCCCGACCAGCTTCATTGCTGACTGTCTCAACCTGCTCACTGTCTTGGTTCACCTCCCGTGCATTCTCACTTTGAGCGCAACTGGAAGCAACCAAGGCCCCCAAGACCGTAAATGTCTGGAAAAATTAAAACATGTATTATTTAGCCGAAATTCTATGACTTAAGGGGGCTGGAGTGTCAACGAGCCTCCACAACCTCAGAGAAAATAACAGATTTTTCTGGGGAAATATGTGGACAGGTAAGTAAGGCTGCTGGATGATTACAAAACAATATTTATCACTTTGCTTTTACATGGCTGTTAAAAATAGACCAAGATAACACTAAATATCTCACTTTTCCGAGGCGCGACTGGGTGGGCAGAGGCGGAGGCAAGGCACTCCAGCTAACTTTAAGCTACTTACCAAAAAGAATTTCATGTTGTGACTCCTCCAGCTGTGCCTGTGTCCGTCAACCCAATGATCCAACTTGGGAAGATGGTCTTGTTTTATATGCGAAGACCTTCAGGTGACGAAAGGTGGGCGCTGGGCAGGCAGCTTGTATTTCCCAGTGCCAAGTCCGGCAGACATGCTTTGAGAGTGCCAACTCATGTGTCCCAGTAACCAGTAACTGCTGCTCAATATCACAATGTTTATTGTCAATGGCGATACCCTTACGTAAATTGAAATTCATTGCCATTTGTCGAAGGAATATCAATCAAGAGTTAGTAGGTGAGGTAGGCGCAGGTACAGGTACCATCATGCTTAAAGTACCTACCTACGTTACCTATATCCATATGCCACTCACATCGTGGGTAATATAAGGTCTGGCTTAATATGTCTTGTACAACAGTCTGACAAGCTTTTAATGCTGTTACTACTGCAACAACCCTACTCAGATAATATGGTATCTGAAAGAGCGAGGTCAAAATAAAAAAATAAAATTAGTTCAGTTGCTAAGTTATGCCGACCTGAGGTAAAGGGATTAGGGATAAAAACTGCGCCTAAAACAGGCGTATTGTCCTGATGTTTTTTCTTTTTATCCATATGGCGAGCAAAAAATTTGGACTCTCATAAATCAAATGGTATACAAATTATAAATGGATCAACCCTTCATTTCAGAGACCAAACACGAGGTCAACATTAAGAATGGCCTAAGTAGATGCCCTAGATAACTTTTATGTTTTAAACAGATTGTAAGGAATTACTTGTATGCAAGGTACGGCTATTTAAAAGTGAGCTTCTTATTTTAAATCTATATTGACCCGACAATCGTACAACAAAGACCGTAGTATGTTTAAAAACTAAAAGTAACTAATTAGGTACTGTACATTAAAAAATTAATATTAAAATAATTTTACGTACTTATAAGACATACCGAATTCTAGGTATAGGTACAATAGCATTTCTGTTTAGTCAATGGGGATCACACATTCATCTTTTCTTCTGACTAGTAGTTGGAGCACACCTTTAGAACCAGATAGCTATGGAAATAAACAAAATATTAAAAGATATGAGATTCACGGTAAGTGGAGATTTTTACGTTTATGCAAGAATCACAGCCAAAGCTTTAAAGGCTAAGCTTTAAATTTAAACAGCATGTTTTGAGGAAAATCTAAAAACAGGACCAGAGGCGGACCTGCAGAGAATAGCAGCAGGTGTGCAACAGAAAAGGTGTCAAAGACCTGACTCAATGGCTAGATCATCAAATGACTGGGGCAAGACGCCCCCCTGCCCACAGGCTCCTCCGCCACTGCAGTGGTGACGGTGACGACTAACACTTATGCGGATCAAATGAACTTCCAGTATGACTGACTGCCAAATGTTTTGATGACCGCCCGAAGCATGATATTGTATCCATCCATTTTTCAGTCATGAACTAATTTTTGTTGTTGTAGAACCAAAGGCGACCAAATGATGCTACAATCAGCGTCGAGAGTTTTTGAATGATTTTACCATATTAGAAGCAACTGTCAAGACAGATGTTGTGACCTTATCTAAGTTTTAGCCAAGAAAGCGTCGTGATCCTGTTATTATTCTCATACTTGTGGCCCGCCCCTCACCCACAAGGCACACGAGTTTATCCTTTGGATTAGGGACAGTGTTGCAAACAAAGAACTCTCTTGGGGTCTAGGGGCAGCTAAGTAACTTGGTATGTAGGTGAATTAAACAAGGAACAGCCTAGCCAGCTACAAAGGAAAAATCAATTCAAAAGTCGTTCTTCTACATAACTACAGGCATTAGCAGCATTTATGACTGAACGCATTCTCAAATTATTGCACGGAGGTAGAAGGTTCAGCAACAAGTAAGCAAATACAACAGCTTATAGGAACGCTTTTCGGGAACTTCGGGAAAAGTGCAATGTAGTATTCTCTGGTGTCATACAACATACATACAACATACAATAGCTCAATATACGGCTTATAAGATTCCTCAGATTAGTGTCTTCTGGGATCTCACCAAAGTAACCTTTGAATATTTTTTTTTAACATCAGAAACTAGTTCCAACTTGTTGGGATTTAACAGTCGAAATACTCGAAATATATCTGAGCAACACAAAAAAATCACTCGAATGTTAAATTGAAACACAATCAAACTAGTGCTAAAAAGCTAAAAAGTTATAGCTACAGAAAAAATACCCAACTGCTTCCAAGGCAAGGTGCCAGAAAAAAATGTAAACATACTGGTTCGATTAGTCACTCTAAAGGTACTGAAGGCTTGGTTCGACGGATTGAAATTTTCAGTAAGTACCATTTTCCCATCCAACTACAAGGTAACTTTGGTACATTCTATCACCCCTTAACCTAGCATAACTCTTTTAAGGCAACTATACAACAATTGAATATTTTTAATTCAGTCGTGGCGCAGCTGGAGGATTCTTTACATTTAAAGACAATCATCGAAAACGAAAATAATATCGAAGTATAATCCTTTGCCACTAGCTAATTACAGCATAGGTATGAATAATTGCAATATCATGGATGATGGTAGTTACATGGCTGAAATTTACGCTATGGCATTCCCTTCTGTATTCTTCCATAGATTTGATTAGATTTGATCTGTCAACGAGTTTATTACCAGACTTGCATTTCAAAAAAAAAAGTCACCAACCGATGATTGTCTATAAATTTTGTAAATCACCCTCCAACAATAGGACGGCGTACAAACATGCGTACAATTCAACTAAGCCAAAGCATGCCAATTTCCGTCTATCCGTATAGAACTAGTGGACACGACGATAGCAAATTGCAAGCACTGCCTCATTTGAGAAACCACATATTTTTTTAAGTTTTGCTCGGAAACGGAAATAATAATTGAGCACTCAAATCTTTGGAAACGAAAAATTACTACTTACTTCGTCAAATTATGTTACGGTTACAGAGGCAGCTAATATCAGCTGTAGATGCAACGCGTTTTTTCTGCTTCTCAGAGACATGTTTCTGCAAAAACTACTGAATATTTATGTATGTAGGTATATTCAACTTTTCGTCACACAAAGATAGGCTTCAAGAACTGGTTGCTAATCGTATCTGCAGATGAAAAGACACATGACTAAAGTTAACTTTTAGGGCACACTACAGTGGACTCTACGAACATGTGAAATTCACCCTAAGAAGCAAAAAACAAACAGTAGGCACTGGATCTACATCCTCATCAATTCAACGCAAAACACAAACATAAGCTTTTCCAGGGACCGCCCAACCAAAACCAAGTGACATCACACTAAGGGTGCGTCCCACCATGCCCAGTTAAAATTAAACTGGAGATTTACCATGTTAAATTTAACTTTTAAGTTAAGTAAACATAGGACAAAATCTCCAGTTTAATTTTAAATGGGCATGGTGGGACGCACCCTGAGAAGCAAATCAAGATTTTTGTCAAATAGTAGTTATGAAACAGCATGCTGTGGTCACTGGTGGGTTTCGCCTTGACACTCCTGTGCTACCACGTGGCAGAGAACGCGATGCAAATAGCGGTTTGTATTTACCAACATTTAGGGCCTCTTGACATGTACCAAAGTTGTCGGACCAACGGCCACTTCTTACGCACTAAACCAAATTAACCACACCCCTGGTACATGTAAAAAGACGGAAACGTGAGTTGAGCAAAGCACTGTCAGCTCGTAAGAAACAGTGCTTGCTAATTCAGATCAACGCATCGCTGCATTAGTGCAGTAACCAAAAAGTACTATTACACAGTCAAAACCTGACAGGGACGAGTCGCATTCTAGGTAACTGCCAGAAGAATACCCCACTCGGATCCCAAGAAATAAAAAATAAATGGGACTTTTTCAGCTTTTACGCGATCTACAGCCACAGCTACAATAGAAGGAAATTTATGGCCCAATTATTACTTGATGTTTAACACCACTCTCTGCAATCAGCAATGTTCACTTTAGTTTAGGACGCTGGAGCCTATAGAGTAAAATAATTAGGTGAGTCCCCACGGGTCTTATAGTACTTGAAGCCAATAACCCCAATGGCCATAAGACCTATGGTCAGCACCATACCCCCAATGAAGCTCATTCCGTCGAATGACCTGTCCTTGGAAGGAGCGACCGGGGCAGCCGAGGGAAGCACGGTCGTTGTTGGAGTCGTGGCAGCAGAAGGCGTCACGGGAGGAGCCACAGTAGTGGTCGTGGTTGTAGCCGGGGTACTTGGGGTTGTCGAGGTTGTACTTGTGATCGTGCCATTGGTGCCGTTGTTGGGAGCAGATGTAACAGTAGTGACTTGAGTAGTCGGTGCTATTGTTGTGGTGCTGGTTGTATCATTGGCTAGGGGGATAACTGGTACACTGGCTGGAACTGGCTGAATATTTTGGGTGTTATTTTCAACCTTTACAGGAGGACTAATTGGCTTTGTAGTGCTCTCAGGATTTACTGCAGGTACAACTGGTTTCGTCGCATTACCACTCACATCTGTAGCACCAGCAGGAGGCACTGTAACGAAGAAGAGTGCTGTAGCGTACACGTGGCATGGACCCAAGTTAACTAAATTCTCTGGGAACCTAACTAGGAGAGCCGTAGTGACAATCGCACTGTGACGCTTAAAATATATCTATCCTGGAAATGGTCAGTGTCAGAAAAGGAGCTTCAGTTTTTCCAAACAAAGTAACGTATCGCATGGACTTTGGCTCCGTGACCAAGAGTCCATTCGAATGGTTTTTCTGTTTTCATTGTTACGTAATAAACAATGCCAAGATTCACCGAAATCTCTCTTTGACCTCCTGAAAAAGTAGGTATATAGGCATGTACCAGAGCAATTAAAAAAAGTCACCACAATACCGTGGTCATTTTAATTGAACGTGCCCCCCTTTACCGCACTGTCATAAGGTCAAAGTCGCAAGTGTAGACCTAGGTACTTATTGTGAGCACTTGCCACGCTTACTGCACAACCCCAATTTGAGAGTCAAGATGAACAGAACTGCGTAGGTAGGAATTAACAATATTGGTTTGATATTTACCTGGAGGTGGCTGTTCACCTGAAATTACACATAGAGCCGCAAAGAGAATGCTTAAATTAAAAATATATTTGATGGTAAGCATGGCTGATGAGATTCGCAAGTTTATTTAAATTTAAAGTATTATTTATTTTATTTTCCCTGTCAGCCACCGTCACGATTTCTTTTTCAAATATGCAACATGGCCGCCGGAAGTCAACACTGCCGTCTTCTGCTTTGCGTCACATTCTGCCGCGTTTATTCAAATTTATACATTGATTTTCATTTTCATTTACGAAATAAATATTTATTACTTTATTAATACAATATGTTTACATTGTAATGAAATTTATTTGAAGGTACAGTCGGATATAATTTTTCTAGAATAAAATGTCTTTTTAATACGAAGTAGGTAAGTAAGTAGGTAAGTAAGTTTTAAATTGAGCGAATGAAATTGGTTAGCCAGTTGGCTTTAAAATTCCAACGTCTTCACTTAGTTACTAATACTAATGTCATAAAATTTACATTTAATGTAGATTTTTTCCGTTTCCAGATAGTAATGTGATTTGGAAAAGGTTTATTATATTTCAGACCGACTTGCATACCCTCCTAGTTTAAAACCTCGAACAAGCTGAAAAAGCTATATTAGTAAGTTCTAAAAATTGATTTATAATTTTTTAATACAAGAAAAATAGTGATTAACATTTAAATATTTATTTTAGTTAAGAAGCGACACCTTTCAAAACCATATCCGGCGTTTCCCCATCTTTACCTTACGAAAAAGTCAAAAAGCAACTTTCCAAATAAACATTTTTCTTTTTCATTACAAAAATGGGATGGCGGATGGCTTCTTGTTGGTAGTGTTTATCTTGAGCCGCGGATTCTTTCTTTTACATGTTATAATACTCCCTGCACACAGTTTCCAAACTTCATTGAAAATAATGGAGAAAGATGCCCTGAAGCTTTCTGAAGCATAGGTAGAGCTAGTGTTTATATTTCATTGCCAAAGTTAACAGATGTAACGTTTCAAGTGGGATCACAATAACATCGATCGTAAGGGGTCGGTAATAGTGACATTTATGAGTGAGTTGGGCCATGTCTCGGACGGAGTTTTACTGCGCGCCAGTCGTGTAAACAGACCATTTTACATACATTTATTTGCTGTAGGGGTCTGTCTTTGTGATCATGTCGACTGAAAACGACCGTATCTTTTACGCTAAATTGGAAGCATTACGGGACGTAAGGTAAGTTTAAAAATTATTTGAATACGGGCCGTACTCTCACAGTGGCAGGACACTGACGTATGAAGTATAAATGTGAGGACCCAGGTTCCTGTCCAGGCGGTCGTATCCCCATTTTTCCTGTAAACCGTGCCCGGCACCAATTGACAGCGTACAATACAGAGTGGTTGTTCAGCTAACATTGAACCTATGCACTATGCACCAACTTCTTGATTATTACATACCTGACAGGTAGGTAGTTAGTAGGTAGTGCAAAGGATGACCAAAAGACCCTCGGCCTGGATAGGTGCAGATACCATGGTGGAACTCTGCTGCTTGTATCCCTCTAGTCTAGACCTTTTCCCTTTTAGGGCTATGGCGCACCAAATTTTATTTAGGATTTCAGTGCGACCTCAAATAGGTAAGTACCTCAGTTGGCCGGTTTTTTTCAAGTAAACGAAAGTGGCCGGTTTGTGAAAGGAGGTGTTTTTCTAAGGTTAGAATATGATACTGGAGACAACAGTGTACTTAATTGTGGCACCTAGGTATATAAGTAATATGTAAATTCTTTTCTTAAGGTCCAAAACAATGCAAATGGAGAAGTTGAAATCAAGGATTCTGCAAGAAGTGGAGGCCAAAGACAGGGAAGAAAAATGCCTTTTAGATTATAAGCAAGAAATGGAAGCTCTAACTCAGGAAAAAATGGCCCATGTTGAGGAGCTGCGCCAAATCCATTCGGATATAAATTCTGTAAGTTTCTGTCACTTTTGCCTCGTGTAAGTACATTTCCACAGGTTGTAGGTGCCTAGATTAAACTAAGCGGCTCCACGTCAAACATGATGTCTCCAGAGGCAATCGATTTCATTACTAAAGTAGTAAGGAAGGATCAAAACTCCGAAATTCTATGTGGTATTACTGGAGAATTATTAGAAAATGAACACATTTGGTAATATACTTTTAATAATTGTTCATTACAGCAGTGTCACCACAAGAGTAATAGTCAACACACGATTAGAGACTTGCACAACAAAACTCTACGTCACATTTGGTGTTTGGCGGTTTTATTCAAACTCTAACACTCTCCCTTAAAACCCAAACCCAAACCAAGACCTTTAACACAAAGACAATGCTTTTGAACACCCAACGGTTTGGTTAAAATATCAGCGATCATATCTCCAGTACCCATGTATGAAAACTTGACCTCTCCCTCAGCTACAGCCTGCCTTAGGAAATGATGACGCACATCAATATGTTTCGTACGACTATTGATCATTTCATTACACGCTAGAAATTGCGCTGACTGATTATCATTAAAAATGACAACTGGCTTCTCATACTTATCCTCAGTCAACTGACTTAGTATGTTAACCAAAAACTTGAGTTCCTTTGTGGCATCCGACAATCCCATATACTCGGCTTCCGTCGATGAGAGTGCCACGGTGCGTTGTTTCCTGCTTTCCCAGCTAACGGCACCTCCAGCCAATTTGAAACAGTATCCAGTGTACGACTTCCTGTCGATCTCGGTATTGCCCCAGTCTGCATCAACTAAACCCACCAGAGATTCACCAGTTTTCTGAAACTTAAGACAGTAATTAGTGGTGCCTCTTAGGTATCGAAGAATTCTTTTTCCATGCGACCAATGCTCCAAAGAATGCTTCGTGTTGAATTGTGCTAACCGACTGACAACATGAGCAATGTCAGGTCTGGTGCAAACAGCCAAATAAGTAAGGCAACCAATCAATTGCTGGTAAGGCACATCTGCCTCTTCACCAGGCTCAGGAATCTTCAATTTACAATTCGCTTCCATTGGAGTCTTTGATGGCTTGCAATTTTCCATACTAAATTTCTTAAGAACTTTCTCAATGTAGTGAGCTTGATCTAGCTCAATCATTCCGTTCTTTCTTGACAATCTCATGCCTAAAAGCTGTACGGCAGTACCTAAATCTCTCATTTCAAAGTGATCTTTCAATTGATTTTTAACGATCTCTTTGTCATGATCATTGCTGGAAAAAATATATAAATCATCCACGTATAAGGCCAAAATCACAGTGCTTCTTTTACCTTGCTTCTTAAACACACAGGGCTCTCCCTGGAGTTTTTGAAAACCTATGCTAGCGAGCACAGACCCAATCTTTGAGTACCAGGTCCTAGAAGCTTGATGAAGGCCATACAACGCTTTCTTTAACCTACAGACTTTCTTTTCTGAACCTTTGGCAACAAGTCCCTGAGGCTGACACATATATACCTCCTCTTGCAGTTCCCCATTCAAAAAAGCTGTTGTAACATCCATGTGATCAATTGACCAACCTTTCTCTGCTGCTAAAGCTACAAGCATACGAAGAGTTGAGTTTTTAACTACTGGAGCGAAAGTTTCCTCATAGTCAGACCCTTGCTGTTGTGAGAAACCTTTAGCTACCAATCGAGCTTTAAACCTCTCAACGTTCCCATCGCAATCTTTTTTAACTTTATAAACCCATCTGCAACCAATTGCTTTCTTTCCTTTTGGAAGATCAGTAAGTTCCCAGGCACTATTTTTCATAAGAGCTCTATGCTCAGATGCCATAGCTTCCTCCCACTTGGGTCTGTTCTCGCTTTCCAACATCTGTGAATAAGACTGAGGTTCATCCTCCAAACTCACGTGAAAAAGCTCAAACCCGGAGTACCTCTTGGGCTTTCTTACTCTCTGTGGATAGGGATCAGACCGCACGACGTCCACTGCGCTATCGTCCGCGTCCTCGACGGGGTCCGGAACGTACTCGCTGGTGTCCCCGAAGTCGATAAGAAACTCGCTCGTGTCTGCGAAGTTCTCTGCGTCTGATTCGTCCTCCTCCCTTTCCGCCTCACCATCAGAAGCGCTGTCAGAGCTACCTGCTGCTGTCGATGCCTCTGCTTCTGGGGTGTCACCATTTGAGTCACCTGACGCGTCTGCGTCGCCAACTTGGTCCAGGGGTAGCACCCATGGAGACTCTTTGGTTTCTGAATCTAGGCCAGGAAATTGATTTTCGATAAAAACAACATCTCTTGCTTTTATGACTACATTTGGGTTTTCAGGGTCTACTAACCTATAGCCCTTTGTATCTTCACAATAGCCAACGAAAATAAGCCTCTTGCTTTTTGGATCAAATTTCTTTCTCAGGGTCTTTGGAATATGATTGTACGCAGTACACCCAAATACTCGCAGATGACTTAAATCTACATCTTTTCCATTCCAAACCTGTTCTGGTACTTTACCCATTACTGCCTTGGTCGGTGACCTATTTTTGAGATAGATCGCTGTGTTCATGGCTTCTGCCCAGTACGCAGCACCCAACCCAGCATCCTGTAACATCGTTCGAGCCTTCTCTCCAAGCAACCGGAACATTCTTTCTGCTACACCGTTCTGGCTTTGACTGTAGGGACAACTAGTTTGATGACGTATCCCACAGGATTCTAGAAAAGACTTCATATTTTTATTAACAAATTCAGTACCATTATCGCTACGGATAGCTTGTATTTTTAATCCAGTTTCATTTTCGACCATTGCTTTGAAAACTTTGAATTTTTCAGTCACTTGATCTTTTGACTTCAGAAAATATCCAAACGATTTTCTCGAGAAATCATCTGTGAAGCATAGCAGGTACCGCGCACCCCCATGCGATGCTTCAGAGACAGGACCAAACAAATCTACATGTAATAATTCGAGCCTTCTTTTAGCACGTTTCCCACCACCCTTAGGAAAGGGTTTCCTGGAATGCTTCCCCTTAATGCAGGGCTCACAAGCTTCCATTTGACCATCATCATAGACAACACCTTTTGCCATACCTCTCTTGAGCAACCTCATGCTCAGATGGTTAAGATGACCAAGTCTCCTGTGCCATAATTTTTGACTCTTCTTACTTACAACTTCAGTAGAATTAGACTCAGCTGCAGTATGAACCTGTTGATCAGCATTCCTAGGGCTTGAGCTATCATCCTTCTTGACGACATCCAGCTCGAAAACACCACCCCTTCTAGAAGCTGTAGCAATCAATTTACATTTAGTAGCATTGACATGACCCTTAAACACACGGCCACCAGTTTTATCAAAGACACAAACCAGGTCTTTTTCAACTATTCTGTCAACTGAAACTAAATTTGCTGCTAAACCAGGTACATGAGCTACTTGAGATAAGATCGCATTACCCAAATTATTTTTTAACTCAACACGTACATTGCCAACCCCTTTGCAAGTTAAAGTATTTTTATTGGCCACAGTGACAACACGATTCTGAAAATCTTTCTTGAAATCTTCAAGTTCTTCTTTCTCCGATGTCATGTGAGTACTCGCTCCGCTGTCCAAAATCCATCGCCGATTTGACAGGTCTGCTGAGAACGCCGCAAACAGGGTTGATTCCTTCTTCTTCCCTTGACCGCCTCCGCCACTGACTTGACGTTTTCCGAAGTTGCTACTTCCGCCACTGCCGCTGGCTGACGGGCACTTGTTCTGGTAATGTCCGATCTGAGAACACTTGAAACATCTGACATCCTTCTTCTTCTGCTGCTTCTGCTGCTTAGAATTGTTGACGTACAAGGCTGCTTCCTTTGTCTCACTGTCCCTCTTGACACCTTCTTGAATTAATTTCGAACGCACCAACTCAGTTGTGATTTTAGTGCTTGAATTTTCCAATGCCATAACTAGAGGATCGTAGTGGGATGACAGGCCATTTAGCATAAGCACTGCTAGAAACTCATCGTCCATAGCAGCTTCAATGTCAGCTAACCGCTGACTCAGCTCGACGATCTTCGTTACGTACTCCTGCATGCTTTTGAATTGCTCTAACTTGCAACTGAACAGCTCCCTTAGAAGTCCAATTTTTCTGACTAAGCCTTTTCCTGCAAAAGCTTTTTCTAAGCTTTGCCAGGCTTCCTTGGAGGTTGTAGCAGAACGGATTATGGGGTAGATCGAGGGATCAACACATAAGGCTATTTTGGCTTTTGCCTTATGATCACGTTTTATTTCCGAAGCTAACACAACTTTAGTCGTCTCATCCGTAGCTAGTTCGCCGGTTACACAGTCCCAAAGATCTTCATGAATAAGTAACATCTCCATGGAAAACTTCCAATTAGGATAATTTTCAACCCCAATCAACTTGGCCACAGGCCCTACAGCCGTTCCAACTTGCATCATAAGTTCAGTTCAGTTTTCACTTTTCAGTTCCAATAAAACGTATGTATTTCATACTCACGTATTTTCAAAACACACACAACGTTTACTGGACCGTGACTGGGCCCATAACCTATTAGAAAATGAACACATTTGGTAATATACTTTTAATAATTGTTCATTACAGCAGTGTCACCACAAGAGTAATAGTCAACACACGATTAGAGACTTGCACAACAAAACTCTACGTCACATTTGGTGTTTGGCGGTTTTATTCAAACTCTAACAAGAATATTTAATTCCTTATTCCCGGTAGAGGTGAGATTCGTGGCATCGTTAAGCAGTGACGGCCGCAGTTGGAGGATGTGGTTTGGGCTCGGTTGTAAAGTTGTAATCCGAGCCAGTGTGGGCGGTGTTCATGCCATTCACACCTTTCTTTGACATGGTCAGACTCACGGAACCATATCTCTCCGTCCGTTCATACGTACATCGGGTCTCGCCCCCATGTCTACTGCTACGTTTCGTTCAGGGTTCAGAGTTCAGAGACCGTTCACAATTCAGTTAAAAAATGTTGGAAGTTACTGTTTGTTCTCATAAAAGTAAGGTTCCCGAACATTTTGTCCAAAAGTATGAGCCAAGAGCCGACATTTGGGCAATATCGATTCGGACTAACGACTGTTTGTGCGAATGAATCTCCGTCTACATAATGCGGCATCTCCCTGAGGTAAACATAGACGTGAATACATTGCCAAGCACTTTTTCCGAATGTTCGGATTGTGATTCAGCTCAGGTGGGGTCTGGCCTGCATCTGCGTCTTGTATTGTTTCCTTCATTTCATTTTTTTTAAATTCTTTTTTGCTTATTTTTTTTAGGTGCTAATTTTTCTGATGTTTTATTGGCAGTACATAATAATAAGTAGGAATGTATACAATTAGTGAAATTTCTGTGCTGAGTCTTGAGCCAAGCGCCTGGTGAAAAAGAACTTAAGGTGTAATTAACTGCAATAACTCAATCGTTATACCCAAATTTAACGAAATGAGCTCTTTAGAACGAGGAGAATGCTGCTCAAATCTGGTAACAAACTCGGGATTTTTATGTTATTTGAAAACTCTTGAACGTGTCCATAGATGGAGAATGTCATAAAACAGTCCGAGGAGGCGAGAAATCGGGCTATGGAGGCGGCAAGGCGATTTCATGAGGAGTATCTCCCGCTCAAAATGGAAATCGACAGACTGCGCCGGGACTATCTAGGCCTGGATCGGCTCCCTGATCTCCACGAGTCCGACAGCGACCTCATTACGCAAGAGTAAGTTCTACACATTTTCTGTCAAGTTACTGTGCTTGCTAATGGGCTTCCTCGAGCAGGAAATGAGTGTTGCTGATTATTAGGTGGGAGCTGCGTGATTGCATTTCCCGTTGTTCCATTGTAAGCCTTTCTGAGTTTGTTTTGTTGAGATGGTGACTAGGCCCCGCAATCTTCCATGGATCAAGTCAAGTGAGTTGACAGCAGATAGCCGATAAGGCCCCTGATTTAATTTATATGGAAGTTGAGTTATTAGAGTAAATGTTGACGAGCCTCTCATGCCTTATCTCGAAAATTCATTAATGCCCACTAAATAGCTCGATTACCTGGTTGCCAGTACCACTGCTCCCTTATCTACTGGCGGTCGCCCTATTTGGGCCATATGCTACTTCCACTAAAAATTTCTCATTCTACCTTTTGTTTCTAGTTTCTTCCAGAAGCATTTCCCAGCTCCCAAGCCCGACTGGCGACCAGACCTGCACCATTTCGCTGCTGCGTCCAGCTTCGCCCTGGCCGCGCACCAGCCGCACGCTGGCCCGTCCTCCGTATTCCTGTCCCCGCCGCACGCACCGCTACCACTTCCCAGCCACAGCAAACCTGTAGGGGAGCTGCAGCGCCCTGCCATGGGTCCCGCCCCAACGTTCCGCCAGCAGCCACCTCCGATGAAGTCCTGCCTGTCCTGTCACCAGCAGATTCATCGCAACGCCCCCATCTGTCCTCTATGTAAGGCCAAGTCCCGTAGCCGCAACCCCAAAAAACCGAAGAAGAAACCGCCGGCGTCATGAGGCCCGGTGCGCGCGGCCGACCTGCTCAAGTCCTACCGATAAACCCACCGTCCTATTAGGGCCACGTGCCGTAACTGCAACGTGAAACTAGATGGCTTTTCAGTGGTTTTTTGCCAATTTTTGACGTTCCTGCAGTTCCTGCTCTTTGTCAGTCTTGTATCGGAGTATTGTTTTCAAAAAGTGCGTTTCATAAGTAGGTAGAATTGAATGATGAGTATTTTCAACCAGTCCGAAAGAAAATTGTGGTTTCACACCTGGCATGTGAAGTGGTAGCAGCAATGGAAATACTCACTCCCATTTTCCGATTCTGGGCTGGCTTAGAGTATTTTGATATGAATAGGCAGGTTAGTGGGCAGCCGAAGACAGTATTTTGTAGTGCTGCTGTGTGATGATTATTGAAATGCCCCTTGATAACGTCTTTAGCCTCCTGTCTCATTCATAGTAAAATCACGCGTAGGTACAACGCTCTGGGGATTCTCCTGTTCTCGGGTAATTTTATATCTATCGAAGATGTAACAATTTACAGATTGATGTGTGTGCCAAGATGCAAGACTTGCCATATTACGCAATAGGTGAAATGTTGGCCGTATTGTATTTAACGTAATGTAGGGACTAATTAGTTGTGTTTAGGTTTAAGTTTTGTTTCATTTACTTGTACCTACGAAGTCTTGTGATAAGGCTCGCCATCCATTTAAAAACCAACTGTCAGCAGCAAATCGCGGCATTTGAGTACCTAAAAGGCTTTTTTCTCACTGAACATGCTCAGAGTGTGAGACTGAGGCGGCACTTCAGCTGTCTCCATGTCTGCATCTTTTTACCCGAGCTTGTTTTGACTTTTCCGAGAGTTGGTTGGTACGAACCTAATTCGCTTGTAGGTGGGTAGATATAGTAGATGGAATCAGTTCTGCAAACACTTTCCCATTTTATAGTGTTGTGAAACATGGGTGAAGCAGTTGCTGAACTACTTACATCATCTATACCTACATACGTAATTTGTATACTATAATGATAAGTTCATTTTCCCACCTCTGGGTAGGGTACCCTCAGTAATTTTTTGGTTACTTCGTTGCTGGAGGGGTTTTCAGGGGATACTTAAATATGGCTCAAATACTTTTTGTGCCATTTTCCTACAAGGTTTCACGAGAAGCGCAGCTTGAAACTTCTACTTTTTATGTACCTAATAGTGGAAATAGTTTGCAGCTGCAAACATTTTTAGGCACTACCGCTCTAAATGTAAGTAGTGTTTTCATTGCACTGAAGGTATGAAACTTTGGGGCGTAATGGAGAAATTTCCTTGACACCCACCAAGTTACTGCAGTCAACTGAGAAACAGTGCGCACTGGAAGCTGGATTACTTTGAGTTACTCGCTGCGCCAATGTCGACTAGTAGTTTTGCTGATCTCACTGTAGGTATAGGTAACCCAACGACGTGTAAAAATCTTTCGTGATCCAGCCTAGTTTTTAACGACGTACGTGTGATGAACTGTGAGGAGAACGTGAGATTTTAAGGGAATTTATAAAAATTTTATTCACCTACCTACTTACTCCGACCAAGGCGGCACTTTTTGCAGCCCTTCTGATTAATTTATTTTATTACTGTTCTGTCTTAAGCAGTGATCAAAGATGTGTGTATAAAGAGTAGGGTAGTAAGTAGGGCGTCAAAGGAAATAACTTGTTGGCAGTTCTGTGTTTTTGACGGCTGGCCTTCATGGTATGCGCTATCGACCCCTTTGGAGTATGATATTCCCAGTTTTATTTCTTCACTGAACAATTATTTAATTTTTCTTTGCAAGAGGAGAAAAACTGTTAATTTTCGTGGTATCTTTGTGCATGCTTCCTATTCTACAGTACCTAAATGTCTCCCGACAACTTATTCATTTTAATTCTGAACGTGCCAAGTTTTTTATTTCATGAAAAATACAGTTTTTACATATTTTACTCTGTGACAAAGAAAGCGTTTATAGAGCCTATTCTTACCTCCTCTAGATCGACATCTATAGGTACTGCAGTAGGTATGTGCTGTATCCGGTGAGAGAGCAAGGAAATGAATTATTTCACGTTTTCGAAAATACCTGCATACGGTTACTTTCACTTCGGCAACAATTCAGAATTAGTAAAGTAACAAAATGTTCGAAACCACTGAGCAAGGCCTTTTATCTCTCTTGACATTTAGGCCATATAGTACAAAAATTACTTTTTCTAACACACCTACATACTGAAAGACTACTTGGAGCGATCACAAAATAATTCTATGTAAGTAGCTTGTAACATAAAACTTGAACACACAAACTAGGACAGTTAGCAAGTTACCTATGATTCTAGCTTGGCAAGAAATGCAAGATAAAATGAGAACTCAGTTACGAGAGGAGTAAAAACAAAGCCGGATTCTAGATCCAACTCATTTCGGTTATTTACTGATCTCGATGTGTTACCAGCTAAGTTCAACTTAGAAAATCCGAAGATAACTAAAAACCGAGAAAGTAATCCTGCGTAAATAGGGAGATTGAATTAAACGAGAGGATAGCTGGCCTGGGTGGCAACACCACACTGGTTATCGCGATTGCGGGCCATCTTGATGTATCCATCCATACCCCAGGAAGGACCCCACGAGTTCTTGACCAGCCAGTAGTCTTTGCCGTCCTCAGTACCATAGCCGACAACTAACACACCATGGTCCAGCTGGTCAGGCCCGTTCTGGCAGTCAGGCTCGACGTAGACACCGCTCTTGTAGAACTGGAAGCTCTCGTGACTAGCGTCAATAGCAATGGATACGGGTCCAATGGTGGCCACAGCCGCGCGCAGCTTCTGCTCTGAGCCAGATGGGATGTCTACGAAACCGACGTCAGTGGCTCCGGAGTTCTTGGCACGGTATCTAAGGAATGAAAAATTCATGTATTAGTTGCAGACCGAACTTCCAACGAAATGAGGATTGAGAGATTTGTTTTACGCACATCAAAATAAATAATTTACTCACTGTTACGGCTGAACATACCTACATTTTAATAGTAATTTGTTTAGTAATTGTTCTTGTTAGTGTAAGTTACTTCAAACGGCTGTAATCTTATAAAATAAAAATAAATAAAAAATATTTCAGAACATTTAAATATCCAAAGTATCCTCATAAATGTGCAGAAAAAAAAAATAAACAAAGGCGACGGCGTAGACGCCCTTAATAAAAACCATTGTCATGTATCGCCAATTTTGCCTAAAATACTCCGGTGTCGCATCATCGTATCGCAGTATCGAGTCCTGAGTAGAGGGCAACTATTAACCTGCACTTGTCGTCCTCCGCCTCGTAGGGGTAGGTGTTCTCGGTATCAATGCCGCGGTTGTCGCGGACGTACTGGAAGGCCTGGTCCATAAGGCCACCATTGCAGCCCTGGTTTCCGTATTTGCCGGAGCAGTCGATCAGGTTCTGCTCACTCAGGGACACGAGTTTGCCGGTCTTACGGAAATGCTGCCCTTCCAGAGCACCAGTCTGCAAGCAAGATAACACCAAATCCAAACACTGCTTACATAGGACAAATCATTAAATTAATTACTCAACTCTCCACTGGCCTCTAATGGAAGCTCGTATGGCCAGGAAAGCAATTCCTTAGGCAAAGTAGGCATCACGGCATTTCAGGGACTCATATATTTGTCAACGTGTTAACATTCACCAAGCACCGAATTCGAATACTCAACGGGTAGCGTTGCCTGGATGAGACATCCAAACAAAAATGTTATCGTCCACCATGCAGTGGGTTTGTTCTATCTGTTTATCAGCCGCCCATTAGATAGTATGGATGTCTTTTCATTTTTTAAGGCGAGTGTCACCAGCGAAATTAACAATGCCACCGACAACTGTGAGTAAGCCCAAGCCATTTACTGATATTACAACTTCGTGCCCCCAGGTGATACATCCTAGCATAAACAAATTTTATACTAAGTGTCTAGTAATACGACTGCTGAGCCTGGAACAGGAGTAGGCTTATCTGAACTATGAGATAAGTTTGTTTAAGTCAACGAAATCACGTGCTAATTATCTGTTGGCGAACACACAAATACCTGCACGAGTACTGGACCCATCACATATTCATGCTCCACAGCTAGTCCCCTGCTCTTATCGCACCGTCAGGTGGTCCACTATCATGTACGCAGTTCTATCCCAGATACGTACAGTTAGTTACAACGTACCTAGGACTTACCAAATGGTATTACTACTTAAATTCTTTTTGGGACCAAGTCACGTGGAGCGAATGGAAGAATTTGGAAAAATAATGATACGGAGCAACAGGCACATGGCGCCAGTGTCGTAGTAGTATCAGTGCCAAGTATTTACATCACGACAGCAGAATCCAAGCAACCGAACATTTCCACATAGGGAAAACAGGAGCCCTAGGAGCTTTCAATTTAGGCCATGGGCACATGTCATTTTCATAAAGATATGACAGGGGCGAGGTCAAGTCAAGGAGATCTCACGTGACCGATAGCCTCGGTATCGAGACCAGGGGTCACAAGCTACGGGGTCATCATGCCCTCGCCAAGCTCGCACTAGAACCCACGGCCAGACGCTGACCCTTGGATATAATAAACCAGAGCGAGACAGCCGATCTGATAACACTGATAAGGAATGACCGATGGATTCAGCTGACCGATAGCCCTGAGGGCATCTAAGCAAACAAAGAAACTGCGCATCATGACCCCATTAATATACAGACAGGACAGGAAATAAGCACAGAACAGGGAAGCAGATTGGGGCCGCTTCGCTGTCTTTGTTCTCGATATGGGTCAGACAGGCCATCGGCATCAACTGCTGACTTCCAACTTCTGAAATTAGGGCAAGAGGAAGTTTCCCACTGATGATGCCTGTGCACCGTTTTATCATGGACCAACTATGTACCGTAGATAGGTTTTTCAGCAATATCGGGGCAATGACCCAATGAGATAATAACTTACTTAAAACTACAGGGGGTGATAATGAGCTGTAAATGGTACAATATGTACCAGTAACGCACTTTCTGGGCTAAAAGAAATTATAAGTACATGTGGACATGGCGGTACATTTTATCTTAAGAGATTTTTGTCAACTGCAATGGAACATAGGAACTAGCTGGCACGCAATTCATTAATCATAATCATACGGCCTTACTGATATCACCGTGACTAAGCCAATTAGTATGTAGTAGTCCGCATTACTTGTAGGTATAGGTACCTAGCTACCACGGCACTACACCCTTTGCGTGACCTATAAAGAGGGCTAATCAGAACTAACCAGAACCGTATGTAGTATTACTCTTTGGGCGACCTATAAAGACAATGACCAGAACTGGCAGAAGACGATCCGTGGTGAGGCCTAAGGTTAATGATCTGCTGTTGCTCCCACTAGGCACTGGGCACAGGTAATCTTGCCAAGGATTGCTTTAGCGTTTCACACCATTCAGCTTAAGGCAAACTTTCATCGTCAACTACAACTAGATCTAAAAATTCGGCTGAGACTTGTGTTCAGGAAGTAACAGGTGAATAACATCCTTACCGCACTAAAAGACCAGCAGGATCCACACTGGCCCTGGTCCTTAACTGGGGTGACGGCTCCCTTCTCCACCCAGCTCACATTCTCAGGCAGCTCCACGTTCGCGGGCTCCACGAAAAACGCTCCAGGCAACTTCTCGAAAGGCTGGGAGTCGCCGCTGGTCCCCAGAAGACGGCGGGTTTGCTGAGTCCTATTGAAGCCGTTCAAGGTTCCAACAAATTCGTGGTGAAGCTGTTGAATAAAAAATGTAGGTTAAGCTAATGAAGGGATGGTCGTTTTCAAAGGAAGGTTTAAAGTTAGAGGATGGGTTGTCTCTTCCTACTTTTAACGTTATAGAAGTGGTGACACCCACCCTTAGTACCTACCAATACTATGGGAAAGTAAAAAAAACACCTTGATACAAAGCAAATCTGACTCACCATGTCTGAGTATTTGTTGATTCCAAGTTCAAACGGGACTTCTCCTTTCTGGAACTTTGCATTGTGTTTGGCGACTTTATGGCGATTGTCCATAAAAATCTTCATGCGGAACTTCTCTTCTGTTTCCGTTTCATACTGTTTCTTGTGTTGAATCTGAAAAGACCAACAGGTAGAAACTATAGCTTACCGTAAGGTCATATTTATCTCCCCTACGGAGATCTAGTCGACTTTCCAATTCTTACCAACAGATCTAGTGATCCAGACACCGCATGTATAACCTACGTATAACCTAGGGTTGGGGGATTCTACCACTGTAAGGCACGGGGCACGGGACAATATCTACCCGTGGAACGAAGCCACTGGGAAAAGGGTGCGCAACGTAGCCCCTTACCTTGAAGAGATCCCATTCTTCCAATATGAGATCAATGAAAGAAATCGCCTGAGTACAAGCGACGAGAGCAAGAAGAACGAAAAGTAAGCTCTTCATTGTGAACGTAGGTCAAAATCCTAGAACAAAATTATAGCACCGTTAGGCTAATAATCAGTCTTATAACTCTGGCACAATTCAGATATTAAAATCAATAATTATTAGTATGCCAACCTTTCTTGAAGCAACACACGAGAAAACTAAACTCACAACTAAACTGACAAAATAGAGGAAATGAACAAATGACAGTATAATGGCAATGACAATGACTCACAAATCATAACAAAGCCAAACTAGTGCCAAACTAGCCAAACTAGTGCGCAGTACATAACGTGACCAGCAAGGTTATTTCATATTTAGTCATTTTTCTAGTTAATTAAAACTTTATGTACATTTTTCTGATATAATATTAGTATTATTTATATTTAAAATATTTTACTATCTTCTTTAAAATTATTCATTAACATTTTCTGAAACATGAAAATACCGCGAAAATTTTAAACGTTAGTTGCACGATCTCTGAAAAAGTTGGTTTGGACATTATTCTAGGAGAGGGGAGCTGCTGGGGAGTGAGCTCAGTGTGATGATGAATAAGACTGTCCTCCAAAGAAGACTAGGCAGGAAATAATTTTTTATACAAGATGTCGCTTCGCAGGTGTAAAATCTAAAGAATACCTTATGCCATAATGGTCTCGGGACGGTCGTAATCCAGGAACCTACATTCCTTGAAAGTCATCAGGTATAATCTTTTACTTATCTCAAAAATGATTGTAGGACTGTTTTCTCCTAGTCGCTAAGGCGGACTACATTCGGCGATACATTTGATGCTCAAGTCGCACCGAAGGAGGTTTCTACATGATTTATAATAATAAAACCGATTTAGGTACGTCAGTTCTCAACTTGTATTTAGGATAGGACAAGTAACAAAATGCCTCCTCTATCACCGCAAACAAAATCATTCACAGACATGAACCAATTTACCAAATTACATGGACATTTATTAATAAAAAAGATGAGTTTTTAAATAAATATTAACATAGTAACCTATTGACAGAGCAAGAGATACTCAAACAATCAGGCGGCCAACACGAAGTTCCACATCACAAATACTGAGTTGAGGGAGAAGGGCAGTGGCGTTGCCAGTGGGGGGTCAGCGTTCACAATTATTTCCTAACTAATCTTAGTTTTCCCGTGTAAAGAGCCAGCGCCACGAGAAATCGCAGACTCAGAGTACTTCAGACTCCAATGTGGACCAATTTTTGATTATTTCAAATAAATGGACCAACGCTACTAGTAAGAATCGCTCTTTTCAGAGTCAGCGGTACTTTGAATCGGACGGTACCATGTGTGACATGATTAAATGCAGAGCACACACGAACGGTTATGGGGCTGCAGCAAATCACTCCTTCACGGGAGGTGCGTCTTGTTCGACAGTTTCCACCTTCCCGGGCTGAGCAGGCTCGGTCAGTTTAGACTCACAATTGAGCTGTGATGCCTCTTCCGGCTTGCTGAGATCGCTCGGCTCCTCGAGTTTACCGTCTATGGAATAAAAAATTCATACTTAAGGCTGAATATACATTCGCTATTTTCGACTACACGTACTTGGTTCGCAATGCTAAGTACTTCAAGCCCTACTCCGAAGTTACAGGGCGAGTGGAAAGTGTTTATAGGGGGATGTAAACCTGAGACTCTTTGTCGTGAGGTAGTGTTGTATTTTTGCATGAAATGGAGTAATAAGCCCACAGGAGCGATTTTAAACAGTCAACTACCAGTCCACATGTTTTTTGACAGATCGCGAAAACACAACACTACCTCACGCGAAATATTTTTTTGTAACGATTCGGACTAAAACAGTATGATTTTATCGTCACATTTAGTAGAAAAGCTTGATAAATGTTTGTACTATTTACCGTAGCCATGTTGCATTTTGGCAATTTTTATTTCACTTACGGAAGTGGGTAATTTCAACAGCATTTCTCTACTTTTCTCCTGTAAAAGCTAAACATAGTGTCCTACTTTTACTCGTTCGTTTCGCGTTCAAATAGCACATTATGTTTAGCTTTTAGAGTAGACACAATCAATACAATATTTCAATTACCAGTCTCCGGTTGTACTAAAATGTAAACATTAGTTTTGTCGAATATTTACTTTCGCACAGTGGTTTTGGCGGAGTTCGTCGAGAATGTATAGTGGCCGTTAACGACTACCTTACAAAACATCGTTTAAATTCGGAACCCATGAAAATATTAATTTAAAAAGAAGTGAGATTGTTAAGTCATGAAGAAGTCATTACGAAAAATAGATTGTTTTAAATAACTTCTCTGAGCGAGATCACAAGCTGGTGCTAAACCGAAAACCTACGAACATAATCAGCTTACTGTTCTGGCACAGTGCAGTGGTGGGAAACTCACCTTGGGCCTCGAAGTAGGGTTTCCCCCCGGAGCGCTGTTGCGGGGGCCCGGGACGGCCCCTGTAGGCCATGGGGCGCTGAATAGGGGTGGGATAGCGCGGGGCGGAGCGCACCCCTTGCACGCCCTGCAGACCCATATTTGCCTGGGGCACACGCTGCTGGTTAGCAGACTGGTGCTGCTGTTGCTGTTGCTGCTGCACCGCCTTGAAATAATGACAATGACCGTTTAACAATGTTTGCAATCAAAAGGGACATAGGACAGGAGTGACCATTTTTAGGTATATTTCAAAGAAATAAGTGTGATCAGTTACGACTTCCAAACCATTCTTCTTTGTTTTTCGTTTCACGGTCAATGGACGCCAAAACCACCGTTCAAAAGTTTATATTATACCATATTATACGTAATATTACTCGTATTTCACGATCTTGTGACCACTCGACGCACCGTAAATTTAGACAAAATTGGCATCGGGCTTACAAATACAATAATAAGGGTCGAGGAGTGCAAAAAAAAAAATTAATCACAACTCGCTCAGCAGGTTTGATACTGAGACCATTCTTTTTGCATTGAATTTGGGGCTATTTACTGACCAGCTGAGCCGCACTGGGATAGCTGGCAAACTTGTTGGCAGTCTGCTGTGTCGGGCTGTGTTGAGGCGGGGGCTGGCTCACTTGCTTGGGAGGCCTGGTCTTCGGGGGCGCTGGAAAAAGTAAAAACAATGCTTCACCAGTATACCTATGAAACTGGACTACAAGTGACTGACGTCATGGCCGCTTTCCTCCTGTTTTGTCATAAGTCATAACTAATCTCCGTTCCCAGTACAACATCAAAAGTAATAGGTCGACAAAAATAATGGAAAAGAAAATTTCCAATAGCTGTGAATCCACCTGGTTGCCGATTTATATTCGTTCGCGAAAGGTGGTGCTCCCTCAAAAGCTGAACACAATGTGAGATTGCCAGGAACGTTTTTTGCATAAAAGGTACTTGCCACTGAAGGTCACAGTTACGAAACTGAAAGAGGGTGTAAAACTTACCGGAGTTGAAGACGGAAGCCAGGACGTCCTGCTGAGACACGGTATTGTTACCGACACCCGATTTGAGGTAAGAAGCGGGCCCCACGGCACCTGGATTGCGATATCCCATCTAAACAGAGAATGTCATAAAATCACGTGGGATCATGATATTCAACTGACTTCTGATGTAAACAATAAAGTAAAAACGTATAATTCATAACAAAAATAAAAGTTTCCATAAAATATGCCCGAAAAGACTATTATGGTGCCAAATTGTTATTAGAAACCATTTCTTTCCACAATGGAACAGTTGGAAATTTGTTTTAAGGAATCCAGCACGTACTTCCAAATGGACCTGGGAGGAGTAGTTCTGCAGGTTATGTGTCGTGGACTGATTGACAAAGCCTTGGCGGCCGTAGGGCTGCTGCAGGCTTGCCATGGGTTGGCCTAGCCCCGAATTTGGCGTGTTGTAGAAGCCTGCTTGAGGACCAGGCGAGTTGGCGTAGAAATTGGGGGCGGCGGACTGGACTGGGGCGGAACGCTGCACCATCCCTGATCCTGACAGGTAGCTCTGATTCACGCCCAGCTGCATCGCGTCAAATGGGATAAACATCTGGTTGTTCTGCTGGTAAGTGGGGCCTTTGCTGCCAATCACGCCAATACTCTGCGATGAAGGCTTCACGCTCGCAGACATGAGCGAGTTGGCGGAAGAGGTGAGTAATACCTGTAACCCAAACGCAAACTGACACTGCCAACATAAGGTTTTCACCATCAATTTTCGGTCAATATCAAGGAAAAGAAAAATAATCAGTTAACTAAATTATATCCTGCGTTCTGATTCCACCAAGTTTTGACTCCACAATTATGCTGATACTGTTTCTGGTTATTTTTATTTATTTATTTTAAAACGTTTATTTTGGCATGTAATATTTCTGGTTAAATGAAATAAGCCGCAAAGAAGCGTAAAATGAAAAATAGCTAGAGCAGCTCACCGTGTTTGGGTTTGTATGTGCTGAAGGGTGCTGCTGAACACGGTATTGGGACATAGAGGAGAACAGATCAGAAGGTGGCGCGGCATGGGGCAGGTACAATGGCGGTTGGTTAAACGTGGATGTGCCACCCAGACCCGCTGACAGACCGTATGGCGTGGAAAACTGCGTGGAAAACTGGCTACACTGGCTACGCTCGAGCTGAAACGGAGTAAAAAGCCCCCCACTGGGTTGCAGTTGTTGCGACGAGTACGGCAAGCCAGCCGGGGGCGAAGGGATTGCGGGCATACCTCCAAACTGCGCGGGGCTACCGCCCAGACCAGCCTGAAACCGGAAAACCATACATCATTGTAAGCAGACAATAAACAAACTACATATTATATACTTTTAAAACAGAAGACGCTACTCTCCTTGATTTGCACACCCACTTGCACATGAATAAGATTGATCATACAACAGGGGTGGCTATAAGGCAGACATGGCACTGCGTAGGAAGAGTCCAGAGTTGTTTGGGGCCGAAACTGTGACCTTTGGAATCATCGATGAAGGCTAATGCTAGAAACAGGCACAGTTTACGCGTACGGCAGCCCATGGATTTCATCATAGGATATACAGGATACAGGTTACATTCATACAGAAGTGGAGAAAATACCGAAATATCCAGTCACAGTGTGGGTCTATTTCTCGCTCCTACCTGATATCAAGAGATGAGTGGAAAATGAGTATAATCGCTATACCTGTGGGTAGTTGAACTGGCCCTGTTGCGTGGAGCTGAAGGGCGGCGGCGACAGAGGGGAGTGGCCCGTCGACAGTACGGCCTGCTGCTGCGGCTTCACCTGCTCCACAAAATAAATACTTCCCTTATGCATCAACATCAGCCACTTGGATCGCTATACTTACTGCACATACATTACGCAGATTACGCTATACTATCGTAATAAATCTGAACCAGAATTTAATCCCAAGTTCAAATAATGAAAAATTGCATCTTCGTATTTCCATTAACTTTGTTAAATTGTAAGTTGCAAAGTAAGTAGCTATACTTATGAGCAGCCTCACCTTGCAGACATTACTGGAGGTCGTGGGGTCATGTTTGGACATGTACACGACCTCCCCTGGGTGCATGATGCAGTCATCGGGTACCACCACGCCTTCCACCGACTTCCCAAATCCCGACCCGTCCATCCCTACCATCACACCTTCAACCGTCTTCCCGAACCCCGAACCGTCCATTCCGGAATCCTGGCAGAACGCGGCGGGGAAAACTGCGCTGCCCGACTGCTCGTCCTCGTTCTGGTCCCACAACTGAAAATGTATAGAAATGATGATTATGATGCAGTAACACGATAGAAGATGTGGACGAATCTTGCCTGGAAAAGTGGCTGGTACGGCTGTGGCACTTAAACCAAGAAAGTCGACTGTTACCGTTTTGGTGCCAGCAAGTCTATGCTTGAGGTCTGCGGCGTTTTCCTCAGTCATTTCGGCCAGCTCTGCATTGAGGAGGTCAATTTCGATTCCTTGCTCGGCGCGGTAGAGGGGAGGCTTCATACTGTGGTCAGGAAGAGGTTCGGGACCCAGCTCTGCCTTGCCGAACAACTCCTCACCGGGCTTCCATTCATTTCCTAGAAGCACAATATACTTTTTAGTCATTTTGCCGTCATGTGCTATATCATACCGATACCGATAAGATAAACATGATATGAACCAACTACAATATTTAATACAGGCCTGCGTGAGGCGAACAACCCTGTCACACTTTTATGATAATAAAACATTTATTTGATATTAATTATTATCTAGTTAAATTAGTATAAATAAATCTTCGACTTTAGGTAGCATACTGCTGGCAACAAGAAAGTATCATGTGCGTTGTATTTCATAGTATAATTATTTACTAAAAAAATGTCACACCAACTCTGCCTGAAAGCGTGGACTAACAAATGCAACCTAAGCTCAGCAGGCCACTCACCTTTTGTGACACGGTGGGGTTGCTTGAGGCCGGCAGAGAACCCTCCTGGTGCAGATTTAAGGTTGGTGTTCTCAAATATGATAGTATTGACGGGCGGGGCGGAGTCGTCAAGGAGCGGGTCCCCCCTCACTGAAGGGAGCTTGCCCCCCGGGCTGCTGCGCTGACTGCTCGTCTCAGAAGGCCCCTGCTCTGCGGGACTTCGACTCGGGGGCCCCAAGGGTTTCTCCCAAGCGTTCTCTCGCGTCTGCAGCCCTTCGCCTGAAATAGAAGCCTAACTGTTATAAGGAAGTACTTAGATAGACACCACATCTAACAATCATTCATTACCCCTCTGGCATCACTGCCACTAGCTCCCTACCTCACCGCAACCACGATATAAGTACGATGAATATAATAGAATCGAAGATCAAAGGCTAATTAGAAGTATTTTTCTATCTGGAAGTGAGTGGGAATGAAATGGAGATTCCCGCTCAAACGCCAGTGTGGTCTGGCCAATTTAAACAAAGTTAATTTCATATATACCAGATATTAACCAACTAAACTGAAGTTAAAACAAACAGGTTGAATTAACGATTTTTAGGTTTTCAAAGAGTAGAATGCAGATTCAAGGTTTCAGAATTTCTGACTGGGCGAACGATAATATTTTTTAAAGATGCAATAATTTCAAATTACACCGTTTGCATATCATAATCATATTTGCATATCGTGGGCGTGTATACGAAACTCACATGACTGTCATCATTCGCCAGTCATCAATAAAGGGGTTGAGAGACCCGCGAACGGGAGAGCCAGGAGGTCATATATGTCCAAACTAGTGTTCATACCTTTGGCGGGGAACATTGAAGGGGCCATCTTGGACAGATCGTGGGAGTCGTTAGCATGACTGGCATGGTTAGCGTGCTGTCTCTGTTGGTCTTGCTGCTTTTGTAGTCGTGGCGGTAGAGCGGTAACTTGCCGCCATGTGCTACCACCGCCGCTACTGAAGTTCTTCATCGTCGGTGGGGGATTCACAACTATAAAGCCAAACCCATTATATCCCATAAACCCAGATGTTTCAACTGCTATTAAGAGACCGACAAGCCAGAGCTTTTGTAGAATATATCTCGAGCTTAGTTATACTTCCTCGATTTCCTTCACATAGACAAAAATATCTGAATCTTTAAATTGAGAACTCGTAATTCTGGCGTTGCACCGTCTTAATGCTGTGAAAAAATCATCAAAAAAGATCTGGTGGATGACTGACCTTGGCTCATAAGTGGCTGGGGACCGGTGGGGTTAGGGTTCACTGGAGGGATCGGCTGATTGGCAGGCTTGCCACGACGGTCCGGCCGCTCCTGCCGTTCTAGCCGGTCCTTGCCGGGGCCTCCCGTACTGCTCCTCGGCCCGGACTCGGGTTTCACACCCTTGTACCCATCCTTCCCCATTTTCTTTGGTCGGCCATCTTGCAGATCTATGAAAATATTTCAAAATTCAGAACTGTCGTTCTTTTAACGAAGGCTATGAAATATGTTTTAAAATCCCACCAGAATGAGTGCCGGTCAAAAACTTCCTATTTTAATTATTATAATCCAACTTAATCCTAATCGTAAACATTATTTGAAATTTTCCAAAATGAGTCGACCAGCCCCGAAGTGACTTTGCTCAAATATAGAGTCGGCTATCAAGTTATAGAAGGTGTCACTAGCAGAGTAAACTCACTCGTAGACTGACTGGAGTCGGCATCGCCTTCCACAGGTTTCGGTTTACCAATGTCAGCAGCTTTCTCCTCTTTGCCTTCCGTACTGGGCGGGACAGAGCGGTTGTTTGAAGTTCCTGTCCCCGCACCTGAATAATCAACGTTGAACATTAGACAGTGTGTTGAGACTTGAAAGTGACGACCCAGTGTAGTTTGTTAATACTCATAGGTGTATTTCCGAAGAAACTGTTGGACATCTTTTTAATATTAGAAACTAGTCACCAAAGTTGGGATTTGATTACTGAAGTTCCTTCCCCCTTTGCCATTTAAAATTCACATAATATTTTTTTTGTTTTCCAATCCTGGTCGTGGCTCCAGCTTACCCGCAGGTTGAGGGCGGTGGGCCGCGGAGCGAGGGGGCGCGCCACGTGAGGACGGACCACCTCCGCGCCGGACGCGTCCCTCGCTCTTCCGTTCCTCGCCGTCACTGTTGGACATAGTCTCCCACGCCTCGTCTCCGTCGACGCCACCCTTCCCTCCGGACCGGCGAGGCCCTCTGCTGGTCTTAGGACGCGTAGGATCCCTGTTACTAAAAAAATTAAATTTTTGTAAAATTACGTCATTTCGAAACGGCGCTCTACATTGGGCGACCACACCAACTAATCTAGGCGCGCATCCGCCTTACCCCGACCCTGACCTGTCTCCTCTCTCACAGCCTTACTTTTCTTTGAGTTTTCTACAAAAGCCTCATTGGAGGTTATAATGAGGTGGGTGGAGACATCTACCTCTGAGTACGCTGCATGCGAGGAGCGACCGGTCGCTGGCTGGCAGCCACACGAGCCGCGCCGCCTGCAATTCCTGCATTGAGTGCAGCCTGCTTCTGCTTTGTGCGATCTTCTTCTTCTTCGACAGCTGCAGGTTGCTCAGTCTGCGGGAAGGAAGCCTTGACAGGGGGTGGTCCATACCCATCCATACGTCTTGGGGCAGCAGTGGCACCGCCACGCACACGAGCCGCTCCTCGCCCCCGTCGGCTGGGTTGCCCACTCGGGGCGAAGCCGTCACGACCAGTTCCGTCACCGCTTCGCCGCGTCTCGCGGTTTCGCTCCTCCTTCTCTCCCTTCTCCAGCTCAGAACCTCCCTCTCCAGAGGATCCAGATTCATTCTCCGGTCTGCTCCAGTTCCCTCCTAGGAGAAGACAAAACCGGGTTTAATTACGTGCACCTATAATACGATTTTACAGGAGAGAGAAAATAATATCCGATGTCCATCGAGAATTTTATCGCATTTATACAGGTTACGATAAATAAAATCTGAGATAACTTCTACAATAGACAATAGAAACTACAACAACCCAATTCCTTCTGCGTTTTTAAACAATCCTCCTGAATAAATATTTGCACTTATACTAACCAGACACTCGACGGCGGCGCTGCTCATTGCGTGATCCATTCCGTACATATGTAGATGAGGACGAAGTGGTCGTGTTCGGGCCAGATCCCCAGCGACCTCCACGCGCAGACTTGCCCTTCTGCCGGCTCTCCTCCTGCGCGCCAGCCTTATCCTCCTTCTCGTCCTTGAGGTCATCAGATAGAGCGCTGGTGGGCGCTGTTGGTGGAGTCAGCACACTGTCACTACGGGCTGGTTTCTTATCCGGCTCCGCGACGTCAGGGCGTTCACGCGGTGGCGTGGGCGCATGCCTCGAAGCCCCCTTGGTCTCTATTTCCTCTCGATGCTTATCCTCCTTGACCTAGGAAGCATTCCATAAAATTAATATCTAATATCAAAATCTTACAATTATTGTAGGAACATATTCAACTACCTAAGTAGATTTTTGTCTTAAAATTTATAGAAAAAAATAAATAATAATAACCGTTTTGGTGCCACTTTCACTTTGTAGCCATAAAAGTAATTTGAAATGTAATTCGGTTGATACCTGCGCAGGGAAGCCGCGTGATTTGTGGTCACTGTCATGCCTGTCCTCACGAGAGTTGCGTGAGTCACGGGATGTGCGGCTGTCACGACTGTCAGGACGCTGTGGGCGGCGCTCTTCCTCGCGGTCATCCCGCACAGGAGCTCTCCACACATCTTGCTCCTCTGATGGCTCCTTGCGCTCTTCTTTGCGAGGCTCAACTTCCCTAGGTTTCTTGTAACCGTCCTCAGGGATCCTTTCTGAGTCACTCTCTCGGTCCCTGAATGAAAAATTATGTAATAGATTAGTGAAGGAGCTCCTGATGTAGGTTGCAATTAGGCAACAGACTGAATATCTGAACAAACATTCCATGACAACATTTAATCGATATGAAATATACTACCCACCTACAAATTCGCAATCACCACTACTTACGGCTAGCCAGTAAGCAAATTAAAGCACACTTACTTGCGATCGAAGTGGCGTCGGTGATCAGCGTCAGGGAAGGGGTGGCGATCGGGGAACCTGTCCCGAGTGTCCCGACCATGACCCGCTTTGTACCTGTCACTATAGGTGTCAGGAGTGTGCCGGTCCCGGCTCTCCTCGCCACTGTCCGGCCCATAGCGCCGCCCGTGGCCCCAGTGTGGATCAAAGTTGTTGGCAGGGGGAGGGGGAGGTGCGGAGGGCTGAGGAGATCCCGTCGACCGCTGGGACTGAAAACGTAGAATATTTAGTCCTACTCTTCTCAAGCATTTTTCACCGTTAATAGTTATGCGTTAAGCATAGCGTTTGCACACTCCGTATTTGAGATTTTCGGAACATCTATACAGCCGTGACGGGTTAGTTCAAACGGTATGAAAAATTCAGCACATAAAACATTCTTCATGTAACAAAACTACATTAAAAGCCAACACGGGAGAGAAATACGAAAAACAAAAATTCAGAGTAGCAGATGTCACCTAAAAGGGGCAGAGTGGAGGTAAACTTACATTCATCCGGTCCGCCTGAGCCTGGAGTCGGGGAGGGAGCTGCTTGTACTGCGGGGCTCGCGGACCCTGTCGGAAGTCACGCCGGTCATCCATGCGTCCACGATAGTCTCGCTCGTATTTGCCATGGTCATTCTCCCTCTTATTTCCCTCATATTTCCCGTGATCATCACGTTTTGTTTCTCGGTCATACTTCACATGGTCAGCCTCACGCTTAGTTTCCCGATCGTACTTCCCGTGATCACTATCACGCTTGGCCTCACGGTCATATTTCCCATGGTCCGTGTCCCGATTCGCCTCCCGGTCGTACTTTCCGTGATCATCACGTTTCGGTTCACGATCATACTTTCCATCGTCATGCTTGGCCTCACGATCATATTTTCCATGATCGTCACGCTTAGGCTCACGCTCATACTTGCTAGCGTCAGGCTCACGCTTAGTCTCATATTTACCATGGTCACCATCACGCTTTTGATCACCTTCACGGTGGTCATCACGCTTGACATCAGGCAAATCACGCTTCATCCCGCGCTCGTCCCAATCCCTGCCATCTTTCCTGTCACCCTATTAAGAACAAATAAAGTTTATAAAACGCGTGATTATTTAATAGTAAGATATTTTCAAACTAGTATTCATTCAATTAATGCAATACTTGCAGTAGGCTTTCTGTTTCGATGTCTCAAACCAGACAAATTCAAGAAAAAACCCTGAAGACCTGCATTCATTTTCAGTGCTTCTTCACCACAGGTCTTCTGAGATACTCTAATGTTTACCAAATTAAATATCTTCAGTTTACGCATAATCTATTTCTGACTTTTCGTTGCAATTTTTACAAAATCAATGTACTTACGCGCTTGGATTCATCGAAGCGCTTCGCCTCACTTTCCTTACGTTGACGCGCGACCTGGACAGCCACGGCCACCTCTTCCCGCACCTTGCGCCGACTTTCCTCCGTCTCCCTCAGTTTCCGGCGCTCCTCCTCAATTTCACGTAGTTTGCGCCTCTCTTCCTCCATTTCACGCAACTTGCGCCTTTCTTCTTCCATTTCCCGCAATTTACGCCGTTCCTCTTCCGCATCGCGCAACTTGCGTCTCTCATCCTCAGCGTCCCGCATTTTGCGCCTATCATCCTCTGTATCGCGAGGCTTGCGGCGATCATCGTCCGGTCCACCTTGGTAGCCGCGATGGCGACCGCCCCGGTCCCACTCCCCACCGCGTTTGTCCATACCACGCTCCTCCTGTACATATAGTCATATGGTAAAAATAACAACAACTATACGAGACATTAAATGAACAAAAACTATCCACTGTTCACATCGTTCTGAATGCTATATATCTCAATAACAGAAATTTCCTGTATCTAATCTAAAAGCTTCATCTCACGAATAGCACGGTAGAAGTCAACAGACTATAACATGCTGTAAGCAGGCTGATACCGATGACAACTGACATAGCAGAATGCTTGGACAATACTTACAGATCGCCTATCAAGTTCTCCTTTGTCTTTCTCATCTTCCTTCCCACGAGATTTCTCACTTCTGTCCTTACGGGGGTCTTTCCGGTTGGAGTCTCCCTCCGTTGCGTCTTCATTATCACTAAATGCTAGCTGCTGACTGCAAATCAAGACAATGTTAAATTAGTTTTCAGCAGTGCTACCACTAGGTGAAAGTTCACAAGCCCTCATCATTTAGTCACCCAAGGGCCTGACAGCGAACTTCAGGTTTAAGTCGATGACCTTTTAATTGCAATTACTGAGATTTAGGAAAATCCTATTACGAACTTGTAATCAATGTCTTCGTTGGCCGCCCAACCAGGGTCACGTGCGATCTCGTCCATCTTGTTGAGCTCCTCGTCGCGTATAATAGGCCGCGTGACGGGCTCGTCGCCTTCAGGGGCGCGACCGGGGGGAAATCGACTGTCAGGCGGGTAGCCCGGCCCTCCGGGACCGCCCGGACCCGGGTAACGCGGCCGCATGCCTCCCATTGGAGGAGTGAACGTCCCAGGACGTGGCGGCATCATCTACGACGAATTAAAAACAAATGGATGTATGATTTTTTATAATAATAAGTCAAGTAGTAGATAGCACTGAACTCTTCAAAACGTATGGTTCTCAGTTCCCAGTCAGCGATGCGACTTGGATATGAGCCAAGTCAGAGTACAAACGAACATATACCTAACTTGTTTACAGTGGAAATTGCTAGTAGTTACGGCGTAAATGTAGTGCACTGAAGCAGTAGTGTCATTTGACATGTATTAATTAATATCTATGAGAAAAGCCGTCTTTACAAATTTCAAGTACTGAATGGTACATAGTGGGCTCTACTTACAAATGAGTGCTGAAGAGGCCTATAGCCGCCGCCATGCGGGAAGTTGATGGGTATGGCAGCTGGGCCTGCCGGGCCCATGGGCGCACCCACACCCGGATGTGGGCCCAAGTTGGTCCGAACGCCTCCAGGTTCGGGGCCCGCAGACCCGTGGAGGCCCGGGCCCAGTGACTGCGGCAACGGCCCCGGGGGCACGCCGGGCTGCGGCCGCCCACCTCCAGCTGTCCAACTTCCCTCCGCTGAGAACAAACACAGCAATTATAACAAGAAACTTCTGATGAGTTATCTAATATGTACCTACGTTGTCATGTTACGTCAAAGTAATTTTCGACAAATTTTTAGTGGCAGAAATCACGCAATTATAAAATTGTAACATTTTAAACTAGTTTCTTCCGTTAAAAACACTTATCATATCTGAAAACAAACTAATATTCAACATTTTCAAATGGGCATAAAAAACGTCAAAACAGCTGTGGCTAAACCTGCCTGTAGGAATTTGTTACGAAAGGCTTACTCTGCGGACGCAGGCTGGGGCCAGGACCATACTGAGCGTCTCCTGGTTTGCCTGGTGCGCCAGGACCTCCTTCGCTTGCGAGCTTGGGGAATTCGTGTTGAAACTGCGGAGATTGGTGGGCCAAGAAGTTGGGTACTTGCTCGCGGGCCATGATTGCAGACCACGACTTGTCGGGGCCCGGCATGAGGTTGTGCATAGCCTGCTCGTGTGGGGGAGGCACCATCACTACAGGAGTAACCACTGCTACTGGAGCAGGGGGTGGCGCAGGGTTCCCACTGCTCACAGGAGGTACCTGTCACATCGAAAAAACATGCTAGATGAGGGGAACTTATAAGCTAAGAAGATAAGGCACGCCATGATGCAATATATAGAGAACAGTTTTTCTTACAAAAAATTTTGGAGGTGTTAGTGGAGTGGGTTTTCTGGCGTTTGAGAACGGGAATACACCTGTAGGGCAGCTAGTTTCTTAACATCTTTGGAAATAATAAACAACGATTATTTTCGGAAGTTCTAGAAAGGCTGTTAAATTTTGACTTAATCATAGAAAAACATATCAGAATAAAATGGAATTTTCATGAGGTAAACTCATTAGGTATCTACTATCGCAGTGGCGGCCTATTAAGTCAAGTACACACAAAAAAACATCGCTGGGAATCAGCCACTATGTACTAAGATGTTCAGGGAGCAACATTGTGAGTTTGTTGTTTGTAGTCCGACAGTTATTATTGTGGCATTAACTGTCTACCGACATGCCGATCACTCGGTAAGTAAGCCGAGCTAAATGGAGAGTTAATGCTCACACTGGGTTGTTGTTGCTGCTGCTGCTGTTGGGGTGGCGGCCCTTCGCCTGGTTTGGAGCCCCATCCTGCTGCCCCTGCTGGTACTAGGCTGACTGCTGGTTCGTTTCCACTACTCTCTGCCTTTAGACTGGGGAGATTGGCAGGAGGCCGCCGAGCGGTCGGCACCTTACCCAAGCTTTGCATGCCATTTTTGGTGCGGAGGAGAGTTCCTTTCTGTTGAGTTGGCTCGCTTTCTGTAGACTAGAAAACAAAATCAAAATCATAATTCTCCTCTATTCTTGAACAGTGATCAGAAGTAGTGAAAAACACTTCTCACGAAGGAGGCAGGGGTAGGTTAACGTAAGTGTCAACGCACAATTGTAATTCTCATTGTGCCTAGCTTGAAGACAGTTTTGAGATGACGTAGGTTGCTACCTACACCTTTCCATGTTTGCCAATGTCACTTCCAATACATCCAGGCACGCACCTAGCTTCATTTCTTAAAATATCTGCGATTGACCAAAAAGCCAAGAAAGTGCAGCATCATAGGTACCTACCTTGTAGAGATTATTTATATCCAACGACTGAAACTTGGATTTGCCTTTCTCCCCTTTGGCTATGATCCCCGATGAAGCAGACATGCTGTCTCCAGGCAACCATTTAGATCAAAAAAGACCCGTGGAACGAACCCAGTTCCTGCAAAAATAAAACTGCACATGACGATGGACTTCTGCTTGGCGAAGGCCAACTGACAGCGGCCAGTGCTGCGACAGAACTGTCTTTTGAGATTCACCAGAGGTAGTCCCAATTCCAGAAAAGAAATACTTAAGGCTAGTGAATAAACGACAGAAGAGGTTTCTACTAAATCATCAATGAGAATGATGTTTTACCTGAGGTTTGACAATTCTACTTCTATCTCTGTTGTTTACCAACAAATCAAGTCTTCTGACCGTATTCTTGTCCTAATATTGAAAAGGGGATCCAATTTCACACAAAAAACCCACATCATCTAGCAACACGGCAACCACCGCAGGCATAACGGTTAAATTTACTTTTCAAGTTCACCGTTGAGTCATAGAAAAAATGGCAGCCAAATGACCAAATTTCGGGGACTTCCCCCAAGTATTCTACGGCTTTCTTGTTATTTTAATTTGAGGAAAAACTTACCTTGGTCCGTCCAGATGGGTATAATGCTGGAGTGTATCCGAAAAACACTATTTTAAAGGCGATGCGCCGAGATATAACTTTCTATGTCCGTCTCAACGTCAAAATCTCACGGCGGAGTTTCGCGATCGATAGTCCCAAAACAATCCACGGGGGCGCCACCAAACGAAAAATAAAGACTCCCGAACCTTTTTTAATCACTTCACAAAGAACTACAATTTACTGACGGCTAAAAATGGATTAAATTACACTAAAAACTTGGAAAATTCTATTTATACATGTACAACGGCACACAGAAAGAACGCTGAAAAGCTACTTTACGTCCCTGTCTTTGTCGGTGTCTCGGCCGTCGTCTGACGTCCCATGTAATACGTCTTTTGAAGAGCAAGAGAAGGACAAACTATAAAATATAATATAATTATTGCTGAATATTGTTATAAATAATTTAAATTTAGGAATGTCTGTCAAAAAGTAAAAAAACTTATTTCCAACCACTCAAATTTTTGTGTTTACGACTACAGGGAAATTTGTCGATGTTTGAAAATGTAAAAATAAATAAGCAATATGGACGGCGTACGGTCGGATCTTCTCAGAAAAACAATGCATTTTATCGATTTGTGGTGCTCACGTACGGTATTAGAGAATAAAACACTTAAAACAGGTACCTAAGCCCCTGACATAATGGGAAGTAAGCAACGGAGTTCAGTCTTGGAAAGGGACGATTTTGATGCAGGTCCAACAAATTTGGATCTCATTGAGGAGAACCTTTGGCTGGGTAAGTTTTGAGGAATCAATTATTGCTTTAGAATTGACATAGGCGGATTTAGGGAGAGAATCAGGCTCTACCCCCTGCTCAGGAGAATAATTGGAATACCTGAAATTTTCTTCTCGCTCGCACGGCACCCGGGGTCTTTCTTGGGTTCCCCGATGATGGCTGGTAGGTACCTATAACTAATCCCCAAAGATGCGTAACCCGATAATAGGTACGCTTTGTAATTAACGCTGAATCGTTTTTTACCTTAGGCAACTTAACTGCGGCTACGGATGTCAATAATATAGAAAAGAATAAAATTAACTTCATCTTGACAATTGATTCGTGCCCATTGCCGAGGAAAATCACTGAACTGAAAGGCATTCAAGTTATGTTTGTCAAAGGTAAGTCCTCCTAGGAAAACTGACACAGTCAATTTATCCCGGGGATAAGGTGCGTCACGTGTGAGGTTTTTACAAATCTTTGTGGAAGCCGTCGACTTAAAAAAAAACCAAATGGGCACTGCATGAATTATTTGCGGCTGGTGAGTCGAGGCAGGTACAGACGTATTTTGAAAATACCACCTTACCCCTTCGGTTCGGTACCTGGGTAGTGGGTACCTAAATTGATTGTCTGGTTGCTTTCAGTTACTGATACCCCTCGTGAAGACTTGATATCCCATTTTGAAGAAACGTATTCATTTATCAAAAAAGGCACTGAAAATGGAGTAGTGCTTGTGCATTGGTAAGTTTTTCTGCGCTAACATTTTTTTAAAAAATTAGTAGGTAAGTATGTCTTCTATATTAATTATACATGAGTAAAAAGCCCCTCAGAAATTACTAACAAAAATCACTCTACCGTAAAATCTCAGCATGTAAATGTAGTTTCTGACGTATAAAAATACATTATTTCAGAAGAAATAAATGTCCTATATAAATAGTTTCCTGAGAAAAGTTTCTACAGTAAGAAACGTCATCCAACGAGCACTGTACCTATCTGTATTTGAGCTTTATCTTCAACTTTTTTTTTTTTTTTTTTTTTTTTTAGCTATTTTGGCGTGTCACGCAGTGCAACCGTTGTGATTGCTTATCTAATGAAACGGTACCAAATGACAATGCAAGCTGCTGTGGAGTTGGCCAAGTCTAAACGGAGGTTCATAGGGCCCAACCCCGGCTTCCTTGCTCAGCTACAGCTCTACGAGACCATGAGCTGCCACATCGACCCCAACAACGTTCAGTATAGGATGTTCCGCCTTTACATCACTGCGGATCACGTGAAGAAAGTTAAGATTCTCCCACAAAGCTGCACGGATGTTTTGAAACCCGATCCAGCCCTGATACGGGCTCGGCCAGACCCTCGCGGTTATCGCTGCCGAAAGTGCAGGTAGGAAAAAATACCTGAGCCATAAATGCGAGGGATAATACTCGAGGTCTGAGGCGATGTGCTGTGATAGAGTCGCGAGAGGGGTGGATTCATATGAGGCGCGTTCCCGTTCGTACTACCATCCCAACCTGGTTCAACAGATTTTTGGCCTGTGTTTACTACTTAAAGGCACATCGTCATTAATATGCCAAATTCCCACCGATATTAATGATTAATGAAGCCCTGAAGGGGCTGTTTTCGCATAAAATCAGTCCCAATGGCAAAACGCCTGTTGTGCACGAAGTTCGACTTCCCACTGTTGTAAATACGCTTCTTAGACCTGAATATCTACAACCCCTTAGGGGAAATACCGATCGTAAAAGCACATAAGTGCGATAGAAAACTAAGAGTTGTAGTCCTAAATTCACCTGTTTTTTTAGGCGGATCGTGGCCCTGGCTAGCAATATTTTGCCCCACGCACCAAAACAAAAGTATAGCTGGCGTGACTCGAGATGGAGTCAGCCTACGGACGATGGGGAGGGGGAGATTTGTTCAATGACGTATTTCGTGGAGCCGCTGGCGTGGATGCCTGGTGTGAGCGCTGCCTTGGAGGGCCGCCTGCAGTGCCCACAGTGTCAGTCGAAACTTGGCTCCTTTAGTTGGACTATGGGTAGGTCGAGATTTAGCGCAAATTTACGTCGGCAGTGGGCCCAAAGAAGGGTCGACAACGTTAACACTTTAAACTCTCATTTTTTCTCTTAGTGGCTTCAAGATTTAATCTACTAACGGGCTAAAAATAGGAAGAAGTGACCCGTGATGAAAATGTGAAAGTGTGGGCAATAAATGAGGTAGTGTTGATCAGACTTTCTCAGAACAGAAGTTAATGGGAATGATCTGTTCCAGGCTGTCAGTGTCCATGCGGAACACGGGTCTCTCCAGCCTTCTACCTCGTCCCTTCCAAAGTGGACAAAAGCAACTTCGTGCAAAACGTGCAAGTCACCGTGTGAAACCGTCCCGGGTTGTTTGCGACTGCAGCCTCACGTCGTCCGTCCCTCTTCAGTTTCAAACACAATAATTACTCACAATAATACTTTCCTACTGACGTTAGGAATAGGATACCAGTTAATAGCTTGCACGCAACACAACCCGTGTGTTTATATTTTTATTTCATAAGAAGCTGTTTTTCATCACAGTACTGCTCTTTAAAATAAATAGGGTATACCGGATGCTATTTTTCAACTTTACTTAGGTATGTGGTGCTATGTATTTTCACTGCAATAAGTCTTGATAATCTTTCCACAACTTCTTGACAGATTTATGCTCGTGTTTCAGTGCTGCTCCCAAACCGTCTTCCCTCTTAAGATGTCGTGTCCCCCTTTATCAGAGGTACAATGAAACATACTGTTCTATACTTAGCAATATTTGAGTTGCATGTAACATTTGTAAGCAATTTATCAGCCAAGACGTTTGTTCTATTTATATAAATTAAACCAATGGAATTGTAAATTCTTCTTAAGCGCTAGGAGACTGGAAAGCAGTGCATGGGCTCGGAGGGTCGTTACTCTATGCGTTCAAGTGGCAGCATCACGTCTGTGAGAGAGCAGGCACACAGATCTCCCAAGTCAGCCAGAGTGTCCTGCGGCATAAGCCCCAACAAGAGTGCCACCTTCGCGGTCAGGGGGGTCTTGGTCGATGCTACTGTCTCGTCCGTATCGGGCATCATCTAAAACCAAGAACAAATTTTTCCCCATGTCACATCAAATTATACAAGACACAGCCTTTAGGCTGTAGGGGAGGTAGAATGAACCAAGACTTTAAATGATAGAATCACTGGAACTCAATCTGAGTCAAAGTGAGCCGGACAGCATTTCTTCAAATAGTTTTCCTTCAGCTTCTTCTTTAGAATCAACGGCGATTGGAGTCATACGCATGAGCAGATGGGAACAGAGGTAGCTTTTCTGGACCGGTCGCAAACCCAGATTCGGAACAGCTAGGTATTTTTACTCAATCTTTTCTAACCTACTGCGGTTTCCTGAGATTTTACTTACTTTATCTACCACAAGCCTGTGAATCAGCCCGTCGGATCCGACGTAAAAGGTGGAATATCCATCGTACCACCTGAAAATATTGCCAGTGTTAGGTCTTGGGGAGTACAATTAAATGATATTGCCGCTTACATAAATTTTCCCCATTTCTTCAAGTCCCAGTAATCCCAGTAATATTATGGAATGCACTGTCACTATTGAACAGCACTTGACCTCCTGTTGTGAGACTTTTGAAAATACTTACGCCTCCAAATCCTTAAAATCTTCCTTCAAATTCCACAACCTATACTTCCAAAATGAGACGATGACTCGAAACCCAGAAATGCCCCGAATGCGCCACCTCACCCGCACTGTGCCGTCTTCCGGATGGGAAGTTATTTTCAATATTTCAAACTTGACGTAAGCAAACTTCCAGTGTCCAACAGTTCGAAGAATCGCTATTTGCTTGACGTAATGTAATATTCCTCTAAAACAGTGAAAATTCAAAATAAAATAAAACTGCGTAGCTATTAAAATTTGAAATAAATTTAGGTACGAGACATGTACGAGACATGTACATCAGAGGTAGCACGGTGGGTCATGGGTCAACTTCATCTACTGCCTCTAAACGAGACAACCTCTAGATTCTAGATTATCTATATTACTTACACAGTCCTAGTCCCTCGAATATTATTTTCAAATACCAAATTTTGGTGATATATTGTGTAGTCCAAAGGCTGAATAAATAACTTGGGTAACTGAAAGAAAGCACAAACAGGTATTTTAAGAGTGAATAAAAGTACAAAATATTTGCAGGTAAGTAGGTACCTACTAACCTCAGAAACTACGTTTCTTTTATTTTCTCGCAAGTCGGAGGAATCACAAATCACGAAAAAGATTTTTTCTTGCAAAAATTCGAAATCGAGATTTTATGTCTCTTGGGTGTCCCCAGCATGGAAAAAAGTGATTTACTACCGTAGCGCCCACACTGTTTGATCAGTTCGGATGAAATTCGGAAGGTACATACTAAAACAATAATAATTCGTAAAAAACACTTTTCTGCTGTATGAAGCCTCTGATCGGCGTTTTGCAACTACAAACAAACCATATTTCTCAAGGCCATAACATTTTTCCCTACAATATTTCAACTTCTCATGCATGGGACCTATGGCGGTGATTGACGGACTACTCACATGAACCATACCATTTGGTGCATGGCCCGTGAATATCCACCAATCTCCAAGAACTAAAAGGAAGTTCGTGATCCATCGAGAAATCCGATCAATCGGTCGCATTTGTACTCTCTTCCTAGTTTGGGTGTATCTGGTCTACTAAAAGAAAAATAACTCACATAAGTAGCTAAGTTGTTGTGTACAGCTTCCAGCTGCCCTGGACTGGGTCTGCCAGTATTCTCACTGCTCGCCTCCCCACTAGATTCTTTCTTCATTTGCTCGGAGAGAACCACCATTTCCTTTTCAAACTTGCTCCATTCTATAGCTCGAAAGCCTTGAATAGCCGTGCGAATTTGCAGCACTTCACGCTGAGGAACTCCTCGAGTCCAAATCGTGACATCGTCAACGCGCAAGGACTGACGGCGGGGTACGCTGACCACATCACCGATCTGCAACAGATCGCATAAAATCTAGACTTTCTAGATTCTAGAGTATTCTGGACCGTGGCGTTTAGTTTAGGGGTAGGAATAGGAATCCAGTCACTCATGAGGCTTTATGCCACTGTGTAAAAACACCAGAGTAGCTATTCATACTATACAGAAACATAGCTTATCCATGACATAGGTGTATACGGGGAGGACACACTTGAGTACACTGGACCAGAGGAGGCAAAAGGCGTGGACTAGTGCCGGACTCCCGGACATTCGGTTAAACAATAATTTAGGATTACGCCTTTTCGTAGATATGGTCTAAACCTTTTGGTAAGTGCTAAATCCTTTTGATTGAGAATCAAGAGGATTCCGGCTAGCTGTAAAGAATCTGTAACAGTTGAGAAGGGTGAACAGCTTTCGTTCATTCTGCTCAACCCATTTACATAAATTTATAGGGACAATGCTCGTTCATGTGATCAACAGAGAAGTAGCAAGGTTCGGTGTGCACCTTGGATTTTTCTTACCTCAACAGTGGTGACTGGAAGTGAAGTATTTTTCACAAGTCGTGGATTTACAAAGTGGGCCGGACACCTTGCATTTATGAGAGGGAAAGAAACATTTTTTGCAAACTGTTGAAGGCGGAAGGCCATATTGACCGAATATAATTCTCTAGTTCCACTTTTTACAAAAATCTCACATGTTTATTTTCATTCGAAAGTTCGAGAAGCGCCATATTGAAAGACGTGGCATAAGAAGTTGGTCTGCAGTGCAACTTCACAACCGCGGTTTGTCTGTCGCCACGGCGTTATAAGCATTTTTGCCAGTTTTAAAATCACAACTCATTTCCAAAAATGATTAATACTGTGTATGATTTTGCTTTCAAAGGACTGTTCAAGCAAGTAAAAGATGAGGTTTCTGCAAATCCTCAGTTAATTAACGCGGTTGACTCGGTAAGTCATATAAAAAACATTCGGAAACTGGGCATCTGAGGTTAGGCTTATAAATTAGGGAAACTACACGATCCCACTTTTACAAGGTAAAAACATTAAATAGTTAAGCTCAGAAACGTGTCAGAGCCTGAGCCTAGTTATAGGCTCAGTTTCATGCCCACTACCTATGGTAATTCGCATGGTAAAAAGATTAAAATTATTTGTTTCCAGAACAAGAGACTTCTTCTGCACTGGGCAGCGCTGGGAGGCAATGTTGACCTGGTGCGCTATTTGCTGGATGAAGGATCCCCTGTAGATTTGCCGGATGATGTAAGTACCCCTCAAGAGTTAGGTGCCCTGGGTTTTGTAAAATGGAAAGCAACGAACACACGAAGCCTGGGCTGTTTATAGAGTAGGTAGACGTAGTATTGCTCAGTTTGTGCATGAACCCTTGCTCGACCCTTGAATCGAGTGTCTTACCTACCCATTCCTTTCACCCAATTTAATATTGTGCAGTCAGGTGGTAGGCACCTGTTGGCAGATGTGGCCATTATACATGAGGTACTTCTATATTCCCCGCAATACCTGGGAATAAATGGGAACTACTCTGACATAGCCGCGATGCCTTCCACGCTCGGTGGAGGATGAACCTATACTGCGGTGCAAGGGATAAGGAAATGCCTGAGGCGACGACCCAGCAAGTGGCAGGGTGACCAAAACAACTCCACCCCAGTGTAGGCTAGTGACGTCACCACCGGTTATTTCTATTACATTGCGGTACACTTTGGTCACCCTGCCACTTGCTGGGTCGTCGCCTCAGGCATTTCCTTATTCCTTGCACCCTAGTATAAATGTGGAGAAGTAGGTACCATTTAAGTGGCAAATTTTCAGTACAGGCTCACGACGGAGTGACGTACGTACGTCGGACGGACATTTTTTGAAAACCACTTTTTTGGACTCAGGGGACCTCCAGGATTATGGAGACCTAAAATCTCAAAATCGAAATTTTGCACTTTCTCGGACGAGAAAGTAAAAGAGAATCTTTTAAGATATAATAAAATGTAGATTAGTACCTTATCTAGATACGATGACAAAATTTATAAAATTATCTTTCTTATACCTAGATAATAGTTAAAGATAAAATTCGTGCTGTTGTCTATAGGTAACGTTGAGGTAGATTCCCTTACCTTTTTCCACTGACACTTTCAAGTTATCTTCCTAGTACCTTGTTCGCCTTTCGGTATTTTTTCTACTTCTACTTCACTTTTACCTCGAGCTGCTAATCTGAGCCCGCGAGGGTGCGTCCCACCATACTCGGTTAAGAGAAAAACTCCGATTTTCTCGGAAATTTAATATGGTAACCTGGGGGAAAATCTTCAGTTTTCTCTTAACTGGGCATGGTGGGACGCACCCTGAGTCAGGTAATCAAAGTTAATTTGATAGTATGCGCAGTGAGTGGCCTGTACTTGTTTGCTATCACTCGCAGCTGTTTACTATCTACTGGACTATCAGGCGTCTTGTTGGTGTAGACTGATAGTTATATGTTTGAATTGGTGCTGTTGAGACTCGTTTTTATGCGATGGCTGCGTTGCAGATCGGCCTGACCCCGCTTATACTCGCCTCATCCGCCAACAGAGTTGATGTTGTTCAGCTGTTGCTCGAGAGAGGTGCTGACGTTAACCGCCGTAGCGATGAAGGTCATTCGTCAATACAGTATGCAGCATCAAAGGGCTGGAAACAGGTATTCAGAAACGCCCACAATGCGCCAATTATAATTTTTTAAAGTAGGCCCTTAAAAGCTCAGCGGTACGAAACTTGGCGAGTTGCGAGTTAATGCTTCTCGCATAAAATTCCCAAACTGCTCTTTAGAATCTCAGCACCACATTATCATTCAACTCATTGTGGGTTATCTTGGTATGATTAAATGCTATGAGTACTGATTCTGTGACAGTTTGGTATCTAATTTATACACATACCTAGACAGTTTGGGAACTTCAGAGGTTCAAACATTAAGCTACTACATAGGTGCTATAATTTTATTTTAGATTCTTCGTTTGCTAATTGAAAACGGAGCTGACGTTAACGTTCCTGACCGTCGAGGTGCAACACCTCTTCATCGTGCTGCAAGCAAAGGTGACGTCGAAGTAGTCGAGGCCCTCCTCGCTGGAGGGGCGCGCGTGGATGTTCAAGACTCGTACGCCAACTCGCCGTTGCATCTAGCATGCGAGGAGTCGAATGCACCTGTCGCCGCCACCCTCATTCGAGCGGGAGCCAATGCAGAACTGTTAAATAAGGAAAAAAAGACTCCCCTAGACTTAGCGCCACCGGGAACGATACAGGTCATCAGAGAATTAGTTCCCAAAAAATAATACAACTCAAAGTAAATGAGGAATTTAATTAATGAGAGATAACTGGAAGTGGTTGAGCATGGCTAGCTGGGAGCGTTGAGCTGGGGGGTGGCCCCAACGTCTATGGTGGTGACGCGGCCGCTGTCCCGCGGTACTAGCTCCAGTCGCTCCGGGTCCGCATCCGGCATGATGACGCACATGAAGCTGCGTCCAGCTGAATCGTGCGGATAGATTGTGGTGGGTGGGAAGCGCTCATCAGGGCTTTCCGCGTAGGCCACCAGCTTGCGGTAGACTTCGGGGAACTGCCGACGCAGACTGACTCCGCGCTGACGCAGTTCGCGCTGGACATTGCTCACGCATACCTCACGCGCGCGCTCTGGAGCCATGCCACCTGTCCATAGAGCTCTTTCATATTAGAGTAATCATATCAAAGTTATCTAATCAAGTAACATGAGGTTTCATCCGTCGTATTATTTTTCTTTTTTCTCATATTTCTCGCTACTAAAACCACTTTTCAATTAATCTGAATGTTTTACCAGCATTTTCTTATGTTATGATTGCGTGGGTTGTGTAAATACTTTGTGAGGTTTTGTAATAAAACTAAGTATTTGGATTTTGCAACAATTACCTACTTGAGAAAATTTGATCTGCCCCACCTGTGCCGGGTAGTGAAGTTAGGATGAGTGTGTCGGGGTCTGCCATGTCTCGAGTAATGTCCGCGCCATCAGACGAGCTGCGACGAGGAGGTAAAGGGGGCGGCGCGGCCGTTGGAAGAAGTGACTTCTCCAGGCGTACCTTGCAGCATCGCGACACCAGCTGTCGCTCCCACTTGACGGCGCCTGATGTCGGCACTTCACTCAGTACACACACTGCCACATAGAGTACAAGTCGCGTGTCCGGGTTGTAAGCTTTACACAGCTTCATGAGTTCAGCGTATAGGTCTGTGCCCATTTCAGCGGGCATAAGATCAGGCCAGCGTACGTAAGCAGGCTCTCCCAATTCGGTCAGCCCGCGCGACACGAACCGTTCGGCAGCCTCTGGGCAGGAAAAGAAACACTTGACTGCACCACGGCCGTGCGCGAGATAGCCACGCCGCGCCAGCAGGCTGAGATGTGCTCGGGTAGGTGCGTCTTCCTTGGCGGCTGCCAACACCTATAGATAAAGGTTGCCATACTGTAGGAGATTTACTGAGAGGTTACAGGAGGGGCACCTAAACCACACTGCCACGGGGGCCTCATTCTGTTCTAATAGTGTGTGGGCACCTTCGGGGCTTGAAACCCTATTCCGGTGTTCGCCTCCAGCGCCCACACGTTCGAGATTTTGCGGCACGTTTAACCCGTTACCTGTTCATACCTCTGATGTGCATCACTAAGTGCATAGGGTCTTTAGGATATTAATGGATGATGATTTACTGCAGGTTTTTAACAGCAAAAGTGCGTTGGACCAGTAGCTATACTCCAGAAGTTATTGCTTTTGTTATTGGGAGATGACGAGGTGTATGGTGTATTCGTAGGTAGTAGGCAGGTACTTCCCACCTCGACTATTCAAATCAGTATCCCCTAAGCGCAAAAATTAGCAGTAGGTATTCCTTACCTGACGGCACAATGCACCCACGCGGGAGTGGAGGCACGTGCGTCGGTGTCGTTCCCAATGGGCGCGGCGACATTCGCGAGAGCAGTACACATGAGCACAATTGTGACAAGTCTTGAAGGTCCGTTTGGCATCTGCTATTGTCGCAGTTCGGCCGCATTTGGAGTAGCGGCACTTAACCGTCGCCTCACTGCCACTCTTCGGTCCTGCTGCCGCCCCGCCGTCTCCGCCGCTAGCTGAGCCTGCAACCATCCAAGCACCTACTCAGTGTCACCTCACACACATCATCCCTTCATCGTACTCAGTCTTGTTTTAGTGCTGTATGTTTCTCATAACTCGTTAGGAACTCGACTGAAAGTAAATTACACCTCAAGTTTCCGTGCTTGTAGTAGGAACTAAGGTTGTTTTTACGACAACTATCAAGATGCAAAGCTGAGCAGCCAAAGGAAAGTCATGCTATTCACAATTAAATGGTTGTTCAGTATTCTTTTCTACATCACCAATCTACAGGTGCTTTCAGGTAGGTTAGATTAAGAAGAGGACTGGGTAGGAATACCTAGGTGAGGCTGAGGTGTATAGGGAACGTACCTAGGCAAACAGCAGAGTTGAACTTTTGCCATCATTCATTTATTTTCCTGATTACTCAAAAAAAGTACATGAAGGTAGAAAAGAAAATAACATACATACCAAAATAGATTTTTATAAAAACAATAAGATGTAATTCGCTCCCACCCATTCAGACGAACACCTATACGAGTCTACTTACCTATCAGTTACCAGATCGAGTTCCCCAAATCGTACCGAGTTACACGACTCTTTAATCGGGATTTCCCCCTATGCTATGTGTACTGACCCTAGTGGCCCCGCACCTTAAAAGTAGATACATACGTTATACCTATAGTGAGATTTTTCTCACAAGTAGGTACAACCTACTTTTTCCCCTTGTTTGAAAAATGTGTGACTGTTCAGATATTTGCCATTATCAGGAGGTACACAGAGGCAGATTTATTGGTAAGCAATGTAGGCAGCAGAGGGCTCGAAACTTACACGGTCTTCCTACCTGGGCCGTGCTTGGCGTCGCTACAGTCGCCGGGGAGCCTCGGGCTGGGGCTGCGGGAGCTGGGAGGGAGACCCAGCAGTGAGTCCAGGATATCGTCCAAAGTCGCGGATCCCACACTCCCTTTCCTACTCTCCCCGTCCGACACCAGACACACCGGAATGTCTTCTAGAACCAAAACTTGCTTTTCAGTTCCAGCTACTATCTACACGTGCAGGTGTAAAAAAAATATCCAAAAGGGGAAAATTACAAGTCAAAGCGCTAGCAGGCACTCGGGGAGATAAAAGCATCTATAAGGATGTACCTACCGCCGTGAATAGATCATCAATAAAACAACACCAGCAGGTGTATTCCCTTTCTCGAACGCCAGCAAACTCACCCAACTAACACCTTCAAAATTTATTGTAAGAAGAACTGTTCCCCGTATATTGCATCATGGCGTGCCTTATCTTCTTACAATAAATTTTGAAGGTGTTTGTTGGGTGGGTTTGCTGGCGTTCGAGAAAGGGAATACATCTCCAGCATTAGTTTCAGTCCTGCCTCAGCAAGTTGTGTTTGCTAAAATTCAGTTTTGTTACCCACTTTAATATGTTGAGCGATGCTCCATGGGGGAGAAATGAGAAATCTCTCGAAAGCCAAGACACCTCAGGCGGAGACTAGGTTACTTTACCTGCATTTGGAGCACGTAGTGAGCACTGGTTTCTACTGACACTTCACCATGGCTGTCCGATCCAAGAAAACCCTACTTTATTTAAGAAGTAATCCGGAGAAGTAAATCGCAAACCTTGCAGAATGTTTGAACACACAAAGCGCAGAGTGATACTTGTGCGGTGGTGACTCACCTGCATATGTACTCGCTGACCTGAGAACTGCACAACTACAACGTACACTACACGCCACCGGCATTAACTGCAAAATAAACATGACCAGTCAACTAAAGCACAACAGAAAAGGCAACTAAAAACGGTGCTAACATAGAACTAGGCATTTCTATGGATCTTGCGCGTTCAGTGCAACTTAGGAAATCTCCAATAAGTATGGATGTCAGGCGCCCATACAAGAGACAATAAGTTCCTACTGTTTATCTGGATTAGAAGGGTTGGTTTTGCGGTAGGTATAGGTACAGTGTGATAGTGAGGCAGAAATTTCTATCTGGAGAAGATTTTCCCAAGGAGTGGCAGATGGAATGTATGAGAAATACTTCATCCCATCGCTTGTGCCATTCGTGAAGCAAGTAGGAATCACAGCACTGGTTGCAGGCAAATAGTGAACGCTACGTAATTTTAGGTCTTTGAGGTTTTGAGTACCCCTCTTCTCGTGGCAACTAACGAAAGTTCCGAATAGAATGGTGTTGAACTTGAACAGCAGTGGAAGAACACCCAATTTCAAAAATACCCACACCAGCATTTGAAGAAGTAATAATAGCGAAAAGTTAGCAGTAATCAACGGTTCTGCTTGGAAGTTCTGACTAGAATTTCGAACTCTGAGTTACAAATATAGTGAAATACCGAAGAGCGTGCCAGTGGGAGTTCCCGAAACTGAATCACTGCGAGTCTAGCAAGTGCGACAGGCAACTTTATGAGGTTGAACGGAATAAGTACAGTAAAATATAAAACGAAAATTAAAACGAAGCATTCCCTGTATTTACAAAGGTAAGTAATTTTATAAAACGTTAAAAATAAGAGGTTACATTTCGGACCATGCAAAGCGGTGGGTGGGTATATTGTATATGTACCGACGTACGTATATTATATACCACTTAACACTTCCAAACTGTCCGTAACATCATAGCACATAGCACCCATTGTATTTTCTCTTTTCATTGAGCATTTGTGTACAAACAAAAGTAGGCACGATTCTGATAAAAAGAAACTTATCAAGAATTCTACTAAAAGAATTCTGTAAGTTCAGTAAAGCTAAGATTTTGTACCAGAAATAAAACCAAAGTGTTCTGCAACGCAATTTGTGCCTTCATTTACTTCATTAGTCGAACTAAGACAATCCAAAATAACGTCGGTCAACACGAATCTCAACAACAAAATTCACGTTATTTGGGAGCCATACCGATTTGAGGAAAAATATTTTCATAAGGCTGTTTTACGTCAGAGGTACACGGTATATAATAAGGCCATTGGGCAGTAGCGCGGCGAACAGAAGCGAAGCGCGGCGAAGGGTATTCCATCCATAAGCCTCTGGGGCTTGCCGCGGACCACAGAGGCATAATCTTACGTTTCCCTTCCCTTCCCGCCCAATGGACGGGCAGCCTAAGTACCTACATTGCATTAAATTTTATAGGTGGACTGATGAGAATTGTAAAATTAAATGGTTTAAACATCACTATAGTCAACATCGAGAGGTATGGCAACCAAAACGCGCTAGCAAAAGCCAAAATGATACAAAAACATAAAAATAATACAAAACAAAATACTATAGCATGCCCAAATTATCTAACCCTGCAAAAAAGACTATAACTAGCACGAGTAGCGGCAGCAACATGGAGCCGAGGAAAGATGACGGGCAAGATGGCGGATGCGGGCTTCATACGACGAGGTACTCACCGCGCGGCAGGTCCAGACGGTCAGGGCGCGTGTCAGCGGGTAGGGGTGTTTCTGGCTGCTCTACTGGCCGGGATCCGACGAAGGAGCTTTCCACCCAGCAAAGACGCGAGGCGGACCCACGCGGTGACCGAGAGGTGTCCGGGCGCCCCCGATCATCGGCCCCTGCCACGTAGTGGACGATGGCTGACGTGACCTCTTTGATCGATGTTCGCACTTCCGTCAGACTCGGAGTTTGCTGAAATTATTATTTTCTTTTTCATCTCAACGCACCCAATTTAAGTATATCAAGTTTCAAAAGTAACACGAACAATTTACGTTATTACTATCGAAAGATAGCATTGCGTACCTGTTGGGAGGCAGAGGCGCGCTGATGGGGAAGCAGTCCAGCAGCCAGCCTCTCGGCTGGGGTCCGTTTGGTCAGTCTCTCCTGGGACCGCCAGCCTAGATAAGGCTGTCGGTAGTGGAAGGAGGAGCGGGCTGAGCCGCAGGGAGAGGTGGAAGAAGAGGTGGCTCCGCTGTTCAGTCGGCTTGTGCTCCATCGCGTGAACACGTGCGGCGTCGGACTTACCATGTGGCCTATGAACAATTCAATAAATCATCATCAACAAACCTTCACCATCGGGCTGCAGCGAGGTTTTATGGATATCCTGGATCATAATTAATGTATCTATAGGTACCATAATATGCTGAAGTGTTTACCACAGTTTATGACAGCAAATGTCAAATACGCCAATGTCCCAATTGGATTGTAAAGGGAGGATCAGAGCGTTAAACCTAGAGGGCTGATGGGGGTAAGCTGAAGCACGTGAAAGTCAGCACGTGCGTAGCTAGGCGACCCACGTGATCAGAGATGGGGCTTGACGGTTACGCACAGCGCATGCTTCAAGCTACAAGCTTGTCCTCCTCAAATCAGAAACACTATCTCACAGCCTCGACTAAGTATACGTTACTTGGGTTTTACCAACAGAAAACTCACTTGTAGGACTTCGAGTGGAAGCGACAGAGCCAAGACTTGACAGCGACGTGGTCTTGGAACCTAGACCTGGCCATCCCTGACTGCTATCGGTGCGCTTGAGCAGGAATCCCTGCGGCGCGTTCGCAACTGGCGAGTTCCGGAACCATTCAGGCACGTTCAGTTTCTGGAGTGACCGCTGCACTCGCAACTGATGCTCTGACATCGCTGGCCCGCTTTTCTGAAGCTCATTCTCCGGCGCCTGCAACAGAAAACAGAAACAGTTTAATGCAGATCAACCAAGACAGGCTTGAGCTCAAGGCCGTACCCAGGGGGGGGGGGGTTAGGGGGGTTCAAACCTCCCCCCCCCCCCCCCCCCCCCGAAACTATTCGGCTTTACACTAGAGAGAATTAAGTTTTGAAGGAGAAAATATAGTTTCGTGCTACTTAGGTACCTAACCCCCCCCCCCCGAAATATTTTCCTGGGTACGGCCTTGCTTGAGCTTCAGTTATTTTGGAAATTCATCACCCGAAGTGCTTATTATACCTGCATGTTAATCATGGGTGGTTGATACATCGGGTCTATAAGTTGCAGTTGGAATTTTATTGCCCTAGCACCATGTTTAATTTACACGTAAACATTTTTCCGTGAAAAAAAAAAGAAAAAAAAAATAGAAATAACTAAATCCACCATTTGGCTGCGTCCCACTATACTAGGTTACGAGGAAATTGTCGATTTTCTTGGGAAATTAATACTGCAAACATATCGGTAAAACCAGAACCTAGGCCGCAGCCTTAGAATGTAACAACTGAATTCTTCTCAAATTGCATCGGAACAACTGGGTGCGTCCCGCCGTACTCGGTTAACGTTAAACTCCTAATAAATTCCAACTATTGCACGGTAAAAACCGAATTTAACTGAGGTTTAGCTTTTAACCGAGTTAGGTGGGACAACCTATACGTGCTTATAAGTAGCACCATTATAAGAAGTATAGGGATAAAACGAGAGTTAATGACATGTGCCCAGTGCTAACATACCATGATGCTGCGAATGGAGAATTGGATCACAGAGATTGGACAGGATAAACCGTGAACGTTATCATGTCACATTATCGTGAGCAGTGAGCCAGTACAAATACCTTTCCCAACTATCAAGCTATCAATCTTATTTCCAACGCGCAGACTCTCATCGCACTCCATTTTACTGTAAACACAGGTAGGGCATGCCATCTAAACGAAATACTAAAGTCGAAAAAATGAAACAGAGCCATCTCATTGCGGGAGGCACTAACAAAACATTACCGGGAAAGTGTCACAACCCCAGCTTAAACTATTGGACCGATTTTGTCAAAATTATTCACTGGTATATAAATGTGCAGAATGCGGTTTGGGAACTACTGGTCTATCTCAACCTTTCAGGGACAAAAAAATGAAAAAGTCGAGGGGGTAACCACTCCAGAGATTCCTTGAGATTCCCTGAGATTCCATAAATATTTCCAAAGATTCCCAACGATATTCATAGAAAGACGAACCCCGAAGGGTTAACCACCCCAAAAAATTCCAAGATTCCCTGAGATTTTTTATAAAGATTTCCAATGATTCCCAACGAGTGGTTAACCCCTCGGGAAAAGTGTAACCGAAGCATTTTGGACCATTTATGAAATGCTTTACGCAGAAGCACTTGGCTTGAACTGGACAAACACAATTTTTGAGTTTTTCCATATAAACTGACAAAATAAAAGGAGCAAAAACAATCAAAATAAAAACAATCATAATATAAAAACCCCCTCTTTTTTAGCAGTGAAGAACTCCCAGGAGCCCCTCAGCCCTCTACCCCTTTTCCCTCGCAGCCCCCACGCAAATATCACTTCCCAGTTTTGTAGCCACTTGTCCCTTCCGACCAGAAACCCCAGTCTCACTCAGAGACTCCCACCCTCCAGAAACCTTCTCTCTCCTGACGAAAGGCAGGAACAAGCTTTTCCATTCGGCTGAACGCCCACGTAGCATATAGCTAAGTTTAAATGATAAAAACTACCTCAACTTCGACATGTTTACAGATTACAGCAGGCACATAAGGCCATAAGAAAATGGGAGAAAATACTTGTATAGGTTCGCGGTTAGACAAAGGTAAGTATTTCGTCTACGTTAACTGTGTATATGTGTAGTTTGAATTAGTGGCACTACAGAGCAACTTGCAACTAACGAGAAAGACCACCTATAACACGCGAAGCGGCAAACAGAAAGTTTCACAGATAAACCGTACACAAAAGAAGACCTAACTTCCAATGGGTAGCAAGCTTACCTTGAAGCGCGCTACCCGCGCTAACCACACCCATGCGTGTGCTAAAACATAAAGGAGGAGAGCAGGAGAAGAAGTCCTGCTACCACCATGGCTTTGATCGAGGAACAGGAACAAGGCATGGTCAGCGTCCACGTAACACGACCACAACACTATCTGCAGAGCCACACAGGACGCTCTCATTTATAAGCTTTAGAGACAACGCTCTAAGTGCTAGTTAACAGTGAAGTGCTAAGCAACTTCAGCAGAAGTAAGGCAAACGATTGTTCCGGACTTCTGTTCAGTGAAGGTGATTCTAGAATGGAATACCATTTCCAGTTCCATAGGTAAGTAATCCCCCACCTTAAAAGTCTCTAGACAGCTACTTTCTCAGAAACGTTGAAACTCGGGAATTAGTTCGGTTCCAGTAAGGACATACAGGCGAAAAATTTTGGCTAAGCGATTCGGTATGGACTAGGGGCCACTTAAAATGAAACTCAAGGGCAGATAACTGGATTGAGCTGCAGTCATGACAAGTATCCAATGCGATAATCCATTTCACGATTAGCTGAAAAGTAGATAAATAATACAGATAATAATACACTCACTCCTGGCTCTGCACGAATCCCTAATGTTGGAAACTGTTTCGCTTCAACACACTTGCGGGCATATTATGCACCAGGATATGAGAAAGGTATAAAAACAGAACTAGAGGGGGAGCAAAAATGAAAGGACGCAAAAAGTATACCTATACATATACGTGACCTAGCTGAACCAAATTCCTTTCAGTAGGGTAGATTTTCATTTATTTATTAACAGACGGAAAGAAACTGTTGAACTTTTTAACTGACGGTAGTTCTGGGGTTCATGAGGAACCATGATGAAACGAAATAGGAAAGTAATTGAAGACGACGGGAGGATCCCACAGTCCACAACAGCCGGGCAGACGCCCTGAAGGCAGAGTAAATAGGCCAAGCCTGATTAGACCTCGAGTGAAAGTCCGCATACAGGACTGGGAAAGCTGCTTCTTCTCAGACGACCTGCTGCGCACAATAACAACCGATGCCCATGGACACAAACCAATTCCTCTCCGACTCTTTAGCCTCGGATCGATCCTCCAGGAGTTATCTGGACAATGGGGATCACAACGATTTCACGGGAACTCCCTCCAAGTGTGACTAGCTAATCTAGAAAGAGACAATTTGCGACACTGCGATGGACATAAATTTTTTTTTTGTGTGGACATTCCGATGTCAAGAATCCGGCCAAATATTGTGTGAGGAAGAACTCAGGAACAGAACAGAGGTGCGAGACTCTTGAGCACCCAATGAACTCAAAACTAAAGGCCCCGGCCGTCTAAAGATGGCAAGGGGAAGGGGAAGGCGTACAAAGGCACCCAAAACGAGCATGGTACAGGGTGGCAAGCCTGCTGATAAGCTACCACAACCTCTTGTCTGGAGGATGATAATGAAGTGTCATAGTCAGCAGAATCAGCCGGATGCCAATCATTTCGTGCTACATGAGAGGCGAAATATGAGCAAGAGCTCAGAACGGAAGGAGGTCACGAACGACCGAAGGTCACGAAGGGTCGATAGGGATGCTGCTGCGTCCTGACGGTCTTGCACAGTCCTGCTTCAATCCCTGCAGTACCCATCCCACTGTAAAACCATTCTCGCTGGCGATGCGGTATATACAAAACAGGAAAATCTGACGCCATAATATGTAGGAAACAGACTAAGAGTCGAATAAACAAACATTCATAAATAATCCTATAAATCCCATTGATGTTTCTCAACTATAGCAACTCATGATTTACAAAATCCGTTCACCCTTCATAAAGACTACAGGAAGAAGTAGGCTGGGGACCAGGGATGGAGGTTAGGTTTCGAATATCCATAAAATAATTTCCCTTGAGTCAGAGATGAAAGACTATGAACCCTTCATAACCGTCAAGTTCACTTTCCAGCCTACAGAAACGTTCGCCACCGACTGCCAACCATTTCAGTTTTACTGTCTAGAAGGAGAACCGTCAGCAGAAAAAAAAATCCCTTTCGGCAGCCCCGAAAGGCGTAGGTAGATTTCGAAGATTACTTCCATCAACTAAAAGCAGTCTAAAATCATTTAGAAAGACGGATAAGAAGATTTTCAGCTGATCCAATTGCATTATCTACAATAACAAACGGAGGAATTCAGTTTTGAAATTTCACCCCCCCCCCCCCCCCTTAACAAGAAAATGAAAGTGATTTTACAAAAAACTTTTTCAGACAAAAGTTGTAGATATTATTAATAGAAACTCATAGCAAAAAGAATAAACTCAATATCTCACCAAATAAGTGAGTTATGACGTTTTGAAAATTCAACCCCCCACCCCCTGCCTAAACGGTGCGTCGGACGAAAAACTTGTTCAGACAAAAGTTGTAGGTAATATTGAGGCAAATGCATTACAAAACAAAAGAACTCGATAACACCCCTAGGACACAAGTTATGAATTTTTTTGTGCGAAAAACCCTCTTTTTCCACCCCTATTCAACCATTAAGGGTGGGATCAAAAAACGTTACGAAGAAAAGTTGTAGGTAGTACTGTTAGACGACCCTCAGACAAATTTTCGTTTCATTAGTTGCAATATTAAGGGAGTTATGGACAAAAAACCAGATTTCGAAAAAGTCCCCCCATTTCCCCCCCCTTGGTCCGATTTCCCCCATTAACGAACTCGACCGAGATTTTAGTCCCTTATATTTTATTAAATAGTCAAAACCAATTATTTTTCAAAAATACGGCTGCTAGCGTGTTCACAAGGAAGTGAAAATGATATATATATATATATATATAATATATATATATATATATATAGATATATATATATATATATATATAAACTTTTGAACTGATGGTGGTTTTGGGATCCAGGGGTCATAAAAAGAATAGCTGTGAAGAATTTTTTCAAAAGTGAGACTACTGGTACGACTACAATAGGTAGATTTTTCTTCGAAATCTACCTAAAAACTGGACAATATTTTATCGCTCGCTAGGATAAATCTCGAAATAACTGATAACACCCGAAAAAGCGGAGCGCAGTGCGGTGAAAAGATTGGAAGAAAATTAAGTTAGAGATTTCGGCGAGAGGGGAAGAAAAAGATTCGTGGTCGGGACGTAAACGAAAGACGACTGCGTCTGTGATCGGTCGATGGAACTTATTTTCATCGAGTTTCTGTCTTGCTGGCTGAGAGTTTATGAAATGCAATGGGAATGGTGCCCCTGCCCCTATGGTTTTCCGCGCGGCAACCACTTCACTGTGAAGCACTGGGATTGCCGGAGCTCGATTACCACGGCTCCATTCACGAGCAACAAGGATTGGAGCACACAGAAAGAAGAATAGCGAGTGCTGGATACAATGAACAGGGAAAATGAGAAATAATCCTGCTGTGCCTACAAGCACTGCTAGAAAAGAATATGCTATGAGAAAGGAGAACGGGAGAATTGGAATAGTCTTCCAGTTGTTAACTTGTGGACTCTTTTTTTTTTTTTTTGCAATCACAGCTTTGATATGAATTATGAATGATTTTGAAGTCGAATGAATAGTTTGTCACGTAGGGTGATAACACATACATACGTACACACGTACTGACTACTTGACCGTTTGTCCTCGGGTCAAAATTTTCTTGGGAGGAAAAAAGTGAAAGGGTTACCGCACAATATGAAGGACTGGGCGTTTCTGAAATGTCTGGTTGAGTTACAGTAAATAAACAAAGAGTAAGGAAAATGACTAAAATAAATACGAGGGGGTAACCACTCCAGAGATTCCTTGAGATTCCCAGAGATTTCATAAAGATTTCTAATGATTCCCATTCCCAACGAGATTCCCAACGAGTGGTTAACCCCTCGAAAAAAAAATATGAAAATAAACCGCGGAGGCGTTAAGTGTGTACGTCGCGCCGCAACGCGTAATATCAATGTTTACCAGAAAGTGTAGTTTTCATAGACGCGGCCGTTTGCATTTCATGAATAGGGAAACAGGTAAACCAATGCGCTGTGCCCCGTCACAACCACTCCCGACAAACATCTCAGCAGCCCCCGGAAAGTGGGTCACCTCAGCCAATTACCACCAAAGTGAAGCAACTGGAGACATGCATGCCAGGTTTATAATGAGTAATCACATCGTTTTATGAATTATTCCAACGATGATCAGTATACATACAGAATAGGAGTCATGGCTAGAATATGCCATTTCTTATTACTTTTTTCTAAGTGTTACGACGCCATTATTATCATTATGTTTACCGATGTTTTCGAAACCGGTCTGTTGTGGCGAATGGACAATAAGTGATTATTCAAAGAGGTTTAGTGCCGTTGTGAGGGGCCATGTGTTTGAAAATCAAATTACATTTTGGGAAAAGTATAAGTGTATAAGCCCGCAGAATGATAAAGGTGACACACTGCATTTAGTAGCTAAGTTATTTTTGGGCGAGACGAAGGCCAACTGCACATAATCTTACTGTCACATTTGAAGGCGGGTCTACACAACTTTCAGCTGAGAAAACCAACTTCACTCACTTTCATTTTGTCTTCTTACTTTCTTACTGAAGTATCCAAGAAACACCGTTATTTCATTTCATGTTTCCTTGAAATATTTCAGAAATGATAACTTATCAGACCATATTTATCTTAACTACAATCTTATTTTTGCGTTGATACTCCACGAAATAGAAAATTTGAATGGGCCGGTCAATGGTCACTCTACAGTGAGGAATTTCAACATTTAACATAAAGTGATAAACCTAAAGGACAGAATGCCTCCACCGCACCCACAGCTAGTACGAATATTTTCCAAGTGTCCATGAGTCACGGGTCATTGCGTCACTTCCGTTTGGACGCACAATACGCCGTTTGACATTTCAATAAGTTTCAAGCTTCAATTGCTCTGTACGTGTAACTAATACGGCATGAGAAACCCATCGATTTACAATCATACTGGATAGGACCAAGGGCGTACTTATAGCTATTTTAAAGAGGGGGGGTCACCTAAGGTGAAAAACGTCCCCTCCTACAAAAACTCTTTTTGCTAAATCGAGAGGGGGTACGTCAACCTAGCGAAGGCGCGTCCATACAAAATTTCATTAAAACTGGTTGCACGGTATAGGATAGGACTATCGACAGGCTTCTTCCAAAAACCCTTTTTTTGACTGAGATGACAGGATAAAAAAATATGAAAATCAAATTTGTAACCACGACCTATGAAGAGATCAATCGAAAGGAAGCTGACAAAATGAGACAAAAGGTAGTTTTTACTGCCCTAAAACGGAAGCAGCGGAGAAGCACTATATCACAGATATCCACATCAGTTCACATGCCAACACAAACACTAATAATGATACAGTCTCTGTGCAATCACTATTCAAAAATCGACCCGTACCGACTACCATTGTTATTTGATGTACCAAAATTACATACCGTGAGGGGATATAATATTCTCCGAGCTTCATTTCTGAATGGTTGCCATAACAATCGACCCGAAACGCAGCAACCCTCGCTCCCTGTCGCCCTCATCCATTCATTTCCAATTCGGATCGTGTTTTTCCCATAAAATTGTAGTTTTGGGAAGTTAAGAGCCATGCAGCGACTGAGCGCACCTATTCATCTGGACCATGAACCGCGAATAAATTTCGTTTGCAAGCTGCAGTGAGTACCTACTGCAGAGATACTAAAGCTGAATTTCACCACTTTCTTATAGCACCCGATAGTGTCTCATAACGAACGGATTGACGTTATCGTATGTTTAGCTTACGACAAGTGCAAGCGCAAGGCACTTGTCGTAAGCTAAACATACGATAACGTCAATCCGTTCGTTAAATCCTCTCGTTATGAGACACTATCGGATACTATAAGAAAGTGGTGAAATTCAGCCTAAGAGTTAACACTGTAAGGAGTCAAAGTTCCAAACTGATGTATCTATCTATATCAACTGAATTCTCCATAATAAACGATTACCCTATATATGCGCATGACTACTTCCCTCCAAGTAGGTCTACTGTAAGAACATTACAAGTGTCCCTTCATAAGATTATGCACCACATCCTGAAGTTCCGTATCTGGACATAAGGACAAGCGACCACGCTATCAGTCGAAATTCTTTCACATGGCATCATCACAGAGTTATATAAATGTTATCTCCAAATGGTGCAACCTGTGAAATATCCAACCAAAAATGACAACGCAGTAATCACCAATAGGTAAAACAGGCCTCCAGGTACAACTACAAACGTACTATCCATCCTCGTAGTAAGTGCGTAAATGCTGACTGAATCGTCTTCAACAAAACTGGGATAAGAAAACAGTAAAAGCATTGTTATGTTCAACCTTCCCCAATTTGGACGCACTTCAGCTGTAGAGGGCTAGACATGAGGACTACACGTTATTCGTAATTATACCATCTCCTCTTTCCTCACGAAGGTGTATCTCGCCCAAACGAAGCTCCGCACAAACGAGAAGTTTTATCAACAAACTAGCAGCCGGGGGCACGGGGCCACTTTGCGTCCCAAAACCACCCCCATCACTACCACCGAGTAGGTGCATGGTACCAACTCCAAAGACCAGTGTCGACTTAGATCATCACTTAGTGAACACAGCTAAATGCTGGAGCAGAGAACGGACGGACTGGCGGACGGACAGACTTTTTCTAGAAACCACTTTTTTCGACTCAGGGGCCCCCCAGGATCATTGGAAACCTCAATTCTGTTTCAAAATTTTGCACGAAAACAACTGTTTCTCACTATTTTGATCTGTAACTCACTCGATTACAATATTTTCCTGTATTATAGATAAAGTAAAAAATTAAAATGGGTTCATATTACACCTAAGAAAAGGACTCAGCTTTTCTACGTGAACTATAAATAAGTACCTATATGGGAAAAGAATTTCCAATGTTTCACTCTGTCGGTCTGTCACCTACATACCAAATGACTGTTCTATTCTTCAGATCATATTAATCATGCTATTTATCCGAATGCTTTACTTATGTATCATTCCTGGGATTCTTCAAATTGCTGAAAGACAGAAGTAAAACAAAGACAGTTCGCAGAGATCTCAGCGCATTGAAATATTCAGAGTCAGAGGGAGCCAAGACGACTTGAGTCACTTGAGTCTTTATTCAAAATGCCGTAGGTGCCTTGGGCAGTGTTTCATAATAAGCCATTCCGAATTCACAATTATGAATTATTTACATACGCACCTACTACTGCAAAGTGCAAACTGTTCTCAGCCCATTTCACCCACACCAATTCTTGCCCCTTCATGCACACAGTTACACGTCCACCTCGCCATATACACACTGAGAGTTTGTGTTTTTATTTTGTTTTAGGGTATATCCGAAGGCTCTCGGTTTATCTAGCATTATAGATAGCCCATAAGGCTCACAAGTTGCAAGCTCCAACAGAACCGCCTGACAAAGTATACCAAAACTTGTGTCACAATGTGTAACGGGTGTACCTGCGACAGCAGCTTAAAACCTAAGTTCCTGAAGGGGGTGCTAAAAGGTCTGGGCAGGTGAAGAGTGGGAAGGGAACATTACTCCAAGGAGCCCTATCAGGATCAGGTAGATTGGGAAAAACATGTTGATGTCTAGCTACAAACAATCTACGAATTATACGCTAAGAACTCGTATTTTCGATTCCACAATAACACGACTGCACGACGAGAAATGGAAGCAGCTCCAGAAAAAAGGCTAGATTGAGGCCTACTCACATCTCGCTGTCATTTACCAACCATTTGGGCATACCTATGTTAGCTCCTAGTGTGGGTAGGACCGGTAGAGACATAAATAAGGGCACAGGCAGACAAGGTAGGTAGATAAGGACAGACAGGCATTATTGGCATGGCGCAACCAGTGGCCTTCGAAGGTAGGTATCATCAAGGTACTGATAATAACGGACAAAATGCTAGACAGTTTAGATACTGCTGACAGAAGTGCCAGGACTATGGAAGCCTCAGCAGCAAGTAAAAGGCCAGAAAGGGGCAGTCAAAAGTTATTATTTCGGGACCCTTCATAGCCTATCAATGTACACAAAGCAAGGCCGAAAAGTTAGAAACTTTGTAACGCGTTACGTGAACGAAGACAAGAGTTGGAATGATAAGCGGTATCAGACGATTATGTTTCGTAAGGCAGCCCTGTTATACAAGTATAGGTACCTACAAGTATGTGGTTCCTTTTAATTTAGGTAGAATATAGGATATTTCGTCTGTAGTAAGAAGCAATTATTTAAGGGCACCGAAAAGTTGTTGATGCATGCAGGCATGCATTGAAGCATTTCTAACACTCATAAGACTAACACAGCGAGTGTTTGAATTAAAGCTGAGGAAACTTTATTGCATACAGGATTCAGAATCTTTTGCTAAAAGATTGACATCTCGTTAATATACCTACTTGATGATGACTCTAGGAGAAACGAGGAAGAAGTGACTGACTAGTGAGATACAGGATGGAGAGTTTAACAGCCGCAGCCGTGAAGCAAAGCAGACGCCTGGACCAATGCCAAAAGCCCAACGCCAAATGCTTAAGGCCCCAACCCTCAGTACACTCTTAGCTATAGCATGTAGCTGTAGCATGTACTTTCTGCATTTCCGTCAGTTAACTACTCTCAATCAATTTCAAGTAGAAGATAGGTACTTGTTACTAAGCTGGGGAGGATTCTGTCATGTCCAATAATGGGAAGGGCGTGCCCATAACGCCGAGTAATACAACTAATACAAGTCTGGCACCGTGTGGTGTGTGGTCGGCACATGGTGAACTATAACAGTGACGGTCCTGACACAAGCCTATGGGCCTCTCTAACCATTCATCGGCATCTATTCGGCGCCCCTGCGGAAGTGCACGCGCGTGTTATGCCTCATCCTCATTGTACCAGGTCCGTCACCCTAGCAAGGCTACAAAACTACTCACCATAATGGCCGCCTGGTTCTCTTTGTCCAGTAGGAACTCCATGGAGCGAGCACGGTCCTCAGAGGGAGGCTTTCCTGTGGCTAAAAGGCTGGGGCGCGGGGCAGTCACCTCCCCCAGCCCCAAGTTCATGAGGCTACGCGCCTTTTTGCTCTCTCGAAGATCTGGTTCCGGCTCCAAGGGCTCTAGCGCGTCCAAATCGGTCTCCAGCGGCCGCGGAAGCACCCTGTCCCCGGGCCCCGAGCTATCGATCGCGGTCGGGCCCCGCACTCCCGGCATCCTACTACCGTCCCGCAGCCCGCTTGACACAGTTCCCGTTGTGACGTCAGGGGGCGGTTTGCGCGCGGCGCCGGGCACGCGCGGAGGCAGGGGAGGTTTGCCCCCCCGACCACTAGGCGCCACCACTGTCTCCGCCTCAGGAGCGTGCAAGGGGATGATGGTCACATCTTCGTACACTGGAGCAGTTGTTACTCCCACACTAGCAGTCTCTCGATCAACAACATCACTTTTTTTCTTACTTTTCTTCACAGACACTCTACTGCTAAGTCGGCGAAATGAAAACCGCTCAAAAAAGCCACCAAATCGGCTCTTACCAGCACCTTTTTTTTCTGACATAGCTGAATGAACTGTCACTGCACACGACGACACCTCATCGTCCGATGAATGCACATCGCTAACTGGTAAGACTGTTGATATTCTTCCCGCATTCGGTATCACCGCATCACTAGACACCACGTGACTCAACACACTGGGCGTCGAGAGTCGTGTGGGCGGCACCAGCTGAGTTTCCACACTCGAGCTATCACCATTCACCGCTTGCACGTCTTCATGCTCGCTCAGGTCCGATCCCGGCGCTCCCACCCCCACTCCCACATCTAGGCTCGGCAGCGACTTTTCCTCTACTTCTATCTCTTCTTCATCCTCCTCATCTTCCACGCACAAGTCTTCCAAAGAGCGATTTGACATTTCGTCTGTAGACGCGTCAGACGACTCAACACTTTCACTGTCACTGTAACTATTCCTCCAACTCACTTCTGAAACTACAGGGCAAAACGTGACTCCACGACTTCTTGGAGAGTCGTCATCTCCCGCCTTGAGGGGTACATGCGTGAGGGAAGCATCATCTCCTAAGTACAAGTTGGGGGCGCTGACCGCGGGTAGCCGGCCTGCCATGCCCGTCACCACATCCCAGCTTTCCTCTAACATGTACCCACTCGGAATCTCATCATCGGTCTTCTTGAAGGTAGAAAAACGAGGCTTGGTGCTGTCGCAGAAGGTAGATAGGCGGGGTGGAGGGTAATCACTTCGGTCACTGGTCGGAGCTGCCGCGAGCTCAGCCAAGAATGAATGAGCGTTGTCGCGATCAGAGCAAGGCGCGGACTGCCGGCAGCGCCCTACACCACGAGGGGCCCCGTAGCTAAAATTAGTGGGATCATCATCGTCGGCTGGCTCACTCCCCCGCTCTATCTCGAATATTTGGAGTCTCCTTTGGACAGTTTCCTCCCCACCACTACAATCAGAAGAGTCGGGTGTGACGGGAAGAACCTGTGTAGAACGCGAATCGCAAAAGCCACTGTCTTCACTTAAATTTTCGGCAGACTGTTGAGGGGCTGGTGCGAGACAGGGTTCTGAGGCGCGATGCTGAGTGGCGGGTGCCCGCAGTACTTCCGTACTGGCGGCTTTTCTATCGCGACGATTTGGTATACTGTGGAAGCTGGCTCGTGCAAGCTTTCCTCGTGCCAACTCAGGTGGGGAATCCATCATGGTGGAAAGATTGGCAGTAGTAGCAGTTAGTTTTTTATCTCGAAGCACAAATTCCTCCAGATCTCTTTCCTTCTCCTTTTCCAGGTCAAGAGCATTGTGGCTTTGAGATAAATCAGCCGCAGAGCACGACAGAGAAGCACCACTGTCGAAGAGGTTGAGGCTGTCGAAACTACGGTAGGCACGTAATCTACTGTCGTTTGTGAGCGATGATCGGTACGATGTGGATGAAGACAGGGAGAGATGGAGCGTGTCATCTGAAGAGGACGAGCTGGAGCTGGAAGTGGGAAGGGGGTCAGTCGGATTGCCAGCAAATCGCCAGCTCGTTGAGTCGCTCGAACGCCAACCAAATGGGTCAGCAGATGCAGACGTCCGGAAAACATCTTCACACCGCCGTTCTAGAGTATCAAAAGCTGGCAGACTGCTGCTGGACGTTCGGTAGTTGTCTTTGAAGTGTTTCTCCAATGTCTCAAACGCTAATAAGCTACTTGAAGTACTTGAGCGGGAACTGGTAGCCTCAGCGACGACATTGGCCTCGTCATCACTGTCGTCATCGTAATCGTCTATTTGTTTCCGCGGTAAGTTACAAACGGCAGTAGTCAGTTCACTGTTACCTAAAAAAAATAAATAGGTACATAATTAATCTGTTAGATAGAACAGCATTATAAAGCTGCCCATCCATTGGAGCGGCGCTGTTCGGCACGCCTCGGTCCAAAAGACGGGCAGCTTAATATTATACGCTATCCAAATAGTGAACTAAGAAACGAGACAAAAATAATAAGCACCGACGTTTTTCTGGGACAAAATTTTTTCATGGGAGAACGTCCACCTTCTGTTTCACGCTACATTTAGTCCGAAATAAATAAGTGAAATAATAATATGTACCCAATAACGAAAATATAATAACCACAAAAAATGATTTTATAACTACTCAGAGAAACTAAACTCCACAGCTTTTGTGAAGAGAATTACATCAAAATACAGTAGTAGGTACAATACCTGATACCTGACATTAAATTGTACACCACCATACCTTTATACTATATTATAGGGCAAATATAATATGTATTCATTCCGGAAGCAAGAAATTATTACCACTTTTGTGAGATACAAGATACAACATACCAGTAAGTTTGGACACATGAATAACACTGTCCGCGTCGGAGTCGCTGTTCCATCCCCCTGGACCAGATTTGTCTGATTCGCTGCAGAGCTCGTCGGAACTCTCCTCCACGATGGTCTCCAGGAAGAACTGTTGTGAGCAGTTCGCACCATCTGAAACAAGTGAAAAACGCAATGAATAGCACCCTCGCATCCTCCAGCCATGTTATATTGCCACAACTGGCCTGGCAAAAGGACAGGCAGTGATGGCATCATGATCAAATCAAGGATGACGCCATACAGCGTGACTCTACCCAATCGGCATTCAGCCTGAGTCTGCTTACAGCGCAAGTAACCTCTGCACTATCCAGTTCCAGCTGGCAGTTTCATCTAAATCCGAAATTATATGTGTACAGAATACATACAGGTTGATGGTACTTTGTAGTTTCCAGGAAATTCGAAAACCTGCATTACCTATAGCCCATAAAAATCTATGGGCCTCCACTCCCGATAGGCAATGTTATTGGGTAACGGAAACAGCGGCACTATACGTCGATAGTGCCTCCACCTGAATACCTATATAATCGTTCTATCTTGAAACGGTCTAGTTGGTGTGCTGTTTGGTAAATTAGGTATTGTGCAACTGCTGCTCAGATAGATCAGTATCGTTACATTTAGGCTATGACAGAGCTGTATAAATGCATCAGTTGTGGCTGGAAGAGATGGAAAGACGGGGGCGTAAGATGAGCAGATCGGCAGCATTGACAGAAATAGCACAGGCTGGAAATAGCCAAACACCCACATCCACATCACATTCACACCTGGTCCCGACCACACCCAACAACATCTCCAAACACAAACTAGGGGGATAGCCATCAACATGAGAAACAATCTATTATACGAAATACATATTTATAGGTTCCCAAAGTGAGAACCCGTTGCTACTGTTACTCTGGGACTAGGTATAGGTATACCCAAATTTATGAAAATAAAACTATAAGTAGACATGAACCGAGATATGAACCTATATCCTAACGTTTCCCTGAAGAGATATAAATAGTCAATGTTGCGACAGAATAAAAATATACATACGAAAAGTCAAGACTCAAAGACGATTTTAATGAATCAAATTTCAAGAGGAAATCTTTATCACATGGAGCATTTGCAGCTGCAGCCCAATGGGACTTGAACCAAGACCCAAGCGTGACAGTGATGACTCTATATAGAGACTGATAAGCCCACAAATTCAAATTAACCTCGAGGGACAATTGAATGATTAGCAAGACGGTACTTCGGCACTGCCCTGGGCAAACTGACAACGCGTCATTCACACTTGAGTTTAAGGGTCCGATTACACCTTACAATAAATATATGATCCTATTTTTATATGATCCTATTTTTTTAGCATCATAAAAATTTTAGAAAAACTGTAATACACTTTACAATAAAAATAGGATCATGTTTAGCAGTGACGCCAACTTGACATGGTAAAAAAATAGAATTTTGAAGATTTTTAGGGTCCTTTTTTGAACCGTTTTAGGTTAAATAATTTCTGATATATTCTTTCAATTCATCGTTATAAGAAATTCGGACTCCTCCACATTTTCTATTAAAATACGGGTCATTTCCATTCCACTTACCTCAGCCGCCATTTTTAACGGACTAACCCAACAACAACAAACACATCGCAGCCTAGAGGAAGGTAGTCGCAGCAGTTATGATACAATTTGTACCGGCCGATACAAATTGTATCATAATTGACTCAATTCACTTTACACCTTACAATTTTTCTTGATCATATTTTTTTATGATCCTATTTGGATTGGAAATTGTAAGGTGTAATCGGGGGCTAACGCTTACGAGAAATTGTTTTTTGTAACTTCCTAGTCGTAAAGTCAAAACTGATTCACAAAATCTCTTATCAATCCACTCATCAGTTTTGAAGGTACGTTTCGACATCGATTTCAACCGAATCCATGAACATTGCCTAGATGGGTTAACGCGATTTCAAAGTACTGAACGAAAACAATACCTAGGTATTTTACTTTCTCGCCATTCTGGCTAGCGACAGCGACAAAGGAAAGTCAACCCAGCACTGAAATAGCTACAACATAAACATTCCAGCGGCGCGGCGGCTCAGCGGGTAGCTACTCTTTTCCCGGCTTTTCCCCTTATGGATCCTGCTGGTCCGCCACAAATTCTTCAAGGAGACCCTCCTGCAAACCACTATCACGGTATGGGACGATAGTGCTCAAAGGCACCGGCAGATGGCATAGTTGACATAACTAGCCAGGCAGTGCCGGTCAGAGCTCAGCTCTGGCAATCCTGCCTCGGCCGTCACACTACTTCTACTAGAGGGCATAGGAGGGACGTGGGAACTGGGAATGCGTCCGCATGGTCTGAGAATGCAACGGCACAAACACAAAGGGTACTTGTGGGGACCTCCAGAACTTCAGAACTAGGTAGAGCAGCGCGCGTGATAGAAGGTCATACAACATAGGTACGTCACAAAACGTAAAGCCATTTCAAGGGAAACCGTAGAGAAGGGACTGCATGGGAAAGTCAGCAATGCCGCAAATTCAGCTCAACTAGGACATAACTAACCGCAAGAATATAGGTGAAACCAATAGAGTAGCCCAGGGGGAGCATAAGTAAGATAATCGTGTATAGGTAACCATTAACCATACCTGAGTCTGAGTCAGCCATGGAGCTGGGAGTATAGCAAAACGCGGCAATAGTGAAGGGGAGGAAGACTCACCAGTGCTGCATATTACGTCACTTCGAGTTGAGGGGTGGAATAGCGCCAAAAGGCGTGGTTTGATCCTTTATCATCTCAATTCATATGACAGTCATGTCTTCACAAGTTTTCAAAAACTTAACATATAAAGTTCACAACAAAATCCTTGCTAAATCAGCATTGAATGGGAAACTAATAATGACACTCCATGAATAGTGTTACTTCAGTATTTTCAATTTGCTGTACAGGCCTAAGGCACAATATTACTTTCCTATAACATATGTATGAAGTATTGTGATCGCGCAAAAAATATGTCGAGATTTTACTTTCTCGCTAGCCAGTATGGCAAGGGCTTTGCTCCCCCATTGACGCCCCAGAGCTGACGAAAGTGTGCATACATGCAGAGATGGGCAGACGAAATTCCAGGATAACATGAGCGCATTTTTTATCATCTATCTTTACGGAACACATGTATATCACGGATATCGCCTATCCCTGTCATAATCTTATCGAATCCCCGACATTCCATTTCCAAACCATATCACCATATGTTATCGGATACATACAAGGCAAAAACGAAAACACTAAAAACTACCAAGTACTTCTTATACTTAACACTCGGAAGCCCAAAGCTGGCCACGGCAATCCAGGATGCATGATATGTCATGATTATGTGGCCTATGTCCAGACTTCCTCTAGGGATCGACTTCAGGTATCGAGGAGGCAAGATCCGGAATGCAGCATGGAGGAATGAAGTAAATTTAGCTGGAGGTATGATAGGTATGGTAGGGTTATCTATCTAGATGTAGGGAGTACCTGGGCAGCTGGTATGGTCATCCCAGGTCGTTGGCCCCTATACACACGCTGGAGCTAGGATACCGCTCACACGCCTTCATGCGTTCACTTTAACTCCAAACAGTCAACCAAGAAGCTAATTAATATTAATATTACCGCCTAAATTAGAATTGATTGTAAGCTTATCAGTTTGGTGCAAGTAAGTATGTATAGATAGGAGAAAAGGGAGTAATAGGAGGACCGAGTTCGAGTCCAGCGCAGGAAAGTGGAAAAGTGGGGAATGCTGGGACTTTCCACTCTTGAAAATTAGACCTCCATTAATCTGAGAAACAAACGAAACAAAATAAAGAATCGCTCATCGGGAGGTTATGGGATTTGACACAATTTAGTCAGCGCGAAAAATAGAAGAATAATGCGTCTGTTCAACAGACAGTCGACTCACTGAGTCACCAAGAGAATGGAGCAGCTGCTAATGAACAGCACTAACCGACACATGAAAATAAGGGAGAACAATAAAAGCTGTTATTCAAGACGTTCGGGCACCTACAGGTCGTTTTTCTTCCTTCCCCTTTGTCCACGGAGCCATGAAAAATATGTAAAGAAAAAGGAGAAAAGGAGGAAATGTTATGAGAGGAGAGGCCTCCCCATGTGCCTCCTTCACAAATTTTCAAATAAGTTTGTGATTTATAATTTAGGAACCCCAGCAGAGAGAGCGCCTGGCGCTAAGCCCAACTGTCACCTCCTTCAGTGACAGCAATCACCCTTAGCAAGGCAAGTTGAAATTCACCTGATGGTGAGGATCTATACGAAGGCAACTGTATGTATTGTATACGAGGTCTGTTCTGGTCTGACCTGTATCTGACCTTAATACTGATAAGGGTTTTTTGAGTTCAGAAAAAACGCTATTATACTAATGACCTTCAAAATAACTGTCCTTTTGAGATGCTACTTCTACCGACGCGACGCGACGGTTCTGCCAGTTATAAAATGCACATCACTTGAGGCGGCGCGGCGTGGCGTGCAGCGTGCAGCTCGTAGCTAGTAACCCTTCTAGACGCCTGAAAATTTTCAAATCCAAAAGCCGTGCTGACTGACTGAGAATCACAATCCACAGTGTTCATGTTGCTATGTTATATTATGATAACATAAGTAGTACCAGAGGGAATATCCGCAGGAATGAAATTGATCGATTGACTGTGATAGTGACACAGTTGACACTCACTGACATAGACATTACTAGCCAGCAAAATGACACGAGCAACCACATGCAACAAGCATGCACATTTATCACAATTTCCACTTTCTATGAATACGACAGATTAGCTCAGTTTTGGCTGACCAGACTAGGCGTTTTCACCGCATTGACGGATGCAGGAAGCGTGAAGATGCATAGAATTACAGCAGCTGAATAGAAGACCCGCGCAATTGTGGACACTGGTGGAACGGATGCTATGGGCGTGTGGGCGCCTCTCAGCGAAGGCAATAAAGTTACACTATAATGAGCAATCACACTTGCCAGCGGAAATAGAGAAAGGCAGTAATCTGGACAAACCGCGAGAAAAAGCCAATTTTCCCGCTATTATTCTCAACCTACATTGTACATATTATCCTCCGCCGATGTTGTTATTACGTTGACGAATAATTTCCTCCACGAAGGAACATCAAGACTACAGAAACAATAGTAGTAATCGACACTCTTCTCCAGATCTGGCGCTCTGGCTACATCTGGCATAGGGAATTTCACAGAGTTTGTGGGACTCTGCAACTGCAGGTGATCCAGCTACTGAAAGTCAGACCCCGTTTTCTTTTGAGAAACAAGGGGGAGGACTGAGGAGAGTTGTTCACAAGCTACGTTATCATCTCCGAGGCTTATAGGCCGTACTGATATACACGAATTCCCCTTCAAAGGGTATGTCCCACGCATGATACATTTTTTGCTAGGCAAGTACCTATTTTCATTTGTGGTATGAATGCTATGATATTTCCCCATGTCCACGACCGTTGCTGGCTCTTGTCCCATCATATCATAAGTAGCAGGTGTCCAAGAAGAGAAAGTGGAGCGGCCCATTGTTCTGGGTTTGGGTCGGAAGGAGCAGATGGGCAGTGCAGGAGGCATTTCACAAACCTTTTCACTCCGTGGACATTTTTTTTCGCGGTGACAATTACTTAGTTGAAGTTGGGAGCCTGGGAGGGTTTACTTCGTAACGATATCTAATTTACCTAACTTCCACTGCGCGGTGGATTAGCTCATTATTGCGTTCTAGCACTCAAGTAACAGGAGTGAAATAAAAGGAAGGTAAATAACAAATTATTAAAATATTTGAGATTCAAATGCAACATATTATAGGTATAGTCGGTGCCAGAAAACTACGGAGGCCTTCCAAGATAGCGTAAGGTGGCAGGAAGGGTGAGTATGGGTGGTTGTCACGGCAGACTTCTTAGCGTGGGAGCTCAGAACGTCAGCGCAACCTTAGAAAACCTATGGCGTGCCGTGATGAGCTTGCATCACAAAGCAGCAGAATAACGCCGTCCACCGCAGTTTTCTAGCACCGACTATACCTACGTATTCAACATAGCGTTGCATTTGAAACCTCAGCAAAATAAATTTGCTGAACTAAATCAAATGAGCACTCCAGATCAAGGCGACCAAAGAATATTTTGTTGCAGCGAAGCCTGTAAAAGTAATTGTGATGAGATTTGTAGTGGTAACTGAGAAGACATCCGAAAAATGTCTTCAAAATTTTTCGCTGTCGTCCGAACCACCATCAAATTCTTGCACTGTATACAAAAGTTAATTTTGCCCAAGGCAATTACTTCGTACATAACTGAACAGGTCAGAGGTACACTCAAGTGTGGATATTTGTATTATAATTTACGGCACAATCGTGCACCTAGGATACAGCTCGCTGCTCTGAACTTCCTGTTTCCGGTTCAGAGCTCTCCCCTAAGCAAGTGGGCACCAGTACTTAGAGGTGCCTCACCCACCACCCACCGCTGTGTGAAACCAAAGTTGACGGGCCGGTTTTGAAACCCATCCAAACTGCGTATCCATTATTTTTGGTTTCAAAATTAAAAGCCCTCTTACTGTATCCAAAATAAAGAAAAACTGGATTATTAAAAATCACAGTGAAAGACTAATAACACTACGAAAAGAATTTGACTACTAGGTCCACAGCAACTCGTTTTGCTTCTGTCTTCACGCTACAGCATCTTAATTTCTGTCTGGGAAAGACTGGCCATTCTCCTTAGGGAGCAAGACAGGATAGCTAAGAACATTCTGACTGGGGCCCAGAGTCTTCACAAGCCCCTGTGTGGCCTACGTAGGCGTATCCATGGTTGATAGAGCAACGCCGCTATTTCGCCAGCAACTTCAACCTTGAGAGAGTGCAAATGTCAGTGGAGACCAGGGCAACTCGCAGCTCGTGCCCAGCAGGCAGCATCCGAGATATGAGTTCAGTCAAACATCGTAGTAGTTAGTATAGAACTGAGGGAGCATTTGGCTAGGTTCTATCTCAGTAGTCAGGTTTCTCTCCGTTTAGAGTGGTTTAATTATAGCGTTCACTGCATCTGCATGCATCAGCTAGCACACCTTGAATTGGTTTAGAAAAGTAGGAAGGATATAACAAACCTAGTTTCCGCTTCGATATTTTGATATAAATGTCGAAGACGGGGTTCAGCCAGGGAGACAATTGTACTGAAAATGATTGATATGCTAAGTATATACTAAACCAACAATCCTACGAAAAAAGAACCCATGGGCAGAACTGAAGCTTTACAGTCACGTGCCATTTGCATGGCTGGGTATAGGTATAGGTATAGGTCCGGTATGCGGATATGCCTGACTTGTCTACTCACATGGCATGGGTGACAAACCGCGAAAATAAAGTCACCAGACCTGTACTGCGACACTCAGGTGAACGCCTCACCAGCCGTGACCCTCGAACTACTTACACGGCTCTTATCACAACAGCTCACTTGATAACCCGCAACTTCTTATCCGATGAGGAGAATGAGCCGCCCCCAAGCAACCAGTTTAGGGTCGCCAAAAAATTATGCTTGGTCCAACAAAAAATCCTAGTATCCAGGCCCACTGTCTATGCATGGTATTTATCCACAGGGTAGGATTAAGCAGTTTTGGTTATGGGGGGGGGGGAGTACCGTATATAGTACGAGGTGCCTCCCTCCTTTTCCGAACTGCAACAGGTAAAGTTACATTCACTAGTTTAGGGGCCAAGACTCGCTTGACAGGCTGTAGCTTGCTAACAATGAGACGTATACATTTGCTTGAGTCATTTACCCTGAAGTAGGCCTACAATGCTGCTTTGTTCACTGCTGAGCACGGCATTTGGTAAGCGCCTAAGTATGCAGCTACTTTCGGACGGGTAGAGACGTAAGTTATGAAACTTGCGCGCTCATCCAAGTACACTGTCACACGCTAGAGCCAACAGCAATCGACCAATGACGTTAGATTTTCTTCGACAAGTCACGTGGCTTACTTACCCTTGGGTCAGAGTAAATCCAACCTCTGTCATTGGTCACCTACACTCGTGCTATGGTACAACCATTTTCATTTTACCAACACATTACAAGCCCGACCTAGTTCAATTTTGACTTTGGGGTTATAGTATAGAACAGCACTGACATAAAGGAGTAATTCGGGCCGAAAGAAAGCCCTACTGTAACCTACTGGTTACAACCACTATCGCTCGCTCTTATTGCAGTACTCCACCGTTATGTTGTGGAGCAGCAGAGCTGTATTACTAGTCGTTCAAGAGGTTTTTGGCTTGGCTGTAAAAAATCTAATACATTTTATTACATCAGCTTTTTTAGTTTTTTACGTTAACAAGATGCTGACAAGGCTGCAACATGAGTGCCCGGTGGGTATATCGTATCTAAAGGCATTGACTAGGAACAGAAACTAGCCAAAAGCCTCTTGAGCGACAGGGTCAAGGTAGGTACCTACTACACTTACTACAAGATGCCGCTGGGCACTGGAAATATGCCTTTAAATACCAAACACAATACAACTTACCAGGGCTGTCGTCACGGGCGAAAAACTCTTGAAGTGGAGACTGCTGCATATATCCATAAGCGGGGAGCCACGGACCTCCTCGAGAAGCTGCCACCAAATCCAAATGCTCACTCCAGTCTCTGTAAGCAATATCTTCCATCTCGAACGATTTGATCTGCGACATTCTGCCGCATTCCAAGGGACTCACAGGTTAAGGTAGGTAGGCACCTAATCCTTCAATATGGCGATCGGTCGGTAGGTGGCACATCAGGTACTCAACTGAGGGAACTAGCTTGAAACTGGGCAAAGCTGCAGAAACAATACATATTCCGCAATCCCGTAACTTTAATTTGGAGGCTTGACAGGGAATCACAATGAATAAAAAACCGGAAAATAAAAAAACTGCCACAGCCTGGAAAAAGCAACCTGACTCCGCGAGACGGAACCGCGAACCGATTTGTTTTGTTGACGTTTAATTACATGGCAGAATTTTCAGAGCAACCTGAAAATGCGCGCGCATTTTTAAAACTTTTTCTATGAGTTTGATTAAAAATTGATTTAAAATAATTAATTAATTTATACTCAAAACTACTTAAAAATATTTTATTATCGTAATCTCATAGTACAAAATATTATTTAAATTGTTTGAATTCAGATTCAGATAATTTGAATTGCGTTGTTATGTTGGCAGCAGCTATGAGTGGAGATCGGAGAAGTAGTGAATAAACAAACTGCTAACAAACTTAACAAACAATAAACGGAAACTATTTCTAAGAAACTTCTTTAGGTAAACGTTCGTGTTGGTTCTAACCACAATTCTGTTCTCACAGCAACCTGTTTTACCGATTTGATTTTCAAGCATGAATAACAGCGAAAAGGTGCCTTACTGTGCTCAGGAGGATTTAAGAATTATACTGTTTTTAAAGAAAAACCAGGCATGGAGCTTTGTTAAAGGGAATAAACTATGGAAAATAATGGAGAAAAAGCAAGTAAGTATTAGTTGTATAGATAGGTACTGAGAGCAACCATAGACTCCCGGAACTATGGATAAACTGTGAAACCTGTTTTGAGGAAGGTGCCGTAGGTGAGGTTGTTCGCACAATCTGTAGGTGCCCATTTGCGTTCTAAGGCACTGTTGACAGCACTGCCTGTGTAGTGACAGTAGGTAGGTAGTAGGTATCAAGCATGAAGCTAAATAAGTAGTAGGTACCTAGTGCAGACGATGTCCAAACACCAAGCTATGCCCTAGGTATGTGTTTATGCCTATCTTTATTTGGTGTGTAGGATAAGTGTAAGTAGGTAGAGGATATTCAAACCCCCAAGCTATGTCTGTACGTTAATACAGATCCGTAGTCTGTACTTACATTGGTGTGTGTTTTTACGCCTGTGTTTATAAGTGCAGACCGAGTGCACATTTCTGTTCGAAAATGTTTGCGATGTAAGTAGTGTCGATACTGACTGAATAATACTATCAGTGGTAGATAAAAAAAAGTAGATAAAAGTGGTTCGTCCAGTTTACAAGAATATAATGGCCGTACACGCACTTCGACAGTGTCTCTGCGTAAACTATGTTGGACTCTGACAATGTCAAAAGCTGCAAAAATGTTGCAACATTGTGAGGTTGCGGCTTATAATAATTATAAATAATATAATTTTCACTTCAGGTGTGTCCGAAGAGAACCTATCAAAGCCTGAGGAACAGATATTTACGAAATATACTTCCCCGGCTTCATAAAGATTATGGCGAGATGATTAAAGATGAGTCTATGGCTCGTATTTTGAGCTCTGTAAAGCCGAGCAATACCGCCATAAGACAAAAGTGAGTGAGAAATGTACTAATTCGTGTAGTCGCGATAAATACGTTACCAATGACCTATAGTACCTATTATTTCAACAGACTGCTTACCGCGGTTAAGTTGCGTACCAGTCTGAAGGAGGGTCCTCTGAAATTTCGAGCCAACTTCAAAGTCATAATCAGGTGCCTAATTGGAAAGTATTCTCTTGAGTCAAGTAGCCTTACAAGTAGCCTTACCTTAGTACCTAGGTAAAATTTTGATATATTCCAAAATATGTTGAAAATTACAGCGAAGTATCTGAGACCACTTATACCAAACACACCGATAGGTCTCCGTTCTGTCAATTTGTCTATGATGAGTACGAAATCTGCTTCCTTTAAATACTTAAAACTCTCGTCAACGCTCCCTGCTGATATTTGATCTTTTTCAGACTCGCTGTTCTGAAAGACTCTGAAGATAACCGTCTACGTCCCTCGTTAGTGGGTGTTGTCAAAGGCAGTCCTCGCCTTGAGTCCGCTAAGACATGTGAACAAGTACACAAAGACAGATCTTCCAGCCCCGCTGCTGCTGATGGGTGGCTTGCCAGATCTTCCAGCCCCGCTGCTGCTGATGGGTGGCTTGCCAGATCTTCCAGCCCCGCTGCTGCTGATGGGTGGCTTGCGCCACATGAAGGCTCACCTCAGCGTATCATGCCCGATTACCAAGTTATTACTGTTCAGTCTAATGGCAGCGATGATTTGCCCGTTTTACCTGAAAGGGTAGCATCCCCGCTTGAAAAAGAGTTTCAAGGGGGTATTTTACCTGAAGCAGCCCATCAGTCTGCACAGCAATCGGTTATGCCTGCTGTTACTCGCCGAAAATCTCTTCCTTTGTGGAAAATTAGATGTGCGTCAAAAGCGATAACAAAGGTATGAATTATAATATTATTTGTTAACCTAGATCCCTAGAAGAAGTTGTAATAGTGGAAACATGACACTTAACGTTCATGACACTTTCTCTAGGTAATGTTCACAATCCTCCTGGGTCACTCATGATGACCAAGTCCTGGGTGGAATTCCGATCATGTATTCCCTTACCACTTTAACTCAGTGAACATTGTCCGAGATGTCAACCAGAAGCATCTAAACTCATTAGCAAATTACCTTTTCGTATCAATCCATACTGGATCACTTGCACTAAATATAGGTACTTACCCACTCTTCTGCAGGGTGGCGAGTTATATCTCTTTGAGACGTTCGTTACTTTAGAAGCAAACACTGTACTTCTTCGACTACGATCATTGAGTGTCAAATTATATTCCATTCGAAAAAGTGTAGTGCTATCAATGAGTTTTCAAAAGTGAAAGTATCTCAACTCTCAAAAATAAGGCAGGATTCACCCAGAAATGCGCAGTAATAAGTTGTGTTTATGTATCCCATTTTTTTATTTTTCAGTTGCGGACGACTGTAAAAATGTATCGGAAGAAATACGTAAATGAAAGACGTTGGCTTCGACGTGTCATTAACATCCTCAAGACGTCCGGTACGGGAGGTAAGAAACGTACCTGCAGGCAGAGAAGAAATACTTTTTTTTTTTTTTTTTTAAATTAAAGCGCAAGGCCCTGGAGGGCATCCGCGCCATTGAGTGGTCAAGAAGGAATACTTACATGGAACTTACATGGATGTTCAGCATCCATTCAATTGTCACCCCCTCTAGCCTATCACAATCGCAGACAAATGATTTTTTTTTTTTTTTTGCTACTAATTCCATTGCCTCAGAGCACCCTCGAGCAATACCTCGAACACATTACCTGTGCTTCTTGTTGAAGGGTGGAGGCGAAGTTTCCCTCCCCTGACTACCTGTGTCCTACTCATGTGCTACTCACTTCCTGTCTACTGTCTAGAAATAAAATTAATATTTTTTGTTACAGATGAGGCCTTGTCCCAGCTGCGGTCAGCGAAGCCATCAGGTAAGTGGTTGGTCGGTTAATTGGGGCAAGAAAATGAGACAAGTATCCCTAAACTGTCCAGCCTGACAGATTTCTCCTTGTGATAAACTTAGCATGGCCCTTCTTCGATGCTCCGTGAAAAATGTCACAGCGCTGACTAGGTGCCGTCATCACAATTGTGTTTCCCTTCCATCCAATTCCAAATGAGGCTCCCTTTAGTATTTAGAGGCTAGAATACACGTGCGTACCTACCTTTAAAAGTACCGTTTATATTATAAGATCAAATAAATAAGATCTACTTAACATTACTTATCGTAGCCCACGCTTCGTTGTTTGACGATTTACGGAATTTGGTTCCAGACAAGCCTTCTTTACTACGGAACATGCTGCGGTCCCTTAATGGGGGAAAAAGGCAAGAAGTGGAAACGCTTATCAAGCAATATGAGCGATGTGGAACAGCTAAGACAGTTGTACCCTCCGTTGTATCTTGAGCGTAGTCCTAAACCCCTATGTGATGTGAGACAGCAGATTGCCATTTAAAACGAAAAAAACCTTGCATTAAAAATGCAAAAGAGAGAAAAGCATTCATACCAATTTGTCACACTCCCGCCCGGTACTTGTGGCTTTAAGATTGTTCATATTTTTTTCACCATTTTTTGAGGAAACTGCTGGATTTTTATTTGTTGAAGTCAGAAATTGTTGTAATTTTACGATCGATTTTAACTTCTGACAATTTTTTTTTGCAACAAAAATCATTTGATGGCAGAATCACTGCACACAGTTAATTATGACGTAAAAAGGCCATACCTATATATATATATCTCAAAACATTTAAGGATCTTAACAGTGTCCTAAAAAATGGTCGGGAAAAACGTAAACAGACAGCAAATGTAGATTCCGGCTTATTGTTTCAAATAATGAAATACGGTTCGACAGATGATCCAAGTAACGCTGTTTCACACAAATACATCAAAGGCCATGTGTCAGTTTTTTACTACTTAATTTTTTATAATGGATGGGATCGTAACAGAACTCTTATGTTTTAAAGAAATAAGTGTTTAACTTCACAGTTCTTTCACGGTCACACTTCTCGCTAATTCCTTTCATCATCATTGTCCTGACATAAGGATTTCAAGAGACCCTAAACCTGAACACTGTTCAGGTACGTTTGTACCTATGCTCCGTTGCAGATGCCTGTAGTAAGGAAAATAGGAAAACACTGTTTGTGAATAATTGTCTATTTGTTAATAGTTTCGTAGTTTCAACAATACTGCATTTAACTTTCACTAGTATTAAATCCAAGGTAAATGTAAGACTGAAAGACTGTATAGGCTCCCTACTGGGTACAGCTAAAGGCTTATCACTTATCATATGAGAAACAGATTTAATTAATCTCAATACCTTCGACTACAAATATATTAAAGGAGGCGTGTTCAGTCCGTACTTAGTGGGAAGCCTACAAATCAGCATTACCTACGTGTTTTAATCGGGAAAATAAAATCATTACGTCCTAATCGACCACTACAGGAATAGCGAGATAATTCTGTTTTCGTGATATAATTGAGGAATGCTGAGTTAAATTTTGGACTTGTCACTAGCACACGCCCCCATAATGGAACTCGATTGCATCATTTAATTGTGCAGATGAGGTGAACAATAATCGTTTTGAACGTAAACTCTGATCGTTTGATGTGATGTAACATAAGATGTTGATTGTTATACCTACATATTATATTTAATTTCTATTACCTAAGCACTCGGATCTTCCTTGGCAAATCACAAAATACCTAAATAAGATTTTCCCCGTCATTCCAGTACAAAATGATCCAACAGCGTATTTTACGTACCTACTATCAGTGCATACTGTACGAGATCAAGGCGTGCCATTTTTATCTCGTAATTTAAATACTCGCACAGGATAGTGCACAGCATTCAAGACGCCATGACAGGAAATAATTCAGGACGTAGGTACTGCTACTGTAAGAACTAACATGGAAGTTATTTTAAATGGAAAGCTCATGATAATCTTGGAAGATGGGCTCACTGGGTAACTGGTCAGTGTAACTGTACTACCTGATACATTATGAGATGAGGAATCGAACTATTAATTCTGGCTATGAGCCCATCCAGTGAAAGCTGCTGGCCTCCTCACCGGTCAATGTGCCCATGCAGGCGACTCGAAATCACATTAGGTACCTCGTTCAGTTCGGAAGTTATAGCTGAACTCCTCATCGATTTGTGCGTCAGTCTTCGGCTTCAGCAACGATTGCACCTGAAAAGAAGAGAACGTATGGCTATTTTTTTTATCTTATTTGCCCTGCTTCGATGCAACTGGGTTTGGAAGGCGACAAATACAGTTAACTCGTCGTCAGTTCGTCAATGAGCCAGATTTCGTGTTAGCTAAAACTACCTACTTACGCAGACATAGGGTGCGTTGCTTGACCCTGAGAATTAGCATCGGCTCACAAGTTCTCTGTGAGGCCACTCAAGGTCGCAAGACACCCTTGTATATTGTTTGTAATTCCCGTTACACTGAACTCACTCGTGATCGTTCTTGGTCCAAGAAAGAGAAGGCGGGATTCAGCATAAAGGGAATGCCCTCCACCCCTGGAAAGAGAGCAAATAAAAATCAATCAGAATCTATAGTAAAATAAAATTTACCTATACTGTTTTTTAAATAAAATTTTTATTTAAAAAAACTTGAAACATGGTAGACTTCCGAATTTATTTCTTTTTAAATCTCACCCAGTTCAAACTTTCACTTTTAAAATAACGCTACAAATGTAATAGGGTAGAGGTTCCTAAATGGTGATTTTAAAGTACGCACTTCAAGTAACTCCAGATGCTGATTTAACTGATTTTAGAGGTCAATACGTACCCGAAAAGCCAGAGATGGTGGCGTATGTAGAGGTCGACTTGGGCGGAGGCGGCGGCGCGCGGCGAAGCACTACGTAATCGTGACCTTGGGAGGGAGACACGGGAGCATTAACGTAGTCCGCCCCTGGACTTACTGGACTCTCTGTTACAACAGGTTGGACACTGAAAACATAGGCGGAAGATGTAAAGAAATAAGTTTACGCCCCCGATTACACCTTACAATTTCCAATCCAAATAGGATCATAAAAAAATATGATCAAGAAAAATTGTAAGGTGTAAAGTGAATTGAGTCAATTATGATACAATTTGTATCGGCCGGTACAAATTGTATCATAACTGCTGCGACTACCTTCCTCTAGGCTGCGATGTGTTTGTTGTTGTTGGGTTAGTCCGTTAAAAATGGCGGCTGAGGTAAGTGGAATGGAAATGACCCGTATTTTAATAGAAAATGTGGAGGAGTCCGAATTTTATATAACGATGAATTGAAAGAATATAGCAGAAATTATTTAACCTAAAACGGTTCAAAAAAGGACCCTAAAAATCTTCAAAATTCTATTTTTTTACCATGTCAAGTTGGCGTCACTGCTAAACATGATCCTATTTTTATTGTAAAGTGTATTACAGTTTTTCTAAAATTTTTATGATGCTAAAAAAATAGGATCATATAAAAATAGGATCATATATTTATTGTAAGGTGTAATCGGACCCTACTAGTCAACCATTCATTTCATTATGATAATCACATTAACGAGAAAGTAAAAAACGGTAGGTACGTCGTTACGCAAAATTTGTAGTTTTGGTAGCCAACTCCCAACAGTTCCTTCTATAAATTATGTAGCGACCAATAGTGCCCTGTTTTTGTCGCCTTTATTAAATTTTCAATACTGATCCCAGTAAAAAAAAAAAAAAAAAAAATCAAGAATGACAGGTCGGCTGAAATCTTCTTTACTTACCTATAGGGTATGACTAGGGCTGGCTGGACATTTGTTCGTATCTTATGGCACAACAGCATCCCGTTAATCTCCCTGAAATATAAAAATATAAATCAGATTGACCATTCATCTCAAATAACAGGAGACAATCCATAAAGAAAAAGATTTCACTGAATTATTCATTTTATTAACTGAGTAGCAGTTAAACAGGGACGCCGAAGGAACTGACGAAATGCTGCACCTAAGTACCTACTTGTGCTCATTTATTTTAATTAACTTTATTTACCTAATTTCGGCAAATTTGTGCCTATGCCTTTTAAGTACGAAATATGCGTCAGTACTAAAAAAAAAGCACACACTTTCTTATTATTTACAACTAAAGACCTCTTTAACGTACCCAGTAAGGACGAATTCCTCTGGGGGTTTCTTCATACGGCTTAACACGATGATATCCGTCACTGCACAGGTATTGCTTCCAGCATGACTCAACTTGTAGCAAAGTCTCTTTTTTCGCCATGCCTTTTGCCCTGTGAAGACAGAAGATTTAGTTTTGCATCACGGTTAATAAATGAGCAGGTATTATAGGAATACTCAGTAGTAAGGTAACTTCGTAAGAGCCGCATTCACTAATCATAAGTCAAGAAGGTTTCTGTTAAATTACTTTATAGTAAACTAAAAACTAAATACTTTAAAAGTCGTCTATTAGTTTGCTCTCGTGAGTTATTTTCTGACTGCTGTAACTGGCTTTAAAACTGTTGTCAATAAAAGAATTACAAAAGAAAACGACAATAGTCGCACAAATACTTTCCCATGTACGAAAAAAAAATAAGAAAAAACATGGCTCGGAATAGCAAAATCGCACACTATTTTCAAGGGGTCACCGCATTTAATACTCTGAACAGGAAATCTGCTTAGGCAAGAACAGCCACTATAAGGGCAATCAGGCCTAAACAGACCTGAGTAATTTCTTGAGCGCAAAACCTAAACTGCATCCTCTTCTCCGTAACTCAAAACTAAGAAGAGGTACCAGTGTCGAAGGTATGGGTGAGAACTGTATAGCCTGTCGGTGGTTTTTCTTTCTCAGCGATGATTGTCAATGCTTCAATGACGCGTTGTTCAGTACCATCATCTTTGGTCAAACAAAGATAGCGAGTGCATTTACGCCCGAAAAACCCACTTTCTCTCCATAAGTCAGCATCGACGTCTTGGTCGTATGTTTTTGAAACCACGAGCCACCCGTTAGGGCGCTTTTCTGGGTTTTCTACAACACTTATAGCTGCAATGGGTCGGTCATCGGGTAGTGAAGTGTAAAGTTGGTTCATCATTACTGGCAACAACCTGAGAACAAGAAACTAGTGGTAAGGCTCGACCAGTCTGAGCTGAATATCAAACCCAATAACACTGAGAGAAACGTTCTGGGTAGGGAGACCGCCCCTACACAACTCGTCATAAGTCTGAAGTGAGGGTCCAACCATGGAGAAACATAAAATCTTCATAACACTGTTTCTCAAATTATCTGTCAAAAACATCCCTAAAAAATTATAGGCTGGGAATTTTCATATTGTGCATTAGCTAAAATGGGGGCAAGTTTAATTAAGTTATGAATCAAGACCGCAACCAGTGAAGGGGAGCACTGAGGGTCAGGGCCTTGGTCATTCACAGGCAAAGTTCACAACGGGAGTGTGACTCATTAATCAACAATTTCAATAAAATCTGGCCTAATGTCTCATAAAGAGCAGACATACCAAGAAGACTATTACCTAGAGAAGGAATTGAGGCCGCTTCGTATTGTTACTTCAATTTAGTCAATACCCGAAATGGAACTAATAAAATATCTTGAATCTGGCCGTACTTCGCAACAGCCCAGGCTTGGCTTCACATAGTCCAGTACGTGCTGTCTGGGAATATCCAACGCTTCATGTGTGAAGCAACTATTATTTCCAAAGGCAATTTACACAAAGGATCCCTTCCTCAATTATCATTTTGAAAAAGTAAAAACTAAAAATACAAACTGAGAAAACACTTTGTTGACAATTTGATTCATTTTTTGTACGTTGGTATACGTGTATGTGTCGTTGGCGCTCCATTCAAATTTTTGCGGGAAAATAATCGACTCATTTCATTTTGTATTCATGTTATCACCAAGACGGAATATGCATTTGTATTAAAAAATTTGTTCAAAATTACTTGACGGTAAAAACACAGTATAGCCAGATACTTTCTGAGTCAAAAAGACATTATATTTCAGAACATTCAAACATCCAACAATGTCCACAAAAAATGGTCGAAAAAATACATAAATAAACCCAATATTGCTGTCACCCACCTCATCGTGTAATGTAACGAACGGTAACTGCAAGTACTGTGAACCGTCCCCACTTTACCGTCCGGCTGCCAGATAGGTATCAGTGAAAAAACCAAACGTAAGTAGACGAGTTTATTACAAATTTGAGGCAGTATTGTTATCCCTAGAATAATCTCACACACTTCGTAGGTAAAAAATTAATTATTTAAACATTTAGAAACAAAAATCAAATACCTATCTACCTACACAATGGCCTAAAGATAGTACCTATAGGTACTCGGATGGCGCACAAATTTTCACTTAATACCGTTACTTTCTCTTCATGCGTAAGATTGAAGGAAATTTTGAGCGAGGCATTATTTATCCAGTTTGAAAGAAGAGAAGTAATTTTACCTAGACGTTCTAAGCAATGTTCTAGCGAAGTAGCAACGAATCAGGCAGACTTTTCTCTCTAAGAATCGTGTGATAATTGGTATGCCCAGTCAGCAACCTCAAAATAGTTCCAATCAGAAAAACGCCGAAAAATTTGATTATCTCTTCGCCAGGTCATTCCGAAGATTCGCCGAGGCGAAATTTGCACAAAGTAACTGCACTTACCACTGGTAGGTAGATAGATACGTGCCCCATCAGTCAACAGGAGAAAGCAGGCAGGGATAGGTGGGAACACAACGGCAATATGTTTCATGTAGGTGACTGACAATACCTACCTACAACACACATTTTTAGTTGGACAGCAGCACGATCTATTTGGATCTGCTCGTGACACAGGTTATTGCATTACCTATACACATAATGAAATAAATTATTACAAGGCATTTTAAAATAATTATACTAAAACTGTACGTGGGAAATTTTTAATAAAATTATAATAGACCATTATAGCATCCAAAACAGGTTGATTTCGTTATGACTTCAGGATGATCGCGCAAGTGGAAGCAGATTGGATTTTAATTTCCATTTTCTAAGGAAACTGAAATATGTGTTTTTTTGCGTCAGAAACTAGTTTAATTAAACTGTTATTTTACGTTCAAGAACTTTATACGAAATCAAAAAGTTTCTAACATTAGTAGGTATCTACTATCTCGACTGATACCGGTAATTTCACCTCATTATAAACATTTAATAATATCCGTTCCCCAGTAAAAGCTAAACATTGTGTGCTATTCGCAGTCTTTGTTTCTCGTTCAAATAGCACACTATGTTCAACTTTTAGAGCAGCTACGGCCATTGATAGCAGTATCATTTAGAAGCCGTAGTTTAAGAAAAAAGTAGTCAATTTGTTTTGTCCTTTTCACCACTGCTTAAAGAGTACTATAGTGGGATTGCAACTGTCATAAGCTAAACGTACGATAAGTTAAATATATTCGAGAGAAGTTGTAAAATCCACCCTAACGGTACGAGTTCTAAATGATACCAGTGACATCAATCGAGATATCATATGTAAAGGTAAACGTAGCAATAGAAGGTAATTAGGAAGAAAAATCATAACTTACTCTGCTCTGATTGAATTGTGCAAAACAAACAAGGCGCTAAGAAAATTATGGTAATGACGAAAGCTTTGTTGAGGCGATAAAATCAGTCATCTGCCGCTCAGCAGTAAATCAGTTGGGGGTGGATACAGCAGCATTCAAAAAGCCCGTTGTCTGAACTGATGAATGAGTAACCTGGGGAACTTCTGTCGGTCCGAAACCTGAAAATATAATACAAAGTGGAAATAATGTAAGTAATAGGGTCTCCGGTTTTATTTTATGGGCGGATTTTGGAATTTTAAATTTGTAATGTTACACATTTAGATGGGTCATTTCTTATTGGTCTTCAAAAGGGAAAGAGGCTAGTTGCAAGATGATGCTTTTTCAAATTATTATCAGTTGTTTTTCTCTGACTGTCCATGCCTTGCTGTCAACGTACCAGACAAAGGCATTAATCTTGCCCCCTATTATTATTAATATAAATAATTAGTCTAAACGTAACCTCAGTTTTGTCATACTCATAGCCACCTAACGTATAATCCACGCATTTTCCCCTTAGAACATAGAGTTCAGCCAAAAAGATAAAGAAGAAAACCCTACACACTACCTGACTAGTGATAATACCAACCAGTATAGGTAATTTTAGGCGTCTCACAGTAGGCGGTACCCACGTTGACATTGGTCATTGGAGTCCAGATCCGAGGGAATTCGTAACCAGTAGTAGACCCAAACCCATAGAAAGGCATCTGTTTGGGTTGGTATTGGTGCTGAGTAAGCTGGACATGTTCTGCTGGCAGAACGTCTTTGCTAATGTACTGCTGGTGGTGAAGGCTGTTTTCCATGACAGGAACAGGTGGTAAATCGTGCTTCAGTTCTACTTTTATCTGACCACCATCATGCTGCACGGCCATCGTCATGTGCTGTTGTTGCGGAGGTCCTTGCACCTGCTGCTGATTCTGCTGTAAACAAATTTCTTGCTGCTGTTCCGGGGCTTTCTTTTTTCTCGGTTTTTTCATGCCTAATCCAGTTTTCCGCTTAGGATTGCCCGAGCAATCAGGTGCCATACTCTGTTGTGATGATTGACCTTTGTTCTTCTTCTTTAATAATCTATTTTCTCTTTTCTCCTGCCGTGACCTCAGCTTTGCATCACGAACTCTTCTTCTAATAGTGTGCGCACTGATATTGAGACCTAACATTTTATTTATCTCTTGAGGGGAGATGGTGGGTGTCACAGCCACTGCTTGGGCAATTGCCACATCTTCAAAAGCCGTAGTCTTTCTATGAGCTCCAGGCTTCGGTATAGATTTAAGACCTGCTTCACCGTGTGCTTCATAACGTAATATCCATTTCCGAATTGTTTTTGGGTCAATATTTAACTTTTTAGAAATCATCATTTTTGGAACGCCACCTTCGTACATCCCAACAATACGGCCACGGGTAAACATAGACGTCTCAGCATCGCCGGCTTTTCTAGGCATTTCCTCTCACATATAATAAAACTTACAGCGAAACTGTCGGCTCAGTTCCTTGTAAAAACTACTATTAAACCCATCAAAGAAAAGTGTATCTAGTATGTAGACAAAAGTCAAAAACCCAAAATAGACAAGATGGCTGGAAAGCGAATACCAACATTGTAAAGATTATGAAATTTTGCATTTTTACCGTAAACGCCGTAATATAATATTTTACTCCTTACTTTAGCTCTGTTTTGTGTTATGAGGCATTTTTAAAAATAAAATTTCGAAGTTTCAAATAATTAGTGAAAATCCCTTTCATCCCTTTCATGAAGTTGTTAGAAATAGGTACAAGTACAAAGAACTTTACAAGTATACTCCATGTACATGTACCTACAACCGAAAAAGTTGATGTACCGTTTCTGGATAAATAATTATTATATTATTAAAAAGAGTAAAAATACAATAGACAATTTTTATTTAATAATTATTATTTATCATATAAAATTCAGGAGATACTAAAAATCTGTTGTAAGCAGTAAATTTGAGGAAAATATTTTCAAAATTTAAATTTTCGAAATGGCGCTAAAAATTAATATGAAACACAGGTATTTTTCTTTTTGTTGAAATTCAAACTAGTTTTAACTGACGTAATCGCTATTATATATTAAATATATAAATTATATATTTAAAATAATTTTTGCCGTTTTTAAACAGAGATCTGTCTAGTTTTGTCCGACGCGACTTGAAGCCGCCCTCGACGCTTGGCCGCCATTTCCATTTCGTGCACCTTGTCGTAGTGGCGTGGTAGTAGAACGAAAACTGTTTGTGTTTCCCTGGAAAATGGTAACATTTACTGTGGGAGAGCTGTTTGATTCCTTTGCTGACCTACAACAGAAGCTGACCGATTATTCAGAGGAACACTATTGCCATTTCTACATCAAGGACAGTAAGAAATTGTCTCAGGAAGAGGTGGTCAATCCCCATTTAATTTACAAGCACATCGTTTACTGTTGTATCTACGGCGGTCAAAAACCTCGATTTCGAGGTAGCGGCAGTCGCTCTGTAACGTACGTATTTGTCTTAGCCTGCTTGATGTATCTGGGTAGATGTATGAAATCAGAGCTCGATTCTCAAGACGTTACCGATCTAGCTTTGGCGCCACTATTTAGAGCGTTGTTTGATGCTGTGTTCCACTGCTGATAGCACTGGTGGCTTGTAAGTGGTCAGGGGTCAGGCAGGTACTGGAATACCTAGGTTCACAGGTTACAATATGCGAATATTTTCCTCTCATATAAGTGGTAGGAACCTATTCGCCCATTTACCTACCTGTTGTGGGAGATAACCGAACTTACTACTTGTCTCTATATGTATTTCTAGATCTATACGGCACGGTTGCTCATCTACAATATATTTGCGTGTAACCAAAGACCGAGCACATCTTCAAGTAAGGAATTTTGTCGAAGAACACAACCATGAAATTTCTGAGGTGAGACTGTAGGTACTCATGACAATGTAGCTCTCGCTAGCCGTATGTGGCGAGACGTACTGGTTTCCAGAAAACCTGCTGCAATATGTTAAATTTTTAGTATGATTTGCGATTTTGACTTGTCTTGCACGACCATGCACCCAAATTACCCGGAGTCCATAGCAGTTACGTCGGTACCTACCTACATTTCTAGGTACCTACAATTTCTTGGCTAGTAAAATGAGAAACGTCCTCCGACACCCAAATTTTTACTTGTGTTATTGCAGGAATTATTCCGGTCTGCTGCTCAAGACAAAAAGTTGCCGTGGGATTTGAGGGCAGAGGTGGAGGAACTTTTACTTCTAGGAGCAGATAAAGACCGACTGTGCGAGTATATTCGACACGTTTCGAGGAAAAACCTAGACAAGAAGAATTTATTCAATATGTATGAGACTGCAATAAAACAGCAAAGAGAAATCTCTCGTGAGCGAGCCGTGGGACTAATTCAAAAAGCTTACGGTGAGAAGTGATTTCATGGAGGAAGGAGTGGAGTGAGAGCAAGCCAAGCAAATAAGTAACCCCACCACCATAAGAATAACTAGGAATACCTACCTAGGCTTAAGCGGTGGATGTGACTGTGGAATTTTAAGGTTCACTGACATGTTTCTGTGGTTACAGCGGTTGATACTGAGGAGGAAGCGGAGCAGATTCTTCAGCAACTTCTTGAGACATCGCGTCCAGCGCGCCGGCCACGAAAGCAAGAACAGGAGGTGGTGGAAAATGTACAGTATGCGTATGTCAATGAAGGGTAAGTATACTTATTTTCCCCATGTTAGCGATGGTTTCTCATAAACATTTTAAAATTCGCATTGGATATACCCATATTGTGGTTCGCCGCCTCACGGTGCCCGAGAGATCTGACAAGATGAGTCGTGTCCTGAGAGGTCTGGGTGCGAATTCTGGCACAAGCAAGTTTCTCGCTAGTAATGGCATGGATGTTACACTCCTTATTAGGCTTTCGCCCACTTCCGTATACTGTGGTCAATGGTTGTTCCTGTTTCAGAGACGAGCCGCAAGTGGAAGGTGAGATGGGAGAGGAGCTGCAGCGCCTGATGGGGACTCTAAGTGGCCCTGATGGGGATCGGATCGTCATAGTGCAAGGGGACGAGCAGTTTGAGGTTATCGAGGCAGATAATTCGATGGAAGGTAAGTCCAGGTCCCCAAAATGAGGTAATTAACATTATTAGAGCAAGATTTGTTCGTTTTTGATATGTACTCCTTCGGGTTCGGGGTTTCAAACCCAGACTTCTCAGGTCGCAAGCAGGACCCCTTGACAGCTCGGCCACTGAGAGGGACACTACTGAAGATTAAGTAAAAACATATGTCTGTAAAGGCCCAAAAGTGACGCATCACATTCTGCGCCAGGGAGAGTGAAGGGCTCGGAAAATGCACTGTCGGAATAGGCTTGTTTTTATGTGTAACCCCTCACTTGTATCTTATATTCGACCCAGAGGAGATTCATGTTCACTATAAATGTGTACAAAAAAAAGTTCTGGAATACTCGGTCTAATTTTGCTATGCTAAGGATCTTGCACAGTTACTGAAAAGGGAACTGCCCAACTTGGGCTCCTTCGGAGTTGAATGATTTGTGTTGCATGATAAAAGGCAGTTGCCGATGGGCGTAGTTTCAGAGTACCTTGAGGAGGATGAGAAAGAGGGGGACGTACTGGTAAAGCAGGAGATGGGAAAGGACGACAGCGAGGGGGTAGGGGAAGGAGCGAGCCCCCGTTACGTGACACTCAAGGACATCTCTCGCGGGTACCAAGCCCGCAAGCGACCAGCAGCCACCACTTCAGCTTCTAAGGAACGAGCTAACAATAAGTTTGTTCATGGCGAGAACACTATCATTTACGTAAGTTTTTTTTGTCTTCAGCGCAGGAGTTTTTGCGTCTCATCGAACGTTCGAAGTTCTTTTTCAGAACCTGCCTGTGGTTCTTTGTATGCCAACCTGGAGTAGTCGTCAGTCCTTTCCAGTTGTTGTAATCCTTCAGGAAAAACTCCTCGTATTGACCAATTTGAAGGCATTTGATAATTTGTTGACGCTAAATTTGCCCTGAATAGGACGGGAAGTCATGAACTTAAATATGAAAATCAGTGAAAATGGTGTTTTTAGGAGCCCCCTGTGAAAACGCGTGTCTTGAGCCACCAATATTCGGACGATGAGAACCCTCTAATCAGTGAGACGGACCATTTGGGGGACGAAACACGGGACGTCCAGTTGGCGACTCTGCGTGCGGAGCAGGAAAAACTTATTGCAGAAACCGAAGTGCTCAAACTCAAACGGAATAAGGTCGTCCGTGACATTTCCAAAGTGGACCTGGAGAAAAGCAAGCTGTACCTGGAGATCGACTTAATCAAGCAAAATAAGAAATACTTGAGTGAAAAGACAAGTTGGCTCTTGAATGATCTTCAGACTAAAGAACTCAAAAACGAAAAACTTCGCCTAGAGATAGCCAAACTCAAGTTTGAAATGAATGAAAATTAGGTATGCTGAGTTTTAATGTTAGGGTTTGTTTTCAACCATTGAAACGAAAGTTACTACAGCTCAAGTCTTCGTCTCATCATCACGCTGTTGAACTGGGGTAAAAGTAAAAGTTTTTTGAGGTTCAGCTTAAGATTTGGCGAATTCTGTTAAAAGTAACTGGAGATTAATGGATTTGTTATTTATGTGCAGAAGCTCTAGCGTGATTATGATGGTACTATAATGATTTAGGGACGATGTTTTGAGAATCGTTGGGCATAAAAGTGAGGTTTTAATGGTGAACATACGTTGAACAGGTAGGAATATTAAGGGGATATTGGCCCTGATTTTATTATTGCTGAACAGAAGGATGATTGACTTTTTAGAAGGGACCATAATCAGTACAAAAAGAAAGTAGGTACCTATCTCCCTCTGTGAGTATAGGAAGTGAAAACCCCTCATAATGGGGGTTATCTTAACGGTTTCCCGAGTCTAGAAAAAAAAGATGCCACCTTCGTGGTATTTGGTGCCGAATTTAAACCCTATTTGACCCGACTACCATCTGTCCTGTAATACCTATTGAACTAGTGCTGTAGGTTCCTAATAAATTGTGTGCTGTTGTTTTTACAAAGTGGCAATGGGAGAGAATGTGATCTGAGTGCAAGTAAATAAAAAATGCTGAGGGTTCAACCCTTAGACCCTCACCTTATTTCAAATTCTTCTCGAGATAGTAAAAAGTGAATACAAAGGTGTCGAAGAAGCAGTTTTGTTTCCTAAACAGTTGGGAATGCAATTACTGAAGATTTTTCCTGCTCTAATGCATGGCATAGCCATCTCCTCTGAGCAGTAAAGCAAGAGGACGTAGTTTTGAAACCCGGCCCTAACTGGTACCGAATCTGGGGGAAAAATGGGAAAATTAAAAACTGCTTTTTCGATAACAATCGTCAGCCCGGTATGGTTTCCACTCTGACGAACATCGTACTCAACTGATAGGCATAGCCTGTTTTTGTATCCTGATTGGTTAAGATGAAATATACAATATGCCTATCGTTTGCCTATATTTGCGTAACTTTTTTTTAACCATTTTTTGAGGGCTCAGGGTTGTTAAATGTTCTCAAAAAATGGTCTAAAAAAACTTAACAAAACACTATTGTGTGATCGCCCTTGTGCCAAAAAGATAGTTCTCATAGGGTGCGTCCCAGTTAAAAAACAACTGGAGATTTTCTCGGAGAAAATCTCTAGTAAAAGATAAATTTAACATGGTAAACATAGGACAAAATCTCCAGTTTAATTTTAACTGGGCATGGTGGGACGCACCCTTAGTCCACCAACTCCTAAGGGTGGATTTCACCACTTGTTTAAGTTATCGAAGATAGTGCCTTGCGATAGCACTTGTCATAAGCTAAAATACGATAAGATAAATCTGTTCGATAGGAGACACTTTGGTATACTTAAAAGAAGTGGTGAAACCCTCTGTGAAACTTCCAGCTCGAGATGTCTTCAGGTTTACAGAAGCAAAAATCCGTTAAAAAATCTAGCGACTTGTTATTTATTACTTAACATTTCCTCAAATAACAAACATTCAAAACAAAAGTTTCACAAGCCAAAACCAGCTGCAGCTGTAGGTCTGACAGTTTGCTGTAAAACTCTTGATAAAATCTCATGCAGGAAAGCCCAGGCAGAATTGTCGTACCTATGTATCTTTTCAAAACGATGCTGGATAGGGCCCCACGTGTAGCATTTGGCTTGATGCAATCAAGGAATCAAGACGTTCTCTGAAATTTTCTATTTAAAACTCAGTCACTTATGACTTTTACGCAAGTCTAAAACAAAACAGTATCCAAAACAATCAAGTTGAGGGTGCATTTCTCTATGTGATGTATAGGAACCTATTATTGCAACTGGTAAAATATAATCAAAGGACTTCAGCTCAACAATTACATTTTACCTAAGCGTGTAGGTGTCTCCCAGCCGGACGAGGACCAGCAGTAACGCCATGAGAGTGCTATCTGTGTTTGAGTTCCCACTTCAGTAACATAATAACCGTAAAGCACTAGCGATAACCTCACGCTATCTACCTGTGGGCAGCCTATAGTCCAAGTCAGGCTAGGAGCGTACCGATTACTCATAATTTCTTGCAAATCTAGGGCTGATCAAAACTTTTTCTTGATCAGGGAAATATCTGCTCAGGGTCGGATTGGCATTTTTAGCGTATGGTAGGATATGGAACCCAAATCCGGATCGGCGTCAACTGAAAATCTTCAAGAAATTATGAATAATCGGTACGCTCCCAGCCTGACTTGGACTATACACATAAGGGTAGACACCTTCACAAATCCCAACTGGAAATATTAATTCGGATTCCAACTTCTTAGGGTGTTGTACCTAATGCAGGCGCTTTCATTTTCAATAATTCCCTTGTTTTCAGCATCCTTACAATATTCCAAGAGTTTCATAAAGTGACAGACAGCAGATTTAAGCTTGAAATTTCTAAGTACGGATGCAATAGCAGCTTTTGGAATTAAGTTATTAATTTCTGTTCAGTAATAGGTGCACTAACTGTAAGTGCAGTCAACAGAATATACATGGTATATCCCCTCTTTCCGCAACGCGAAGAAGAGTAACAAAAACAAAATCGCTTCGAAGAAATTTCCTAGCGTGACCCACTGAGATAACAATCATTAGATACTTTGCAATATATACAACTATTATTTACATAATTCTTTTGAGTCAAGACGCACACAGAAAACATTACCGACACCTTCTGAACTATCTGTTTAGTTTGAGAGAACTCTGTTCCCCACTCGCCATTTACCTATGTTGAACCTGCATTGCTGCATAGGCAAGTTCAGTTGTGAGCCAATCTTCGTTCTAAAGGGTGAAATTTATTTTATTTTTTACGTAACATCAGTATACGGATCCGACAACAATCTCATTTTTTAGTTTTCCATAACCTCTGAAGAAGCCTAATGCTTCGTATTTGTCCGACGTCTATTTTACTTAATAGATGGAAATTTTTCTGCAATCACTGAGAAGTGGTGTTACATATGCGAAATAGTCATACAACTAGATATATATTATCTATACAACAATTCCCGGTAAGGGTAAATGGCGAGCGAACAATATAAGACAACAAGATCACGTGATGTTCAACATTAGGTTTGGCCCCTAAACAATCTTCTTATGACTTCAACTTTACATTGCAGGGGAGTTTCACTCACGGAACACTATTTACATGGCCACACCCACTCTTTGTACATATTATAAAGTTGATCCAAGTCACATTCCTTTTACAAAAAATTTGTTACGTTAGGCAGGTAATTGAAATCCCGCATTTATCCTCAGTAAAGCCTGATTTAAATTTTGAAAAAAAAGCTGAATTTGAAGAAATTTGACATTGAGTACCTACTCATGGGATTGGTTGGTTTCACATTCATCAAAAATCAGGCTTTACAGAATTTGTAGAAATAACGGCCGTATTCACTGGCAAATACTTCTTCCGAAATTCCCGTGTCACAATAATTACGAATTACTAACAAAAATAGACGAAGCGTAGAAGGAGTTTATCCCACTGGTCTCTCATTATGCCTAATAGGTGATGGTAAGATACAGATCGAGTTGAAAATACGGGTTCTTCGTGACTACTATCCGAAACAAACTTCTTTCAGTATTGTTATACCTTTCAATTCACTCTCAGTATAAAGAGGAAATGCCAGTTTATGTTGGTCAGCAACCAAAACAAAGTACTATAAGAGAAACTAACCTTCTTAGGGTGCGTCCCGCCATACTCGGTTAAGAGAAAAACGGCAATTTTCTCGGAAATTCAACATGGTAGAAAATCTCCAGTTTCTCTTAACTGGGATTGGTGGGACGCACCCTTAACAGTAAATGAGTGCAAGCTCATTAAAATGGCTTTCATTACTTCGTAATTGAACGTTGAGCCAGTGTAACTAAAAGGTATTTTAATTAAGTCACTTCTTAAAAGAACTGACTACGGACAGACGCGATTTAAATTGTAGGTTAGTTTCAATGATATGATAACATAAAGAAATGCTTTGTTTCGGTTGGATATACATAAATCAACATTACCTCTCCCACTGTACGTCAAGCCTGTCGACACAATGCTGTTTGTTGACGTTTTCTGAGGGAACAGTTTTATATTTATTTGTTCTGAACTATTATGTCTTTAACGTAAGAAACTGATATGTAAATTTGTGATCGAGTGATTTTTGTCAATAAAAAATTTGTCAATAATTAATCGATGGAAAATCACAACATACTAAACGGGTTTCTAACGTTCAGAACAGTTTCCTTAGAAAACGGGCTTTCAAATCCATTCCAAAATGCGACACACATAACACAGCGACAGTATAAGGACGATTCAGCCGTCGTCTTGAGAGTCAGAGCTCTGCTGGAGTTGTTCCAGTAGTTCCGGAAGTTGCTCCCGTTCGTAGAGTCGCTTGACACCGCGAGGTAGACCGCGACAGGACTGGAGGTTGAGGGACTCGATCTGAGGGCACCGCGTCAGCAAGGTCTTCACTGGCGCAGGTTCTACTGCTGACCCACACAAGTTCACCACCCTGGAAAAAGGGAACTCTAAAGCACAGTCGAAAACTAAGGTATATAAATGAACTAGGAGCACCGCTTTACGTATACAAAGTATAAATCAACTCCGCCGACCTTGACCACGGCTTCACTTTTGCTCCAAGTGTCCAAACCACGTACTAAATAACAATGAATATAAAGCCCCTTGTTCGTCAAAAATGCGAAGCGGAATAAAGGACAATAGGAAAAAGAACCGAATGCTGTGTACTCTAATTACCGGAAAAAAAGCAAATGGACTATAGAAACTAAAAAAACAGAATAAAAGAATAATAGCTCATTGCCTGCGTGCAGATATACGTAGCATCAAGCATTTTGGGGTCAACGATTACTTGACAGAAATCTTCGATCGTGAGATACGTATGGGTCTAAAAACAGCCGAAACATGGGGAGTCTGCATAAACAGGGGTTTGCAGGTACCTGAGAGGAGACTCGCCACCTCGCTCCGCTAAAGCAAGCACAGCCGCGTTCAGGTCTTCAGTGACCGACGCCCACGCCAAATCCACCTCGACAAGGCTGTGGCTCCATTTCTGGGCAATCAGCTCTAAACCGGATCCGCTTTGCCGTGTCACTAAACAGCCTGGGAAAAATCACATTAGTTAATGGGATTGTTAAGTCACCGAAATGGCGATACTGTTAGATATTTAGAAGTTCTGAAACATAATATTATATCTTTTTAAGGTCAGAAATTACTTTGCTATGTTGTGATTTCACGATGGAGTTTGTAATTTTGTGCAAATATATGTATATCAGTTTTAAGTGACATTTCGCGAGAGCTACTACACATCCAGCCCCATCCTACATCCTATAGTGGTGACTTCTCTCCCTTCAGTTCAAACACACGACTGCGTAGTGAAAGCATTAGATACCCTGCGCATGCGGGGTCACCTGACGTCATTACTAGTGTCATTACCAGACAAGAAAAGGTGCTGGATGTCCCAAGCCGGGACGCGAACAAGGCTGGACTCGGTGATGCGGGTGCACCCTCGCACGTCAAGCAACCTCAGTTTGTGTGACGTCTTCACGATGCGCTCAAGACAATCATCGTCCATCACGGAGGTGATCCGCAGACTCTCCGTGCCCTGGTGCCCAGCGATACTCAGCTCCTCCAGCGCAGGGAACCCGGGTGATGCCACCTATAGGGAATCAAAATGAATAGATACTAGGTATCGTCCATAGCTCATACTTGCAATGTTGTCACAAGTTTACTTTTGTTGCCAAGGGTAGTGAGGCGGGCAGTCTAAAAAAATGCAGCTTTCTTACAATCTCCGCTGATACAGTGACACAGCTCAGACTAATTCAACCCTCACAGACATGGCGGGGTCTGAATGAAACAAGTGTTTAGGGGTGAACGACATAGGGAGAAGAGGCCAGTGTGAGAGTACCTGCTGGTCGAAAGGCACGGACGCTATGGTGATGCATGAGTTGGTGATGCGCAGCACACGCAGCAGAGGACAGCCCACCTGCAGCTCCTCCACATGCAGAGCGAACTCAGCATGCGACGCCCGCCGGATGTTGGACAAGTCCAGCACTTGCAGGTTAGGGCAGTTACTCTAAAACAAAATAGAAACAGGTGGTAACAGGTATATTATTAGCCCAACCGACAAACTGAAAGCCTGGTTATGTGTCTTACATTTACTCTGCAGAAATGGGATCTTAGAATACAAGGAACCAGAAGCAACAGGACGATGGCTAATGATTAATGCGTGACCGGTTTTGCGATATAGGTAGGATTATAGCCATTTCGCGTTCAACTCAATCACTTCCCAATTTCGTCGCAACGAATGCACCTTACAGTTTTTGTCCCACTCCCACTTTCCCACCTACGGTATATAAGTACCTAGAGAAATTCTTGTAAACAAGCGAAAATTCATCCTGATGAGTATCTGAGGGTCAAAGCAGGCTAACAGTACTTACCGCTAGGGAAGTGATGATGAGGGGGAGGCAGGAGAGCGTGTTATGAGCTAGAGTCAGTTCAGTCAGACGGCCGGCCATGGTCTCCGTCAGGTGGGTGATGGACTTGGGTGATACCGCGCTGTTCGTGCTCTTCGATTCAGGCTGCAGTCATCAAAACAAAACAGTTCTTCACGAGTCTCCCACCTACGTGAGCTAATCCACTTTCAGGCACCTACTTGGGTTTACTCTCATGGCGAAAGTGATATTTATCCGATTGTCACTACAATTAACTGGAATTCAGTATTTTAGAACTACTATGACGATTATTGAATTAATCTATCCCAAAAATCCTAGGAGATAGGTACCGTGGTATCTACTGGTGTTCTTATCTTTCCGATATCCAAAGAAATAATAGTGTACATGTGACACATTATTCAACGAAGAGTGTTCAAAATTATCTTCCTGACGAGACAATCGTCGGAACTTCTTCAATACTTTCCTACCAGCCCAAATACAATAGCACGGAATATACATTCGCTATACGTTTCTTCCAATCATTTTTGAGGACACTGATGGATATTTAAATGTTCTGAAATATAATAATACGTCTTTACGACGTCCGAAATTTACTGGCTATGCTGTGAATTTTTGACAAATTAAGTATTCATTGACAAAAATCACTTGATCGTAAAATTACAATATAATGTATATTCCGTCTTAAACACTCCTTAGAACATTCCCAAGGCATTAGTAAGGCTACAAACGGTCAAGTGTCTGGATCTCCGGTACTTGTGTGATCTGAAGGAAGAATTCAAAGTGAATAAAATACTCACACTGACGTCGGAGAGGTCAATACGCGCAAGCTGCGGGCAATCTTGCAACAGAGAGCGCAGATGTTCAAAATGCAGACCCTGCCACCCGCTGAGACCTATGCTCTCCACGGAGCTACAGTGCGCTCCTATCAGCGACAACACCATCGGCAGGTTTGAAAATTTCCACCCATCTGTAATACCAATATTACCATTAATATGCTCTCATCATACAACAAATAATGTTTTTGATTAAAAATAAATCAGGGCCCAGAACCTCCTTCCTAGGGAAACTGTTCCGTGTACTTACTGCTGTTCTTAAATATCTTTTCGACTCAACTTAGAGATCAACGTAACGAATTTTGAGACTTCGCGATTTTAGATTTTGACATCGGCAAGGAAATTCAACTTTGGGATAAAAGCACGCAACGAAATATGACAAGTAACCACTTCATAGTACGTCACTGGTTACTCTACTCTGTAAGACTGAGCCCACGAAGTGCGGTCGCCTCCATAGCCCTAGGGAAAAAACTGCTGCTGCGTCATCTCTGAAGAATTCAGAAAACTGCACTCACTCAGGTTAAGGTCCCGGATAGCACCCATCCTATTTTCGAGCAGCCACCTGAAGTAGCGGTCAATTTTACACTTTTGCTTGATGCAAGGACTAGATAGATCTACGTTCTGCCATAATTCTGTCTTCGAAGCCACAGAGTTCCAAAGGCGACACACCCATGAGAACCTGAAATATCAAGGGTAGCGGTTAATATATTACATCAAACATTGATTTGAATGGCACAGTGAAAGAGAATAAACACAACTCACCGAACTAGTGAAGGCACACATCCCTCCTCATCCACCACCATGCCGAATATTCGCTCGAGAACAGGCTGAGGTAGATCTCTCCCCCAGGGGGACTGTTCGGCTGGCGAAAGCGGGCTGCGCTTACGGCGCTTTCCCGGTCTTTCTTCTAAATCTTCCCCACCCGTTCGTCGTCGACGTCTCTTGGGCGGTGGCATGGCAGTCAGTTTAATTTTAAGTTTGATCCCACTCTCTTCTCCCGAAACCGAACTTTGGTAGATTGGCATTTTCTTACTCCACCGTCTTTTTGGAGTCGGAACGCACAAGGAGTCAGTCTTTCGTCGCTTCCTAGGCTTGGCGGGTACGGGTAACCCGCTAGGACCAGGTTGTTCTTCGGCAGTAGTTTTCTTAGCTGATGCCGGGCCCGCCAGCAGGTCCGGAGGCGTTGCGGCAGCACCAGCCCCCTCCTCTCTTCTACGCACGGTACCAGGACTGAAAGGCGCGCGGGGAGGAAGTGGACTTACGTCTGGGCGAGTCGGTGTGTGACCTACAGCTCGAGGGCTCACTGAGTCATCTGTCCGTAACACGCTTGGTACTAGAGTCCTAGAGTTTGCAGAGTCTTCAGGTCGAAGAGGTGTTCTGTTTAGACCACGGGGACTCGTAGCGTCATCCGACCGCAGAGGAGTTTTACTTGGAGCCCGCGGACTAGGAGCCTCGTCATTTCGGAGAGGAGTCCGATTAGGCGTTCTGGGACTTGGCGCTTCATCACTACGCAATGGAGTCCAACTCACAGCCCTCGGACTAGGCACGTCCTCCATCCGTAGAGGAGTCCTATTCACTGTGACACCTCTAGGGCTAAGGGCGTCATCCGTTCGGAGAGGTGTCCTTGGTACAGCCCTAGGGCTCGGCGCCTCGTCGGGCCTGAGGGGTGTCCTCGCAATGGACCGCGGACTTGGCGCAATAGGGCTGGCTGGCATTCGCACAGAGGGACTTGAGACGTCATCGTTACGAATGGAGGAGCGCATAGCAGGACTGGGGACGTCCTCCACTCGTAAAGGGGTACGACTGATGGCCCGAGGACTCGGTGTCTCATCATACCGAATAGGAGTTCGAACTATCGGGCTGGCGTCGGAACGCCGGACGCGGCCAGGGCTAAAACAGTCGTCCGTGCGAACAGGTGTGCGCACATTAGCTACCGGACTGGCGCAACTAGCTAGAGGGCTAATGCTATCATCACTACGTAGAGGAGTACGACCACTGGACATCGGTGACGCACTGTCGTAGCTAGTGGTTGGCGTGTGTATTCCAGACTCAGCACTCACACTGGGGCTCAGGCCTTTCACGAGGAAGCTCTGGGTCAGTTCGCGGTTCAGCATGTCAGTTGTGCTAAGCGGCAGGGCTGTTTTATTCTGAGCAAGTTCTCGGTTTAAGATGTCCAAATTATTGAGTTGGTGATTTGATTTGTGCAATGTCATGCCCTGGTTCAGCATATCTACGGTGCTAAATCCCAACCGGGATTTGGTAACCTCATGATTCCTTAAATCCAGAGACACTAGTGACTTCATTCCCTCTGAAAGTCCATTGCTGTACACAGTGGGGCAGTTTCCGTTCCTATCGATACTACGCGCGAATGAATTGGGCAAAACCGAAGGCTTGCTGACAGGAGTCGACTGGAAGCTATAGTGGTCAACGCTGCCATTCCATAACGCATGATCTTGTGGCTTCGCTTCCATGCCATCAGGTTTACTGAGCGCATCTAGGTACTCTTGCGTGCCGTTGTCTGTGCTGATGCGATGCATGGTGTCCAGCAAGGAGGCTGGGATCTGTGGGAGTTGCTCAGCGTGTGGCTTGTCGGGGATTGCCATCAAACTACGCTTTATAGCCTCCAGCCCGTTGAACCCATCCAACATGTCGTCTGGAAGATTCTTTACCAAACTATCCAAAAACGCAGCAGAAGACCCATCTTGGCCACTGCCACATTGCATGTCATAAGGTAGAGAATCATTAGGTTGGAAAAAACCCCGCTGAGCTAAAGACGAGTTGACGAGGGACCCATCAGTGCAGTTGTTGGCCAGAGGGTAGGCGAGAGGGTCTGGCGCTCGAGAGGGGCACGGCCCCCACGTATTGCCCGCACCCCCTGAGCTACCACCCACAGCACTACCCGTCATTTCGAGTACAAAGTCCTTCAGCTCCTGCTCCGCGTCCGCGGATCCGATCTGGGCAAAAAGCTCGTCGTGATGATCAAAGATTGGCCCATTCGTCTCGTCCATGGTCGCGGCTACGGGGAGCTAGTCATGATGCGGGGAGCCAGAGGCCGCGCATAGGCGCAGCCATTTCACACAGCTCGGGCCGAACGCCCGGCTTTTCCCTATAATAAAATAACAACAACTAGGTATTATAACACAATCACTGACATTTATGTGCATCTACAAAAAAGTTAGAAAAACTTGTAAATCTGCCTCTTGAACTGTCAGTATTTTATCCACCTCTCACTGGTTTTGAAATAAATCAGACGAGTAAAAGTTACTTGTAAGAGTAAGGAGAAAGCCTTTTGACCCACTTACTTTTCAAAAAGTTAGCGCGGGAAGAATTTCCACCAATGGGAAAGCTCGTTAATCATGTTGGTAATGGCGACAAATCCGTCAAATAGGCTGTTTACAAACATGACAGTTTGTTGGCTAAACTGCGTATAAAAAATGTTGCATTATTCCCAAACAATTAAAATAATATTAGAGCCAACATAGGAGGTCGGAGCAATGGCACACTTTGCAATCATCACAAACTACTTTTTCATTTGAGACGAAGACCACGCCGAGATGACTTCGGACCATAGCACAGCTGTGTTCGATATCCAAACTCACTTGTCGCGCCTACTTTGGATATCGAAACCCACTTTTCACCGGCTAAACGCGACTAATTTCGTAAGATTTTGTGCTAATTTGAAGTTAAAGCCATGGAAAACAAATTTTCAACAATAATTACGCCGAAAATTGGGTAGAAACGGGTGAAAAATGTTGAAATAGCAGGAGCCAGGGACCGTGCCACTGACCTTCGACCAACAGGAAGCGAAACTAGTTCCAGATTTCTCCGCCAGAGCGGTTTCTGCTACATATGTTGGCCACCCTGTTAATGTTAATGCTTGTTTGTTTACTTCATGTCCACTTCTATTTTTTGGGGAAAAAAATATATTTTCATTTCCATTTTATTAAATGACCCCCTCGGATCATAACAGGTGAATTATAAGTGTGACATCATTCTTCACACAAAATAAATTGAATGTTCGGATATGTTAGAAGTAGATACTTACACTAATAATCCTCAGTTTCACTTCTCTAATTGAACCAGTTGATGGGTGGATGAGCAGGTACGCAAAAATTTACTGCGTTGGTTAAAGTGCTGATGAACAGCACAGCAGCCTCTGATGACTGACATAATATGAAAGCATCTGTTTGTTTCAGGGGCGTAATTTTACCTTCACCCAGCAGCAACGAGGCATCCGAAAGTCAGCCGCCCTGATGTTCTCCTACGTTTCTGAAATGCACTCAGTGAGTTGGTCAAAGTTGAATTTAAATGACAGATTGATAGATATATACTTACCTGAATAACTCATGCATGGACGTAGGTATAGGATCTACTATCCAGGGTGCATCTAATTTCACTGTTTAAGGGGAAGGGGGAATCATTGTGTAAGAATATGTAAATGGCTTCTTCCGGCAAGATTAAATAATTAGTCTGAGAAAATGGGAGAAAAAACTTGTGGGCGAATAAGCGAATTGAGCGAGAAGAAAACTTAAGATAAGTAAAAATTCTTTTGGCTGAATTGAAAGGGGGCCTTATCCGTCTGCCCAGTCAAGTCGGATGCACATTCGATTTTCGAAGATCGCAGCAACCAGATGGTTGGAAGTAGGTTGGTATAGGTACACTGACATCGCAAAGAGTTTCTTTGAGAAAATCGGTCATAGAACTGATAAAGGAATTCAGACCATTTGAGTAAGCTGAGATTTAGGAATCAAAGAAGAGAGTTCTACTGACTATATTGTCTTTGACTCTTTTATCAGTTTTACGTTCTTAATCCGGCCGTTTTCGGGTAACTTACCACTCCAGTAGGAATAGTCAAAAACTGGATAATAGATACGGAGCTGTATTTTTTAAAAGTAGGTTTCTAACTAAGTGTCTACCCAAGTTTACCCGATTATTACAGTGGATATTACAATTCCAAAATGAAAGTGTTGTCTGCTGAAGAGTTCAACTAATTGTAATTTTGAGCCGTTCGTCACAGTGCCAATCCAATGCTGTGGTTTTGTTGGCGCACGGCACTGTGTTGGCGAGTTACACCAGACCGGTGCTGGGGGCGTGGTGCCCGGCAGTAGCGATTCGCAGCGCGGTGCGAGTGGTTGTGAGTTGTGATAGTGGTATGACTGTTCGAGCTCACTTGATTTGCGTAGGGCCCTGTACCCAGTTGTTCAGATCTTCGTCATGCCAACTCCTTCACTTGGTTAGTATACCTACCCAACTTTCCCCTCTCTTCGCTGAGTGGTTGGTTATTACCCTCCAGAAGCGAGACTCACTGAATTCAAATGGAGGGCTGTTGTTCATTCCTGCCTAATAGATTAAAACTAGGTATGCTTATCAAATAGGTGGGAGGCGGTGGGGTGGCATAAATCCACACGAGAGTCTTCGACTAATGTCGTGAGGCTTGTTTTAACATGCGACTTGCCCGCTCATCACCATCGCCGGTCACAACAAGAATTTTATCTAGTTCAGTTTAAAAGTGTATGGTGCAATGTAGCTATTACGGAAAATGCTCTGACGAATGTCCCCAAAAGTTAGGTAAGACTCTAGTTTTACGTGGTTACCCCTCATCTATTGTCTGTCTAGGTATCTCAAGACTGACCATGTCCTGGCTCGATCGCAGTCAAAGCTATGTCGTTTATGCTTCAACCGAGTACTGAGGGAGCCGCACCGAAGTATAAAATATCTGTCCCTAGATTTCTGTTCAGTTCTTCCGGTAGCTAATTCCCTAAGTGCCACTAATGATGAACCGCACAAACTTTAACTATACAATGTATAGATATACCTTTGTGAGATGAAGGGAAATAAAAATAAAGAAAAATAGTGGCAAAGAAATATGTTGGCAACTGGAGTTATGAGTCGGAGCAGTGACCTTCCTAAAGTCGGTCATGTGTGCTTTCTTGTCGGCCCCCGCGCCCCCATCCGCTGTATTAACTCTCACAAGGTCGGCCGTAGTAAGAAATACTTGAGTGAAAGCTCCTCTTTAGTCACTGGAGCTGGAGTATTTTATCTTTCATTCAGTCAGTTCATTTTCTGATTGGATTCGATTTGATCGATAGGACTGATAATATTCTTATAATCTTACAAATCGTACTACTCGTATGAGAAGTACTGAAGGTCGAAAGTTGACTGAACTCAGCTTTCTTGTGATAGAGGTTAGTCATTGTTGAAGTATTGGTGGGAAGAGAGGAAGTTTTTGGTGAGAAACCATCCTCTCCTGCGTCGCTACTCCGCTAGGAAATTCCAAAGGCTACGTCTCTCCAACCTAGGGAAAAAATTAATTAACTAAGAAAAATTCGTGGTTGCAGTATAAATCTTGTAGGTGGCAGAAATGCATCACCAGCAGAAACAGAACCTTAATCTCTTAGGTATGTTCTAAATTTAAATCCTCCATTTGGTACTCTGTTTACTTTTCTCTGCTTCATGGTGTTTATTAGGATGTTTACGTCGAAACTGTTGAAACCAGGGGCGTCCGTGCCATGAAACTTGAAATTATCCTCAGTTACGCCTATAAGTACCTACTTACTATGTAGGTTGGTTAGAAAGTTTTCTCAAGGTTTCCTCAACCTTAAAATGACCGAATGCACCATGCATTGTCTCACTGACCAATGAGGTCGATAGTGTCGGAATCGATTGTACCGTAGCGACCATACGAGCTGTGAGCTCATTCGGATAAGGTCGAGGCCAAGGAGTCATTTGGTGACGGCAACAGGCCTTCCTGTTAGAACGAGACAAGTGCCTGCCTGGAAAGCTGCGACCTCTGGCGGCAAGTTTTATTTTATACCGCATAAATGTATAGGTATAGTACAAAATACAAACTGGTGCTCTTACTTCTTTTAGCTGAGTCATTTTGAAGGATTGAGGACGTATTGTATTGTTGATGTGGGTAGATCGTAAAATCGGCATCCCTTTGGCAACTATTATATTTATCCTACTCGTTTTCTGTGTTTTCAGACGTATAGCTGGAGCGGAAGGGCGGCGGGGTGGCATGGACGGAGTGAGCGGCAGTAAGGTGGCAGCCTGCCGTCGGTTTCGCCGGCCCCGCGGCATGGCGCACGCTCGAGCGCGCCGCCTCAGCCGTGGAGTCGCCAATCTGGTGGTTGCGCGGTGCCGAAGTGACGTCGCGTCTGCTGATGTTGGGGATGAGGCGGTTCTACTCCCTTGGCAGCCTCGGCACACCGTCACCCGTCGCACTGCTCAGATTTCCAGGTGTGTTCCCAAACAAGACAAATAACCAAATATGTTCTGCTTGTGCAGAGCAGACGTCCATTTATGGTGGAGAAAAAGTGCGTTTTATGAAATGATTTGCTTTGATTTCTTATTGTAGCCAATATGGCTAGAAGGTATATTTTTCATGCAAAATTTCAAAATCTTGCCGTGATCCTGGGGGTCAGTCGATAAAAGTGGTTGCATGGTTATCCGTCCATCCGCCTGTCCGTTCCTTGCTCTTACGCTTCAACCGTTCATCCCGTATTGTTTGGGGGGGGGGGGGGGGGGGGCAATGACAGACAGACGGTGATTCTGGGAGAGTCCCTCGTATGGGATTATTCAAAGACGCGTTGTAGAAGTGCTGGTCCCAGCTCTCCTCCTTACTTGATCCGGTTGTCGCGCCAGATCCATGAAGCTCACTGCAAAATAGAACATCAGCATTAAGAATGTAACAGAGTAGGTACCCCTAAAGGTGCGGTACTGATTGAGCTAGGCGCCACTAAGATGGCATCAGCAGGTGTCAATCAAATGTTTAGGCACCGCGAGTACCGCGACAGCCTACCAGACTTACACCTGGTGGAACAAAGACGCAAGACATAAAGGGCACGTGCGCGAATTCAATGGCCAGGTGGCAGACTTGTTGGTAAACATAATGCTGCTTGTGTCAACATCAGAGATAACGCCAGGTTCGCATCGTCGAACTGTCCGTATCCATATGACCACCCACCATTTACTAACTTACAGCTGATTTATCATCCCACAGTACAGTGCTGCCACTGCTATCAGGGATGTCGGCAAGCTACAGCCTAAACTATTCAACTGATTTCGTTCGGATGTGCAAAGTAACATCGTCCGCAGAGTTCTTCTTGTGGTGTCACCGTTCGACAATTTGAGGTGATTTGACCCCCAGTCATTGTCGAAGAATGTAAGATTTTAATTTTACGCCTCAAAATGTGGTCAGGCGATTCTGATCTTATTTTAGTATCTACTTGATAGCCCTTTAGGTAAGTGTAATTCGTAATCCTTTCGAGAAAAAATCAGGATATATTTCTGACGGGATCTCCTTTGTGAGATGTACATTCCCGATGCCCAAAACTCTACTTGCGTTGAGAAAGGCTTTAATCTTCGCAGGAAAACTGTGGGACTAGATTCCTGTTGTTTATCCGTACTGTAGAGGACAACAATGAAATTGGTTATTATACATACAATAAGTAGTGTTTCCATTAAGACTGTATATAATGTTGATTGTTGACTGGGTCAGCCCTCCCTCCACGATCTTTCTACTTTCCAGTCATGCGAGGCCATCAACTGCCCGTTTTCCAGTGTGTCCGTGTTATCTACATAATATAACATAAGAGCTATTAGCTGTATGTTATTATGAAAAGAATGAAGACCTCGGTTAGTAGAGGTTAGTCTGTGTGCCCTTGCTGATAGTTAGGTTCTCTTCGTCAATCCGTGACCTCGTTGACGGGCAATATTTTGCCTATTCTGACACACCTACCTCTTCTAGAGGCCTTGCCAGTTTGTGGCCCCCTATCTCTGCCATCATCTGCGTTACTTAACAGCAGTTTTCATCCAGATGATCTTTAACTTCTCTATATAGTAGATTTCTTTGCGTGTTAAAGTATAGGTTATCAACACCCAAACTGTACCCCGCAGATTGGTGCCACCAATTTTTTGGAATTTCAAGCCTTGCTTGAATGGAATTATTTTGTGGTTTCCCTTTCATTTTGCCCGGAACATTATTTATTATTTACTACTTATTATTTTTAAGCTGAAAGTGAATTCATTATATTTTATTTTTAAAAAATAAAAAAATAACCGCCTGAACTATAAGAAATATGTCAGTGCATCGTCTTTTTATCGCCCATAAGTGACAGAAAGACCATAATATGAACTCGTCGCCCTAGTGTAGAACAAACATATACAGTAGTGTAACTTCAAGTCGCATTTTGGTCAGACATCAAACACAATGACGATAGGTAGCATAGTACTGTTCTTCCAGTTTATTATATCATTGGTTTAGTTGGATAAGTCCGATAGGCTGTAGTGAATAATTGGTAGGCATACTTGTTATTATTGTTTTGGTGTGCTCGGCGTATGTTGGCGGTGCGTGGGTGGGGGTCGTGAGTCGTGACAGTTGAGATCTGCGTCGTGGAACCGACAATGAAGGGACCGTGATGAGATAAAAGTGCCGTTCATAAGGAGATAGAACATAAGTGCTAAATATAACAGTGATGTCATGTGTGCTTCGTAGCCCAGGGGCGGATTGGGCGCCACACGTTCTCTTTCTTCCACTTCTTCTTGTATAGACTTATTTAAAAAAAATAAAACACGTTTTCATCAGTACTTTTTTAGGAGTGGTACAGGCGGATTGCACCGTCCATGCATTGTGAACACAAACATTTCATTTTTTGTTGAAATATTTTTGTGCTGTCTGTGACCCTTGACGATGACTTGCCGCATGAGACTGCTTGCACAGTCAAGGCTCGTTTATGGTGGAAATCCCCCCTAAGCCGCTGAGAAGTTGAGGGTACTGGGTTCTGTTGATACAATATTACTGAAAAGTGGAAAACCTTTGATGCGGATTTTTTCAAAGCGTCCTACAGGCTACAGCCCGGTAGGTAAAGAACGTAGTTGATTTGTGGGGAACTAGCCAGAGCTCAGGAACTAATGACAATTTTTTAACTCAATTCATAATATTCATAATAGTTGATCTGAAAATGAGCGTTGTTTATGCCGCGGGAGTTAATTTGGCTTCGCATCTCTTGAATACTAATGTTTAGTTTACTTTTCATAACTCATCAGTCACATTCGTGTTCAGCGTTGTTATAAGATATACCATGTACACTTGCAAAGGGCAGTGGGATCTTTGAGATGGATTTGTTGTTGCCCATGTTTTACTTGTATATTTTTGCATTTGGTTAATTTCTCATTTTTGCTGCCGGATGCTTGTGACGTCTGCCATCAATTTTCCTGTCTGGAGCTATTCCAATTTATTATTCTAATAGGCTAACTGTGACATAACAGAGTTTTACCACTGTTTGCCCGTGCATATTTGTATGGTCTGTCGTCTGTCGTTGATTTCATCTTAGTTCCTCAAATGAGCTATAGGGAGATTTGTACTTTTTGATGTCTCTGGGTCTCTTTATGAATAGGAAATTATACCTAAACATGAGAAACCATAAAGGATCTGGATAGGTAGTCCTCTTCTGTGTGGGAAATAAATTTGATACAGAAATACTTACCGCTATACCGCAGGGTACAGTGGGATAAATCGATTTTGTGTTATTAGGTTTCTCACGATTTTGGACTTCTCTCAAGTTCAAAATAGTAAAAACGGTACAAGTGGTGTGCTGGTTAATTTATTAACAACAAAAATTAATTTTAGCCGTAGATTTTAGTTATCAGAACTGGTCATTTTGATAGGATTTTTGCTTGTAATTGTTGCATTAGTAATTTTGGGATGTGGTATTGTTTTGGATTATTGTCTAGAATATATCAGAACTACTCGTGTAGGCTCTCGACCGCTATCTCGATGACATCACGGTTCATTACACACCGCAGGGTCGGAGTCAGGTCACGTAACTTGCCAGAGATCTTTGGCGTGAATTTAGAGCATGAGTGCACCATTAGATTATAAAATAATATAGGATGTATTATTATAATATCTCAGAATAAAGATCCGCTCAGTCGTGTCTGTTTTTCCTCTGCGGGAAGTTCTTGTTCTATCCACGATTTGTTTAATCAGACTCACTCTACAAGCACAAGTCTCATGGGCAAAACTTTCTCTCAGTGCTGGACAAATATTAAAACGTTGCTGAGGAATCTGAGGAATAAGACATTACTGCCCCCCCCCCCCCCCCCTCCCTCCCCTCATCCACGGGAACCATATGAACTTTCTGAGAGTGTAACTTGTGCTCCTTTCTGTTTTCATTTATAGGTTGTATTGTTGTTTGCATCTACCATGATGTTTCGTTTCGTTTCGATGAATCGTTTTTCACACGCCTCTTTCCGTTTTTTTCGTGCATGGGGACCATTCTGCCAGGGCCGTAAGATTACCTACGGTTTTTTTTATTCCATACGTCGTCTTTTTCTCCAGTTTAGTTACGCCCTCTCCTTTCTCTGTTCTGGAGACTTTTCTGTTTTCGTTTCTGTTTCTTCTGGTGCCTTAATTTCGTAACAAAAGAATGTGAGCACTGAGCGGTGGCTGCTCCCTGGCATGACGTCAGAGCGGCCCACACGCTGGAGCTGGAGGCTTGAGGCTAGTGCGGTCCCCACTCGCGCCACACGCTGGAGCTGGAGGCTTCAGGCTAGTGCGGTCCCCACTCGCGCGGTGATGTCATCTTGGGGTCCCGCGGACCGTCAGGGGCGTCCGAGGCATTAGTCTTACGGTGGGACCGCTGGGATAGATATAACCGTACTCGCCGAGTGCTGAAGTGTTCGTTGAAATCGTGTTGTGGGCTTTACATTCCTCTGCTTTTTCTCCCCAGTAGGTGCAGCGAGAATCACTCCTTCCCGGAAACTGATAAGGAAATGAGAATGGTCAGTTTCACGACAGCTTTCAATTCTTTTCGATGAAAATATCTTTGTGTGTCTTTCTTTTGTTACTTACCTACTGTTTAACCGGATCAGTTGTTAGAGGTGTGTCAACTCTGAGCTACGATTATTAAATTAATAACTTCTTATATTTTAGGATACTGAAGCAAACCATTATTGTTTCTGTTAAAGTGCTTTCAGTCGCCGTCACTGTAGCCACAAGTGTCAACAGTGGTCTGCCAGAGATTAGCACAGTTTGTCCATAATCCGTTCACTGTGGGTTCAATGGGTGGTCCAGTCATAGCCTCATCCAGGGGGGGGGGGTTAGGGGTTAACCCCCCCCCCCCCCCCCCCCTCCCATGAACGGAAAATTAACATGGCACTGGCAAAGTGAAGCAAAAAAAAAATATATATATATTAAGTATATTTCTACCCTCCCCCCCCCCATATGACCTCTTTCTGGATTCGGACCTGGATCCTGTGCTTTTACCCGCAAATCAAATACCTTTTACTTAGGTCTTTTAGTTTCTAATCGGACTATCCACTCAAATTTTGGTTGTCACTTACCTCCCTAGATGTAGTTTTAAAATACTTAGGTGTAGGTACGACCGGGAAGATACAAAAACCTCAGTCCTTGACTGGGAAATTTCTCTGTGTTGTCTGTAACTTTGTTTATTTAAATCAAAATGATGTGTTTCACCGTTTGCGAGGAACGTCTCAATATACTCAACCCCCTACCAGTCGTCTCTATAGGTAACTAGGTACTTACTTGGTTTTTTTGTGCCGTCTGTATTTTTCATAATGGTGAGAAAACTGCTGTTTTTAGGTTTTCTATTTCCATTTCCTAAGTAACTAGTAGGTGGGTGTCGTAGATCACTCTTTATATGAAGAGTTAAAAGAGACCTACGAGACCTACTTGCAGTATTCTGCATCTGAGCTCCCGCAGAGCCTCGTCATTGACCTTGTTCGCTACGTAGTGCCGAATACCTCTACTCTGTATTAAGTTTTTATACTATATCGGAAATTTGTATCCCCTTATACCTACTGGTATAACGCACAGCGAGAACTTTTCATACCAGTGATAACCAGTTTCGCCAGCTGTAAAACCCATCCTAAAACAACTCATTGAAATGGTTCTTTTCTGCATATTCCTTTTAAAATTTGTAACTGGATGATTGGATATTGTTCTAGGGAGGTGTACTCGGCATGGAAATCACACGTAGGGACGTCTCCTTTTATCTCCGCGGATAAAGTCAAGAAACTCTTCAATGACCTCCAGCTCTTCCCATCGGAGACTGACGGTATGTGCTCTGAAACTAAACTGCAGCAATATACCAAATACTAAATGGGAAATCTATAAATCTGAACAAGCGAAACGTCGCGCGTCGTATGATTGCACGAGGTGGATTCATCCAGATTTTTCTTTAGTTCTTGACCTAATTCCTGTTGAAGACTGTTATGTATTTGATGTAGTCCTCATTTCTGGTTTTAAAAATGGTTAAGGGTCCGCTATACCTGACGGTGCATTTTTTGCCGCCCATAAGATTAACATTGCGAGCGGCGATTCATTTTCAAAGTTTACCCTTGGTTGGAAAGACACAAAATTTTGCCTGTACCTAGCCCTAATAATGATCTAGGGAGTGTTCGAAGCAGATTTCCCATTTTTTTTACTGGTTTTCGAGATACAGCACTTTTCGTTGAGGTATGCGATGCTAGCATTTGCAAAACAGTTGCAATAAAAGAAACCAGTGAGAAATTGGGAAATCTGCTTCGAACACTCCCTAGAACATTGTTAGGGCTAGGTACAGGCAAAATTTTGTGTCTTTCCAACCAAGGGTAAACCTTGAAAATGAGTCGCCGCTCGCAATGTTAATCTTATGGGCGGAAAAAAATTCACCGTCAGGTATAGCGTCCTCTTAAGTGCTTGTAGAGTCTGTAATGTTACTGGTGAAGTACAGCCTAAGTATGCCCTAATTAATGAAATTGCAAGGTTGACTCAAATGGCTGAACATTATTCTACGTGCTCTAAAGGGAACCGAACAGTTTTCGTAGGTTTTGGTCGATATTTCCTATAAGAGTATTATCGCTGCAGTCAAAGTAATTGAGTTATTACGAGCTCGTGCATGCCATTAGTGTTGACCTATTGGTATACAAATTTATTCTTTTTGTGAGCTCTCAGAGAGCTTTCTCAAATCCATTACTCTCTAGGTATTATTTTGTTTTATCCTGGAAAATGAACGTACAGGTGTATAGACAACTCTTAGGTGCAATCAAGCCGGCCTGCCACATTTTACCGTTGCCCGTGGTTTTACTTCCGAGTTTACTAACACATGATGCGACTACAGACATTGCCTCGTCTCCCCGTCGTAACCAATTTTCTCGTTGATAACGACCCCAACTGTAAGGTGCTTTTTCGGACCACTTGTTCACTTTTTGTCATTACTTTTCCGTTGCATGATTGTCCGTGCGCGTGCGTGAGTGTAGTGATATGGCATCTTCCCACTCGCGCGCATGTTCCAGTTAACGTTGGCCCACGCTTGAGCGTTCCAGAGGGCCCGAGCTGCCCGCGCGGTGCCCACTCATCGAGGGCGGTCCTCGCCCGTCAGGTCCAGTGCCCCATCCGTCATGATAACTTGCCCCAAAAGCCATGGCTCAACAGGTCCAGTGCCCCTTCCGTCATTATTACTTGCCTAAGAGCCATGGCACCGAATTCCTTTGAAGGCGCTACAGTTATTGGATTTTGAAGAACGCAGAAGCAGAATAAGGGGGTTAAATGAGAAAAATACAGTCCCCTGGTGAAAAGTGAATTATAGTTGATTCAGTGTAGGGAGATTCAGAATTTTCCGTTCCCCAAGTCTGTCCATATCGGCAATGGCTTCAGTGAGTGAGGATCTGTATATATAGTTATAGTTTACCAGTGCTTACAAGTAGCACTTCCTATATGTGCTACACATTATGCATTAGTGCATTGCACTAAAACAGTTTTCTGTTTTGTAGCGAGTTGTCAGTGCTATGGGGCGTGCGGGTGCCATGCCAAGCACAATCTGGAATCTGGGTAAATAGAAAGCACTGAAAGATACAGCAGACCTCCCCAGTGCAGTGAGTGGCATGCACGATGTACGTATAATGTTCCTGTTCTTGGTCTGTGGTACCTTTGTGGTGTGATATTCTCGAAAGTGACATGAAACTTGCCTGGCCACTGGGTATAGGTTATTTTAACGCGGAATGCGTAGGTATGTCTCAGCCTTTAGATATGTCCTGTCTGACTCTGACTCCTAATGGTTGCTTGATCATCCCATGTTTACTTCCTTCGTCCGGCATTTTCGTGAGTCAGTAGATCACGCCATCATGCGCAGATGATATGAGAGGTCTTGCGACATTAACCTGCTTGATGTACCTGTTATTATATTATCTTCGAGGTCTCTGATATGATGGAGATCGTTTTTTTTCTCCTAAATCGGAGAAAAACAACAAAAACATATTCCATGCGCATTAGATCTTGCCTTTTTATAATTGTCACTGAAAATCCTGATACTCGTAGATATGTACCGAACATACGTATTTGTACAGTATGTACAATATGTACGCGCTCATGCACACCTCGTATGTGCATTTCCTTCACTCACTCGATAATGGAATTCTCCATCTGTTCCACAGGGCTATTGACATTGGAATCTCGGTGAAACTTCGTAATCCGTGCTTGTGGGACTTTTTCGACTGGCCTACTTCGTTCGGAACTCTCAATTAATTGGATTTAGAGTTGAATGTCAAGTTGAATGACCGACGCCCGACAGCTTGATTTAACTTACAGAAGAGTTGCAAAATACTGGGGGTTCCGCTGAGGATTTGAATACCGTGAACTTCTTGACCTCTATTTTCTTGCCTCATCAGTCTCTGGTCATTAATCGTTAGTCATTCATTATCATTACTCATCATTTGCATTTACCTCTGACAAGATGGTGCTGAGCTACTCCACCATCTGTGAGGTATAACGGTAGTCTTCACTCCTCCGCCAACCTCGTGGTACCTTTCGGTGGGTAGGTATACCACGTCGAGTGCCTGAAGGAGTCTGGCACGTTGGGACTTTGACCATTTAATTAGGCACAAGTAGCTGGTCCTTCTCAAGGAACCAATGGAAAAAACCAAACAGGGATAGTGGATAGAGCTCTATTCCACGTTGCTGATAGAACCAGAGATTCTAGCTCCTATTGATCCATTTTAGATCTTAAATCATATTTCCGGATCTCGAAGGAGATAACGGCTATTGTTTAGAGTTTTATCGTTGCGAATAAAACGGGTTGACGTGGCGCGGTGTGGCTTCAGTGCGTAGTTTTCCAGTCTTCTGCTAAGTTGAAGACTTAAGCTTTTTCGTTGGCAGTGTTGGTGCAAACATGACGGTGAGGGAGTCAGCAGTTCGGGGTCGTGGACGGCTGGGCCACGGTCCGCACCTCCGAGTCCGGAAGTTGAGTCGACCACCTTGGGACGGGATACTTGGGGCAAACACTCCTTCTATGGCTTCTGCAAGCCCCAGTGCTGTCATGCGTACCATGCTCGCCGCACCAGCTCTATTCTTTTCCGTTTCCTTCAATTCACCCCTTCGCCTTGTTTCCTTGAGAAAGGGTAAATTTTCCTAATTGAGTTTCCATAAGAGATGAGTTTAACAGGCACAGTGAAGCGTGTTGCTTCTTTGGGCGGAGGTGAGTGTTCCTGATATATATATTACTGTTGTTTCTGGCAAGCTGAGTGCCTGAGAATGAGGAACTTGGTTATGGTTAGACTGATCTGCGAAGCGAAGGGTGGCTCTAGGTAGTCTAGGTGCATATGGCCAGTCCTCTGGAGTGTTCTCTAGGTATAGATGGTTTCTTGTCTTCACTCTTCGACAGCTGAATATGCACATATTATGTTTAATATTTTTTAGATCGTCTTTTGTTTTATACCTACGAACATGAAACATGAACACATGCATTCATGTTTATTACCATAACACCTACCTGTAGATCATCATGAATCATCATCGGTACTTCTGTTTTTAACCTTAAAGCTAAAAATTTTTAAACAATAGATCTATGAGATTTCTTACCTATATACTTATTCTACCTTACCTATTTTTATCTACAGGTAAGCAGTGAAAAATATGGATGTAATTACCTCACTTGATTGCAAATAAATTTTCCCTTTTGTGTATCAGTGATCACAGGAACCGAACCAGTGATAAAACTATAGATGATTTATGGACGCATCCTTAGAGGCTGTTGTTTAGTCTTTGACATACCTACTAGTAGGTATGTGAGTTTTTTTAAAATTATTATTGAAATTTCTTGAACATTTTGTGCATTCCACAGATTTTCGTGTTGACTTTTGACTTTTTACAAAACTATTTTCTGGTGTACTTAGCTAAAACTTATTAGAATAGCTCATACTCACCATGGAACGTTGAGGTGATGTTAGACTGTTGTCACCCAATTTAACAGATCTAAACATTTCTGCAAAATGTATCGTCGAAGGAGGAAACAGAACGTATTTCTTTTTTTTATTCTCAGGAATAAGCTCCTGCACTGGAAGGACAAATTGGGAAGTAGAAAAGGAATATTCATTGTGATTGTTTGATAAATTCTGTTAGAAATTTGCTCTGTAATCGTGTGAAGTGTGCGGTAGGGATAGATAATATGGACGTTCCAGTCGCCGCTGTGTCTGGGATGATGCTCTACAATGTCGCCGCCTCTGCGTCACCTATCATCGCATCTTGTAGGTTGTAGGTGATAGCGCGTGTTCAGGCTGTGCAGACTTGATATGACGAACCGCCACTGCTCCGCCCCCGCATCCCACAAGGTGGCGAGTGAGAGAATCGATACTGGGAGCGCCGCCGGCTTGTCTACAAACTCGTGTCAAGATCAAAAGTCTGGTTCTGTTTCTGCCAACATTTTAACGCAACCCTCGAACACTGACCGGAGTTACGTGCACTTTCTTGTGGAACAGAATGTGTTTTAAACTAGGAAACGCTGGTCCGGAAAATTATAGGTAAATGTTGATTTTTGACCTTCGCCTTGATCGCGATTCACGCGATCGATTGAGTTACAATACCAAGGTTTGATGTTCAGTGTTCTTGCATCCCGCATGGATGTTGACTCCCACTTTCGTGGAGCATTTTCTGTGAATGTACTTACAATAAATTTAAAAAAAAACTCCCATTTGTTTTAAACAATTTTATATGTACCTACCTACCTATAGCGGAAACATTTTCAAAGTGCTTCATTTTCTTATATAGATAATTACGAGGGGTTAACCAGTCGTTGGGAATCTCGTTGGAAATCATTGGAAATCTTTATGAAATCTCAGGGAATCTTGGAATTTTTGGAGTGGTTACCCCTTCGGGGTTCATATTTCTATGAATATCGTTGGGAATCTTTGGAAATCTTTATGGAATCTCAGTGGAATCTCAAGGAATCTCTGGAGTGGTTACCCCCTCGGGTAATTAGAGGTTTTGAACAAATACCTACACGTAGGTACATTAAAAAATAAAAGTCCTAAAAAGTTTGTGCATTTGGGTCAGTTTTTACTTTCTCGCTAGCCATATATTTTAACTAATTTCTTGGTCCAGCTTTAGGGAATAACTGGTATAAGTATAAACCAGTATCCCTGACGTTCTCACGAGGGACGGCATGCAGTTTTCTGACATTTTTAAATTTCCATTCTCTGTTACTATTATATTTATTTATTATTATTTAACTGGTTTCGAACCATTCTGGTCCCACTTGTATATTTACCCTTTACTATAACCAGTTCCTTAAAAAGGTTTTTAGAGAGAGTATACAATAGTAGGTAGGTACACCGTATATGCATCTAAACTCTTGATGCCTTAAGAAATCCTAACGGTGGCAGTCCCACGTGTTTTTCCACCTATCTAGGACTAGGACCTAGGTTGTACAACTACCAGGTAGGTACTAAGGCACTGTTCGTCACATAATTTCACGGCCGTTAAATGCTATTGTGCTCTTTAATCGATCTAGCTTAATTTCACTGTTATCTGATGAATAATGTTTGTCTTGTTAATTGTGTTGCAGTGTACGAAATGCTGGAATGTGCCAAGGAGTGCGGGGGCCGCCCTGCACCATCTTACCTGACCTTCCGCGAGTTTTGCGTCTTCGCGAGTGAACTGAAGAAATGCTACGACCGTGGGTAAGAAGAAAAGATAATAAGTTCTTGTCATTGACAGTGACTGTGCAATGCAGGCTGTTTAGGTATCTCTCAGTGGCAGTGTATTTCTGGAGATACATATTTGGATGCCTCTTGGATATTTCGCTATAAAGGCAGTATGGCGAATGGCGAGAATATTATGTTGTTGGGCAAAGTAATGTTTTTCATTAAAAATTGTCACTAAATATCGGTGTGCGAGGTGCCACTTGCCAGTTTGTATTCGATCACAAATCAAATCATCCGTCAACGTATTTTGGTTAGTTAGAATACAAGAGACTTGTTAAAAGTTTCAACTCCCTGAGTGACCAGTGAACAGATGGTTTTAAGTTTGGGAAGTCTAATTTTGTTTAACAATGGACTCTAACCTGAATCAGCTAAGCCATATTCAATCAATTCGAGCGGATATCGAAACAGTTGGGCTTTAGTAGTCCATGTGTTATTTTTATCTTGGTTTAATTTCACCTGACAGGATTAAAAGAAACGTGGGTCTAGTTCTGCTACCTCCAACGGTTATGGACAAAGTTGTCTGTCAGGTGGCTAGTCGTGTGGGATTCTATGTGGTGGCTAAACCATTCCGTGGGACGTGCAGCTCTTTACCTCTTCCCACGATGTCTTCTTTTCCACCCAGTCTTATATTTAGGGTAGATGGAATTGGGTTCCTATGACTTCAAAAAGGAATGCAGACTAATTAGGTGAGTTTAAGATTAGGTATTGGTATTATTGGTGGGACATGAGAGAAGCACACGTCAGCTTGGCCGATAAATTGGTAGGTGATACATATGTTGGATACTTGGACTCTAGGATACATGATAATAAATAATTGTTGTAAAATGACGGCTGCTTTAGTACTGCGGCCAGCCAAGGTGGCCGGATTCTTTGGGCATACCAGTAAACCAGTCTGGGAGCCAATCCGCATGATTCCCGGAATCTTCATACTTTAACTTTTAATTGTAATTAATTCATCCGGTTGTAAGGGTTAACAAGAGAAGAAACATCTGTGTGTGTGCTTCGCCCCTGCGCAGAGTAAACATGCGGAGGAGCACGGAGGGGGGGAGGGGGGTAGAGGGAATCGAGCTTGAAGCTCGGAGAGTGGAGAGCGGTGAGCGGTGCGGTGTTTACTCGTACATGTGCGAGGCGCGAGACGCGAGGTGCGAGGTCTCCTCTGTGACCTCATCCACGCTATGTTCGGCGTTGACTTCACTCGATATTTATATGCAAGGGCGAGCCGGACTGGTTGGTTGCCGCGTGCTCCCCGTCGCTCGACAGCACCTGTTCTCAGGTCTTACGCCTGTGCCTGCTCGACAGCACCTATTCTCAGGTTTCACTCCTGTCCCTGTGTTGCAGACTCCACAAACCCAACCACCTGTCCCGACTCCTGGAGAAGGATGGGGCTGACCTGCCGCGGCGATCGCGGAAAATGTCAAGTGAGTGATCCTCCCTCAGCATTACTAAACATTCCGATTACTTAACACCCCCCCGAAGATCGCTCTGGTGGGTTAAGGTGGCTCTATTTGTGCACTATTTACACTGTTTATAAAAAATATTGTAATTGACTGATGAAGGTTTCTGTGGTTTTCAGAAGGGTGTGGGAAGTGTGAAGTATTCCTCGGAGGATCCTGCAACCCCACGACATGGAGGATCGACGTAGCCATTCCCATGCTACAGCGTATGGGCATCACATTCTACAACCCGGTAAGGATGCCTAGAATGAAGAATTAAAATAAATAAATATTCTTCGTCAGCACTGGGTTTGAATGGTCTCTGTGATTCTTCAGAGACAATCAGAAACAGGCAAGATGAGCTGCAAGGGACCTTGCAAGCTAGTGAACTTCGCATCCTCCTTATTTCTGCCTTAATTGCCTGTTGCAGCAAGTGGCACACTGGCGACCAGAGCTGCTTGAGTTAGAGTTTCGGGCGAAGGAGAGAGCCAGCGTACTCTTCTTCGTTTTGGACAACCAGACCCGAAGTGTTTCAGCTCTGATAGAGGTAGCTGAAATAGCCGGTCAGCGCCGGAAGCTAGTTCTGGTAGTTCAGTCTTATACGCAACAAAGACAGTCCATATGCGGTGAACCTGTCTCACAAAGGTAAGCTCCTAAACTTTTGTTTTCGTGCCACAAGTGTTTACGCGACTAGTTTAGAAGGGCATGGCCCACATTTCGTGTGGAAGATCGGGAAAAATCTAAAAAGGCGTGTTTCAACTCAATTTTTTAAGTGGGGAATTGTGCTGCTCGTCTGAGTAGAAAATAAAAAATGTGGCGAGACTTACATGGTCTATTGGCCTACAAAATGGGTTGCCCACACTCTAACAACCTGTCAGGGAGGGCCGTGTACACCCTTGTACCTCAAGTACTTCGGCTTATTACCTGTGACGTATTAGTGATGCAGAATTGGTCACTGTGTAGGGGAGCACTAGGTCGTTACCTGCCTACATTTTTATCTCAGACTCGATCTGCAATGTAAATGCAAAGTGGCCTTATGTGATATTGCTTTGATACAAGCTTTTGTTGGGCGATAACATTATTATCTATTTTTAACGATTACGTTCCTTGTGTGGAGAATAACACAGACGGCTTTGTGTCCTAAATTTTATCCTTTGGGCCACTGCTTATCGTATATTACTTGCTCTATTGACCCATTGAACCATAACACAAAAGCACCTGGTATCTTCATTTTTATAGGTAAGGAGATAAGTATTATACTAGGCACTCATGCTTTTGGTGAGGCTCCTGATCCCACGTGTACATACCGTTGATAAACACTATTCGTAATGATTGCAGTGAGTACGAAGACCTGCGAGAGGGGCAGCTGGTCCTGCAGCGGCTGGTGGAGCGACAAGGTATCCCCGTGTTCGACAACATTGCGGTAGCATTGAGTTGCACTGCTCGCGTCCTCAGGGAGAACCTTACCGTTGAAGAAGTCGGGGCCCGCGTCTCCCGCTCAGACTCCAACCTCGCTCTTTTGTGAGTTATTTTCCTTCTGTGGCTTTCGGGCATAAGTAGGGTCTGTAGGAAACGGAAGTCTGCCACAGAAGGTGAGACAAACGCTGGAGTGAGATGAATCCGAGTTTTTATCTCCTTCTTGTGCGTTCCATAGCGATAAATTGAGTTGACACATCCACATTGGTGGAAAACGCTTGGTGATAAAGAATTCTCAGCTGGTGGCAAAAACATTCCGGGTTGATGATGACAACATTTTAACATCTAGATGTTAACGTAAAAACACAAAATCAGAACATTGGTAGCGAAAGAAAGAAACATCAATGTAGGTAACGGGTTTTCTTTGCCATTTTTATCACTGAAAAATTCATAGTCACAGTTAGCGTCTAGAGTATTTATTGAGGCGAATTCTTAACTCAGGTGAGGTGGTTGACTGTGTCATCACTAGGAAACTATTAGGACGACTTCCTGGTTGAAGAGAGTAGTGACGCTCGTCATTGTAACACGTTAATGGGCTGTTATGGTTGGCAGCTCTCCCGCCTATTTATAATTTCTTTCGTTCCTGTTGTCAGTCATGTTTCATCGCGCACAGGCTTTTGCCAGCTTAAATTATGAATTACAATTCTTCGCTATTCGTTATTGAACTACATATTTCCCAATTAATTCAAAGATCTGCAGTTCGTACCATTGGGTGTCGTCTACAAAAAACGAGTTCATTGTTTTATTCCAGTTTTTAGAAATCCAAATAAATATATTGCTCCTAGTACAAGTAGGTACTACAGCTACAGCTTCAGGCTGTGCGTCCATGACTCCGCATTGGTAGATGCTGCTTCCCGATTTCTAGTTTGTAGCTCTTGTGTGACGATTTTGATAAACTGGTTTCCGTATTTCAGGAAGATGAGGGAAGCGTTTGACACACTTGATACGGAGCACAGCGGGTGGCTGAGCGCAGACGACGCCTGCCTAGCGTGCGGAGCGCTACTGGGGAAACGCGTGCCCCTCGCAGACCTCCTTAGGGTCTTCCCTGAGCTTACACTCACAGGTAAGCTTAAACTCAATCCAGAAATATATTTAACACTAGATAGTTGTCACAGTTCATTACTCAGGGAGAGAGAGAGTTATTTTATCGGAACCAAGTTAGCAAGTTTATTCCTGAATGGTCTGGGTTCGAGCTCTAGTACAAGGAGTTTTTCCCGCATGTGGCTGTAAGGCCCTTGAGCCGTTACCCAAACTGTCCACAGCTTCGTCACCTCAGCCTACCATTTCTCCAAGCAGCAAATGGAACTTCGTCATTTGAGTCACGCGTCGCGGCTGGATCTTGGTAGCCAATACTAAAAAAATACTGAATTTATTTTAATTTTGTTTTCAGGTAGTAGTGGAGACTCGGGTGGTCCACTGCGGCGCCTAGACTTTGACCAGTTCTGCGCCCTGGTGTCGGAGCTGCGAACTAGTCAAGAAAGTGAGGATCAGACGTTATGTTTGCGCCGGCGCTCCCCATTTTCCTCTTGTCTGCATTCCGTCCTATCCCTAGTCCCCTCCCTCATGACTCTCCTTTCCCCGATCTCCACTGCTTTCAAACTAATAGGTAAAGTCCCGACTTCTATCTGCGTGGCTTGCTCATATTCATCGCGTGATGTTTTTTTTACACTTTGACTCACTTTTAACTTAGGTAGGTGCTTGTTTGTTTCTAAATAATTTCGATGTTTTACGACACTCCGCAACTCCGTTTTATCTATTCGATTGCACTTCGTGGCCATTCCTTTCAGAAAGTGTGCGAGTGTGCACTTATACTTTTGGAAGTTTTGGTTTTTTTTTTAGCTTTCTCAATCTTAGCCAACTGTGGGTCCAAGGACCTGCATAATAAGCTGGGACACGCAAGAATAAACTGTGTTCAATTGATCAAAATAACGTAGAAATGCTTCATTAACGCTTAGCTGGCCACCTCGGTAAGCACAAAAGCTTTTTTTAACTGGCATTAGTGTTTTTTATATGGCGTCATTTTGAACCACGCTCTTCCAGTACGTCCAGCCACCGTGGCTGGATTCAGTGGGCCGATCGGACCCAGATTCTCCTGACCCGTAGTTTGGCGGGAAATGAACAGTATGCAATCCTGTTGCACAGCCGATCGCAATGTTGAAAGAAAACTTACCGTAGTACCTTTTTGGTGGAGGTGTTCCTGACGTCATGGACCTTCTATCACCCTGTTTCTCCCACCCACTTCTTACCCCCTCCATTTACTCCTACATCTTTCTCACATTTACTCCAGTCTAGGAGAGGCAGCTTAGTCTGTACTTTCCGTGGTCAATTGAATTGTACCTACCTAGGGAATTGAAAGGGAAACATGTCGTGGGTAATAAACGGGAAATTGGGCAAACTTGTGAAGGTGTTATCAACATGCACGGCAGTGCATGCAGCCAAGTTTTAAAGAAAAAGAAAGCGCGACAAAGCCTCGAGCACTGCCAGCATGTTATACAGGAACCAGAGTTGTGCACTTTTCGTGCCTCTCTACAGGAGGCAAGGGGGCGTGGCTCGAATAGTGGGTACCCTTCTCCTGTAGTAGGGTCCCACGGGACCTCCAAAATTAAATTTCAAATTTCTACGTCCAACCGTACCTGAGCAGTGACATCCCAAACTTAGCTGTTTTTGAGGGTCACTCACTGACTGACTGACTCACTCACTCACTCACTCACTCACTCACTCACCTATACAAATTATAAGCATGTTCCAGCGGTACGATAGAGCTGAAACTCGGCATACTTGTAGGTACCATCCCCAAAACACCCAGAAAAATCGCAAACCCGAAGTACCTACAGTATTATAGGTTCAGGTTCGATTCAAAGTTCCCATACTAACTTATGGCAGATATTTACAAAACAAATACTGCCTCCTGCTTCTTGTCCTTCCAGGTAATTTGTGTAGATTCGCCAGGCAACTTACTTTCAGGTACGAGTAGGTACATTTCAGGTACGGGATAATAATTTGTGTAGATTTGACAGGGAACTGGTTTTCAGGTACTGGGAGGTACTTTCCAGGTATGGCAAGGTATTTTGACTCCGTTCGACAGTCAACTTGTTATCAGGTACGATTAGGTACATTTCAGGTATGGGAAGGTAATTTGTGGAGATTCGACAGGGAACTCATTTTCAGGTACGAGTAGGTACTTTTCAGGTATTTCAGGTATGAGATTGGTAATTTTTGTATGGTTGACAGGGAACTGGTTTTCAGGTACTGGTAGGTACTTTCCAGGTATGGCAAGAAAACTTGAGTCCATTCGACAGTCAATTGATTTTTTACCTACTGGTAGAAACTATTGAACCACCTCACCAAAATTATATGATATCCGACCAAAAACACTCCGTGTAAAAAACGCAGCCAAGTTTATAACCCTCCAAAAATTAGCCTAACTCAACAGCCCTTAAAAGGGTTTGATATAAAAAATGTTGGCCAAGTTCTCCACATTCCCGCTATCACTCAGCCCCCAAAATTAGTGATATCACTTATTACAGGGCCAAGTCTTTGGCGCGAATCACAAGGATGTTGGCGACATAGTTTGTCATATACCTGCTTTCCAATACCCCCGGACCGCAGCCCCCATCCAACCTTAGTCTGTGTCTATGACCGGCTGTGACGCTTACGTGATTTGCGCCAAGGACTTGGCCCTGTAATAAGTGATATCACTAATTTTGGGGGCTGAGTGATAGCGGGAATGTGGAGAACTTGGCCAACATTTTTTATATCAAACCCTTTTAAGGGCTGTTGAGTTAGGCTAATTTTTGGAGGGTTATAAACTTGGCTGCGTTTTTTACACGGAGTGTTTTTGGTCGGATTATTGATTACAAATTTCTGTACTCATTCCCTGATAAATTTCTCATTTGTTTTTAAGAATTTCATTTCTGTAAAATGGTTTATTGGCCCTAAGATCATTTCTATTGTTGTTAAAGGAGAGTCAATGGGCGGTAGCGGTCGTTGGACTCGTGACGTCTTCTTGGGCGGTTCCGACAAAGACACGTCCTGGAGGGAAACCATCGCCATTCCCATGCTCCAGTAAGTCAGCATGACCCTGCGCAATAATACCATACTGGCATTGTAGGATTCTTATGGAAACTTATATTATTTCCTTCTGTATCATCTTGCAGCAAATTTGTGAATGATCAGAGATGATAGATGAGGTAACGGTTCTCGACCCTAGGTAAAGGAAGATGGGAGCCGATCTCTGGAAAATCATCTAAAGATGAAGACATCAAAAGAAATGTATCATGCCTACCTCTGCATTGTTCCTTATCTGAACATTTGTTGTGTGGTTTAGGAAGCAGAACGTGTCGTGGTTCGATCCCCGGCCGTGTTCGGGTGATGACGCCGTAACAGCGGCTGCCATGGACGAGAGTTCTGTTCTTCTGTTCGTCGTTACTGACACGTGCCGTTCCATTGCTGTCATGGCTGTGGTGAGTACCGTACTCCTTATATTTTTTACCAAAAATAAACTAAAGCAGAGACCGGTTAGGCGTAAAAATAATAATAATAATAATAATACAAGCTTGTAGAAGTTGAGCAAAAGCTGTCTGAAGTTACATTTGAAATTTTTTACTCTGATAGTACCTTTTAAGAATGCTCCTAGCTGAGATACATTAATAGTAGTGTTATGTGGTTGTGACAGGCAGGTCACTATATCGGACGGGGGAGGTCTGTGGTGCTCTGTGTGCAGCAGTTGCCAGAGAACGCGGTCCTCGGAGGGGAGGCACTCACTCCACTCGCCATCAAGGACTACAACCGCGGACGCATGTACCTGACAGACCTAGCACGCCGCGCTGGCGTTCCCGTCTTCTCGAACGTCACCGATGCGGTGGCTTGTGCTGCAAGATTGTGCCAGCGCGTACAACAGAGCTAAATGATGAACAAACTCTGGCAGAGCGAACAATGCGCCACTAGCGCAGCACCATTCGGGCCCGGAGAATCGAATAACTGAACAACAAATCATTCAAGACAAACATCAAATTCACTCCTAGGCATTCCGTCGATATTTGGTTCGTTGGTTGAAAGTCGTGAGGGCCGATGAGATATTGCGCCCAAGACCCGGAATGATCAATTTAACGTAAAAAGCGCTGAAATGTTCCAAGTTGAGGGATACTAATCTCTGCTCATGTGATACAGTGGTAGTGCAAAGCTTTAATTTTTTTTTTTTTTTACTTTGTTACTGAAGACTGTATACATCTGGATTGTGGAGCCATATTGTGGTGCAATATTGTGATATTATTTAGTTTACAAAGTGCAACTTTGTAAATAGCACGGGGCTTCAGCCATCAGGTGTGGGCCACCCTGGGCCCATTGGGTTTACCAGGGGTTCTGAAGGCCGAAGCGACCGCTACTGACTACGCACTCACTGAGTGCATCACCCATTTTTTGCTTACCGGCGCCTCCACATAAAAACCGCACTGCATCATATCTCCGAATGCTTGGCTTACGGGTCCCTGTTGATATGCTGCTAAACGTAAAAAATCAACATTACGGTAGGCGTTGCGACTTGTATTTGGAGGCGTCGTTAAGGGGTTCGTCTTCAGTTTTTGTCAATTTTAGATTGGAAAAAATAGTTTATGTTTATACCTAGGTATGTTGAAAAAGTAAAGAAACCTTCAAAAGAAACAACAACGTTTCAGGAAGCTACCTCAAAATTTTCGGAAAATAAGTCTTAAAAATCCTTTGTTCTGTTTAAATCGAGTGATTCTTTTCAGGCACGTACTTTTTTTTTGCATTTGACAAAAACAAAATACCTACTACTTCTATTGTTAAATCGAACCAACGTCCGATGTTGCAGCAATTATTTCTTATTTTTCACAACAACGAATTAAGGCTGTCGACACAGCGATGTTTGCTGACGTTTATATGTCCATTTTATGAAGAAAATAATGAAAATTTATTCGTTCTGAAAAATAATACGACTTTTTAACGTCAGAAACTATAGGTTTTAGCAATATGTTGTGATTTTATTATTTAGTGATTTTTGTCAATAAGAAAATTCTCATAAATTACTCGATCGTAATATCAAACATAAGCGAAACTAGTTTCTAAAGTTGTAAAGACAGAACACATAAATTCAGAAAATGGACATTAAAGTAATGAATAAGACTGCATGTGTGTACCGCCTTTAAGTATTGAATATTTTCCGAGACTTTTGAAATACTGAACGTGTTGTTTGTTTTTTATTTTCACTCTGAAGTCTTTCAGATCTGTGTTTCTTACTTTGGTCACCTCTTGTGAGATCGGGTTGAAATTTTTGGGACTAACTTGAGGCAGCTCCTCTTAAATTCACTCTTTACTTTTTTCCCCACAAATAAACAAGTTATTTCTGGCGGATATTGTGACACCTTCACCTTGGAAGCCATCTAAGGCGATTCCATGAAGAGATGACTCATGGTATTGTTTTCCACACAAAATATTTACATAACGTTCTGTGAGTCGCCCAGGCTGGCTCTGAGGAAGGGGAATGCAGTCAGGGATCAGTGTTCTAGCCTACCATCCCCTTCAAAATCTTCTTTCAGCACACATTCATCACACTCGAATCTCAGTGTTATTTTTATTGTATTGTCTCGTATATGTAGGTAAGCGAAGCAGGAGGGACCCTGTGTTGTGTTTTAGATAGTCGAGGTTACGTGTAACTACCTCAAATCGCGCCATGGACAAAAACGAAAAATCCAAGTAGGGTATTTTTTGTGCACAAATAACAAATGTTGTAAATATTTCAGTAGGTTTAGATTTTGTTATATGTACTTAATTAATATGTACTACGTAAACGTTTTAATAATAATTGTAATCGATCTGACATATTGTAGGTTAAGTCTCAGTGGCAAGCGTCGTGGGCCATTAACAGTATTTCCATTATTGGCTTTTCAGATAAACTTACAATCGACGCATAATATATTCTGCTATCGAAAAACTAACCACTTTTCAATTTTAAACTGATCCTTCTGAGGTGCTTCTAGATAGGTGAAGAAGAAGCAGTAGGTAAAAATATCAATTTTTATATGCCAACATCACCAGTAGAAAATACGAGGCAACGAAGGCCGTCATTCTTATGCCGAGCAGTAGTTCTTGAGACCCAACCTTGGCACAATGTTCATAGCGCGGAGCTCTTGAAAAAGGAGCTTGGTGGCATAGGGGATTTTGATGCTAGCAATGCTCCGACTTGACTGGCAACCGTGGCACCAGCGCGAGTAGGCGATGAGACCACACGTACTACATATGTCACATCCGAATGCATCGCTGGACAGCATTAGTCGCTCCAGAATCATCATGGCCGCTCCGTAGCCAATGAGGCAATCACGCTCCATCTCACCCAGTCGAAGGCCTCCGTCGGCGGCTCGGCCCTCGGTAGGCTGCCGCGTGAGGACGGCCCGGGGTCCGCGAGCCCGAGCGTGGATCTTATCCTGCACCATGTGCTTCAACCGTTGGTAAAACACGGGGCCTGAGTATATGTATGCTTCAAGAGGCTCCCCCGTGATCCCCGAGTAGAGCAGGTCCTTGCCTTCGTAGTTGTAACCATGCGCCTCCAGTTCTGCCTGCACCTCAGCAACTGAAGAGCCTCCGAAAGCCGTACCGTAGTGGTGTTTACCTACTGCAACACCTGCTTTACCCGCCAGAAGTTCAATAAGCTTCCCAACAGTCATGCGGCTGGGGAAGCCGTGCGGGTTCATAATAATGTCCGGACAGATACCGCGCTCGCTAATGGGCATGTCCTCTTGCGCCACCACCAGCCCCAGCACGCCCTTCTGTCCGTGACGGCTACTGAACTTGTCACCAATCTCAGGAATTCGAGTTTGTCGCAACTTGATCTTGATCAAAGAATCATCGTCTGCGTTTGTTGAGATGAGAACTTTGTCGATCATGGAGGGCTCCAGACCTTTGTAGTCTATAGGTGTGTCCACAAAGTCCCTCTCACCGAAGATAGGCACAGTTGCCGCCGTTGTGCGACTGGGCATGCTTTTGTTGACTAGGACATTGCGACTGACGACACGCTCACCTGGCGCGGCAATACCTGTACATAAAAAAAGCCATAATAATGAACCATTTTTGTTCTTTATATACAGACACCAGTTTCTGAAATTAAAAAATTTAGAAAAGTCAACTAACAGAATTTTTTGAAGGCTTAACGCTGAATGAATCCAAGATATTACCTACCATCAGTATCGAGAACCGTGTGCTTCCACTGTGCGCGCAGGGTCTCAGCATCCACCAGGGGACCCTGGATGCGGTCCGAAGTGCCATCCGCATACCTCTTGATGACGCACTTTGCGTTGCGGAATACCTGACAGCGTCCAAAGCCGCGGTCCAGGCTAGCCTTGTTGACGATCAGCGCGTCCTCAATGTCGTAACCAGAGTAACTCATGACACACACTGTGGCGTTCTGCCCCGCGGGGAGCTTATCGTAGTTGACGAGTTGCAGCGGGCGTGTGGTGACCATAGGGCGCTGAGTGTAGACCATGTTGTACAGCAAAGTATCCAATCGAGCCTCTTGGTTGTAACCGATGGCACCCATGGCTTGCTTACCCATGGCACATTGGTACGTGTTTCGGGGACTTTGATTGTTGTGAGGGTAGGGAATGATAGAAGCGCAGACTCCGAGAAGAGTAAATGGTTCGATTTCAAGATGTGTGTGAGCGAGCGTCACATCCCGCTCGTAGAGAGCGACAAGACTATCATTCTCCTCATTAACATCCATGTACTCGACGAGTCCAAGCTCCAAGAAGTCAGCAAACTTGAGCGCGTGGCGTTCGAGGTCTTGAAGGTGTGTCGCTGTCAGAAGGGGCCTTCCGCCCTCAACAATGATGTAAGGTCGGCAGAGCCGACCAGAATCGCAATAGATGTAGACAGTCCGATGCAGCTGATGTAAAGAGATGGACACAAAGGGGCCTACGAAGCCTTTACGCCGTATCTGACGCAAGGTTCGGCACAGCTCACGAGGACTATAGGTGGCACCAAGCAACGACCCATTGAGCACCACCAGGAAGGTGTCTGGCGCGAGGAGTTGCTCACCCGTGAGGCGCCGAGCGCTGATGACGCCGCAGTGAGCCGCGAGCCGACGCAGAGGCTCTTCCGCGCTGTCAGTGGAGATGTGTGACATGAGCGCAAGGTTCTTGACGAGACCGCAGGACTCACCCTCCGGTGTGTCAGAGGGGCAGAGCATGCCCCACTGCGTGGCGTGCAAACTACGCGGCCCAGAGACTTTCCGTGTTTTTTCAAAGTGCGAATTTACACGTGTCATCATACCCAGTGCTGCTATATAGCTCAGACGGGACAGCACCTGAACAATTCACAAACGAAAAAAATTAGTTTTACCAGCTCTTAGGCAGGTCAACACTGCAAAACCAGATTTATGTCTAACTGGAAGAAATATTAAAGAACGTAATACGAAGCATGTATAACCTGAGTGACTCCTTGGGTGTGCATGCGGAATCGCTTGATGATCCAATTCCCACTAGCAATAGCGTTGGTGAGACCGTTCGTGATAAAGTCCTCACGAATATGCTTCACCATATCGAACTGAGCCGCTTTCACTTTCGGGATCATTTTGTCAGCAATGAGCTTGAGTTCCAGGTTGAGTTTCTTTAGCAAGTCCTCGAACAGCAGAGACAGCATAGCTCCTGCTAGCTCGAGTCGCTTGTTGCCATAGTGGTCAAGGTCTGTGTGGAAGCGGTGATCACTCTCCGCTTGCAACAGCCGCCGCACCATCAGCCCCAGGTATTGGGCCTTTTCCGACATATGTCGACAGTCCGCAACTTGCACGTGCGCGAGAACCTGAGAAATAATTATGTTAACGAAAATTATACAAGTGATTTCTTTGGTTGTTTACGTACCGTAATAACCGTAATAATGAAAAAATAATAATAATCGGGGCTAGGCAGGTTTGAAGTAGGTTTCTATTATCCTATGAAACAACCTCCTGAACTGGTTGATTTGTTTCAGTTCAGTTTGGATAGAAATAAACTCACAGTGGTAGTGAGGACTTCTCCGGCCTCTTCACTAGCACTACGCGACTTGGCGGTAGGGAAGGCACGCTTGCTCTTGGTGCGGGCGCCGATGTAGCGAAGTGCCTGCGCCTGAGTTGCAATGGTTAGTTTGTGCGCTTCTTCCACTGTAGGCAGCAGTCGCCCGTGTAAATGAGGCTCAGGACCCACTGCTGTAAGAAGTTCAACATCGCTCTCCACCCCCAACGCCTTGAATACCACAGCGAGGGGGATTAAGTCACTGAATGCGTTGTGTTTCAGGTAGAATCGATCCTAAAAAAAAAATTACAGTTATTTGGCTTGTATAATACAACAACGCGATGTGGGCTTATGGTGGCTATATTTAATTTCACAAATTCACCATAAGTCCACTACGCTATGGTCATCTATTTATTATATAATTACTATTAATATTATACTTTTTGTTACTAATGTAACAACATGCTTATTTAAACGATAACATTTGCATGCTAGAAAAGTTACTTCGAAAATTTCTAGGGCATTTCTTGGGCATTTCTTCTTTCAAACAGTAATACAGCTATGGTACTACATCTTCAGGGTAAAGGAAAAATGAAAAGTTGCCAAAATCCAATTCTACTGGAAGAAAAGAAGAAAATAATTTTCTTACATTCACGAACTTCATTTCACTAGAAACATGTTTCTCTTATAGCAGTAATGCCACTTGGCACTTAAAAGAAATCCAATTGGCATATGTTTAACGATATTTGTATGTAGGCACCTTTTTCAGAACAACATGGGTCTTTGATTTTCGCTCATGGGTGTAGCTCATGACATGCGCGGACGGGCCTCCCCTCGCATCATGCTCCACCACTAGTGAGTTCTTGCTGAGTTGTTCGTGGATCAGAATCACGCGCTCTTGCCCTTTCACGATAAAGTAGCCCCCTGGGTCCAGCGGGCACTCCTGCATCTTAGCGAGCTCTGCGTCATCTCGACCAGCCAATGCGCAAATGTCACTGCGCAGCATCACGGGGATCCGTCCGATGACGATTCCCTTCTTGAGGACGCGTTCGGTGCCCCGCGTGTACTCCACCGAAACTGTGATGGGAGCGCTGTACGTTAAATCCCGCAAGCGACATTCCTGGGGTGTAGTGGGGCGCCGCATTCCCAATCCCTCCTCAACCTGCAAATGATTATTACAATACAATATACTGCAAACAACATGGTGTAGGTTTAATGACCCTTTGAGAATGCTGATAGAACATCAGAATAAATTATCTGAGAAACGGATAAAACCGTCAAAAAAGCCTCAGAAAATAGCTGGTGCAGCAAAAATGCTTTTAAAGGTTTTATAGATAAGTGAAAAATAAACGAACACAAATATAAAGCAGAAGATAAGCGATAAATTTCAGGTGAAGAAATTTTTTCGAGGCTCTTGAGTGTTGTCACTGGAAATACTTAGATTCGTGAGAAAAGAACAACAAACCTCTGGAGTGCCAACTTCAACGCCAAGATACTGAAGGTAGACGTGAGGATCTACGTCACTGCGCACCCACTGATTGGCCTCCACAATTTTCTTCAGCCCCACGGTGATAAAGTGATTATAGGAATCAGTATGTTGTTTGACAAGCCCTTTAACCCGCAAGAATGCGGGCACCAACTTCCACTTTTCGGGCAATTCTTCGCAACCTCCGACAATCTTCTTTTCCTCTTTCTCATCAACGCCATCAAACTCCTTACCTAGCTTCATTTTTAACAAGAGAACGCTAGAATGAAAATAACCGAATTAGACGCCATAGAGAAAGTCGGACGCAAAGCCGAGAAGCCGAACAGGTGCTATGACACATTTCAGAAACAAGACGAAATAATATGAATAGGTGTGACATGTGACATTTCGTCACATTTCAAAGGATGCTGTGGTTTTTTTTTACTTTTTTTGTAAAGTTTTTTATCGGTTTCCGTTCTGTTATGTTGTTAAGATCCCACAGTTACGATGATAAACGATAAAAATAATCATTACAATTCAGATCAAAGATCTTTCCTTCTTTCCTTGGAAAGATGTCAGCAAAAATCATTTTGGGCGCACTGGTGTTTTTACCCTTAAATTCGAGAAATTCCCGGCTTGAAGTGATCCGGAGAGACGTGTTGGATGTAACGCAGCTTGTCGAGTTTCCTTGGGGTATCGTCACTTGAACCAAACACCCAAGTACTTGGGTCGAAGAATTCTCGTGAATGGTCAGTGGGAACGAGCCAAGCAAGCGAGGCGCTTTTTTCTCCAAACGGGTCGGTCAGGAGGCCGGTAATCTAAAATAACGCCAAAACTGCCAAAAGAGTCAATACAAAAATTTACCATGCTACTTCGGAATGAAATAATGAGAGATCTACCTGCCCGTAAATAAGTGTGTCTTCTTCTGATTCAACAGCCACAATATCCCCAACAGTATACAGCTGGCCTCGATGAGTGACAGCGCGAGTTACGCGGGACGTAGCACCAAGTGACGAGCCCTTCACAGGGCGGCGTTTCAGAAGTGACCTGCGTCCCCTTTCGTTCCTTTGAGGCTTTTCCTTTAATACTGGGACGTTATTCGCCTTTTGCTCTTGGATCCGAGAAAGAAGAGTGCTCTTTCGTAACTGCCTGCCCTCCAGTTCAGTAGTAGCCATGGCGTTCAGAACTGAAAAATAGAAGCATCCTGAACTGATGTCAGATATATACACCAGGGCAGTAGTCAATATCTATGGGTCATTCTTACAGCACCCAGCTGGATTATCGGAGTATTCAAAAGGACAGCATTTCGCATGGTGGAAGGTGGTAATCTACATTTCTAAGAAAGACATCGTCTACTCTATAATATGTATATAGATGCATAGTAAAGAATTTAATAACCTGCGTCTCCCCCATTATCTCAAACCAAAATTGAAGGGAAAATCCGAAGTCAAACAATATTTAAATTCAAAAAATAACCTAACACCATGAAAAATAGCCAAACCCGCTTGGAAATTTGATTACACAAGTGGAGGCAGAATGGAGAGCGTGGAAGTAGACTAGTTTCTCGTTTTGTTGGTACCTCTGCCATCGCAGGAAAATGTGAAAAAAATAACCGTCACAAAAAAAATAAAGCGGGAACTGGGTTAAACATTGGTTATTTAAAGAATTTGGTGATATTTGTGTGGATTATTTACTGTTTGAGGACTGCAATTTGAACCTGATGACGGAAAACGTTTCTTGGTTGAAGAAAGCGGAGGCAATGCCACCTTCCCGGAGAACCATGATGCCGAATTTGAATGAAATAAACTCCACAATGACAATGAATAACACAGAGGCGGAGAAGGTCTTCAGACCGACTAAAAGTAAGTGCTTACCAAACAATAGGCAGGCATCGCCCTTATTCCTTCTTTAGTCTTTTCGCTAGCCTGTCGCCGTTGTAGGTTCAGCAGCATAGCACTACAACGTCACTGAACAGGCACTGGAAACTGTAAATGTGGCTCACACTTGTGCCTTTTTGGTGCTGTGACGTATGATAATATGTGTGGTTTAACTAAGTCTGTTTGTGTTTTGCTTTCAGGGAAGTCATGTTTGATGTTCCAAGAACGACGAATCAAGATGCAGGTGCCTTCGGAGAAGAAATCTAAACCAAACACACCCTCCAGAACGGAATTTCGGAACAGAACATTAAAGATGGTATGGCTGTGTTCTATATTTTAATAAGTAGCACGGTTGCTGACTGATCGTCAGACAGTCCTGAGAAAGCTCCAAAAATAACACCTCTCCTCAGAATAGGCAAGAACGTTATTTTCTTTTACAACCGAACGTGACATGGTGACATTAACTTTGCCACTGGTTTTGCATTCTGATAGCTAACCTTTTTTAGATATATTTTCGTATTGTATATCCTGATTACTGATAAAAAGTTATTAGACAGTAAAGTGGCCAGATTTTAGGTTGGTGGGGGGGTGAAAAGTTATTGATCCATTGAGTTATAACGTTGTTTCTAACAAGTGTTTATTTCTAGGTTCAAGGGCGCAACTCAATAGTACCGCGAGCTTTGCCAGTCCGGCAGCGTAGCCAGCTGCCTGGCCCTCTTCCGAAGGAACCGCAGATTCAGAGCACGCCTCTTCACATGTCCACACCTCGGAGTATTCTCAAGCCGAGCTTGGTTCTAATACGACCCGCCTCAGCTGCCAAGAAAGTAAACTTCGACAACGATACAGTGGAAGAAGGTGTCTTTCCACTTCAAGAGTCAACTATTCAAGATTTTACCCAGTTTGACTTGCGCAAACCTACCGTTTCCAAGGTTGACGTGGGGACCAACACTGACACACCTATAACGACTGACGTAAAAGATAAAGATGACGATAAGCAACTGGCCAGTTTGTTCAAGCAGTTCGAGAGAAACATCCTTGTTGGGATTGGAGCGAGAATGTGTGAGCTGGAACAGAAAATCGTGGCACTGGCAAAAAATAGTTGTTCCTGTAAGACTCCATTGTACCGTGAAGAGAAGACCATCCAACAGTTTATGACGAATTTGGATGCTATTAGGGAGGTTAGTGAGAGCGTGACTCCCAGCATTCAGGAGGAAAGTGAAAGTGTAACTTCAGACGCTCAGACCACCGGTAACGGCAGTGATACCCCGAAGCCGTGTGCTGCTGACGATGCATGTTCTGGGTCGGCGGAGTTAGTTGAAACTGGTGAACCTGAAATCGTTGAGAATACTGATGAAAAAGCTGAAGTGGAAGAACCGGTGCCGGCGGAAGCCCACGAAGCGCCAAATGACGAAAACTGTTCGCCTGTTGTTGGTGAAAATGGACGAAAGCGCCGCTCGGCCCGTCTCGGCCTGCCTGGCGCCTCTCCTGCGGACCCACTCAAAGCTGCCCAGACCAGGCTCCGAAATATTCGAAAGAGGAACATTCCACGCTATTTGCAGTCATTTCAACTCTCTCCTAAACCTAAAGGAAGACCTCGCATAAATACTGAGTGCGAGTAGGTATATTCATGTCGTTTTAATTTCTTCTGACGCACTCGTTTACTTTTTTAGTTTAAATTAAATGTTTGACAAGTTGATTGTTCGTTCGATTTTAGGGTGGGAATTCGCTGTATAGATCTTTTTGCACTCACATATTATGCCATTGTAAGTAGTTATTGGGTAGGCACACATTTTTGTCCTATCTTGTCTTATGTTCTTAAATTATAGATAGGCGTTTATTGTAATGTGTGATGTATGTTTCAGTTACAATCTCAAATACAATTTACACACATGTCCTACCTTAATGTTCTAAGTAACTGCCTGTACCTAACACTATCTCCTGATACCTATTTAGGTAAGGCACCTACCTACTAAGCTAGCCTACTACTTTCATACATAGGAATCTTGCTGCGCTTACGGCGAAAAAGAATTTACTGATTGATATTCTGATACCACCGGTGACACGTTCACGTTTCATATCCGTGTATTGGACAAGTCAACCAATTAACGCACGACGACGATGGTAATCGGTAAAACTGAACTAATGGTGGTTATTGCAGTGCTTAGATTTGACACGGTCGTAATGTAATGCGCGCAGTCCGGTGACCGGTAATTTCCCGATATCAACTAGACAGGATCTGAAAGTAGACTACCCCACAGCTTTTTTACTAGGCTAATAATAATATATTTAAAGGAGGGATAATTTTGAGAGTTCTTCCAATGATACAAAGAGAATGATGGGAGACAGTTTGAAAGTTTTGAAGTTACGCGGCAATAACGTGGATGCAGACAGGATGCAGAACTTTTGCGGCATTATGTTGGTGGCCATGTGCCTCTATATAATAAATAACAACAAGCCTTTGAAAGCATGGATTTCAATAAAAAAGTTTATTCCTTCCTAGATAATAGGAAAAATGCTAATAACGTCGTAGATTTAATTAATCAACTAGAGGTAATTATGTTTTAACCGATTTATAATAATTTTTGAGCTAAGCCTTGCCACATGTGACCGTTTTTTTTTGTTATGAAGGAATCAACCTTGCACACAACAGCATGCGTCCAAGCTCTCAACAAGCTATTTGTGGAAGTTTTCAGAAGGGGACATCTTACTATTGACCCTTCGTTGAAACTCACAAATCCAGACGGTAAGAGTAGGGCAATAGGGCATGATTAGGAAAATACCTGCTTATTGTTCCATTGGTGGCCGGTGAGTTTTGTGTGATGGTGGATGGTACCTACCTATTCGAGAAGAAGAGAACTACGTTTTTTTTGGAATCAGGATAGCTTGAATAATGAAATCAAAGTCTCAAAATCGCCCTTTGATTAAAAAACTTACAAAAAATTCAGTGGTCCCCTTTCCCGACGTTCTTTTGCACGAGAAGCCAGAACGAGCATGCCGGTCGGCAGTTAGGTACTTGGTAATTTATTACTATGTTTCAACAACTGCAACAACAACCAACTTACTTACTGTTAGGTTTTTTAATAGGTACGTCCTGTTTACGTGGAGTTCATATTCAATTATAATTTTTTGTTTTGTTGATTATATTTAGCTTACGACATTGAAGAGCGATACGTAAAGTGGTTGTCAGAAGCATATGAGAATTGCTTCAGTAAACTTGTACTGTTGTTGAAGTCTACTCGGCTCGATGTAAGGACTCAAACATTGCAAACTTTATTCGAATTTTTGGCTGCTGAGACCCTAAATTCGCCAACTGAGCGGAATTCCTTCCCTGGTGATAAACTGCAGGTGAGTAACTTTACAGAACAGTTGGACAAAGGACTATTTAGGGCAGATGAGAAAAACTACCGTGGCGTATACGGCCCTACACACCTGAGGGCGAGTAGAGGTAGAATAGTTGATATTGAGCGACAGTTCTAAAATACTAAAGCAGCATATCCAGGACTAACACGGTGGATCTGTCCGACATAATGTTATGTTTTTAGTAGATACTTTGATTGGGATATCCTAAGTCAGAGCCATAGAGAAACAAAACTATACAGGTCAGAGCGCATAAGCGATTTCGGCGTGAGAGCATTTCGTCTGCTTTGTGGAATATCTGTGTCTCAAACTCTCGCCATCGCGATCGGGGCACTGAACCAAGTATGCCTTTGTGTGCAGCCATCAGCGGTGAATCGAGTAATCCCGAAGTATGCAATTACCTAATAATTTTACTTATAATAAAAATTCTCTTTTTTACTTTTCAGAAAATATTGTCAAAAATTCTGGTGCCGCCGAGTCCTCAAAATGATTTACTTGTGCTATACGCATCGTTTTTATCCTATCGAGACGTTTTATATTATACATGGAAGGTCATGAAGGATATTCTGGTTGAGTCACGTGACGACTCAGATGCTTTCACTTCCAATCTGCTTGAACTCATTGAGAAAATGAACATTCCCAACGACGGGGATAACTACCAATTACTGTGTTACAAAGGTATGCATTCCTACATTATTCTTAAAAGCAACTGAAGTAACCGTTCATCCCTGTCTCACCACTCTGTGGATTACTACTGCAGAATTAAGCGATACTCAACTAGCACGAGGAAGCTGAATGAAGAATTTACTCTTTAGCGTATTTTCTTGGACGTAGTTGAAATTTCTGATTTAATTTATCTTTCAGAACATGGGGTTTTTAAATATAAAGATGAGCTAGTTCGGAAATGGATACAAAAAGTCTGGCTTACGCTAACGAATCGCCGCTTGAGTCCCGTCAATCACAGGAAGCTCCTTCTCGTGTTAATCGAGAGTTACCTGTCCAAAGTTCATAAACCTACGCTGCTTACTGATTTCCTTCTCGGATCTCTTGCTATGGGTGGTGCGACCGGTCTGCTGGCTCTGCAAGGGATGTCTGTTCTTGTCACCAAACACAACCTGTACGTTTTTTATCCATGTACACTTTATTTTTATTTCCACGCTTAGCTTACCCGCTTGATCGCTCATACTTATTTTCATGATTTTCAGGGAGTGTCCAAATATATTTGGGAAGTTGTATAATATGCTGCAGCCAGAAATATTCTACACACGCTACAAAGCTCGTCTTTTTTATTTAGCCGACGTTTTTCTCCGGTCAACGTAAGTTTCTTTGCATTCTTAACCAACGCGTTTTTCCTGAAGTGTCGTACCACCTACAAAAGGAAAATGAGATTTCTTTCGAAAATGTACCTAGATGTATGATATGTTGTTGAAATAAAGTGAATAATTTCAGGCACGTTTCGGAGCAACTCGTAGCGGCGTTTGCGAAACGATTATCGAGGCTGAGCCTGGTTGCCCAAGCGGCTGACTTGGTGCTGATTATGCAGTTTGTAGGAAACCTCCTGATTCGTCATCCTGCCCTTTTGGTCATGGCCCATTGTTCTGTTGCTGAATCAGGTAAATTTCATTGTCTACTTCTAAAGAAAGTCCCGTTGCAAACAGGCCGGCAAGATTAGATTGCGGGTAAAAAGTAACCACTGATTATGGAAGCTGCCCTTCTGAGGGGTTGTAAAAGAAGGAAGTTCTCCCCTGTGTAATAATGACCGACAGTGCAATATGTCGACTTCTAGAGTTCTAAATGAAATCTTAACCTACTTGGTGGGTTATTTCGGATCTTTTTACGCGTAATTAACGACCAAAGGTCCGGGATCTATTCCCGCATGATAAAAAAAAACGAGAATACCCCAGTCAGTTAACTGTACACTTAAAATAGGAGAACTCACTTTGCTTTACAATTGGTGCAGTGGAGTCAGATCCGTTCGATATGGAGGAGCCAGACCCATTGAAGAGTCGGGCAATGGATAGTTCCCTCTGGGAACTGGCGCTTCTCAAGAACCATGTCCAGCCAAAGGTAGCGGCCGCCGCCAAGTTCCTTGACGCTGACATGCCTGCCGTGGAGTGGGACTTTAAGGAGCACCTGGAGTCTTCATACTCTAAGGTATTGTTGGCTTTAGGTACCGGGATGTTTTTGTTTCGTTTATTCTGATTACATGCTGTAACATGTGAGCCGTTGCACGAGCGTTAATGGGATTTGGGTAAATGTTGTGTTGTTGTGAATGGTGCATATTGCATAAAAAAAAAAAATGTTCGAGAAAATGTCGCTGTACGCAGTGGTTCTTACTATAAAATTAAGCTGCAGAATTGGACGTGAAATTATTTAATGAAAAACCAAATAGCATGATTTCTGAAATATAGGTAAAGCTTTAAATTCCATAATGCCAACAAATCTTACAATTGTTGTAACAGTAATACTATGAGTTTTGCTCTGGAAAGGGTTCGAATTGTGACAGGTACAGCTAATTTCGTAATTTAATTCACTGTGACGTAACGTAACGTAAGTAACGTAACACAACAGTAGTACTTGTAGTACTTATAGTTTTTTGGAAATTGATTGATTTCAGATGTTCGAAAGTGAAATTAAGAAGAACGCAAAAGTGGAACCAGCCTTGACGTTTGTACGACCAGTGAACATTAGCGAGTTGAGAGATGATCGCCTCTACAAACTGTGGTCTCTTTCGTAGCCGTATCGGTAAATACTTAACCAGACACATGCCGTTTTTTGATACAAACAGGATTAAATTATTATATTAGGCACTGGCTGAATTTCTAAATATAGGATTTCTTTTAATCTTCTAGTGCGGCATCTGCAACAACGTTACTGAATTTTGGATTTTATCTATTAATAGAAAAGTATAAGGCCCTTTTTCATCGAAAACATTCCCTTCGAACAATCCTTTTTGGACATTTATCAGTCTGGGTTGTAGGGTGGTAGGGAGGCAACAAATCCGTTGGCATTGTAGAGAATAGCTTTTATCCAGTCGATGTAGCAGGGTGTCTCGGTATAGACACCCGGTAGACTTGGGTGAGCGCAACCCACTCCCCAGCTTACTATGCCGCACAGGTAGTACCTGCGGTCTGCGTGTCGGCACACCATGGGCCCTCCACTGTCTCCCTGAAACCACGCACATGCAGTTGGTGCAGACCTAGCCTGAAGGAGTATTTTTTTTTCCTGCTAAGACTCGTGCGTTTGTCGGACTAATATTTTTTACTTTTATTCCTTTGAAAGACAAGTAGTGAAATCTATCTATACTACGACTTCAAGATTTTCTGTGAAATAACCGATCCACTGCTAAGCCATCTTCAAAAATGTGTGTTGCGCACCAGGGAATTGACTAAAGCGTATTATTGTGTATGAATAAAAAAATAACTCGTCTGTACACCTGCTTGTTAATCGGTGAGTACCTACACTTCCAAAGTTGTTTTCTTCAAATTGTAACTTAAAATTTTCTTTCACTGAAATTTTGTGATATACTTACCTGGCATGAATCTGAGGCACCTTTGTCGTGGCCGGCACATAACTGGCACGCCTTGTTAATGTACTGACCATACCCTGCGCTGTCATAAAGTTCCTGGCAGTGACGATGGGGCACGAGTGGAAGGGTGAAGTAGTGCAGAATGTGAGGCAAGTTCCCTCGCTCCGAAACCTTCCCCCATCCAGATACCGTGGCGTTTCCTGGCATTCAACAAATGATAATGCATCTACACCTTGCTTCTTTTTGGCTGTTATTTCAGAGTTCGTCCTTTGCGACGTTGCCATGCGACTTTTCTTTTGTATGATCTGCGATCGTTTCTTAGAGCACTTGTTCCTAACTCACGGGCTGACTCTACGGCTATCGCTAACTGCTCACCTAATTCGTACTTTTTGTTTGATTGGGGGAGACAAACGGGCGCCACTCTCGCACCCAGTTGAAGAGGTGGGTGTATCTGTAGCAGAGCAATGTCTCCTGCGAAGTTCCCTCCTTCTTGGTACCCACCATTCACAATTCGAACCACACTCACCCGCTGCTCCGCCCCTGACAAATTCAAGACATATGAGTATGCGAGTGAAATGTGACAAGCTCACAAGCTCTCCTTCTAATTTTTCCAAGTCCCTCAAATCTCTTCAACCACTTTTAATTTGAATTCCTTGGGATTGATAAATTTGGGCGGATCACAAGTTTATAGCCTCTTTTGAAAAACTTCTGGTGGGGGGTACATATAAACCATTGGGTTCTGTCCATGCAACACAACCCTGCAGTTTACCAAGCGAATGTTTTAATATACCTTCATTTCTAAAGAGGTCGTGTTCCCCTGTTACCACTGTGAGTGCCTTGGGCTTCAGATTGGCGACGCAGTGTCCGGCAGAGACAATCCAGTGACGGCTGAGTATCGTCCCGCTGCAGATGTGGCGCGACAGCCATCCTGTGCGCAGCTGTAGCGACACCTGCCATGGAAACTCACCTGAAAGTGAAATGATCCGGTCTGATCCTTACTCTTACCCACGTCACGTTAGAAGCGGAAACATTAGAAGAATCTATAAACATACCTGGGACTGCGACTTGCCCATCCATAGTTTTATCCCCAAAATCCTCATCCGACTCTGTTCCGAATTTCCTCGCTCTCAGACCACAGTCCACCTCGTATCCTATTGCACTGAAAATAAGGACGTTGGTATTCCATCAGAAACTATTTAGTCCCTTCAATGGTTAGTCGCATTGAAGACTGAGATGGATGCCTACCTGTCAGGCAGAGGGAGTGCCGATGGTCGATCAGCTCTTAGAGACCTGGAAGACCAGGGGTGATTTCTGGCCGAAGTTGCCAGCATTTCGTCAACTTCATGGAAGTCGTAGTCGTTACTTCCTCTCGCTGAAAGTCAAATTTGCTAATTTGCAAGGTTTTAAATTACTGCTGAATCATAAATTTTTTAATTCTTCTGAATCTGAATGGGACCACAACACTTTTTCGGCATCACAGTGACTCTTTTTTAATGGAAACCGAAGAAAGAACCTACCCGGTGAGTTCCTAATTTTTAGTCCAACTGGAATTGACAATTCTGGAAGAAAGCGTACATTGAGAAAAAATTAATAAACGTTTTAAAATTTCAGAATGATAAATTTACCCAGCTGCAGTAAAGTGAAGAGAACAGCGAGGCGTCGCCACATCTCACTGGCTGTTGATGGGAACTGAACAGTGACACGGATCATGCAGCCCCGCCCTTTACACATGCCTGTCACTACTCTCTTCTGGGAATCCAGGTAGGTATGTGTACCACATACTGCAGGCTTAAGGTCCGATAAGTTGTTAATTATGCTTAAAAATGAATGTCGTGAGGAAGTATATATCTATGGACGTCTAACGGATGCTGTCATCTGTAATACAAACATTTAATAATGTATACAAGCATTACAGCCAGTAAAAGACACTTAGCTTCAGGATTACTTCAGTTTTCTGATGCGTTGCGCAAGTCGTGTTATTCACGGTTCGTTCATCCTTTAGATTAGTTATGCGTTGACCAGCTTTAATAATAAGTAAACGCTGTGGGTGCTATGATGGCTGATGCGTGACTTAGATGTAGCTTTGTGGAATGTGATCATCGCCCTCCCGCCCTTTCAGGACTGAGGGGGGTTTCACGCACCAACGCACCGATGGTGAACTGTCCTGTTCACTAATTTGCTGACTCTAAGCCAGACCCTTCAGTACTGGTGAAGCATTTGTAACGCGCTAGATAGCTTGGCCCCTAAGATGAGCCTGCTATAAATGGGACATTTTTTTGGAGTTAGAAACGGATCCGAGAGTATAAATTTGTTAAAAAAGTCTTTTAATATCCTACACCCTACTCGTTTAACTCCGTTACAGTCGGGTTTTAACATTAACTAACACTAACTGGAATTTAACGCGGGTTTTAGGCCTTGGGTTGAAAATTTCGGTCTGCTGTCTTCTAACAGCCTAAATTAAATAGGTATCCCCCTGAAAAGTAGCTGAACATAGATATAGACGTAATAATGTTTTCCCTTTGTAATAATGCTCCTGGTGAGAAATGATTAACACGTAACATATTGTATTAGTAAAACATGGGCTATTGCAGCTTGTGACAGCAGATATAATGTTGGGCAGTAGAGATAGTAAGCTCGACCAGATGGTGCTGTTGAGGCGACCGTTGTCCATCCTGCTGCCTCAGCCATGTGTCCAGTCCGCTGTTAGATGTGTCTGTTGATGGTGCAGTTCGCCAGTTGAAAGCTGTTCTTACCAGTTTCAACTTTCTGCCTTTTTTGTTCCTCCCTTGTAGGCTGGGTGGTTTGTGAATTCCGAGTATTTTGTTGTACATTTAAAGTGAGAGGTTTAGAGTGATACAAGTTTTAAGTGAATGGAGAAGTATAACATATTTATGTGAATCTGGGAGACGATTTCGTGGCATGTTTCAAATAATGTGACATGGGGTATAGGGTCGTCTTGATATCTGTGATTGCGGTGATCCTAGGTGGTTCCGCCTCGTGCCAGGGGGCCGTTGACCGCCCCAGTTTGGAAACAGAAGTGGAACGAATCCCCCAACAAGCGCCACCCACAGCACATGACTCCACAATTCAGGGCAATCAAGTCACTGATTCCATCAGCACCCGTGAAGTTGGAGGAAAATATGGAGATAGAAGCAAAGAAAAAATTGATGATAAGACTGCCGTAACTGCTCTAGATCCTGCTGGGGCTCAAAGTGACGCTGTCGGTAGTGATGATAATACAATCACTTCTCACAAATCGGGCCTTGCTTTGGTGGATCAATCTGACCAGCAGGTGAAGAATAGTTACCCAGCTAACTTCTCTAAGAAAGGTCTGGAGGCAAATTTTGAAGTATTGAAACCGGATCTTTTCAGTCAAATGATAGTTTGGCTCTTCGGAAACTCAGGAAGTGAAATTCCGACTGACGAAAGTAATGTTGAAAATGAAGCAACAAGGCCTGGATCTGAAGCTGATCGAGGAAGTGAAGGCATGTCTTTGCTAGCCGAGCCTACATCCATGACTGAGCCGCGTGCTCTCTTAAATGTCAAATCAAATCAGTCGCAGGATTCTCGGCTCTCTGCCAGAAAAAATGAACCAAGCGTGAAAGAGCGAGAAAAAGTTTTGCCTGGAAAAAGAGACGATAATCATTTAGATAACTTAGTTTCCTCTGATCTAACTAACGCCAATATTGAGGACATAAGGGAAGAACAAGAGATGTCACTGGTGGGGGAAGGAGAACTAGTCAGTTTCTCTAGAGCCGCTAACGTCGACTCTGATCTGCAGCATGGCGATGCTTCTACTCACATTCCTATACAAGGCGATGACGGATTCGTGAGGGATGGTGGCGCCCTACAGAGTGCGTTAGAAAGCTATACACTGAGTGTCTCAAAGGCTGATCCAAAGCCAGATTCAGTTTCTAGTGGGGAGAGCAAAACACCACAGGAAAGTTCCGCTACAAGCGGTGAAATGTTGGAATGGATGCGTTATAATGTCCTCTCAGATATGCCGGCTCCTTCAATCGATGAGAGGTAGGCGAGTCTTCTTTACGGGATGCCATCGGTTTGCTCTCAAATTTTTTCAGAGTTCCGGAGTCCGACTTTGAATCTTACCCGATGAAAATTTTTTGTCAACACATTGCAGTATTGTTACTGGAGAGGTAGGAAGAACATGGTATGTCATGGTATGTAGCAGTTGTTAACGGGGCCCATCCTTCATGATAAAATTATTAGCAATGCTGATAACTTGAGGTGTTCTATTTGGTTTAGTGACATGACGGACGACCCAAAGGAGCCTGCCGGAGCCTCCCTCGCCTTCGTCTTTGACTCCACTGGGTCCATGCAGGACGAGCTGAACCAAGTCAAGGTGGGTGCTGCTCAGATCCTGGCCGCGCTTCTAGCCAGCGATGAGATTCTGATCCACAACTTCGTCCTTGTCCCTTTCAACGATCCAGGCAAGTCAATAATTATAGCATATGTAATAAGCTACTACATACTACATACCCCCCCAAAAAAAAAAAACTGCATACTTACATTGTTGACGTTTTTTAATGACACTCTACTGAGGAAACTGTTGGATATTTATATATTCTGAGATATAATATGTCTTTTGTACTCAGAAACTAGTTTAATATGTTGTTATTTTACGACTGAGGGTTTTTTGTTATTAAAAAATTTCTGGAAAATTACTTGATTCACGATCACAAAATATTAAATTATTTTCTAACGTTAAAAAGGGATATTATATTTTGGAACAAATGAAACGTCCAACAGGTTCCTACGGAAAGTCTCATTAAAAGAAATCAACCAGCAGTATTGTTCCTTCGTCCTGGGTTACCCATAGTATTTAGGCATTGTTTATTAAATAGTGGGAGTGACCCGAAAGGATGGTTTTGAGATAGACTTTCGCCATGTTGGCTAGAGTGTCAGTGCATCTGGGGCTGCATATTGTTGCTAAGACGCGTGACCGATTTCACTTTAGCACCTCATTGTTGGTTTAAATTTTCGTAGACATAGCGGCGGTAGGTGACCCGAAAGTGTTGAATGGCAATTCAGCTCTGCTATCCATCCTTCACGAGTTATCAGTTGCACTTGACCTTTATGACGTATGCGTACACTTCCTCTATAGCTTTCGAATCAACCTATATCCTACAGCCCACAGGCTACGAAAACTGTGTGAATCTCCGAGCTGAAAATGTTGGTAGTTCTAATAAGTTCACATTTTAAAAGTGACTGTTCAGACTTTTTTCTGTTTCGAACTGTTTTTTTTCTGCTGAAACAAAAGTTGTTTGAAATTTAAGTAGGTAACGCTAAAACCTATGTGTCTGCGTTGAAATTAGATAATTAATAACTTTCAAGATTTCTTTTCGGGGCCAAAATCTCTCGATGAACGTATAATAATTCAGGATGAAGAATGTCCGGATGTTTCCTAAAAAGGTCTTCTTGCAGTTACGTACTTTTCTTTCAACAGGAATCGGACCAGTGTCAGTTACGACGGATCCAAAAGAGTTCCAGATCTTGATCGAAGATATTTCAGTTCACGGAGGAGGTGACTGTCCTGAAATGTCTGTGGGCGCCATCAAGAAAGCACTTCAGGTCGCTAGGCCAAATTCCTATTTCTACATCTTCACAGACGCCTCTGCCAAAGATTTCAGCTTACAGGATGATGTTCTGGCCCTGATTCAGCAGCTACAAGCTCAGGTGATCTCCTATATGGACATATTTCGTCATATCATGTGGCATCATTTTCATTTTTTCAACATTATCAAAAATAAATTATGTTGTAGATTGTGTTTATTTTAACGGGAACATGTGACGATCGTGATACAGACAACTACGGGGTGTATGAACGTTTAGCTGACGCGAGTTCAGGGCAAGTCTACCATCTGAGCAAGTCGGAAGTGAAGCAGGTCAGTACACAGACTTCGATGGAACGTCAGGTATTTGTAGATTACATCCACATTGCAAAATAGACGTTGAATTTTTTCACCCAGTGTGGGCGTGTGTCAAAAATTACAACATAGACAAGGCTGAAGTTTCTAACGTTAATAATACATAATATTATGCCTGGTGAAATAAATATCATACAGCTCCCTCAGAAAAAGTACGTAAAAAGGCCTTCTGGTATCACTTGTGTATTTACCCATAAAAGCGTCCATAAAAATTAGGAAAACGATTTATATCATCAATTGCTGTTTGACTCACAGTTGTTTATCGTCTTACGGTGTTCAGTAGTTTAATCCCACTTACTGTTGCTCTGTTGCCGTAGTTAAAAAGCTGAATGGATTTTGATTTTCTTGGCAGGTACTGAAATATGTAAAAGTATCCCTCCGCACTAATAAGGTGAATCTGCTGTCTCTGAACCGCCCTGCGCCGGCACACCACACTCCTGATAATCACACGGTAGTCATTGACGAGACGCTTCGAGAGTTTACCGTGTCTGTCTCGGGTAGAAACGCTGGAATCTCGGTGCGAGATCCTCAAGGTGAGTTTCCTGATTATTTTTCCCGTACGGGACTGACTTGTCATGTTATGTTGCTATATAGCTATATAAAATTAATAATTATGTGCAAAGATGATTATATAGGTAGCTTATAGTGTTTGCTATTTCAGGAATATCCATGGCTGGTTCCCCAGACGTGGAACCTCTGCTCACCCTGCAAAATGTGAAAATTCTGAGTGTGCGCGAACCAGATCCTGGACCATGGCATCTGAGCGTGGACAGTGAGTCTGACTACTCCCTGCGGGCAACTGGACGTAGCGCCGTTCATTTTCTTCACGGCTTCTCCACGGTCCCTACCTCCAACATGGCTGAAACCAACCATCGCCCACTGAATGGTAACGTCCGATACTTCTCTTATTTCTTGGCCATGCTTACATAGGATCTGATTTTTTTTTTTTTTTTTTTTTTTACCACAGTTGGGATCATAGGCAGTATTGGAAGGAAACAGACGTGAGGAACCTAATCTGCAAAAAAATATTTTCTCACTTTGGAAGCAGTGCACTTTAAAATTATTATATCAGGGTTGTGGGAAGCACTAAGTGGGAAATACGGATACTGAAATACCCGAGCAAGGTTCAAACATCCATGAAACTGGTTGTGTGCCCCCTCTGTGTGGAATATTGTCGCCAAGTAGCGTGATAGGGTTAAGATTTTGGTTTGTGTTAACCACTGCTTTTATTGACCTTTCAGGGGCCAGTTGCTATCTGTTAATTCAGGCCTCAGACTCTGTAACCGTTCACAACCTCACATTTGTGGACATTGTTGGGATGAATGGAACAGTTTTACTGAGACTGCCGCTGTCACCGCTTCCGTCAGCACCAGGCACTTTCACCGCAGCCAACTTCACTCCGCCAGCGGAATTTTTCCATCTCGGGGTTAGTAACTTAGGTCGCCTGAAGGCACAGATTTAAGGGGACCTTAATAATATAGGTCCGCTGAAGCCGAAATAACAGGATATACTTGTGACCAATTGAAAGTTTTCTGGCACCCTTTCGGAAGAGTATGTTACAGGAAGAATAGTTCTCAGTGCGCTCCTTTCCGTTAGATTTCAGGATATGGGAAAGATGGATTCCCGATCAAGCGTGTGACGAGCACAGCCATTAGTGCAAGTCACCCCGAGAAGCCGCGAATTGCTATGCGCACCCGAACTGTGGGACGAGTCAACTCCCCCCTGACTGTATACTGCCATGTTACATCTCTTGTTCCATTCTCTGTACTCTGGTTCCGTGATGGCCGCATTATCACGCCATTAGCGACACATCCGTATGTATTTTAATTTTACCCTGGAGGTTAAATATAATATCAGAGATTCGTCTCAGAATTATTGTTGTTACCCAAACTAGTTCAGTGGCTATGAAGTAGTAAACTGACTATTTTTTTGTTTTGTAGTGTGATCTGTTGGTTGTATATTCCCTTGATAGAAATTAGTAGGTATGATTAGCTATTATAGCTCTTCAGCTTACCGCTCGGAGCTCTAATTACTTTTTTTTTCGGCGCAGGCAGACCTTTCGAGTGGAACTGCACATAGACAAACCGAATGAGAGTTCTGAAGGAAATTATACCTGTCAAGCAAAGAATTTAGCTGGTACAGAGTGGAAAACTACTCAAGTTTCTGTCACAGGTAAATAAAAATAATGAGACAACTGGAAGCGGAGTGCATCTGTACGGAAAATTGTACCAAAAAAAAAAAATACTCCTTGGCGAGACAACCCTAGAAAGGCCATTGCGCACTGGTATGCAGAGTCCCACATTTCGTGACCACTGAACACAGGGGGGTGATTTGGCCAGAATTAAGCCAGACAGTTGAGTTTTCCGCCCGTTGAAGGCCAAATACCCATCAGAGCTTGGTAGGCCCAAGGCCAGGCGAGATTCAATAGAAAAAAAAACCTCTTATAGGTACATAGCTCAGTGCACTAATTCGGCCCATTTGCACTTGAAAAGATTAAATTGCACATTTTTAATTATTTTTCTAATTAATATTTTACCTATTTGTAAAATATTGCAGGTCCTCCTCCTGTCGTGAACCTTCCTTCTCGAGTTATCGCAGCAGTAGGAGACTCAGTTGAGCTGCGTTGTGACGTCGCCAGTGACTTTCGAGCTACAGTACGATGGGCCCAGCTTTCAACGAGGAATAAGTTTTCTGGTAACTATGTGGTTTTCTGTCGTATCGCAAAACAGTTATTTTCACCCCAAATTTTAAAATTTGTGTTATAAGATTTTTATTCTTTATTACTAAGCGCTATTACTTGATTAATTTTTTATTGCGTCGTACGCAACCATTAGTTGCCTTCAAAATTATGGCCAAACATCGCCCGGATCGGCTAGAAACTATTATATGGTAAACTAATGAGTGACGTGAAACCTTAGCTATGAGTGCATACCGTATTTTGTTCAATCGGTTTCAGTTTTTTATGTTGCTACGAAAGTGAGCCATCAGTCTCTCTCATTTAGGTATACTCCATCCAGTTCTGAACGGGGTAGTTCACAGGAACCATTCGCTGACACTTGGGAGCGTAAGCGAGGCGGATGAGGGGTGGTACGTGTGTTCAGCGGAGAGCAGGGCGGGCCGGGGGGAGGCCCGGGTCTTCCTTGAGGTGCGGGACCCCCTCCGTGTCACAGTCACCCCCTCCAATGTAAGCTTCACAAGGGGCGGCTCCATTAAACTCATCTGCTCCGCGGCCGGCCGACCCACCCCGAGCCTGCAATGGCGGCGTGACCACATTGTTATCACAGTAAGTAGTGCTTCCATATCCCTACTATGTACCAGAATTGGCTACTTTCACATTTTTAAATTCGCCTTATTCTTACCTCACTCAGATTGTTCCTTGGGTGTAGCAACGTCATCCCATGCATTTGGGAAGCGGATAAATTACCGATTTTCTATTAGAAAGATATGGGAAACTTTTGCAACTTTTGTCACTAGGTACTCTCGTTTCGAAATATTAGAAATATTAAAAAGAATTCAGGAAAAACCAGCCAGAAAACGATTTACAGCTTTCGCATGAAAATTCCAGGATGAATTGTTGATTTTTACGCATTTCCTCTTTCTAGAACAAGGATCCTTCTACATACGTGGAGGAAGTCAGTGGGCAACTGCATCTCTTGTTAAATTTCCTTGATCGACACCACTCTGGTGTGTTCTCATGCGTTGCTACCAACTCTGAAGAATCAGGTTTGTTTTGGTTCATATCTGAGAAAAAGTAAGTTACTAGGAAACATAGGTACCGTAGTTAGACTCATCACAACAGTCTAAGAATTGTTTTTGACTGATGCAGTGCACCCCTTGCGTTTCTAGTGACCGCCCATGCCGAGCTGTTTTACACAGAGAAACCTTCAGTGAGCGCAGCAGCCAACAATGTGATGGCGCGGGTGGGTGGGGAAGCTGTGCTGACCTGCTCAGCCACTGGCGTCCCCCAGCCTGTCGTCACATGGCGCAGAGGTGGCCGTATCATACACTCTGACTCACACTTTCAGGTATTGCCTTACCAAGTATCATTTTTTTCATAAGAATAGTTTGAGAAATGGAAGAGAGAAATTGGAGAAATGTTTTTTAAAAACCATTCTGCTGTCACATAGTGATTCTTAAAGTAATAGCACCAGTATAATGTAATAAAAAAATTATATCTGTTCATTATTTAGAGTTGTTTCTTATCACAGTTATTCCCTGTATTGTTAATACCATGTGGTATCGAAAGGAATGTTTTTGTGGTACGTGTAAAATCCCTAATAATGACTGAGGCTGGGTTTGTAATGTTAGGCCAGTGTGTACGAATTCTTAGCTGAGTAATTAATAAATGTGATTGCTGTGTTCAGGTGCGTGATAATACACTGCACATCCCCGTCGTTGAGGCATCGGATGCTGGCGAATTGACGTGCGTTGCGCGCAATGTAGCTGGAGAGGATATGGATCACATTGGACTCTTCGTTGGCTCTCCCCCCGTATTTCTACAAAGACCAAGAGGTTTTGTATGCAAAAACTGTTTACTCAACTTACAATATTTTTACTAAGTTTCATTTTTATAAAGACTTTGAATTGCTAGTGAAATGACAAAACCAAGTAAAAAAGTAACTATTGGAATAGGTTACTCTTTTACGAATGTTCGTCGGGGTAAAACTAATTTTTTTTCGGTAGACAAAAAAATCCAGCTGGGACACAACGGGACCGTGTTGTGCACGGTGACGGGGTCCCCTCCCCCGGATATAGCGTGGTCGCGGGTGGGTGGGGACGGGCTGCTGGACACGCGGCGCATGTTGGCTCTGCCGGGTGGAGCTCTGCGTATCACGCACGCGCAGGTCAGCGACGCTGGCCGCTATCTCTGCACGGCAGATAACCCCTTTGGCAATGTATCCGCTCAAGTATCAGTCGCTGTCACTGGAATAGGTATGTTATTAATTATTAGGTCTTACCTGCCAGGTTGCTTAGTAAATAGCTACTATATTTAAAGGTGAATTGAGGTATTGTTTATGCAGAGGGAACTTGTTATTTTGTATGGATAATCAGAAACTTGAGCTGTAACGGCCCAAACTTTATTCTCTCATTGTTAACTGAAATCTCTTGCAACATAGGGTCGTGGGTTTCTTTTTGAGTTTCATGGAGATTTTTATGTTACAGTAAAGCCGTTGTTGGACAAAAATTTGGATTTGTCCGAGGTGCGCGTGGTGGCTGGTGGGACGCTGAGTTTACCCTGTGGGGTGGCTCTGGGCAATCCTCCGGGAGTCGTGACGTGGCTTCGTGATGGCTCCGTCGTTAACGGCTCTGTGCTATCGGATGGGCGGCTTGAATTGGAGAATGTGACTGCATCTGTAGCGGGCGCTTACACTTGTGTCGTTGCTAACGCTCTTGGCAATGCATCAAGAGTTTTCCAACTTGATATACTTGGTAAGTTATTTGTATTTATTCCATGGGTTTGTGGGTAGTAATATATCTATATCATCTTGGTACTTCAGTGTTTTCTCCTTATTGTGGGTCGAAAACCAAATTTTGTGATACATTAGAACTGTTTCTAATAATATGGCGTTTTAAGTTTTTTCCAAAGTCTATTTACCTAGGTTCATATCCGCCTATTATCTCTAAACTCTACTTCAGTAAAATTATGTTATGAAATAAAATTGTTTAATTTCTTAGAGAGCCCACACCTTGCCGAAGTTGGACCTGAACCTGACAAGCCCGTGACCGTGAATTCCGGGAGAACTGTTGTTCTGCCTTGCCCTGTCACTGGAAACCCTCGCCCAAAAATTAGGTGGCTCAAAGAGGGCAGCCCCATCAACATTACAAAAAACTTGTAAGTTTGTATCATACCTATACATTTATATGAGTGCGACTTGGGACTCTTGATACAAGGCGTTTCTTGAATTTGTAAGTCAGTCGACTGGTTTCTGATCTTAATTTAAGGAAAAAACTGAACGGTTTCTTTGGAAAGATGTCACGAAAAATCATTCTGGTGCCACTTTTGTTTCCATCCTTAGTTTCTAGTAAAGTCCTGTTCCCTGTTGCATTGTAGGTATCAAAATGTAAACGGGAGTCTCGTAATCGAAGACGCTGGGGAGGGTGGGAGTGGTCTATACACATGCACCGGCACAAGCGAGCTCGGCTCCGTCAGCACCAGTATCCTTCTGGAGGTCCACGGTAAGTGACGGATTTTACTTTATTTCATTTCGATGACTAGAAAAGTCCAAAAGGCATGATTTTTGACAATACAATTTGTCAAAATTTGTTCACAACATAAAGAAATAAGAAGAAACTGAAGGGGCACTCTTAAGGCATGCACGCTCTGGTCTAACGTTCGTTTTGTATTATTTTTAGTTCCACCAAAGCCACTGGAAGGAGGACTGAAAGAACAGGCTTTGCAGGAGGTAGTGGAGGGTCATGTGGTGGTATTTAACTGCCAGATGCACGCCGTCCCCACTCCGCGTGTTTCTTGGTACAAAGATAGCGTGCCACTTGATTCTGATGCGGAGCAGGTTACATCTCAGGTACTAAGGTAAGCAGGCAGCATACCTGTTTTCATCGAGATATGTAATCTCCAACACTCGACTTTTTCGGATCTTTGTTTGAGAAATCACGGCACACCATTTTTATTGCAGATTCGAGGCCACAGTTGATCGTCGAGGACTATACAAATGTGTAGTCACTAATGAAGCGGGCACGGCTACAAGACAATTTCAGCTCAATATTTTAGGTACGTAACTTTTCTTAGGCTGAATTTCACCACTTTAACGTGAAGACTATCGTGTACAGTGTACACGATAGCGCTATCCTATCGCTAAAAAATCTTAACAACTTTCACCATGCACCGTTATCATTTCGTTAGCTTTCGAGTGGATTATCCGTGCGTTCGCGAAAACGATAACTTTCATACCTGCGACTTATTTGGTGTAGTCTAATGTAGTCTAATCAACGTTTTAACTTCATTCTCCGAAAAAAATAGGGGGTTTTTCACGTTTATTTGCTTGAAATTGTTGAAATAAATTTGACGTAAGCAAAGCAGGCGAATTCTAGTGACACGACAAATTTAACGACAACATTAATTTTTTCGTTTGCTTTACCGAAACAATAGCTATTCGATCGTTAAAAGGCACTATCGTGAGGTGGTGAAATTCAGCCTAAGTATCATTAATTCCCTCAAAAAAAATCTGCGTTTTTGTCTGTTCTCATTCAGTAAGAAACACGCTTTTTTCGGAACTTATCTCAGCTCACTCAATTTTTGTGTGGAATATTTGCTTGAAATTGAGCAAATAGACAGGATTTCTAATAAATTTCTTGTACTCTGTGTTAGTGCCGCCTCGGATAGCGGACCCTGGAGATGAACCAGTTTATGCACGGGCTGGAGGCTCGGCGACCCTGCGGTGTGGCGTCACTGGTGTTCCAGCGCCAGACGTGCTATGGCGCCGCCATGGTTCCTACCTCACCCGCAACACGTCCGATCTCACACTGATGGGCACCACTCTGCTGCTGAGCAATGTTAGTGAAGATGCGGGTGGCGCGTACACCTGCGATGCCGAGAACATGGCTGGCATTGCACAGCAAACGTTTTATCTTCAAGTTACGTGTATGTACAAACTACTCTGAACAATTCTTAAAAGTCTGGGCCTTGCTCACACTATATAACAATGTCTTTATAATATCAAGGCCCGCTCCCGCCGTACGCAGTAACAGATATTGCAGTAAACAGCAATATGGAAAGTAATGCACCAAATTCATCATTGTTTGCTTGTATTGCGTGAAAGAGGACTAAAATATTAAAAAAATCTGAAAGTGCCATACACTATAGCGTTTCTGTTGCAGTCCCACCCCGTATTGTGGAGGAAGAAGGTGAGAATGGTACAATTTCGGTCACAGTCCGGGAGGGGGAAGAGTTCTCCGTTCCGTGTCTAGCAGAAGGAAGCCCACGGCCTGAAGTGTCCTGGATGAAGGATGGCGAGCCAATACATCCATACCTAGCAGGTACTCGCTTCCTTTCTGCTTTTTTATTTGTAGTAAAATAATACTGCATCTGAAGAAACCCGTCCACCTAGCCGCTCCACACAGGGCCGCGCATTGGAAAAGTGAGATACCCACTACTCCGTGCTCCGAGATTCTGCGGCCAGAGAAAGGTGTAACGTACCATTCGTCGAACACGAGATACTAAATATTCTGTTTTATAGACTGAAATGAGAAAGAACAAGCGGGGTAGGTAATTTAGGAAAAAATTGCTCGGTGCTCGAATTTTTTGTTGTTGCGATATTTGTTTTATTTCAGGTGAGGAACACAATGTCGGATATTTCAGTTTAACAAAGGGTATAATTACCAGCCTCATCCATTTCGCACATACCCATGACATTACTATCGAGTTTTCCTAATTTCAGGTATAGTCATTCTCGGAGACAATACGCTAGTGTTCGTGCAAGTTCGGGAAGAGCATAGAGGCGTATATGTGTGCCGAGCTACCAACAGTGAGGGATTCAGTGAGAAAGAGTTCCGGCTAGAAGTTGCTACGCCCCCCACTCTCTTTGCAGATATGCCTACGAGGATGGAGGTTGGCGAGGGTGACACCCTAACTCTCACTTGTCCAACCTCCGCCACGCCACCTCCTGTTGTTCACTGGATAAAGGTAGTCGACTTCTCTTGTTCTGTCACCCTGTCGTAGGTAATGATTATGACGGAGGGAGCCGTCCTAGTGTAGCGAGTTTGCTTTTGGCCACTTTGATAGGATAACTTTGAAGTAAAGTACTATGTCTCGGTTTATACCACTCTACCTCTTTATCAGATTTGAGTACTCAGAGACTTCAGATCTAATTTGTGCATGGAAACACTAGTCCTAACGCCAAACCATAACCAGTTACTTGGAAATTGTAGGATGGGCGCCCACTCGCGGGAATGCTGGTAGAGCGGGGAGACGAAGCGCCTATGCGGCTGTCACCTGATCGCAGGCAGCTGGTGCTGGCAGAAGCGCACCCCGCCGACACCGGTAACTACTCGTGCGTGGCTGTGAACGCTGCAGGCCGCACAGACGCTAAGTTTGCCGTCTCAGTGCTGATGACGCCTCATTTCGAAGAGTTTAATCATGTGGGCAGGCGATCCGTCTTGGTCGGAGGGTCTGTCAGTCTCAATTGCTCCGTCTCAGGGAATCCTCCCCCGCAGGTAACTTTTGTTCAAGCAGGGAAAATTACTTCATTTTTAAAGCGCTTTCTCATCTCAGCCTCTCAGCTTTCACTTTAACATTCGACACTCGGTTTCTGCTCTAATGTGGACGCACCTTGAGACTCCATTAATTTCTTGTTTTTAACATGCAAAGACACAGTGTTGTGTGTTGTGAAGTTACCTGGTAGTTATTAGTAGTATGTTGAAGAAAATTGTGAATCACCTAATTAGGTAAAAAGATGTAGAAATGAAAAAAACTTCAAAAATATGTTTCAGTTTCCCAGGTAAGCATGTGCTTGCCCATAATTGAAACAAATAAAGAATAACTAAGTTTGAAATTTTCTCTCAATATTATAACCGTAATCACTGTCCCCAATTAATCATTATAGTGTTTAGGTTAGCTGGCGGAAAGACGGAGTTCCTGTGGTGCCTGGCCGACCTCCTGGTGTCCTCACGTCGCGTGACTATCATCATCTGATGGTCCCTAATGCTCGCACTCACCACTCCGGCACCTACACCTGCATAGCTGCCAACAAGATCACCTCGAAGGAACGCGAGTTTTACATCACTGTTTTAGGTTAGCAGACAATTAACTTGTGGATTCCCCATTTTCTTCAGGTAGATGCCTAATCCCCAGCAAGTGCATTCAAGAAACACAAAGATACATGATATTTTTAACCTGAGATTTTGTATAAAAGACTGAACTGGGAGTGAACAGCCTAACCCTTACCGAACTCCATAACGCAAAACTACACAGTGAATTTAGTTCTTTATATTTTTCTATTCTGTTCTATCGATTACTGTTGCCAGCCAAGTCTAAAACGATTGCACCGCTTTCCTGTCGCTGCCCCACCTAGGTACGTATTTCACTGACTAAATAACAAAATGATCAATGTCACGTTTGTTTTATTAGAACCGCCCAGCATTCAGGGTTCTGGGCAAGAAGACGTGGAGCTGATGGTGGGTCAGAGGCTTACCTTGGACTGTCCAGCCGGAGGTGAGCCCCGGCCCCAGATCACATGGTATTCCGAAGACTGTGATGGAACGAGAAGGTAAAAATTAAGTTAGAATTGACATTGATATTTGGCGTTCCGATGTTTTGCCAACTTCAACTAAATTTACAGATCAGATGCTTTTCGAAATTTAGAAGAATCAAATGTTTAAATAAATTCAATAATCACCTTTACAGCCAGAGGTTTTGATGCATGGGGATTGTGTATCCGTAATCCGTACGTAACTCTATCTAGATAATGTTCGTTTCAGGGCACTGAATGAGACAGACGATCACCTTATTATAGAAAATGTGACGGGAAACCACAGCACAAGCTACTTCTGTGAAGCGGTCAGCACGGCAGGCACGGCCTCCAAGCTCTTCAATGTTACGGTACTAGGTACTAAAATAACATCCCACAACTGACACTAATCATGACCACAGGACCGTCAGTAAATCGGCCATTTTTCAACCGTTGTTTATGGTTAACTTTAGCATGCACCTCAGTCTCAGGATCCTTTTTTACGTATATCTTTATAATCGTACTGTTCAGACAGTGCACAATTAGCAGTTCTGCTGAGAATTGCTTGGAAGTAGAGCACTCTTTCCTAGTTTTTACCACCATCCCTGTCTATTGCGTACTGCGACCAAAAAATGTATTGCAATCTCTTTCATCTTCTTTGGTAGTCGGAAGTTAAATATAGATTTGTTTCATTGTTGCAGTTCCTCCGGTTATAGAGGGTGGCGAAGAGTTGGATGACATAGAAGTGACTGAAGGCAGAAACGTCTCGCTACGATGCTTGGTTCGGGGGCATCCGCAGCCTGAAGTTGCCTGGCTTCATAACGGAGTTGAGTTGGAACCGGAGGGGAGGCGTAGGAGTCGCAGGGCCGCAGGTCAGAGTGAGGAAATGTTGGCAACGTTGACGCTGAACGCAGTAGACCGCCAGGCTCAGGGTCTGTACACAGTCGTTGCATCCAACCGCGCTGGTTTCTCCGAGAAAAATTTCAGAGTCATTGTTTCAGGTACGTTCTTCGTCCATGTTACGAATATTAGGATCTAATGGTGGATGTAGCCAGACGTTCAGTTTTTCATAACTTAAACAAAAATGCTGGGTTGGCCCATAGCCACAGCTGCTGAGGCCAGAATATATACAACAAAATGTTTGGATTGCCTGGTCGTGCGAGAGAAAAACTACAAGGATTGCGTTCAAAAATTGTATAAAAAATGCTAATTCACTCTGTTTATTCAGTTCCGCCTCGAGTTGTTAGCGAGGTGCCTCATGATGTGGTAGTAGTCAGCGGCAGAACGGCTGAGCTCCCTTGTTCAGTGGAGGCTTCACCGGCAGCCACTGTCACCTGGTTTGACTTTGTGGCCAGTCGGAGTGTCCCCGCATTTGGTGACGATCGCCACAGCTTGTCGGAGGGAGGTAGCAAGCTCATAATTTCAAACGTGTCAGTTGCTGACGCAGGCAACTACTCGTGCGTCGCAGCTAATCCAGCTGGAAAGGCTACGCTCGTTGTTACCCTCCACGTTTTAGGTGAGTCTTGAACATTAAATATTAAAGAACGTGCATATCCCTCCACAGAAGTTTTGACCTAAATGTAGGATAGTGATTTTCTTCAATGTGATAAGTATGTATTATAAATTCTCTGTTTATTGTGCAGCAGACAAACTTTTGATTCATTATAAATATGTATTTTTCTTAGGAAGGTTACGTCTTCACCAAGCTGCCTCACTGACTTCATGTTCGGATGTTTTGTTTTCAGTACCGCCTTGGTTTCCAGATGGAAGCGAAGACGTGATAGAGTCAGCCTTGGGCTGGGATGTCAGCTTTAACTGTACAGCCAAAGGCTCACCACAGCCCACAATCTCATGGGTCAAAGGTTCTCAGCTTCTGTCCACGTCAACTACACCATACTTGGTAATGTCCCTACGTGTCCGAGATTTAAAAAGCTGAAACCTAAAAAGCTAATTTTTGGAATGTACTCTGACCTAAAACAGGTATGGATTTGAATTTCTTGCAGACTCTGACTGACCTCGATATTGAAGATTCTGGGAGGTATACTTGTGTTGCCAGTAATGTCGCGGGTGCTGCAGAAAAAGTCTTCATTCTTCACGTTCTAGGTGAAATAATTCTACATTATTACATGATGCATTATATTACTATCATGTATGTTAGAGTGGTAGAGTGACTTCAAAACGATGTCGTTGTCTTTTTTACTTTTTTATTGTGGTGGAAATGGTTAGATTTTTTTGTTGGTGTAGGTACAGAGCTTTTTTTAACACTTTTCAACTCTTATTACTCTTATTTGTTCTGAAATACCTACGATATTGTGTCTTTTACTCGTATTATTCGTCAGAAACAGATTACTCTGTCTTAAAACCGCTGGCTATTAAACTAATTTCAGACGACATCAGAACAACTAAGTAAATATCTAACAGAGTACAATATCCAAGCTTTTTTTTATTTCAGAGCCACCTGTCTTACGGGATGCTTCATTTTCAAGCGAGAACTATCAGAACGTGTCGCTCCACAGACGTTTTGAACTTAACTGCCCCATTTCCGGCCACCCTCGTCCCGACATTCTGTGGTATAAGGTAGGTATGGGGTGCAGACGATAGTGGCAAAAGGAAACATTATAATTAGATAATATTTATAAATGTTGAGCTCGGGCCAGTCACAGGTGGTGAGGTGCCTAGGCGCAACATTATGCCCTTTGAGGAACCGGCCGAACCTCAATAAATTAATCATTTTATTTTTTCAGTTACTTTACGTCAGTTGCTTTCACTTATTTATGAAAATAATAAATTTAGTATTGTATTTGGGAATATCGTAGGATGACGAAGAGCTGGCGCTTGAGGCGGTAGGCGCAGAGATGTTGGGGGGTGGCGCGCAGCTGGTGGTACTCACTGCTAGTCCTCACCACACAGGCAACTATAAATGCGTTGCTCGAAATCCCGTCGGCATCGAACATATCGACTTCTACGTTTCAGTTAGTGGTGAGTTAACTGCGTTTCGCTGTGAAGTAGTTGGTTGGGCTTTGTCCGTGTTGGGGGTTGGTGACAATACGTTAAACGTGTTTGTTGTAAAATTAATTTTAATTACTGACAGTGACTGCAAGCTGGACGACTTGGTCAGGTTGGTCCGAGTGCTCCGTGAGTTGCGGGCCCGGCCTGGAGAGCCGTCATCGTACATGTAGCTTCGGACCGGGTGCTTTGGACCCCAGGCTTGTGGTGGACAAATCGCAGTGTAAAGGGGATGATCGAGAACAGCGTGATTGCTTCACGCCTTGTCCCGTAAGTGAAAGAGTTTTCAAGACTAGAACTTTTATATCTTCTATACCCCATTGAGTGGCTCCCTAGTGTGAGACGTTATAAATAGCTTTCTATAAAATAAATTCAAATTTTACATTGCCACCGGAAGTGAACAAACAGGATTTGATGCTATTATCAACCAAAAATCCGAGAAATTGGACGTGTTGACGAATGCGAATTTTCAGTTGCTTGTACTTCGTTAAGATAAACACCGGGTGACTTTTGAATAAAGTAGTGGATTTGCTTGAGAAGTAATCTGGATTTAAATTGGCCTAACCTTTTGTACCGTGGCTAGAACCCGGTCCATGGTGGACTCCAATCTCGGCGAGAATTCCGTCATGTAAGTAAGTTTAAAGGTTGGCGCGAATGAGAGCGGTGCGCGCGGCTTCGAGAAGGCCGTTGGGAACCCATGCGTGGCGATTCTGTGGTTAGCTTATGGAGAGTGGGGACGACCGGTCGGTTGATGATTTTTCCTGTGACTCTCTGCTCAGCTGCTGTCGCAAAAGGTTCTAAAATATTTTAATCAGAAAACCTTGCAATTTTATCATGTTTTGTGTGATTTTAATCTTCGACTAATATGTTATATCTGTGTCCCCAATTTGGGGACACAGATATAACATATTAGTCGAAGATTAAAATCACACAAAACATGATAAAATTGCAAGGTTTTCTGATTAAAATATTTTAGAACCTTTTGCGACAGCAGCTGAGCAGAGAGTCACAGGAAAAATCATCAACCGACCGGTCGTCCCCACTCTCCATAAGCTAACCACAGAATCGCCACGCATGGGTTCCCAACGGCCTTCTCGAAGCCGCGCGCACCGCTCTCATTCGCGCCAACCTTTAAACTTACTTACATGACGGAATTCTCGCCGAGATTGGAGTCCACCATGGACCGGGTTCTAGCCACGGTACAGCACCGCCTCCTCCAGAACCACGCATCAGCAGCAGACGCCACGCCGTCCGTCGCACTGGAATGACTCCAAGACACAGACAAGAGACACATCACCGGTCCACTAGACTAAAAAATTAAAATATGACTAAACTACTCAACAATAAAAAAAAGACTATCACTAATCAACGAGGTCATCATCCCTGGGAACAAATGGTTTCAGGTGATCAATACCAAAAGTACCTAAGCATTTACCATTCATCGTACGAAGCTCATACTGTGTACTGGACAGCTTCCTGGAGACAACAACAGGTCCAATATACTTCTCTGCAAGAGATTTCGTTATCTTGTCGGCAGCACTGCTCTTGAAAAAGCTTTTCCGGTAGACCATGTCACCAACGTTAAATTCTTTATCTTGACGTCTGAGGTTGTACCTCTTGGCCATCTGGGTCCTTGCGGCAATCACAGAGCTTCGCGCTACCTCCCAGATTCTCTTGGAACGTCCCTTGATCCAGTCAAGATATTTCTCCGGGTCGAAAGGCTCCGCTTCACCCGTCGTTACTCCACTACCAATGTCGAATGGAGTCCTGGGAACTCTTCCCATAGCTAACATCACAGGCGGTACTCCTACTGAAGAAT